>CM041785.1:66172105-67378355 GCA_023375725.1 Nephotettix cincticeps
GGCAATCTGTGCTGAGAACAGCCTCTCTTACTCCAGTATGTACACCTTGTAGTTGTGAACCTTGTAGAAGTGATGCGTTCAATTTCAATTATTAAAAAGACTTTTTTAGTACTGACACCTAGTAGATATGATACCTTGGAGTTCTGATTTACTTATTTTTTAAATAGACCTTGTAGAAGTAAAACCATGAATGAAGTAATGATATTGCAAAGATATATTTAATTTTTAGAGACCTTGTAGTTATGAAACGCTTCCAAATCGATCATTGGTGTATATTTCACTAACTTTCCAGATTTGTTCGCCTATTTCTCTGACCGGAATATCTCCCCGGCTTTCCAGTATGTGGACATGCTGTTATAGCTAATCATACTTGGTGACCTACAGGTGGCTGGATTACAGAACGTGCCACTGTCCCAGTTTACTTTGCTGCTTCCCCAGCAGCACACGTCGTTGGCCCACCGTTGGATTATTGTCGGCAAGGAATGGAAGTTGGTAGGCATTCATGAGAAGCTGGGCAGTCGTCAGTGATGTTTGAGGTCTTCAACACTGGTCCAGTCTCTCACACACACCCACCTTGGAGTTCAATCCTGCACAATGATAAATAGATAGATCTTTATGGGGCTTATTAAGTATGTTTATTTATGTAAGTACTTAGGACTTAGACTTAGGATCTAGAGGCCACCTGAGGTCTCAGGCGAATATAAATCAGGTTCCTGACATTTAACTGGCCAGAGTTCATCCACCCCCTTATGCAAATACTTAAGAGCATTACTAGTATACACTACAGAATCTAAATAGTATTTTCAAACATGGATAAGTTCAAGAGACAGCTGTTGGTTTAGATTCATGGTGAAGAGAGATACAGTTTTATAAGTTATGTCGAGTTAAAAACTATAACTTATCTTTAAGGAATATAAAATGTACTAGAGAAAAAATTTACTACCTCTTTATCATTGATTTTCTTGACGAATGAATAACATATTTTACATCCTAATTACAAATAATGTATATTAAATTTAGATTTAAATAATATTCATATTCAGTTGGACATTGAATTACTTTTCTATAGGAAATATCGATATTATTTTATTAAGTAGCATAAATTGCTGCTACTTATAAAGGGCCACAGTGACATAAACATATTTACAAAATGTACAGGCAATTCTTTGGTAACCCACTAATGCAAAATCCTTGAGGATTTTACAAAGCAATTTTATGTATTACTCGTAGCAATAAGATATCCCTCTAAGAAAATATAAGCTCAATCCATCCATTGATTAGTCACACAAACAACTGACAGTTTGAAATTTATATAATATTAGTGGGATTCACTTTAAATTTTTAACCTAGCTGTTTATTTGTCCTCATTTTGAATTTAAGTTTGTAATTTCTTAAATTTATTCTGCCTTCTCTACCTAATTCAATAATATTGTACAAACAATACATACACAGACAGCTTTGGTAGCCACTATCATGGGCAGTCATCGGTGACATTTGAGGCCCTCAGCACTGCTCGAGTCTCCCACACACATTCATCTCCAAATACGATCCTGCAAAGTAATAAGAAGATAAATCTTTTTGGTGATTTTTAGTTACAAGATTAAGTATGTTTATTCAACTAAGTACTTGCAAATAAAGAATATCTTTTAATCAAACTCAGTATGTTGAAATCATCCACCTAATATATAGTATTACAAGAAAAGTCAACATGTTTTCTATGGAGTATGTACCTTTTCTATTGGCATTCTTAAAAGAATAGAGAATTGACTTTTAAACCAAACAGTGATTCATGCGTCAATGGCAATGATAATTATATTATATCCAACATTTAATCAAATATTAGTGACTTTATATCAAATTAGTAACTTTGCACTAAAATTTGTCACATAAAATGTAATTTATTGAATTTAAAAAGATGTATTTTGAAAACTTTAGATATGAGAAAAAAATATTTCTTTGCACCAAAATTAATTGATATTTTATAGCTCCCTGAGCAGAAAAAGTACCAGTACACAAATTTCCTAGGTCTGATAGTCAATCAATCAATCTTTCTTTCTTACCTGTCATCCTTCCCTTTGCTGTGGTAACGATAACACAATGTATTATAATGTAAACATATGCATTTCTCAAGTTGAGTGAACATCATTTTAATTAGTTTGTATGGACCAAATCTTGATCTTGAAGAAATGTACATTAATCTGGTTAATCTAAAACAAATTATCAAAGAGTATCAGTGTCTTTTAAATAAAAATCAAGAAAATTAAATCCAGCTTAATAAACAATATATTTGTAAAGACAAATTTTTTAAATTTACTTTTCATTTTGTAATACATATTTCAGATTAATCGTATCAAAAAGAAGAATAACTTTCAAGTAACTATTTTTATCTTTAGTAAACTCATAAAAAAGCATATGTCATATGTGTATTGTCTTTATTAAAATATCTGTATTTATACGATATTTTCTTGAGTAGTAGTTTGAAACTGCAGAGCTTCATTGTTTGCTAAGCAACCTAACTTTCCTGCTGGTTTGTGCAAAACTGGAAGTTGTCAATCAGTTTTATCAGTACTGTCCACCTTGCTCAGAGTCGGATCACTCTTATATTTGCTTGGCAAGACTCTCACACGGATCGGTAATCCATGTGGGCGGGCAAAGTATAAGCATAAAAAGTGGCATCTAGCCTCTTTTTCCCCAACATTGATCTCAAGTTCCAGGTTTCAATGTTTGTTCAATGGACATATCTATTTGTATGTCTAAGTCATAACTAAAGGTTAAACTTTAATTCAAACAATATATTGCAATAAATGGCAAGGTAACTTGATTTATCAGGAGGGGCAAGGATCCACAGAACTTGTACATTGATTCACGTGTAACTTACAAAAGTGTACTTACTTAAAGTGTTAACTGGTAGCTTACCATCTTTCACATGGTATTCTTCAAGCCTAAACTTTGAAATGCCAGAGTTAAAAAGTGATCATAAAATAATTCTTGTTGGGGAAAAACCCCATGATCTTATACTACTTTTAATCTTGCGTAACCAACAGTTTTCACTCGTTTAAGTTCATAGTGAATTCATAAAATGTAATCAGACCTCTTTTCAACATTGCAAAGGTAAAGAAATTGTATTTAATAACTACGTAGTTTTAAATTATTTAAAATCTGTACAAAACGACCTCTATTTCACCCATTTAATGAGGATAAGATCTAACCAATGGACAAAGTGAGAACATTTATGTATCGCAGAGTCTAACCCCACAAAGACCGGCCGTCTACCCCTCCCCATCACACACACATACACACAAACACACACCACTCGCATCGGTCGAACGCGACGTCCGTCCGTCCTTCATGAATAGCCGTCCGTCCGCGTCCCGTCCGTCCGTGCTTCCGGTACTTAGCGGAACGTCACGATTGGCGTCCGTCCGTGAGTACTGGCCGTCCTTCCGACCCGTCGTCCGTCCTTCCAGTTCAGCCGTCCGTCCGTCCGTCCGCCCAACCAGCGACTACAAATTATACTTTAATTATATTATTTTTATTGATAAGACTAAAACAGTAAACACATTTCGCTTATGTTTAATCATTACTTTCATTTGGCATAATAGTATGGGGCGGAATGTATTATCAAATTTAGAGCCGTTATCTTTACAAAAGTAATAATTAAAGTTTGCTTTAATAAACCATCGTTTTAACAGAATGCTGTTTCGTGAAGTTTCTTTACTCAGTGTAAGGCAGCTTTTCATAAATGATTTATTGATTAATATTTTCAAAAATTTAGAGAACATCTTTGATTTTGTAGACCATTCTTACAGCACTCGTTACTTGCAAAATATTGGAATTACAACTGCACACTTGACTAAGTCATGTTCAACTACAAATTCATTCTATATTTTTGTTGTTCTGTATAGAAATTTAATCCGTCTTTTTGATTAAAAATCAGTCAATATTTTAAAAAAACGGGTCACAGAATGATTGAGTACTCTTGGGGTCACCGAGGCCGAACACCTTATCACTGCCGAGTACAGGCGGACCTGATCCTACTTCACTATCGCTCTTTGTGCTCTTATCCTCCTGCTGCCGCCCTTCCAGCACCGTAGTCCTTATATGTAGTACCGTAGTTTAAAAATATTAGTAATTTTAGTATTAGTACTGAGTTTTTAACACCAGTTATCTTTATCTGAATCCACCGTTTTTTACGATATATTTTTTACACATTCTTTTTCAAATTTTCTATTTATAATTTAACTTTTTTTCCAAATTTCCAGAACCAACCTTACTGTTCACTGACTGTGATGACCAAGCCTACGCACAGGCATTCTGCCCATGTAGGCTTATTTCCTAATAAATTTAATTTATAAATTGTACTTATATTGTACTATTGTTTTTTTCTTGTTATTTAAGAGATTATGTAGCAATGTTATGTTTCCTGGAAATAAATTATTTTTTGATTGATAAGACTTTAAAATTCAGTAACAACTACAATTATAGCTGAAATTAACTGAATACTCTTATATAATTCGACATCTAAAATGTAGTTATTTAGAAATTAATAACTATTTTGTTTTTCTTTGTAAAAAAATGTAACATTAAAACACATTATAACTAAAGAAACTGTGTAACACTATAATATACTTCTTTTTAATTAATAGAAGTTCAAAAGACTGTTTTAAAAGAATTAGCAGAAGACAAATTTTGGTACTTTTTATTTATGAAGTTATTTAAAAGAATTATATAGACTGGCAATCTCGGAGCTTAATATCTAAATGTAAAAATCCTATATATTATGTATTTTATAGCACATTTGAATTCTTTAAAATCACTTAAAACATAAACTTAACAGTTTATTTTAAGTAATAAGTTAAGTTTCTTTAAGTGCACAATTTACTTTTATTATGAAATCCTATCGATTATCTGGACAGCCTGGTGTATGACAGTGTCGGTATATGCAATGATCCGGACTTTCATATTCAACTCAATTTATGCTCCTAAGTATAGTCGGGAGGAAAATAACAAGAGCCTTCAATTCTGTTTGGTGAGATGGAGGTATCTTGAAGAAAACTAAAAAGAGAAACTAAAAAGAGAATTTATAAGTCTACGGTGCAAAATGTTGTACTATATGGCTCAGAAGTTTGGGACCTGAAGCAGAGGAGTTTGGGGAAGTTGTTGGTTACGGAGATCGATGTGGTGAAGAGAAGTTGTAAGAGGTCAAGATTGAACAGGGTGAGGAACGAGGATATACAAGGGGAAATGGAAGTTGAAGGAGATATAGTGGACGAGGTACAAAAGAGGCAATTAGTCTGGTTTGGCCATGTAAATCGGATGGAGGAGGGCGAAATCTCACGGCAAGTGTTGGAATGGGTTCTGCCATGGATGAAGAAAAGAGGACGCAGTTGGCAGATGGAGATTCAAGAGGTAATGGCGAAAAGAGACCTTCAAATCGACAATTGCGCTGACAGAAAGATCTGGAAGCTTGGGTTGGAGACGGCGCGAGCTTAAAAATCCGCGACAAGAACGTATAGTGGTAATTTCATGAACCAATCAGTGTTGACCCTGGCTCTGATCTCGTTGTCAATAAGTTTTTATCAGTACTGTTCACCTAGTTCTGTCAGCTTACTCCTATCTTGGATTGATACATACCAAAAGCACAGATCTATAGTCAGTGTGGGCAGAAAAAGTTAAGTATAGGTAAAAGATACTAGGTTGCCGTATCTTAAAATATAAAAATGAATATTAAAAATAATCAAAACTTGGAATGAGCTGTATTTAGAAATACTGAAATATCACTTACAACACTCAACATTCATTACTATCCCTTACCATGTAGCAACTGAAATACATAGATAAACTTGTGTCTGTCCAAGTTGAGAAACCCTTTGATTACCCTGTTGACAGGCCAGTTACATTGCTTTGAGCTGTCGTGTAGTATTCCGGTATCGCTTTGTCATTTCGAGATATTTACGATTTTAAGTAAATTCATACACCAGGCTTGAATAAGAACTATTTCTTTATCTTCCTAAGTCAAATACAGAAAATATCTAAACGTCTTGTGAGGTGTTTCAATGTTACACAACAGACATCCAGATAAATAATTATGTCCAGATAATCGATGCTCTATTGCAGGGATAATCACATTTTCTGTAAGTTATTATTATTATACTTTTATTTGCAAAACTTTTCCTGTGGGCTCACCATCCTTCTTTTAACTGGGGGATATTTTATACTACCGAATATGTACCCCCACCCCTGCTGCCACTACATGTGGCCCTAAGGATAATATAATGCAAACCAATTGGTTCTTTGACAAATCCTAGTGAGGATCCATGCTCTATTGTAATTGCATTTATAATATTAACAGTAAACATTTCATTAAACTATATTTTTATAATTTGTAGTTTATATAACTAACTACACCACTAAAAGTTATAAAGATACCTTGCTCAGGTAAAATGATTGGTTGTCAGTATCTATTAACAATCGTACTTCATTACATACATAGTGCCTACTGCAGTTAATAGACCTAAAATTAATATAGAGTTTTTATAGAATGGCCTGGAGAAAAAATATGGAAGAATAAATACAAGATGCAGGGAAAAAGTGGAGGGAAGGAGAGCCTTGGCTGCCAATCGAGTCCAATGGCTTTGTTTCGTGGAGACCCTATGCTCTGTGCAGGAGTGAAAGGAGATAAGTCAAGGAAATCAATGTAGAGTTTTTGCCAACCACCCTAAAGAGTCAAGATAAAATTTATCCGTAAAAATAGCTGTGAAAGTGAATGGAAACAGCTGATCATATAAGAAATGCATTTTGTTTTGCCATATGTGGAAACATCTCTCTTACAACATACACTATACGATAATTTAATTTGAAATAAAAAGTACTCCGAATGAACTACATTAGTTACTAATTAAAAAAAGCTTTTCATTATGATCTACCAAACAAATTATTGAATCTAAAAACCCAAATGTCATTGAGTTAAATGTCTTCACTCTCAATGGTTTCCATGTTTCAAAAAATACTATGAGTGTCAATACATATACAGATTCATAGCCGCTCCGCTACAACTTAAGTGATTGGTGTTATTAGGTAAATTATTGAACTAATGCTGTGTAATTATTAGTAGCCTACAGATTTTCTCATTTTTATAAGCTACTACATATAAAAAGACAGAGATAGGATACTGAGGTCCAGTCAAAGATGGAAAAATAGAATAATCAGATCAGTAGTCTATGTAGGCAGAAAACTATCAGAAACAGACAGCCAACCTCCATATGAAATAAAAAAACATATCTGTAGTTTAAGTGCTCAGGCAAATTTCCAGTAAACGACGTCGCCAATTTTCTTTTTATATGATAAACACATTACACTGTTGAAAGACAGATGACATCTAATGCATAGTCATACACTTAGGACATTGCGGCCACCTGGGGGCTCAGGACGAAGCCTTCATAGTGATCACCTCCTACCTCACTACCTAGTCACTCCTCCTGTGACAGAAGCCAAGGACTTAGTAACTTACCTTACGGTCAACCTGGGGTTTCTAAACGAAGCCTACCCAGGCACCCCACCTGAATCAGTTTCCTGACTTTTTACTGTCCTCAGGGACAGCTCGTACGCACTATATGGTAACAGATGGACTATTCTCACAAATATTAACACCCCGAGCCACTAAGCGTAGCGAATGGTTTTAGGTGGAAATTACAGGAAATTAGAGACTTCCAACTTACTTTTTAAATAATAAACAGAACTATAGTCTATGTAGGTAGACAAAGTACCAGAAAAAAGGCTGCCAACTTACTTTTTAAATAGTAAACAGATCTGTAGTCTATATGTATGGCAAAAGTATCAGGTAAACAGTGCTGCCACCCTCTTTTTAAAATAATAAAAATACTCAATCCGGTGGTAGGTTCAGCAGTGGCGGGTTGCCACCCTGCTGTCAGTGCTTGCAGCTTTAACTTATGTCTACTGATGCCAGCCTACATTATTCTTTGGTCGCTGGTTCGAACGTCCGTCCTTCCGACCAACCTTCCGTCCGTCCGTCCGTCCGAACGTCCGTCAGACCCAACGTTCGTCCAACCGACACGTGCGTCCGACATGACCTTCCGACACGGTCCGTCCGTCCGTCCGTCCGTGATCAATCCGTCCGTCCGCGCCCCGTCCGTTCGACCCATCCATCCACCTACGCGACCCTAAACTTCAAATGTATGATGTATGTGTGGTATGTATGGTATATGTATGCACAGGCAGGGACTTAGTACCTTTCGGTGAACCTGGGGTCTCGGGCCGAAGCCTAGTCAGGCTCCCCACCTGAATCAGGTTCATGTCTCCTAACTGCCCCGACTTTTTTCAAGTAGTAATAATACTATTTAGTCTACATTTCTTATTTACGTTTGTCTATTATCAAATTCCTTTTTTAGCAGAAATACTCCAAAACCATTTAATAACTTCTTAAAAAAGATACAAAATTATGTAAATGTTTGAGCGCATTACTAGTATACACTACAGTATCTAAATAGTATTTTCAAACATGGATAAGTTCAGGAGACAGCTGTTGGGATTAGATTCTGGTGAAAAGAGGTCCAGTTTTATAAGTTATGTTAAGTTAAAATCTATAACCCAGTCTTAAAAGAATATACAATAATTTACTAGGGGAAACATTTCACTACCTCTTTATAATTTATTTTCTTGATAAAATAAATAACATATTTTAAATCGTAATTACATAGGTATATATTCTGTTTTAAATAGTTTTTAGATTCAGTTAGCCATTTAATTAATTTCCACTAAGAATACAAATAAATATCAATATTCTTTTATTAAATAAGTACAGTAGCATAAGTTGCTGCTACTTATGAAGGACCACAGGGATGTAAACATCTGTGACAGAATGTATATGGAGACTCTCTAATGAGAAGCACAGGCAATTCTTTGCTACCCAATAATGCAAAATCCCATAAGATTTTACAAAACATATCTATGTGTTACTCGTAGCAATAAGGTATTCCTCTAAGAAAGTTTCAGCTCAATCTATCCAGAGATTGAGTCACACAAAAAACTGTCAAACTTGCAATTTATATGATATAGTGGGATTTACTTTCAATTTACCTTAATGTTTATTTTTCCTTGTTTTTAATTTCTTAAATTTATTCAGCTTTCTCTTCTTAATTCAATAATATTGTACAAACAATACATACACAGACAGCTTTGGTAGCCACTATCATGGGCAGTCATCGGTGACATTTGAGGCCCTCAGCACTGCTCGAGTCTCCCACACACATTCATCTCCAAATACGATCCTGCAAAGTAATAAGAAGATAAATCTTTTTGGTGATTTTTAGTTACAAGATTAAGTATGTTTATTCAACTAAGTACTTGCAAATAAAGAATATCTTTTAATCAAACTCAGTATGTTGAAATCATCCACCTAATATATAGTATTACAAGAAAAGTCAACATGTTTTCTATGGAGTATGTACCTTTTCTATTGGCATTCTTAAAAGAATAGAGAATTGACTTTTAAACCAAACAGTGATTCATGCGTCAATGGCAATGATAATTATATTATATCCAACATTTAATCAAATATTAGTGACTTTATATCAAATTAGTAACTTTGCACTAAAATTTGTCACATAAAATGTAATTTATTGAATTTAAAAAGATGTATTTTGAAAACTTTAGATATGAGAAAAAAATATTTCTTTGCACCAAAATTAATTGATATTTTATAGCTCCCTGAGCAGAAAAAGTACCAGTACACAAATTTCCTAGGTCTGATAGTCAATCAATCAATCTTTCTTTCTTACCTGTCATCCTTCCCTTTGCTGTGGTAACGATAACACAATGTATTATAATGTAAACATATGCATTTCTCAAGTTGAGTGAACATCATTTTAATTAGTTTGTATGGACCAAATCTTGATCTTGAAGAAATGTACATTAATCTGGTTAATCTAAAACAAATTATCAAAGAGTATCAATCCCTTTTTAATAAAAATCAAGAAAATTAAATCCAGCTTAATAAACAATATATTTGTAAAGACAAATTTTTTAAATTTACTTTTCATTTTGTAATACATATTTCAGATTAATCGTATCAAAAAGAAGAATAACTTTCAAGTAACTATTTTTATCTTTAGTAAACTCATAAAAAAGCATATGTTATATGTGTATTGTCTTTATTAAAATATCTGTATTTATACGATATTTTCTTGAGTAGTAGTTTGAAACTGCAGAGCTTCATTGTTTGCTAAGCAACCTAACTTTCCTGCTGGTTTGTGAAAAACTGGAAGTTGTCAATCAGTTTTATCAGTACTGTCCACCTTGCTCAGAGTCGGATCACTCTTATATTTGCTTGGCAAGACTCTCACACGGATCGGTAATCCATGTGGGCGGGCAAAGTATAAGCATAAAAAGTGGCATCTAGCCTCTTTTTCCCCAACATTGATCTCAAGTTCCAGGTTTCAATGTTTGTTCAATGGACATATCTATTTGTATGTCTAAGTCATAATTAAAGGTTAAACTTTAATTCAAACAATATATTGCAATAAATGGCAAGGTAACTTGATTTATCAGGAGGGGCAAGGATCCACAGAACTTGTACATTGATTCACGTGTAACTTACAAAAGTGTACTTACTTAAAGTGTTAACTGGTAGCTTACCATCTTTCACATGGTATTCTTCAAGCCTAAACTTTGAAATGCCAGAGTTAAAAAGTGATCATAAAATAATTCTTGTTGGGGAAAAACCCCATGATCTTATACTACTTTTAATCTTGCGTAACCAACAGTTTTCACTCGTTTAAGTTCATAGTGAATTCATAAAATGTAATCAGACCTCTTTTCAACATTGCAAAGGTAAAGAAATTGTATTTAATAACTACGTAGTTTTAAATTATTTAAAATCTGTACAAAACGACCTCTATTTCACCCATTTAATGAGGATAAGATCTAACCAATGGACAAAGTGAGAACATTTATGTATCGCAGAGTCTAACCCCACAAAGACCGGCCGTCTACCCCCTCCCCATCACACACACATACACACAAACACACACACAAACACACACCACTCGCATCGGTCGAACGCGACGTCCGTCCGTCCTTCATGAATAGCCGTCCGTCCGCGTCCCGTCCGTCCGTGCTTCCGGTACTTAGCGGAACGTCACGATTGGCGTCCGTCCGTGAGTACTGGCCGTCCTTCCGACCCGTCCGTCCGTCCTTCCAGTTCAGCCGTCCGTCCGTCCGTCCGCCCAACCAGCGACTACAAATTATACTTTAATTATATTATTTTTTATTGATAAGACTTTAAAATTCAGTAACAACTACAATTATAGCTGAAATTAACTGAATACTCTTATATAATTCGACATCTAAAATGTAGTTATTTAGAAATTAATAACTATTTTGTTTTTCTTTGTAAAAAAATGTAACATTAAAACACATTATAACTAAAGAAACTGTGTAACACTATAATATACTTCTTTTTAATTAATAGAAGTTCAAAAGACTGTTTTAAAAGAATTAGCAGAAGACAAATTTTGGTACTTTTTATTTATGAAGTTATTTAAAAGAATTATATAGACTGGCAATCTCGGAGCTTAATATCTAAATGTAAAAATCCTATATATTATGTATTTTATAGCACATTTGAATTCTTTAAAATCACTTAAAACATAAACTTAACAGTTTATTTTAAGTAATAAGTTAAGTTTCTTTAAGTGCACAATTTACTTTTATTATGAAATCCTATCGATTATCTGGACAGCCTGGTGTATGACAGTGTCGGTATATGCAATGATCCGGACTTTCATATTCAACTCAATTTATGCTCCTAAGTATAGTCGGGAGGAAAATAACAAGAGCCTTCAATTCTGTTTGGTGAGATGGAGGTATCTTGAAGAAAACTAAAAAGAGAAACTAAAAAGAGAATTTATAAGTCTACGGTGCAAAATGTTGTACTATATGGCTCAGAAGTTTGGGACCTGAAGCAGAGGAGTTTGGGGAAGTTGTTGGTTACGGAGATCGATGTGGTGAAGAGAAGTTGTAAGAGGTCAAGATTGAACAGGGTGAGGAACGAGGATATACAAGGGGAAATGGAAGTTGAAGGAGATATAGTGGACGAGGTACAAAAGAGGCAATTAGTCTGGTTTGGCCATGTAAATCGGATGGAGGAGGGCGAAATCTCACGGCAAGTGTTGGAATGGGTTCTGCCATGGATGAAGAAAAGAGGACGCAGTTGGCAGATGGAGATTCAAGAGGTAATGGCGAAAAGAGACCTTCAAATCGACAATTGCGCTGACAGAAAGATCTGGAAGCTTGGGTTGGAGACGGCGCGAGCTTAAAAATCCGCGACAAGAACGTATAGTGGTAATTTCATGAACCAATCAGTGTTGACCCTGGCTCTGATCTCGTTGTCAATAAGTTTTTATCAGTACTGTTCACCTAGTTCTGTCAGCTTACTCCTATCTTGGATTGATACATACCAAAAGCACAGATCTATAGTCAGTGTGGGCAGAAAAAGTTAAGTATAGGTAAAAGATACTAGGTTGCCGTATCTTAAAATATAAAAATGAATATTAAAAATAATCAAAACTTGGAATGAGCTGTATTTAGAAATACTGAAATATCACTTACAACACTCAACATTCATTACTATCCCTTACCATGTAGCAACTGAAATACATAGATAAACTTGTGTCTGTCCAAGTTGAGAAACCCTTTGATTACCCTGTTGACAGGCCAGTTACATTGCTTTGAGCTGTCGTGTAGTATTCCGGTATCGCTTTGTCATTTCGAGATATTTACGATTTTAAGTAAATTCATACACCAGGCTTGAATAAGAACTATTTCTTTATCTTCCTAAGTCAAATACAGAAAATATCTAAACGTCTTGTGAGGTGTTTCAATGTTACACAACAGACATCCAGATAAATAATTATGTCCAGATAATCGATGCTCTATTGCAGGGATAATCACATTTTCTGTAAGTTATTATTATTATACTTTTATTTGCAAAACTTTTCCTGTGGGTTCACCATCCTTCTTTTAACTGGGGGATATTTTATACTACCGAATATGTACCCCCACCCCTGCTGCCACTACATGTGGCCCTAAGGATAATATGATGCAAACCAATTGGTTCTTTGACAAATCCTAGTGAGGATCCATGCTCTATTGTAATTGCATTTATAATATCAACAGTAAACATTTCATTAAACTATATTTTTATAATTTGTAGTTTATATAACTAACTACACCACTAAAAGTTATAAAGATACCTTGCTCAGGTAAAATGATTGGTTGTCAGTATCTATTAACAATCGTACTTCATTACATACATAGTGCCTACTGCAGTTAATAGACCTAAAATTAATATAGAGTTTTTATAGAATGGCCTGGAGAAAAAATATGGAAGAATAAATACAAGATGCAGGGAAAAAGTGGAGGGAAGTGAGAGCCTTGGCTGCCAATCGAGTCCAATGGCTTTGTTTCGTGGAGACCCTATGCTCTGTGCAGGAGTGAAAGGAGATAAGTCAAGGAAATCAATGTAGAGTTTTTGCCAACCACCCTAAAGAGTCAAGATAAAATTTATCCGTAAAAATAGCTGTGAAAGTGAATGGAAACAGCTGATCATATAAGAAATGCATTTTGTTTTGCCATATGTGGAAACATCTCTCTTACAACATACACTATACGATAATTTAATTTGAAATAAAAAGTACTCCGAATGAACTACATTAGTTACTAATTAAAAAAAGCTTTTCATTATGATCTACCAAACAAATTATTGAATCTAAAAACCCAAATGTCATTGAGTTAAATGTCTTCACTCTCAATGGTTTCCATGTTTCAAAAAATACTATGAGTGTCAATACATATACAGATTCATAGCCGCTCCGCTACAACTTAAGTGATTGGTGTTATTAGGTAAATTATTGAACTAATGCTGTGTAATTATTAGTAGCCTACAGATTTTCTCATTTTTATAAGCTACTACATATAAAAAGACAGAGATAGGATACTGAGGTCCAGTCAAAGATGGAAAAATAGAATAATCAGATCAGTAGTCTATGTAGGCAGAAAACTATCAGAAACAGACAGCCAACCTCCATATGAAATAAAAAAAAACATATCTGTAGTTTAAGAGCTCAGGCAAATTTCCAGTAAACGACGTCGCGAATTTTCTTTTTATATGATAAACACATTACACTGTTGAAAGACAGATGACATCTAAGCATAGTCATCTAACACTTAGGACATTGTGGCCACCTGGGGTCTCAGGCCGAAGCCTTCATAGTGATCACCTCCTACCTCACTACCTAGTCACTCCTCCTGTGACAGAAGCCAAGGACTTAGTAACTTACCTTACGGTCAACCTGGGGTTTCTAAACGAAGCCTACCCAGGCACCCCACCTGAATCAGTTTCCTGACTTTTTACTGTCCTCAGGGACAGCTCGTACGCACTATATGGTAACAGATGGACTATTCTCACAAATATTAACACCCCGAGCCACTAAGCGTAGCGAATGGTTTTAGGGTGGAAATTACAGGAAATTAGAGACGTTCCAACTTACTTTTTCAATAATAAACAGAACTATAGTCTATGTAGGTAGACAAAGTATGGCAAAAGTATCAGGTAAACAGTGCTGCCACCCTCTTTTAAAATAATAAAAATACTCAATCCGGTGGTAGGTTCAGCAGTGGCGGGTTGCCACCCTGCTGTCAGTGCTTGCAGCTTTAACTTATGTCTACTGATGCCAGCCTACATTATTCTTTGGTCGCTGGTTCGAACGTCCGTCCTTCCGACCAACCTTCCGTCCGTCCGTCCGTCCGAACGTCCGTCAGACCCAACGTTCGTCCAACCGACACGTGCGTCCGACATGACCTTCCGACACGGTCCGTCCGTCCGTCCGTCCGTGATCAATCCGTCCGTCCGCGCCCCGTCCGTTCGACCCATCCATCCACCTACGCGACCCTAAACTTCAAATGTATGATGTATGTGTGGTATGTATGGTATATGTATGCACAGGCAGGGACTTAGTACCTTTCGGTGAACCTGGGGTCTCGGGCCGAAGCCTAGTCAGGCTCCCCACCTGAATCAGGTTCATGTCTCCTAACTGCCCCGACTTTTTTCAAGTAGTAATAATACTATTTAGTCTACATTTCTTATTTACGTTTGTCTATTATCAAATTCCTTTTTTAGCAGAAATACTCCAAAACCATTTAATAACTTCTTAAAAAAGATACAAAATTATGTAAATGTTTGAGCGCATTACTAGTATACACTACAGTATCTAAATAGTATTTTCAAACATGGATAAGTTCAGGAGACAGCTGTTGGGATTAGATTCTGGTGAAAAGAGGTCCAGTTTTATAAGTTATGTTAAGTTAAAATCTATAACCCAGTCTTAAAAGAATATACAATAATTTACTAGGGGAAACATTTCACTACCTCTTTATAATTTATTTTCTTGATAAAATAAATAACATATTTTAAATCGTAATTACATAGGTATATATTCTGTTTTAAATAGTTTTTAGATTCAGTTAGCCATTTAATTAATTTCCACTAAGAATACAAATAAATATCAATATTCTTTTATTAAATAAGTACAGTAGCATAAGTTGCTGCTACTTATGAAGGACCACAGGGATGTAAACATCTGTGACAGAATGTATATGGAGACTCTCTAATGAGAAGCACAGGCAATTCTTTGCTACCCAATAATGCAAAATCCCATAAGATTTTACAAAACATATCTATGTGTTACTCGTAGCAATAAGGTATTCCTCTAAGAAAGTTTCAGCTCAATCTATCCAGAGATTGAGTCACACAAAAAACTGTCAAACTTGCAATTTATATGATATAGTGGGATTTACTTTCAATTTACCTTAATGTTTATTTTTCCTTGTTTTTAATTTCTTAAATTTATTCAGCTTTCTCTTCTTAATTCAATAATATTGTACAAACAATACATACACAGACAGCTTTGGTAGCCACTATCATGGGCAGTCATCGGTGACATTTGAGGCCCTCAGCACTGCTCGAGTCTCCCACACACATTCATCTCCAAATACGATCCTGCAAAGTAATAAGAAGATAAATCTTTTTGGTGATTTTTAGTTACAAGATTAAGTATGTTTATTCAACTAAGTACTTGCAAATAAAGAATATCTTTTAATCAAACTCAGTATGTTGAAATCATCCACCTAATATATAGTATTACAAGAAAAGTCAACATGTTTTCTATGGAGTATGTACCTTTTCTATTGGCATTCTTAAAAGAATAGAGAATTGACTTTTAAACCAAACAGTGATTCATGCGTCAATGGCAATGATAATTATATTATATCCAACATTTAATCAAATATTAGTGACTTTATATCAAATTAGTAACTTTGCACTAAAATTTGTCACATAAAATGTAATTTATTGAATTTAAAAAGATGTATTTTGAAAACTTTAGATATGAGAAAAAAATATTTCTTTGCACCAAAATTAATTGATATTTTATAGCTCCCTGAGCAGAAAAAGTACCAGTACACAAATTTCCTAGGTCTGATAGTCAATCAATCAATCTTTCTTTCTTACCTGTCATCCTTCCCTTTGCTGTGGTAACGATAACACAATGTATTATAATGTAAACATATGCATTTCTCAAGTTGAGTGAACATCATTTTAATTAGTTTGTATGGACCAAATCTTGATCTTGAAGAAATGTACATTAATCTGGTTAATCTAAAACAAATTATCAAAGAGTATCAATCCCTTTTTAATAAAAATCAAGAAAATTAAATCCAGCTTAATAAACAATATATTTGTAAAGACAAATTTTTTAAATTTACTTTTCATTTTGTAATACATATTTCAGATTAATCGTATCAAAAAGAAGAATAACTTTCAAGTAACTATTTTTATCTTTAGTAAACTCATAAAAAAGCATATGTTATATGTGTATTGTCTTTATTAAAATATCTGTATTTATACGATATTTTCTTGAGTAGTAGTTTGAAACTGCAGAGCTTCATTGTTTGCTAAGCAACCTAACTTTCCTGCTGGTTTGTGAAAAACTGGAAGTTGTCAATCAGTTTTATCAGTACTGTCCACCTTGCTCAGAGTCGGATCACTCTTATATTTGCTTGGCAAGACTCTCACACGGATCGGTAATCCATGTGGGCGGGCAAAGTATCATAAAAAGTCTACCACTCTTTAAAAAAAATATAGACACATTATTGTAGTCTATGTAGGTGGGCAAAGTATCAAAAAAGTGGCATCTAGCCTCTTTTTCCCCAACATTGATCTCAAGTTCCAGGTTTCAATGTTTGTTCAATGGACATATCTATTTGTATGTCTAAGTCATAATTAAAGGTTAAACTTTAATTCAAACAATATATTGCAATAAATGGCAAGGTAACTTGATTTATCAGGAGGGGCAAGGATCCACAGAACTTGTACATTGATTCACGTGTAACTTACAAAAGTGTACTTACTTAAAGTGTTAACTGGTAGCTTACCATCTTTCACATGGTATTCTTCAAGCCTAAACTTTGAAATGCCAGAGTTAAAAAGTGATCATAAAATAATTCTTGTTGGGGAAAAACCCCATGATCTTATACTACTTTTAATCTTGCGTAACCAACAGTTTTTCACTCGTTTAAGTTCATAGTGAATTCATAAAATGTAATCAGACCTCTTTTCAACATTGCAAAGGTAAAGAAATTGTATTTAATAACTACGTAGTTTTAAATTATTTAAAATCTGTACAAAACGACCTCTATTTCACCCATTTAATGAGGATAAGATCTAACCAATGGACAAAGTGAGAACATTTATGTATCGCAGAGTCTAACCCCACAAAGACCGGCCGTCTACCCCCTCCCCATCACACACACATACACACAAACACACACACAAACACACACCACTCGCATCGGTCGAACGCGACGTCCGTCCGTCCTTCATGAATAGCCGTCCGTCCGCGTCCCGTCCGTCCGTGCTTCCGGTACTTAGCGGAACGTCACGATTGGCGTCCGTCCGTGAGTACTGGCCGTCCTTCCGACCCGTCCGTCCGTCCTTCCAGTTCAGCCGTCCGTCCGTCCGTCCGCCCAACCAGCGACTACAAATTATACTTTAATTATATTATTTTTTATTGATAAGACTTTAAAATTCAGTAACAACTACAATTATAGCTGAAATTAACTGAATACTCTTATATAATTCGACATCTAAAATGTAGTTATTTAGAAATTAATAACTATTTTGTTTTTCTTTGTAAAAAAATGTAACATTAAAACACATTATAACTAAAGAAACTGTGTAACACTATAATATACTTCTTTTTAATTAATAGAAGTTCAAAAGACTGTTTTAAAAGAATTAGCAGAAGACAAATTTTGGTACTTTTTATTTATGAAGTTATTTAAAAGAATTATATAGACTGGCAATCTCGGAGCTTAATATCTAAATGTAAAAATCCTATATATTATGTATTTTATAGCACATTTGAATTCTTTAAAATCACTTAAAACATAAACTTAACAGTTTATTTTAAGTAATAAGTTAAGTTTCTTTAAGTGCACAATTTACTTTTATTATGAAATCCTATCGATTATCTGGACAGCCTGGTGTATGACAGTGTCGGTATATGCAATGATCCGGACTTTCATATTCAACTCAATTTATGCTCCTAAGTATAGTCGGGAGGAAAATAACAAGAGCCTTCAATTCTGTTTGGTGAGATGGAGGTATCTTGAAGAAAACTAAAAAGAGAAACTAAAAAGAGAATTTATAAGTCTACGGTGCAAAATGTTGTACTATATGGCTCAGAAGTTTGGGACCTGAAGCAGAGGAGTTTGGGGAAGTTGTTGGTTACGGAGATCGATGTGGTGAAGAGAAGTTGTAAGAGGTCAAGATTGAACAGGGTGAGGAACGAGGATATACAAGGGGAAATGGAAGTTGAAGGAGATATAGTGGACGAGGTACAAAAGAGGCAA
This sequence comes from Nephotettix cincticeps, assembly GCA_023375725.1. NCBI lineage: Eukaryota > Metazoa > Arthropoda > Insecta > Hemiptera > Cicadellidae > Nephotettix > Nephotettix cincticeps. Next base: position 66,191,093 of record CM041785.1, read on the forward strand.
TTAGTCTGGTTTGGCCATGTAAATCGGATGGAGGAGGGCGAAATCTCACGGCAAGTGTTGGAATGGGTTCTGCCATGGATGAAGAAAAGAGGACGCAGTTGGCAGATGGAGATTCAAGAGGTAATGGCGAAAAGAGACCTTCAAATCGACAATTGCGCTGACAGAAAGATCTGGAAGCTTGGGTTGGAGACGGCGCGAGCTTAAAAATCCGCGACAAGAACGTATAGTGGTAATTTCATGAACCAATCAGTGTTGACCCTGGCTCTGATCTCGTTGTCAATAAGTTTTTATCAGTACTGTTCACCTAGTTCTGTCAGCTTACTCCTATCTTGGATTGATACATACCAAAAGCACAGATCTATAGTCAGTGTGGGCAGAAAAAGTTAAGTATAGGTAAAAGATACTAGGTTGCCGTATCTTAAAATATAAAAATGAATATTAAAAATAATCAAAACTTGGAATGAGCTGTATTTAGAAATACTGAAATATCACTTACAACACTCAACATTCATTACTATCCCTTACCATGTAGCAACTGAAATACATAGATAAACTTGTGTCTGTCCAAGTTGAGAAACCCTTTGATTACCCTGTTGACAGGCCAGTTACATTGCTTTGAGCTGTCGTGTAGTATTCCGGTATCGCTTTGTCATTTCGAGATATTTACGATTTTAAGTAAATTCATACACCAGGCTTGAATAAGAACTATTTCTTTATCTTCCTAAGTCAAATACAGAAAATATCTAAACGTCTTGTGAGGTGTTTCAATGTTACACAACAGACATCCAGATAAATAATTATGTCCAGATAATCGATGCTCTATTGCAGGGATAATCACATTTTCTGTAAGTTATTATTATTATACTTTTATTTGCAAAACTTTTCCTGTGGGCTTCACCATCCTTCTTTTAACTGGGGGATATTTTATACTACCGAATATGTACCCCCACCCCTGCTGCCACTACATGTGGCCCTAAGGATAATATAATGCAAACCAATTGGTTCTTTGACAAATCCTAGTGAGGATCCATGCTCTATTGTAATTGCATTTATAATATTAACAGTAAACATTTCATTAAACTATATTTTTATAATTTGTAGTTTATATAACTAACTACACCACTAAAAGTTATAAAGATACCTTGCTCAGGTAAAATGATTGGTTGTCAGTATCTATTAACAATCATACTTCATTACATACATAGTGCCTACTGCAGTTAATAGACCTAAAATTAATATAGAGTTTTTATAGAATGGCCTGGAGAAAAAATATGGAAGAATAAATACAAGATGCAGGGAAAAAGTGGAGGGAAGTGAGAGCCTTGGCTGCCAATCGAGTCCAATGGCTTTGTTTCGTGGAGACCCTATGCTCTGTGCAGGAGTGAAAGGAGATAAGTCAAGGAAATCAATGTAGAGTTTTTGCCAACCACCCTAAAGAGTCAAGATAAAATTTATCCGTAAAAATAGCTGTGAAAGTGAATGGAAACAGCTGATCATATAAGAAATGCATTTTGTTTTGCCATATGTGGAAACATCTCTCTTACAACATACACTATACGATAATTTAATTTGAAATAAAAAGTACTCCGAATGAACTACATTAGTTACTAATTAAAAAAAGCTTTTCATTATGATCTACCAAACAAATTATTGAATCTAAAAACCCAAATGTCATTGAGTTAAATGTCTTCACTCTCAATGGTTTCCATGTTTCAAAAAATACTATGAGTGTCAATACATATACAGATTCATAGCCGCTCCGCTACAACTTAAGTGATTGGTGTTATTAGGTAAATTATTGAACTAATGCTGTGTAATTATTAGTAGCCTACAGATTTTCTCATTTTTATAAGCTACTACATATAAAAAGACAGAGATAGGATACTGAGGTCCAGTCAAAGATGGAAAAATAGAATAATCAGATCAGTAGTCTATGTAGGCAGAAAACTATCAGAAACAGACAGCCAACCTCCATATGAAATAAAAAACATATCTGTAGTTTAAGTGCTCAGGCAAATTTCCAGTAAACGACGTCGCCAATTTTCTTTTTATATGATAAACACATTACACTGTTGAAAGACAGATGACATCTAACGCATAGTCATCTAACACTTAGGACATTGTGGCCACCTGGGGTCTCAGGCCGAAGCCTTCCTAGTGATCATCTCCTACCTCACTACCTAGTCACTCCTCCTGTGACAGAAGCCAAGGACTTAGTAACTTACCTTACGGTCAACCTGGGGTTTCTAAACGAAGCCTACCCAGGCACCCCACCTGAATCAGTTTCCTGACTTTTTACTGTCCTCAGGGACAGCTCGTACGCACTATGTGGTAACAGATGGACTATTCTCACAAATATTAACACCCCGAGCCACTAAGCGTAGCGAATGGTTTTAGGGTGAAATTACAGGAAATTAGAGACGACTTTTAACTTACTTACTTTTTCAATAATAAACAGAACTATAGTCTATGTAGGTAGACAAAGTATGGCAAAAGTATCAGGTAAACAGTGCTGCCACCCTCTTTTAAAATAATAAAAATACTTAATCCGGTGGTAGGTTCAGCAGTGGCGGGTTGCCACCCTGCTGTCAGTGCTTGCAGCTTTAACTTATGTCTACTGATGCCAGCCTACATTATTCTTTGGTCGCTGGTTCGAACGTCCGTCCTTCCGACCAACCTTCCGTCCGTCCGTCCGTCCGAACGTCCGTCAGACCCAACGTTCGTCCAACCGACACGTGCGTCCGACATGACCTTCCGACACGGTCCGTCCGTCCGTCCGTCCGTGATCAATCCGTCCGTCCGCGCCCCGTCCGTTCGACCCATACATCCACCTACGCGACCCTAAACTTCAAATGTATGATGTATGTGTGGTGTATGTATGGTATATGTATGCACAGGCAGGGACTTAGTACCTTTCGGTGAACCTGGGGTCTCGGGCCGAAGCCTAGTCAGGCTCCCCACCTGAATCAGGTTCATGTCTCCTAACTGCCCCGACTTTTTTCAAGTAGTAATAATACTATTTAGTCTACATTTCTTATTTACGTTTGTCTATTATCAAATTCCTTTTTTAGCAGAAATACTCCAAAACCATTTAATAACTTCTTAAAAAAGATACAAAATTATGTAAATGTTTGAGCGCATTACTAGTATACACTACAGTATCTAAATAGTATTTTCAAACATGGATAAGTTCAGGAGACAGCTGTTGGGATTAGATTCTGGTGAAAAGAGGTCCAGTTTTATAAGTTATGTTAAGTTAAAATCTATAACCCAGTCTTAAAAGAATATACAATAATTTACTAGGGGAAACATTTCACTACCTCTTTATAATTTATTTTCTTGATAAAATAAATAACATATTTTAAATCGTAATTACATAGGTATATATTCTGTTTTAAATAGTTTTTAGATTCAGTTAGCCATTTAATTAATTTCCACTAAGAATACAAATAAATATCAATATTCTTTTATTAAATAAGTACAGTAGCATAAGTTGCTGCTACTTATGAAGGACCACAGGGATGTAAACATCTGTGACAGAATGTATATGGAGACTCTCTAATGAGAAGCACAGGCAATTCTTTGCTACCCAATAATGCAAAATCCCATAAGATTTTACAAAACATATCTATGTGTTACTCGTAGCAATAAGGTATTCCTCTAAGAAAGTTTCAGCTCAATCTATCCAGAGATTGAGTCACACAAAAAACTGTCAAACTTGCAATTTATATGATATAGTGGGATTTACTTTCAATTTACCTTAATGTTTATTTTTCCTTGTTTTTAATTTCTTAAATTTATTCAGCTTTCTCTTCTTAATTCAATAATATTGTACAAACAATACATACACAGACAGCTTTGGTAGCCACTATCATGGGCAGTCATCGGTGACATTTGAGGCCCTCAGCACTGCTCGAGTCTCCCACACACATTCATCTCCAAATACGATCCTGCAAAGTAATAAGAAGATAAATCTTTTTGGTGATTTTTAGTTACAAGATTAAGTATGTTTATTCAACTAAGTACTTGCAAATAAAGAATATCTTTTAATCAAACTCAGTATGTTGAAATCATCCACCTAATATATAGTATTACAAGAAAAGTCAACATGTTTTCTATGGAGTATGTACCTTTTCTATTGGCATTCTTAAAAGAATAGAGAATTGACTTTTAAACCAAACAGTGATTCATGCGTCAATGGCAATGATAATTATATTATATCCAACATTTAATCAAATATTAGTGACTTTATATCAAATTAGTAACTTTGCACTAAAATTTGTCACATAAAATGTAATTTATTGAATTTAAAAAGATGTATTTTGAAAACTTTAGATATGAGAAAAAAATATTTCTTTGCACCAAAATTAATTGATATTTTATAGCTCCCTGAGCAGAAAAAGTACCAGTACACAAATTTCCTAGGTCTGATAGTCAATCAATCAATCTTTCTTTCTTACCTGTCATCCTTCCCTTTGCTGTGGTAACGATAACACAATGTATTATAATGTAAACATATGCATTTCTCAAGTTGAGTGAACATCATTTTAATTAGTTTGTATGGACCAAATCTTGATCTTGAAGAAATGTACATTAATCTGGTTAATCTAAAACAAATTATCAAAGAGTATCAATCCCTTTTTAATAAAAATCAAGAAAATTAAATCCAGCTTAATAAACAATATATTTGTAAAGACAAATTTTTTAAATTTACTTTTCATTTTGTAATACATATTTCAGATTAATCGTATCAAAAAGAAGAATAACTTTCAAGTAACTATTTTTATCTTTAGTAAACTCATAAAAAAGCATATGTTATATGTGTATTGTCTTTATTAAAATATCTGTATTTATACGATATTTTCTTGAGTAGTAGTTTGAAACTGCAGAGCTTCATTGTTTGCTAAGCAACCTAACTTTCCTGCTGGTTTGTGAAAAACTGGAAGTTGTCAATCAGTTTTATCAGTACTGTCCACCTTGCTCAGAGTCGGATCACTCTTATATTTGCTTGGCAAGACTCTCACACGGATCGGTAATCCATGTGGGCGGGCAAAGTATCATAAAAAGTCTACCACTCTTTAAAAAAAATATAGACACATTATTGTAGTCTATGTAGGTGGGCAAAGTATCAAAAAAGTGGCATCTAGCCTCTTTTTCCCCAACATTGATCTCAAGTTCCAGGTTTCAATGTTTGTTCAATGGACATATCTATTTGTATGTCTAAGTCATAATTAAAGGTTAAACTTTAATTCAAACAATATATTGCAATAAATGGCAAGGTAACTTGATTTATCAGGAGGGGCAAGGATCCACAGAACTTGTACATTGATTCACGTGTAACTTACAAAAGTGTACTTACTTAAAGTGTTAACTGGTAGCTTACCATCTTTCACATGGTATTCTTCAAGCCTAAACTTTGAAATGCCAGAGTTAAAAAGTGATCATAAAATAATTCTTGTTGGGGAAAAACCCCATGATCTTATACTACTTTTAATCTTGCGTAACCAACAGTTTTCACTCGTTTAAGTTCATAGTGAATTCATAAAATGTAATCAGACCTCTTTTCAACATTGCAAAGGTAAAGAAATTGTATTTAATAACTACGTAGTTTTAAATTATTTAAAATCTGTACAAAACGACCTCTATTTCACCCATTTAATGAGGATAAGATCTAACCAATGGACAAAGTGAGAACATTTATGTATCGCAGAGTCTAACCCCACAAAGACCGGCCGTCTACCCCCTCCCCATCACACACACATACACACAAACACACACACAAACACACACCACTCGCATCGGTCGAACGCGACGTCCGTCCGTCCTTCATGAATAGCCGTCCGTCCGCGTCCCGTCCGTCCGTGCTTCCGGTACTTAGCGGAACGTCACGATTGGCGTCCGTCCGTGAGTACTGGCCGTCCTTCCGACCCGTCCGTCCGTCCTTCCAGTTCAGCCGTCCGTCCGTCCGTCCGCCCAACCAGCGACTACAAATTATACTTTAATTATATTATTTTTTATTGATAAGACTTTAAAATTCAGTAACAACTACAATTATAGCTGAAATTAACTGAATACTCTTATATAATTCGACATCTAAAATGTAGTTATTTAGAAATTAATAACTATTTTGTTTTTCTTTGTAAAAAAATGTAACATTAAAACACATTATAACTAAAGAAACTGTGTAACACTATAATATACTTCTTTTTAATTAATAGAAGTTCAAAAGACTGTTTTAAAAGAATTAGCAGAAGACAAATTTTGGTACTTTTTATTTATGAAGTTATTTAAAAGAATTATATAGACTGGCAATCTCGGAGCTTAATATCTAAATGTAAAAATCCTATATATTATGTATTTTATAGCACATTTGAATTCTTTAAAATCACTTAAAACATAAACTTAACAGTTTATTTTAAGTAATAAGTTAAGTTTCTTTAAGTGCACAATTTACTTTTATTATGAAATCCTATCGATTATCTGGACAGCCTGGTGTATGACAGTGTCGGTATATGCAATGATCCGGACTTTCATATTCAACTCAATTTATGCTCCTAAGTATAGTCGGGAGGAAAATAACAAGAGCCTTCAATTCTGTTTGGTGAGATGGAGGTATCTTGAAGAAAACTAAAAAGAGAAACTAAAAAGAGAATTTATAAGTCTACGGTGCAAAATGTTGTACTATATGGCTCAGAAGTTTGGGACCTGAAGCAGAGGAGTTTGGGGAAGTTGTTGGTTACGGAGATCGATGTGGTGAAGAGAAGTTGTAAGAGGTCAAGATTGAACAGGGTGAGGAACGAGGATATACAAGGGGAAATGGAAGTTGAAGGAGATATAGTGGACGAGGTACAAAAGAGGCAATTAGTCTGGTTTGGCCATGTAAATCGGATGGAGGAGGGCGAAATCTCACGGCAAGTGTTGGAATGGGTTCTGCCATGGATGAAGAAAAGAGGACGCAGTTGGCAGATGGAGATTCAAGAGGTAATGGCGAAAAGAGACCTTCAAATCGACAATTGCGCTGACAGAAAGATCTGGAAGCTTGGGTTGGAGACGGCGCGAGCTTAAAAATCCGCGACAAGAACGTATAGTGGTAATTTCATGAACCAATCAGTGTTGACCCTGGCTCTGATCTCGTTGTCAATAAGTTTTTATCAGTACTGTTCACCTAGTTCTGTCAGCTTACTCCTATCTTGGATTGATACATACCAAAAGCACAGATCTATAGTCAGTGTGGGCAGAAAAAGTTAAGTATAGGTAAAAGATACTAGGTTGCCGTATCTTAAAATATAAAAATGAATATTAAAAATAATCAAAACTTGGAATGAGCTGTATTTAGAAATACTGAAATATCACTTACAACACTCAACATTCATTACTATCCCTTACCATGTAGCAACTGAAATACATAGATAAACTTGTGTCTGTCCAAGTTGAGAAACCCTTTGATTACCCTGTTGACAGGCCAGTTACATTGCTTTGAGCTGTCGTGTAGTATTCCGGTATCGCTTTGTCATTTCGAGATATTTACGATTTTAAGTAAATTCATACACCAGGCTTGAATAAGAACTATTTCTTTATCTTCCTAAGTCAAATACAGAAAATATCTAAACGTCTTGTGAGGTGTTTCAATGTTACACAACAGACATCCAGATAAATAATTATGTCCAGATAATCGATGCTCTATTGCAGGGATAATCACATTTTCTGTAAGTTATTATTATTATACTTTTATTTGCAAAACTTTTCCTGTGGGTTCACCATCCTTCTTTTAACTGGGGGATATTTTATACTACCGAATATGTACCCCCACCCCTGCTGCCACTACATGTGGCCCTAAGGATAATATAATGCAAACCAATTGGTTCTTTGACAAATCCTAGTGAGGATCCATGCTCTATTGTAATTGCATTTATAATATTAACAGTAAACATTTCATTAAACTATATTTTTATAATTTGTAGTTTATATAACTAACTACACCACTAAAAGTTATAAAGATACCTTGCTCAGGTAAAATGATTGGTTGTCAGTATCTATTAACAATCATACTTCATTACATACATAGTGCCTACTGCAGTTAATAGACCTAAAATTAATATAGAGTTTTTATAGAATGGCCTGGAGAAAAAATATGGAAGAATAAATACAAGATGCAGGGAAAAAGTGGAGGGAAGTGAGAGCCTTGGCTGCCAATCGAGTCCAATGGCTTTGTTTCGTGGAGACCCTATGCTCTGTGCAGGAGTGAAAGGAGATAAGTCAAGGAAATCAATGTAGAGTTTTTGCCAACCACCCTAAAGAGTCAAGATAAAATTTATCCGTAAAAATAGCTGTGAAAGTGAATGGAAACAGCTGATCATATAAGAAATGCATTTTGTTTTGCCATATGTGGAAACATCTCTCTTACAACATACACTATACGATAATTTAATTTGAAATAAAAAGTACTCCGAATGAACTACATTAGTTACTAATTAAAAAAAGCTTTTCATTATGATCTACCAAACAAATTATTGAATCTAAAAACCCAAATGTCATTGAGTTAAATGTCTTCACTCTCAATGGTTTCCATGTTTCAAAAAATACTATGAGTGTCAATACATATACAGATTCATAGCCGCTCCGCTACAACTTAAGTGATTGGTGTTATTAGGTAAATTATTGAACTAATGCTGTGTAATTATTAGTAGCCTACAGATTTTCTCATTTTTATAAGCTACTACATATAAAAAGACAGAGATAGGATACTGAGGTCCAGTCAAAGATGGAAAAATAGAATAATCAGATCAGTAGTCTATGTAGGCAGAAAACTATCAGAAACAGACAGCCAACCTCCATATGAAATAAAAAAAACATATCTGTAGTTTAAGTGCTCAGGCAAATTTCCAGTAAACGACGTCGCCAATTTTCTTTTTATATGATAAACACATTACACTGTTGAAAGACAGATGACATCTAACGCATAGTCATCTAACACTTAGGACATTGTGGCCACCTGGGGTCTCAGGACGAAGCCTTCATAGTGATCATCTCCTACCTCACTACCTAGTCACTCCTCCTGTGACAGAAGCCAAGGACTTAGTAACTTACCTTACGGTCAACCTGGGGTTTCTAAACGAAGCCTACCCAGGCACCCCACCTGAATCAGTTTCCTGACTTTTTACTGTCCTCAGGGACAGCTCGTACGCACTATGTGGTAACAGATGGACTATTCTCACAAATATTAACACCCCGAGCCACTAAGCGTAGCGAATGGTTTTAGGGTGGAAATTACAGGAAATTAGAGACTTCCAACTTACTTTTTCAATAATAAACAGAACTATAGTCTATGTAGGTAGACAAAGTATGGCAAAAGTATCAGGTAAACAGGTAAACAGTGCTGCCACCCTCTTTTTAAAATAATAAAAATACTCAATCCGGTGGTAGGTTCAGCAGTGGCGGGTTGCCACCCTGCTGTCAGTGCTTGCAGCTTTAACTTATGTCTACTGATGCCAGCCTACATTATTCTTTGGTCGCTGGTTCGAACGTCCGTCCTTCCGACCAACCTTCCGTCCGTCCGTCCGTCCGAACGTCCGTCAGACCCAACGTTCGTCCAACCGACACGTGCGTCCGACATGACCTTCCGACACGGTCCGTCCGTCCGTCCGTCCGTGATCAATCCGTCCGTCCGCGCCCCGTCCGTTCGACCCATCCATCCACCTACGCGACCCTAAACTTCAAATGTATGATGTATGTGTGGTGTATGTATGGTATATGTATGCACAGGCAGGGACTTAGTACCTTTCGGTGAACCTGGGGTCTCGGGCCGAAGCCTAGTCAGGCTCCCCACCTGAATCAGGTTCATGTCTCCTAACTGCCCCGACTTTTTTCAAGTAGTAATAATACTATTTAGTCTACATTTCTTATTTACGTTTGTCTATTATCAAATTCCTTTTTTAGCAGAAATACTCCAAAACCATTTAATAACTTCTTAAAAAAGATACAAAATTATGTAAATGTTTGAGCGCATTACTAGTATACACTACAGTATCTAAATAGTATTTTCAAACATGGATAAGTTCAGGAGACAGCTGTTGGGATTAGATTCTGGTGAAAAGAGGTCCAGTTTTATAAGTTATGTTAAGTTAAAATCTATAACCCAGTCTTAAAAGAATATACAATAATTTACTAGGGGAAACATTTCACTACCTCTTTATAATTTATTTTCTTGATAAAATAAATAACATATTTTAAATCGTAATTACATAGGTATATATTCTGTTTTAAATAGTTTTTAGATTCAGTTAGCCATTTAATTAATTTCCACTAAGAATACAAATAAATATCAATATTCTTTTATTAAATAAGTACAGTAGCATAAGTTGCTGCTACTTATGAAGGACCACAGGGATGTAAACATCTGTGACAGAATGTATATGGAGACTCTCTAATGAGAAGCACAGGCAATTCTTTGCTACCCAATAATGCAAAATCCCATAAGATTTTACAAAACATATCTATGTGTTACTCGTAGCAATAAGGTATTCCTCTAAGAAAGTTTCAGCTCAATCTATCCAGAGATTGAGTCACACAAAAAACTGTCAAACTTGCAATTTATATGATATAGTGGGATTTACTTTCAATTTACCTTAATGTTTATTTTTCCTTGTTTTTAATTTCTTAAATTTATTCAGCTTTCTCTTCTTAATTCAATAATATTGTACAAACAATACATACACAGACAGCTTTGGTAGCCACTATCATGGGCAGTCATCGGTGACATTTGAGGCCCTCAGCACTGCTCGAGTCTCCCACACACATTCATCTCCAAATACGATCCTGCAAAGTAATAAGAAGATAAATCTTTTTGGTGATTTTTAGTTACAAGATTAAGTATGTTTATTCAACTAAGTACTTGCAAATAAAGAATATCTTTTAATCAAACTCAGTATGTTGAAATCATCCACCTAATATATAGTATTACAAGAAAAGTCAACATGTTTTCTATGGAGTATGTACCTTTTCTATTGGCATTCTTAAAAGAATAGAGAATTGACTTTTAAACCAAACAGTGATTCATGCGTCAATGGCAATGATAATTATATTATATCCAACATTTAATCAAATATTAGTGACTTTATATCAAATTAGTAACTTTGCACTAAAATTTGTCACATAAAATGTAATTTATTGAATTTAAAAAGATGTATTTTGAAAACTTTAGATATGAGAAAAAAATATTTCTTTGCACCAAAATTAATTGATATTTTATAGCTCCCTGAGCAGAAAAAGTACCAGTACACAAATTTCCTAGGTCTGATAGTCAATCAATCAATCTTTCTTTCTTACCTGTCATCCTTCCCTTTGCTGTGGTAACGATAACACAATGTATTATAATGTAAACATATGCATTTCTCAAGTTGAGTGAACATCATTTTAATTAGTTTGTATGGACCAAATCTTGATCTTGAAGAAATGTACATTAATCTGGTTAATCTAAAACAAATTATCAAAGAGTATCAATCCCTTTTTAATAAAAATCAAGAAAATTAAATCCAGCTTAATAAACAATATATTTGTAAAGACAAATTTTTTAAATTTACTTTTCATTTTGTAATACATATTTCAGATTAATCGTATCAAAAAGAAGAATAACTTTCAAGTAACTATTTTTATCTTTAGTAAACTCATAAAAAAGCATATGTTATATGTGTATTGTCTTTATTAAAATATCTGTATTTATACGATATTTTCTTGAGTAGTAGTTTGAAACTGCAGAGCTTCATTGTTTGCTAAGCAACCTAACTTTCCTGCTGGTTTGTGAAAAACTGGAAGTTGTCAATCAGTTTTATCAGTACTGTCCACCTTGCTCAGAGTCGGATCACTCTTATATTTGCTTGGCAAGACTCTCACACGGATCGGTAATCCATGTGGGCGGGCAAAGTATCATAAAAAGTCTACCACTCTTTAAAAAAAATATAGACACATTATTGTAGTCTATGTAGGTGGGCAAAGTATCAAAAAAGTGGCATCTAGCCTCTTTTTCCCCAACATTGATCTCAAGTTCCAGGTTTCAATGTTTGTTCAATGGACATATCTATTTGTATGTCTAAGTCATAATTAAAGGTTAAACTTTAATTCAAACAATATATTGCAATAAATGGCAAGGTAACTTGATTTATCAGGAGGGGCAAGGATCCACAGAACTTGTACATTGATTCACGTGTAACTTACAAAAGTGTACTTACTTAAAGTGTTAACTGGTAGCTTACCATCTTTCACATGGTATTCTTCAAGCCTAAACTTTGAAATGCCAGAGTTAAAAAGTGATCATAAAATAATTCTTGTTGGGGAAAAACCCCATGATCTTATACTACTTTTAATCTTGCGTAACCAACAGTTTTCACTCGTTTAAGTTCATAGTGAATTCATAAAATGTAATCAGACCTCTTTTCAACATTGCAAAGGTAAAGAAATTGTATTTAATAACTACGTAGTTTTAAATTATTTAAAATCTGTACAAAACGACCTCTATTTCACCCATTTAATGAGGATAAGATCTAACCAATGGACAAAGTGAGAACATTTATGTATCGCAGAGTCTAACCCCACAAAGACCGGCCGTCTACCCCCTCCCCATCACACACACATACACACAAACACACACACAAACACACACCACTCGCATCGGTCGAACGCGACGTCCGTCCGTCCTTCATGAATAGCCGTCCGTCCGCGTCCCGTCCGTCCGTGCTTCCGGTACTTAGCGGAACGTCACGATTGGCGTCCGTCCGTGAGTACTGGCCGTCCTTCCGACCCGTCCGTCCGTCCTTCCAGTTCAGCCGTCCGTCCGTCCGTCCGCCCAACCAGCGACTACAAATTATACTTTAATTATATTATTTTTTATTGATAAGACTTTAAAATTCAGTAACAACTACAATTATAGCTGAAATTAACTGAATACTCTTATATAATTCGACATCTAAAATGTAGTTATTTAGAAATTAATAACTATTTTGTTTTTCTTTGTAAAAAAATGTAACATTAAAACACATTATAACTAAAGAAACTGTGTAACACTATAATATACTTCTTTTTAATTAATAGAAGTTCAAAAGACTGTTTTAAAAGAATTAGCAGAAGACAAATTTTGGTACTTTTTATTTATGAAGTTATTTAAAAGAATTATATAGACTGGCAATCTCGGAGCTTAATATCTAAATGTAAAAATCCTATATATTATGTATTTTATAGCACATTTGAATTCTTTAAAATCACTTAAAACATAAACTTAACAGTTTATTTTAAGTAATAAGTTAAGTTTCTTTAAGTGCACAATTTACTTTTATTATGAAATCCTATCGATTATCTGGACAGCCTGGTGTATGACAGTGTCGGTATATGCAATGATCCGGACTTTCATATTCAACTCAATTTATGCTCCTAAGTATAGTCGGGAGGAAAATAACAAGAGCCTTCAATTCTGTTTGGTGAGATGGAGGTATCTTGAAGAAAACTAAAAAGAGAAACTAAAAAGAGAATTTATAAGTCTACGGTGCAAAATGTTGTACTATATGGCTCAGAAGTTTGGGACCTGAAGCAGAGGAGTTTGGGGAAGTTGTTGGTTACGGAGATCGATGTGGTGAAGAGAAGTTGTAAGAGGTCAAGATTGAACAGGGTGAGGAACGAGGATATACAAGGGGAAATGGAAGTTGAAGGAGATATAGTGGACGAGGTACAAAAGAGGCAATTAGTCTGGTTTGGCCATGTAAATCGGATGGAGGAGGGCGAAATCTCACGGCAAGTGTTGTGAATGGGTTCTGCCATGGATGAAGAAAAGAGGACGCAGTTGGCAGATGGAGATTCAAGAGGTAATGGCGAAAAGAGACCTTCAAATCGACAATTGCGCTGACAGAAAGATCTGGAAGCTTGGGTTGGAGACGGCGCGAGCTTAAAAATCCGCGACAAGAACGTATAGTGGTAATTTCATGAACCAATCAGTGTTGACCCTGGCTCTGATCTCGTTGTCAATAAGTTTTTATCAGTACTGTTCACCTAGTTCTGTCAGCTTACTCCTATCTTGGATTGATACATACCAAAAGCACAGATCTATAGTCAGTGTGGGCAGAAAAAGTTAAGTATAGGTAAAAGATACTAGGTTGCCGTATCTTAAAATATAAAAATGAATATTAAAAATAATCAAAACTTGGAATGAGCTGTATTTAGAAATACTGAAATATCACTTACAACACTCAACATTCATTACTATCCCTTACCATGTAGCAACTGAAATACATAGATAAACTTGTGTCTGTCCAAGTTGAGAAACCCTTTGATTACCCTGTTGACAGGCCAGTTACATTGCTTTGAGCTGTCGTGTAGTATTCCGGTATCGCTTTGTCATTTCGAGATATTTACGATTTTAAGTAAATTCATACACCAGGCTTGAATAAGAACTATTTCTTTATCTTCCTAAGTCAAATACAGAAAATATCTAAACGTCTTGTGAGGTGTTTCAATGTTACACAACAGACATCCAGATAAATAATTATGTCCAGATAATCGATGCTCTATTGCAGGGATAATCACATTTTCTGTAAGTTATTATTATTATACTTTTATTTGCAAAACTTTTCCTGTGGGCTTCACCATCCTTCTTTTAACTGGGGGATATTTTATACTACCGAATATGTACCCCCACCCCTGCTGCCACTACATGTGGCCCTAAGGATAATATAATGCAAACCAATTGGTTCTTTGACAAATCCTAGTGAGGATCCATGCTCTATTGTAATTGCATTTATAATATTAACAGTAAACATTTCATTAAACTATATTTTTATAATTTGTAGTTTATATAACTAACTACACCACTAAAAGTTATAAAGATACCTTGCTCAGGTAAAATGATTGGTTGTCAGTATCTATTAACAATCATACTTCATTACATACATAGTGCCTACTGCAGTTAATAGACCTAAAATTAATATAGAGTTTTTATAGAATGGCCTGGAGAAAAAATATGGAAGAATAAATACAAGATGCAGGGAAAAAGTGGAGGGAAGTGAGAGCCTTGGCTGCCAATCGAGTCCAATGGCTTTGTTTCGTGGAGACCCTATGCTCTGTGCAGGAGTGAAAGGAGATAAGTCAAGGAAATCAATGTAGAGTTTTTGCCAACCACCCTAAAGAGTCAAGATAAAATTTATCCGTAAAAATAGCTGTGAAAGTGAATGGAAACAGCTGATCATATAAGAAATGCATTTTGTTTTGCCATATGTGGAAACATCTCTCTTACAACATACACTATACGATAATTTAATTTGAAATAAAAAGTACTCCGAATGAACTACATTAGTTACTAATTAAAAAAAGCTTTTCATTATGATCTACCAAACAAATTATTGAATCTAAAAACCCAAATGTCATTGAGTTAAATGTCTTCACTCTCAATGGTTTCCATGTTTCAAAAAATACTATGAGTGTCAATACATATACAGATTCATAGCCGCTCCGCTACAACTTAAGTGATTGGTGTTATTAGGTAAATTATTGAACTAATGCTGTGTAATTATTAGTAGCCTACAGATTTTCTCATTTTTATAAGCTACTACATATAAAAAGACAGAGATAGGATACTGAGGTCCAGTCAAAGATGGAAAAATAGAATAATCAGATCAGTAGTCTATGTAGGCAGAAAACTATCAGAAACAGACAGCCAACCTCCATATGAAATAAAAAAAACATATCTGTAGTTTAAGTGCTCAGGCAAATTTCCAGTAAACGACGTCGCCAATTTTCTTTTTATATGATAAACACATTACACTGTTGAAAGACAGATGACATCTAATGCATAGTCATACACTTAGGACATTGCGCCACCTGGGGTCTCAGGACGAAGCCTTCATAGTGATCACCTCCTACCTCACTACCTAGTTCCTCCTGTGACAGAAGCCAAGGACTTAGTAACTTACCTTACGGTCAACCTGGGGTTTCTAAACGAAGCCTACCCAGGCACCCCACCTGAATCAGTTTCCTGACTTTTTACTGTCCTCAGGGACAGCTCGTACGCACTATATGGTAACAGATGGACTATTCTCACAAATATTAACACCCCGAGCCACTAAGCGTAGCGAATGGTTTTAGGTGGAAATTACAGGAAATTAGAGACTTCCAACTTACTTTTTAAATAATAAACAGAACTATAGTCTATGTAGGTAGACAAAGTACCAGAAAAAAGGCTGCCAACTTACTTTTTAAATAGTAAACAGATCTGTAGTCTATATGTATGGCAAAAGTATCAGGTAAACAGTGCTGCCACCCTCTTTTTAAAATAATAAAAATACTCAATCCGGTGGTAGGTTCAGCAGTGGCGGGTTGCCACCCTGCTGTCAGTGCTTGCAGCTTTAACTTATGTCTACTGATGCCAGCCTACATTATTCTTTGGTCGCTGGTTCGAACGTCCGTCCTTCCGACCAACCTTCCGTCCGTCCGTCCGTCCGAACGTCCGTCAGACCCAACGTTCGTCCAACCGACACGTGCGTCCGACATGACCTTCCGACACGGTCCGTCCGTCCCGTCCGTGATCAATCCGTCCGTCCGCGCCCCGTCCGTTCGACCCATCCATCCACCTACGCGACCCTAAACTTCAAATGTATGATGTATGTGTGGTATGTATGGTATATGTATGCACAGGCAGGGACTTAGTACCTTTCGGTGAACCTGGGGTCTCGGGCCGAAGCCTAGTCAGGCTCCCCACCTGAATCAGGTTCATGTCTCCTAACTGCCCCGACTTTTTTCAAGTAGTAATAATACTATTTAGTCTACATTTCTTATTTACGTTTGTCTATTATCAAATTCCTTTTTTAGCAGAAATACTCCAAAACCATTTAATAACTTCTTAAAAAAGATACAAAATTATGTAAATGTTTGAGCGCATTACTAGTATACACTACAGTATCTAAATAGTATTTTCAAACATGGATAAGTTCAGGAGACAGCTGTTGGGATTAGATTCTGGTGAAAAGAGGTCCAGTTTTATAAGTTATGTTAAGTTAAAATCTATAACCCAGTCTTAAAAGAATATACAATAATTTACTAGGGGAAACATTTCACTACCTCTTTATAATTTATTTTCTTGATAAAATAAATAACATATTTTAAATCGTAATTACATAGGTATATATTCTGTTTTAAATAGTTTTTAGATTCAGTTAGCCATTTAATTAATTTCCACTAAGAATACAAATAAATATCAATATTCTTTTATTAAATAAGTACAGTAGCATAAGTTGCTGCTACTTATGAAGGACCACAGGGATGTAAACATCTGTGACAGAATGTATATGGAGACTCTCTAATGAGAAGCACAGGCAATTCTTTGCTACCCAATAATGCAAAATCCCATAAGATTTTACAAAACATATCTATGTGTTACTCGTAGCAATAAGGTATTCCTCTAAGAAAGTTTCAGCTCAATCTATCCAGAGATTGAGTCACACAAAAAACTGTCAAACTTGCAATTTATATGATATAGTGGGATTTACTTTCAATTTACCTTAATGTTTATTTTTCCTTGTTTTTAATTTCTTAAATTTATTCAGCTTTCTCTTCTTAATTCAATAATATTGTACAAACAATACATACACAGACAGCTTTGGTAGCCACTATCATGGGCAGTCATCGGTGACATTTGAGGCCCTCAGCACTGCTCGAGTCTCCCACACACATTCATCTCCAAATACGATCCTGCAAAGTAATAAGAAGATAAATCTTTTTGGTGATTTTTAGTTACAAGATTAAGTATGTTTATTCAACTAAGTACTTGCAAATAAAGAATATCTTTTAATCAAACTCAGTATGTTGAAATCATCCACCTAATATATAGTATTACAAGAAAAGTCAACATGTTTTCTATGGAGTATGTACCTTTTCTATTGGCATTCTTAAAAGAATAGAGAATTGACTTTTAAACCAAACAGTGATTCATGCGTCAATGGCAATGATAATTATATTATATCCAACATTTAATCAAATATTAGTGACTTTATATCAAATTAGTAACTTTGCACTAAAATTTGTCACATAAAATGTAATTTATTGAATTTAAAAAGATGTATTTTGAAAACTTTAGATATGAGAAAAAAATATTTCTTTGCACCAAAATTAATTGATATTTTATAGCTCCCTGAGCAGAAAAAGTACCAGTACACAAATTTCCTAGGTCTGATAGTCAATCAATCAATCTTTCTTTCTTACCTGTCATCCTTCCCTTTGCTGTGGTAACGATAACACAATGTATTATAATGTAAACATATGCATTTCTCAAGTTGAGTGAACATCATTTTAATTAGTTTGTATGGACCAAATCTTGATCTTGAAGAAATGTACATTAATCTGGTTAATCTAAAACAAATTATCAAAGAGTATCAATCCCTTTTTAATAAAAATCAAGAAAATTAAATCCAGCTTAATAAACAATATATTTGTAAAGACAAATTTTTTAAATTTACTTTTCATTTTGTAATACATATTTCAGATTAATCGTATCAAAAAGAAGAATAACTTTCAAGTAACTATTTTTATCTTTAGTAAACTCATAAAAAAGCATATGTTATATGTGTATTGTCTTTATTAAAATATCTGTATTTATACGATATTTTCTTGAGTAGTAGTTTGAAACTGCAGAGCTTCATTGTTTGCTAAGCAACCTAACTTTCCTGCTGGTTTGTGAAAAACTGGAAGTTGTCAATCAGTTTTATCAGTACTGTCCACCTTGCTCAGAGTCGGATCACTCTTATATTTGCTTGGCAAGACTCTCACACGGATCGGTAATCCATGTGGGCGGGCAAAGTATCATAAAAAGTCTACCACTCTTTAAAAAAAATATAGACACATTATTGTAGTCTATGTAGGTGGGCAAAGTATCAAAAAAGTGGCATCTAGCCTCTTTTTCCCCAACATTGATCTCAAGTTCCAGGTTTCAATGTTTGTTCAATGGACATATCTATTTGTATGTCTAAGTCATAATTAAAGGTTAAACTTTAATTCAAACAATATATTGCAATAAATGGCAAGGTAACTTGATTTATCAGGAGGGGCAAGGATCCACAGAACTTGTACATTGATTCACGTGTAACTTACAAAAGTGTACTTACTTAAAGTGTTAACTGGTAGCTTACCATCTTTCACATGGTATTCTTCAAGCCTAAACTTTGAAATGCCAGAGTTAAAAAGTGATCATAAAATAATTCTTGTTGGGGAAAAACCCCATGATCTTATACTACTTTTAATCTTGCGTAACCAACAGTTTTCACTCGTTTAAGTTCATAGTGAATTCATAAAATGTAATCAGACCTCTTTTCAACATTGCAAAGGTAAAGAAATTGTATTTAATAACTACGTAGTTTTAAATTATTTAAAATCTGTACAAAACGACCTCTATTTCACCCATTTAATGAGGATAAGATCTAACCAATGGACAAAGTGAGAACATTTATGTATCGCAGAGTCTAACCCCACAAAGACCGGCCGTCTACCCCCTCCCCATCACACACACATACACACAAACACACACACAAACACACACCACTCGCATCGGTCGAACGCGACGTCCGTCCGTCCTTCATGAATAGCCGTCCGTCCGCGTCCCGTCCGTCCGTGCTTCCGGTACTTAGCGGAACGTCACGATTGGCGTCCGTCCGTGAGTACTGGCCGTCCTTCCGACCCGTCCGTCCGTCCTTCCAGTTCAGCCGTCCGTCCGTCCGTCCGCCCAACCAGCGACTACAAATTATACTTTAATTATATTATTTTTTATTGATAAGACTTTAAAATTCAGTAACAACTACAATTATAGCTGAAATTAACTGAATACTCTTATATAATTCGACATCTAAAATGTAGTTATTTAGAAATTAATAACTATTTTGTTTTTCTTTGTAAAAAAATGTAACATTAAAACACATTATAACTAAAGAAACTGTGTAACACTATAATATACTTCTTTTTAATTAATAGAAGTTCAAAAGACTGTTTTAAAAGAATTAGCAGAAGACAAATTTTGGTACTTTTTATTTATGAAGTTATTTAAAAGAATTATATAGACTGGCAATCTCGGAGCTTAATATCTAAATGTAAAAATCCTATATATTATGTATTTTATAGCACATTTGAATTCTTTAAAATCACTTAAAACATAAACTTAACAGTTTATTTTAAGTAATAAGTTAAGTTTCTTTAAGTGCACAATTTACTTTTATTATGAAATCCTATCGATTATCTGGACAGCCTGGTGTATGACAGTGTCGGTATATGCAATGATCCGGACTTTCATATTCAACTCAATTTATGCTCCTAAGTATAGTCGGGAGGAAAATAACAAGAGCCTTCAATTCTGTTTGGTGAGATGGAGGTATCTTGAAGAAAACTAAAAAGAGAAACTAAAAAGAGAATTTATAAGTCTACGGTGCAAAATGTTGTACTATATGGCTCAGAAGTTTGGGACCTGAAGCAGAGGAGTTTGGGGAAGTTGTTGGTTACGGAGATCGATGTGGTGAAGAGAAGTTGTAAGAGGTCAAGATTGAACAGGGTGAGGAACGAGGATATACAAGGGGAAATGGAAGTTGAAGGAGATATAGTGGACGAGGTACAAAAGAGGCAATTAGTCTGGTTTGGCCATGTAAATCGGATGGAGGAGGGCGAAATCTCACGGCAAGTGTTGGAATGGGTTCTGCCATGGATGAAGAAAAGAGGACGCAGTTGGCAGATGGAGATTCAAGAGGTAATGGCGAAAAGAGACCTTCAAATCGACAATTGCGCTGACAGAAAGATCTGGAAGCTTGGGTTGGAGACGGCGCGAGCTTAAAAATCCGCGACAAGAACGTATAGTGGTAATTTCATGAACCAATCAGTGTTGACCCTGGCTCTGATCTCGTTGTCAATAAGTTTTTATCAGTACTGTTCACCTAGTTCTGTCAGCTTACTCCTATCTTGGATTGATACATACCAAAAGCACAGATCTATAGTCAGTGTGGGCAGAAAAAGTTAAGTATAGGTAAAAGATACTAGGTTGCCGTATCTTAAAATATAAAAATGAATATTAAAAATAATCAAAACTTGGAATGAGCTGTATTTAGAAATACTGAAATATCACTTACAACACTCAACATTCATTACTATCCCTTACCATGTAGCAACTGAAATACATAGATAAACTTGTGTCTGTCCAAGTTGAGAAACCCTTTGATTACCCTGTTGACAGGCCAGTTACATTGCTTTGAGCTGTCGTGTAGTATTCCGGTATCGCTTTGTCATTTCGAGATATTTACGATTTTAAGTAAATTCATACACCAGGCTTGAATAAGAACTATTTCTTTATCTTCCTAAGTCAAATACAGAAAATATCTAAACGTCTTGTGAGGTGTTTCAATGTTACACAACAGACATCCAGATAAATAATTATGTCCAGATAATCGATGCTCTATTGCAGGGATAATCACATTTTCTGTAAGTTATTATTATTATACTTTTATTTGCAAAACTTTTCCTGTGGGTTCACCATCCTTCTTTTAACTGGGGGATATTTTATACTACCGAATATGTACCCCCACCCCTGCTGCCACTACATGTGGCCCTAAGGATAATATGATGCAAACCAATTGGTTCTTTGACAAATCCTAGTGAGGATCCATGCTCTATTGTAATTGCATTTATAATATTAACAGTAAACATTTCATTAAACTATATTTTTATAATTTGTAGTTTATATAACTAACTACACCACTAAAAGTTATAAAGATACCTTGCTCAGGTAAAATGATTGGTTGTCAGTATCTATTAACAATCGTACTTCATTACATACATAGTGCCTACTGCAGTTAATAGACCTAAAATTAATATAGAGTTTTTATAGAATGGCCTGGAGAAGAAATATGGAAGAATAAATAAAAGATGCAGGGAAAAAGTGGAGGGAAGTGAGAGCCTTGGCTGCCAATCGAGTCCAATGGCTTTGTTTCATGGAGGCCCTATGCTCTGTGCAGGAGTGAAAGGAGATAAGTCAAGGAAATCAATGTAGAGTTTTTGCCAACCACCCTAAAGAGTCAAGATAAAATTTATCCGTAAAAATAGCTGTGAAAGTGAATGGAAACAGCTGATCATATAAGAAATGCATTTTGTTTTGCCATATGTGGAAACATCTCTCTTACAACATACACTATACGATAATTTAATTTGAAATAAAAAGTACTCCGAATGAACTACATTAGTTACTAATTAAAAAAAGCTTTTCATTATGATCTACCAAACAAATTATTGAATCTAAAAACCCAAATGTCATTGAGTTAAATGTCTTCACTCTCAATGGTTTCCATGTTTCAAAAAATACTATGAGTGTCAATACATATACAGATTCATAGCCGCTCCGCTACAACTTAAGTGATTGGTGTTATTAGGTAAATTATTGTACTAATGCTGTGTAATTATTAGTAGCCTACAGATTTTCTCATTTTTATAAGCTACTACATATAAAAAGACAGAGATAGGATACTGAGGTCCAGTCAAAGATGGAAAAATAGAATAATCAGATCAGTAGTCTATGTAGGCAGAAAACTATCAGAAACAGACAGCCAACCTCCATATGAAATAAAAAAAACATATCTGTAGTTTAAGTGCTCAGGCAAATTTCCAGTAAACGACGTCGCCAATTTTCTTTTTATATGATAAACACATTACACTGTTGAAAGACAGATGACATCTAACGCATAGTCATCTAACACTTAGGACATTGTGGCCACCTGGGGTCTCAGGCCGAAGCCTTCCTAGTGATCATCTCCTACCTCACTACCTAGTCACTCCTCCTGTGACAGAAGCCAAGGACTTAGTAACTTACCTTACGGTCAACCTGGGGTTTCTAAACGAAGCCTACCCAGGCACCCCACCTGAATCAGTTTCCTGACTTTTTACTGTCCTCAGGGACAGCTCGTACGCACTATGTGGTAACAGATGGACTATTCTCACAAATATTAACACCCCGAGCCACTAAGCGTAGCGAATGGTTTTAGGGTGAAATTACAGGAAATTAGAGACGTCCAACTTACTTTTTCAATAATAAACAGAACTATAGTCTATGTAGGTAGACAAAGTATGGCAAAAGTATCAGGTAAACAGTGCTGCCACCCTCTTTTAAAATAATAAAAATACTTAATCCGGTGGTAGGTTCAGCAGTGGCGGGTTGCCACCCTGCTGTCAGTGCTTGCAGCTTTAACTTATGTCTACTGATGCCAGCCTACATTATTCTTTGGTCGCTGGTTCGAACGTCCGTCCTTCCGACCAACCTTCCGTCCGTCCGTCCGTCCGAACGTCCGTCAGACCCAACGTTCGTCCAACCGACACGTGCGTCCGACATGACCTTCCGACACGGTCCGTCCGTCCGTCCGTCCGTGATCAATCCGTCCGTCCGCGCCCCGTCCGTTCGACCCATACATCCACCTACGCGACCCTAAACTTTAAATGTATGATGTATGTGTGGTGTATGTATGGTATATGTATGCACAGGCAGGGACTTAGTACCTTTCGGTGAACCTGGGGTCTCGGGCCGAAGCCTAGTCAGGCTCCCCACCTGAATCAGGTTCATGTCTCCTAACTGCCCCGACTTTTTTCAAGTAGTAATAATACTATTTAGTCTACATTTCTTATTTACGTTTGTCTATTATCAAATTCCTTTTTTAGCAGAAATACTCCAAAACCATTTAATAACTTCTTAAAAAAGATACAAAATTATGTAAATGTTTAAGCGCATTACTAGTATACACTACAGTATCTAAATAGTATTTTCAAACATGGATAAGTTCAGGAGACAGCTGTTGGGATTAGATTCTGGTGAAAAGAGGTCCAGTTTTATAAGTTATGTTAAGTTAAAATCTACAACCCAGTCTTAAAAGAATATACAATAATTTACTAGGGGAAACATATCACTACCTCTTTATAATTTATTTTCTTGATAAAATAAATAACATATTTTAAATCATAGTTACATAGATATATATATATATTGTTTTAAATAGTTTTTAGATTCAGTTAGCCATTTAATTAATTTCCACTAAGAATACAAATAAATATCAATATTCTTTTATTAAATAAGTACAGTAGCATAAGTTGCTGCTACTTATGAAGGACCACAGGGATGTAAACATCTGTGACAGAATGTATATGGAGACTCTCTAATGAGAAGCACAGGCAATTCTTTGCTACCCAATAATGCAAAATCCCATAAGATTTTACAAAACATATCTATGTGTTACTCGTAGCAATAAGGTATTCCTCTAAGAAAATTTTAGCTCAATCTATCCAGTGATTGAGTCACACAAAAAACTGACAAACTTGCAATTTATATGATATAGTGGGATTTACTTTCAATTTACCTTAATGTTTATTTTTCCTTGTTTTTAATTTCTTAAATTTATTCAGCTTTCTCTTCTTAATTCAATAATATTGTACAAACAATACATACACAGACAGCCTTGGTAGCCACTATCATGGGCAGTCATCGGTGACATTTGAGGCCCTCAGCACTGCTCGAGTCTCCCACACACATTCATCTCCAAATACGATCCTGCACAGTAATAAGAAGATAAATCTTTTTGGTGATTTTTAGTTACAAGATTAAGTATGTTTATTCAACTAAGTACTTGCAAATAAAGAATATCTTTTAATCAAACTCAGTATGTTGAAATCATCCATCTAATATATAGTAGTATTACAAGAAAAGTAAGTACTTACAAATAAAGAATATCTTTTAATCAACCTCAATAAGCTTGGTTAAAAACCAAGTTTTACAGAGATATATAGGTAGGTTAATTAATGAAATATTAACTTTTCTTTATCCTCCTTAAGATTAAAATTGAAGCCCCAAAATACGAGACCAAATTTGGTAGGGACGTGTTTTCCTACATTTACTCTGATGAGTTCGTAATCCATGTAAAGCAGTCAATTGGAAGGAGGAGTTTTGTACCCCCCTCCTTTTAAAAAATTGTAATGTGTTTAGACTTATTAATATCTTGGTTATAATTATTGATGATAGAGCAAAGTTTTAATATAGTAAATGGTGTAATTTTTAGAGCTAATTCTTATGGTAAAACGATATAATATTAAAATAGTAAATCAAGAAACCCCAAATTTTTAAATGTGAAAAATGCAAAAAAACATATTTGGGGTACAAAATTCCCCTAAACTACTCTTTCTTATGATTAACTACCTGTTAATTGACCAATGTTTATGGATTACGAACTCATTATAGTAAATGTAGAAATACACAGCTCTACCAAATTTGGTATACGGACCCACTCAATCACACTACTTTTACGAGAGTTATCGTGCCAACAGACACAAATGTGTGTATATATATATGTATGTATAAATATATAAAAATAAATTTTAGGTGACTATTGTGGTCTATAGGCGCTCCACAATGAAAGTAGCGAGGATGGACTTACAGAAGAAGGCTTAATAGCTTCTTCCCTATTGTAAATTTGCCTAATAAAGTTGAGTGGAGCCCTCACCCTTCAACTTTCGGATTAATATAACAATAGTTTAAAATGATATGATGAGGGGACTTAAGTCCCTTAACTCAGAGAATTGTTCTATTACTCCTTGAATCCAGCCCTAAAATAGTATTAATTGCAAATTGTTTGTTTATTTGTTAGTACATATTGACCTAGCTTTGATTGGACGGAATAAGATATGTATTATATAAGTTAATTAGCAAAATTAAAACAAATTTATTACTTAGAGAAAACATTTATGTGGTTTAAATAAAACCGATTTCATACACCTTAATTAATATAGCTTAAACTAGCAAAGCTAGCAAATTCAAAAATTCCCCTGGTGGGGAGCGATCTCACAGCCAAGTGATTAACTTATTTTGTTTAAAAAGGAATGGAGAATGAAAAGCAAAAGAGAAATTTAATTTACACCAATTAATTGGTTTGTTACAAAGGCTTCAGGCAATATAATGAATACGTTTTCTATCAAAACACGAAAGATTTTGGAAATACCATTCTCTGCTTTTATTTCGCACATTAATTTTACCCTTAAGTTTTCACAAATTGTTTAGTAATTTGATAATTTTTCAGTTATACATAAAATAAATATAAATGCAAAATCTCTATTCACATATTGTTCACCACCTTCTTCAATCACCAACTGTCAAACGGTTATAAACAGATGTTTTGATTTGTATTGTTTACATTTGATTCTCCATAAATGTAATGTTATTTTTTAGATTTTAAACTTAATATTACAAGAAAACCGGAATTTTCCTGGACATTATACCTACCTAGGATTAATTTTCTACTCAGAAATTAGTTATTTCCAAAATTTAAAAAAATCGTTTGAGCCGTTTTCGAGATCCGTGTGAAAAAATATATGTATAAACCTTGCTCATATTTTAGTATTGGATTACATACCAGTAACAAGTCATTCATAATTATTTAAACCTATACAAATTATACTGGGTCCACCCTAAAGTACTATATAATGTGGTTTTTAAAAATATTTTGGACTGTTTATATTTCTTGAAAAGGTTTCAGGCATCAGTAGCCAAGTTAACGCCCACCGTTTATTCAGGTCACATTGCTGTATGGTTGAGGGGTTAGAACCACATTCACCTTTATAAACACTTTGTTAAGATTTCGTGCTCCAACTTTTTTTGTGCTATATGATTAACATGGGAAAAGAGTATGCAAGTTAGCTGCCATGATAAACCCATAGATTTTTAAGCATAAATGTATAGATCTCCACCACATGAACGTAAATACCAACTTTCATCCAAAAATATAGATTAATAAGTGTGAAATATTAATTTGTCCTTATCCTCCTTTAGATTAACATTAGAGCTCCAAAATACAATGTACTCTTTTTAAAGTTGTTAATATCCAGCAACATTTTAGAGATAAAGCAAAACTTTAAAGAACTAAATTGTGTAGTTTTATTATCTGATTCTAATGGTAAAAGGTAAATTTAATTTTTTTTAATTTTTAATAAGGCAAAAACCTCAATTTTTGAGTACAAAACCCCCAAAATTCCCTGTTCCGATATGTCTAGATTACAAACTCGTCCGAGTAAATGTGGCAATATTCGTCACTACCAAATTTGGTCGTGATCGGTCCATTTTTACAAAAGTTTTTGTCTTCATAGACACACAAATATATATATACACAAATAAAATTTTTAACGACTACTGTTTTTGATCTCTGGGCCCCAGAAAACCAAAAAATAACATGGTCTCAGGCTTAAGACTTGCCATGAGACAATAATAGATTTTTCCCTATGGGAAATTCGCTACAAATATTTTCACTCTGTTTAATTTCAACTTCCTACACAATTCTCAAAGGCTTACAAGTTTTGATTGAAAATTTTGTATACAGAATTTATACACCAAGAAAATTAAAATATATAATATATTAATTTATATTTATATTTGAATGTAATTTATCCTACAGAGCCAATTAAGTAAGTTTTATATCTATAATGTAATGTATACTTCTGTAGATACAGAAGTATCTAGCAAATTAACAGGATTTATCTGGCAAATTTAATCAAAATTTTGTTTATTTTGTTCAGTCAAAATTAGGAATGTTAAAACTTAAATAATTACTGAATCTGACATAGTACAAAATATGAGTTAGATGAATCTCATTCAAATTTTAGATTATTAACTTTCAATCTACTTTCAACAGAGTCTAGAAGTCTGGTCACATGATTCTGTAATAAAAAGGTTATAAATAATTTCTTCTACTACAAATTCTTATTACTACTACTTACTTACAACAAACTATTTTATTATGCACTGAAGAGTCCCTTAAAGTATTTGAATTGAGTGCTTCCGAATCCCAACAATTCAACAATACATATTATCAGTGAGGGATATCTCTGCCCACTATCAGCTCCCACCACCGCTCAGTCTATGTCATGTCTGACCTGTCTTCACATGTGACTCATCAACGAAAAGCAGACACGTCTGGAATGTTCGGCGAATCTCGGATATCTTCGTGCGTGCTCGGGTATTCGTCAGTCATTTGTCAACCGACTCAAATTTCAAAAGTGCAGACGACTTTGATTTAATTTAAACGCGAGTTTATTCATTTGCTACCGTTGGGAGGACACTAATTGAGAAAATTCGTCTCAGTCTCCCCTAAAATGTAAAAAAATATTGTTTTCCTCCGATTTTAGAATCAGTGTAAACATTTTATATAATTGTACCAATTATAAAAAGCTGTAACGGTTATGAAAGAATCCTAAGGAAGATATTACAAGTTAAATAGCAGGAAATATGGTTAGACTCCGGGGATTAAAAAAACATTATTATGGTCGTGATTTTAATGTTTAAAC
This sequence comes from Nephotettix cincticeps, assembly GCA_023375725.1. Taxonomy (NCBI): domain Eukaryota; kingdom Metazoa; phylum Arthropoda; class Insecta; order Hemiptera; family Cicadellidae; genus Nephotettix; species Nephotettix cincticeps. The sequence continues at coordinate 66,219,449 of CM041785.1, forward strand.
TACTGCAAAAGTCGTCCTTACAAAAACATTTTTTTAACATCTTAAATGTTGTCATTAATGTTTGAATATAATAATAACATAATATAAATAATGGTTTTTATTTCTTTTATTATGTCCCTTTAAACTGTTATTTACCAATTTACCTTTCTCAAAGTTTAAATTTTACTTAAACCCGAAGCGCAAATCAACAATGATAACTTATTTTTGGATTCTGATACAGCACTGAGTAGTTTTCTTATCGCTCCAAACTAAACATTTTTATTTTTTTGCTATCGGGCTTCCGTTTAGCAAACACCTGTGCGAGTGTAGTGAGAGTGAGTAGTATGTGCCGTTATTTTTACTTTCTCCCCTTGTACATAGTATATGGAGAAAGTATTGTTTTCGTCAAAATTTTCGAATTTGAGTTGAGGGTGGATATATCCGTTTTGGGGTCCCCTGAATCCAAAAAAGTGGGTTTTGGCGTGATGTCTGTCCGTCCGTGTGTGTGTGTGTCTGGATGTGTACAGTGCCACAGCCTACCCCGTTTGTCCGATTTAGATGAAATTTGGCATGTATATATATAGTCACCGTATCTCCAGGCGTTTTTTTTCATTTTTTTGAATTTTTGATTTTTAAGGGTAGTTCACCCCTAAAACCCTTAAAAATCGTGAAAAATCCAATTTTCTCAAAAACAGCTCTAACGATTTTGATTAAAATTTGATAGTTTATAGTGCAGAGAGCACTTAATAATTTGACACCACCCGCATGTCTGTAAAAATGACGGTTCAAAAGTTATGGGCTTTTAAATGTCAAAAAAATCAAATTTTTAAATTTTCAGCGAAAACAATAAAAGTAAAGTATAACTTGACTGGTACCATTAAAACCAGCTTAAAAAACTAAACAAATTAGTTTTTGAATTATTTGTCTACGACTAACGGTTCCAGAGAAAAGTTAAATTTACTGTCAACGATAAACGCAGTACGTTGTCTGAAAGCGCCCAATGTTATTCTTATGGAAAATATAAAAAAATCAATTTCTTCCTTACTTTCCACCCGTTTTCCATGAAACTTGGTATGAAGTGTTAGGTCAAATCACCAAACAAAACCAGCTAAAAAAGCTTCGTATTTCCGGGGGGGGGGGGGTTCCTCCATACAATTTGAACAATAAATTATTAAATGATATTTAGAATTACTTTGTAGAACATGATAGTTTTATTACAGATTGTCTTATTTAAATTTACTTAAGGGAGAAAGTATGTGTCAGTCCACTGGTACCGTTTATTTTATTTTCTCCCCTTATACATAGTTTATGGAAAAGTATTGTTTTCGTCAAAATTTTCGAATTTGACTTGAGGGTGGATGTATCCGTTTTGGGGTCCCCTGAATCCAAAATAAACGGTACCAGTGAACTGACACATACTTTCTCCCTTAAGTAAGTTCAAGAAAGACAATCTATAATAAAACTATCATGTTCTCCAAAGTTCATCTAAATAAATATCATTTAATAATTTATTGTTTCAAAAATAATCATCCCATTTCTGAAAATAAAAACAAGAGAGACAAAGTTAAATTAATTGTTTGAATTGTATGGGGGGAAACACCCCCCCCCCCCGGTAATACCAAGCTTTTTTGAGTTGGTTCTTTTGGGTGATTTGACCTTACACTTCATACCAAGTTTCATGGAAAACGGTTAAAAAATAAGGAAGAAATTGATTTTTTAATATTCTCCATAAGAATAACATTGGACGCTTTCAGACAACGTACTGTGTTATCATGGACAGTAAATTTAACTTTTCTCTGGAACCATTAGTCGTAGACAAATAATTTTAGATACAATTTGTTTAGTTTTTTAAGCTGGTTTCAATGGTACCAGTCAAGTTATACTTTACTTTTATTGTTTTTGCTGAAATATAAAAATTTGATTTTTTTGACATTTAAAAGCCCATAACTTTTGAACCATCATTTTTAAAGATATGCGGGTGGTGTCAAATTATTTAGTACTCTGTACACTATAAACTGTCAAATTTTAATAAAAATCGTTAGAGCCGTTTTTGAGAAATTTTGATTTTTCACGTTTTTTAAGTGTTTTTAGGGGTGAATTACCCTTAAAAATCAAAAATTCAAAAAAATGAAAAAAACGCCTGGAGATACCGTGAATATATACATACATGCCAAATTTCATCTAAATCGGACCAACGGGGTAGGCTGTGGCACTGTACACATCCAGACACACACACACACACACACACACACGGACGGACAGACATCACGTCAAAACCCACTTTTTTGGATTCAGGGGACCCCAAAACGGATATATCCACCCTCAACTCAAATTCGAAAATTTTGACGAAAACAATACTTTCTCCATATACTACGTATAAGGGGAGAAAGTAAAAGTGGGTTTTGACGTGATGTCTGTCCGTCCGTGTGTGTCTGGATGTGTACAGTGCCACAGCCTACCCCTTTGGTCCGACTTAGATGAAATTTGGCATGTATATTTATAGTCACGGTATCTCCAGGAGTTTTTTTCATTTTTATGAGTTTTTTATTTTTAAGGGTAGTTCACCCCTAAAAACCCTTAAAAAACGTGAAAAATCCAATTTTCTCAAAAACCGCTCTAACGATTTTAATTAAAATTTGATAGTTTATAGTACACAGAGTACTTAATAATTTGACACGACCCGCAAGTCTGTAAAAATGACGGTTCAAAAGTTATGAGCTTTTAAATGTCAAAAAACCAAATTTTTTAATTTTCAGCAATAAAAGTGAAGTGTAATTTGACTGCTACCATTGAAACCAGCTTAAAAACTAAACAAATTAGTATTTAAAATTATTTGTCTACGACTAACGGTTCCAGAGAAAAGTTAAATTTACTGTCTATATATAAAACTGAATGTATGTCTGTCTGTATGTATGTCCTTTATGCGTTACCAAACTACTCATCCGATCGCCATGAAATTTTAGGAAGTTGCTCTACATGTGTCCGGGAAGGTTTTAGTGAAAAAATATTTTCGGAAACCCCATTAGTTTCCATTTTATGGCGTTTTAAATTTCTAATGTTAATCTTATGGAGAGTAAGTTTGTTTACAAATTGTCTACAATGAAAACATTTGATTTCTTAGCTACAGCTGATTGGTTTACTTTCCATTAGCAATACCGTATGCTTTACTATCCAATGCCATCTGAATCATTCAATAATGTTAAACTATGAAGTAAATGTGTAGGCCTACTGTAAAAAATGAACAGCTTTATTCACCACGTTAATAGTTACGGTTTTGGGGGATTATGTATTTATATTTTTATTTTCTGTCTGATTAAAGTCACGTGTTTATATGATAATTACAATGTTTATATTATTACGTTTATTATAATAATCAGCTGTTGCATATATTTCCTATAAAAGCCGTATTACAGTTAGGTTTCGTTTGGGTTTGGATTGGATTTGAAAATTGTGAATTAATCCATTTAGATTTATTTGTTTTATGGGAATGCTATTAATATGTTTTATCGTTTCAGTATTGTTATTCACTATGCAGAGACCCAGAATATATAACCTTTCACAATGAAGCCGTATTGCTATTCGACTTCAGAACATGGCCAATCTTAAAGTTACATGTGTTAACTGTGAGGCGTTACGAAGTTCGCCCGGTCAGCTAGTGGATTCATAGAAAGGAAATGGTTTTAGTTAATCTAAACAGCTGTTCTTATTACTGTATTTAATATTAAAATTCAATGCAATAGCCGTGGTAGTTTCTATGGAAACCTGTTACATGTTTTCCACCTTACAAATCGCCAACAACTCCCGGAGCTAAGACATATCATAGATGATACGAACCCATTTATAATCTTCTATTTATAATCAATGGACATATCCATGTCAAAATGTAAAATTTACTGATCTGTCGTCTGCTACTTGGGTTTGGCTACCAGCGTAGTCGCTGCTCAGAAAATTTTCTTAACCTACCTTTCCTAAACCTGAATGTGATTGGTTTTTAGACTTTTGGTTCGTAAAATTATCAAGCCAGAACCAGGCATTGCATTAGTTAAAAATTTTAATTCATTCAAAGGATTGACTGTAAAAATGTATCAGTTATTTTTGAGATTTCTTAATAATGGAAAAATCCTTACATTAAATTTGTATGTGAGACTCTTTTGAAAGTAATTTAGCTAATTTATTTATCCATTATGTTATATTCTTAACTTATCATAACTTACTTACTATAACTTAAGTTATATTCTTAACTTATTCTTTACATCTGGTACTCATTATCTCTATCAGAACTAGTTATGCAGTTCAACTATGAATGATACTCGAGTAGATTTTAGGCTAAATAGACCCCAGACACAACTGAGCAATCATTCTGTCATCTACTCAGGGAAGTAATAGATAACTACCCGCTAGAATAAATAATGATAGAACTTAATCCATGTCCATGTTTACGCTTACACTGTAAGGTCTTCGAAGTGTTTTACCCTCGTTAATTTATGTTCTAGTAAGTAATATGAGAGATGAACGCAGAGTAAAATTTTTAAAATCCGTTCCTATCAGGTAATATTGAGGTCTAAAAAGAAAACTCCAGCAGAAACCTCATTAGAATATTAACCTAAAGACAGTCAGTAATGACGTTCAATATTGTCGATTTCCTTCAAACTTATTTGTTTGGCACCCTAAAAAGACAAAAAACTCAAGTACGAGTACGTCATAGTGTATCAAACAATGACGTCACGGCTCGCAGCGTGTCCTGTACCTAGACGCTCGTGCTTGGCGGCACCCCCCCTACAAGGTCGTCTCGTTAACGCCACCACAGCGCAGCGTCTCCTGTTTAGGGTTAGGGCAGACTAGAGTCGACCACAGCCCCTTCGGGACACGTGGAACAGTGCTGTTTCGGCTGCAGACTCAACTTTACAACTTACCAAGAATGTCCCAAACTTTATTTTGTTTTTAGCGAATTTCCCGTAGGGAAGAAGCTATTACCGTAGGTCTCATGGTGAGACTTAAGCCCGGGACCATGTTATTTTTTCTTCTTTAGGTGCCCAGAGTCCAAAAACAATAGTCGTTAAAATTTATATATATATATATATATATATATATGTATATATATATATGTGTGTCTGTTAGCACGAAAACTCTCGTAAAAATGGTCCGATCGAGACCAAATTTGGTAGAGACGTGTATTCCTACAAATGCTCGGACGAGTTCGTTAACCAGACATATCGGTCAATGGGAACGGGTAGTTTAGGGGGGTTTTGTACCCCAAAATGGGGTTTTTTGCGTTTTTCACATGTAGTTTTTAAAAATTTCTAAATTTATATTTCGCCTATAGAATCAGCTTAAAAAAACTACACAATTAAGTTCCTTAAAGTTTTTCTCTATCTCCAATGGTTAAAGAGATATAAAAAAATCTAAACACAGTACGTTGTATTGTGGGGCTCCAATGTTAATCTTATGGAGGATAGGGAAAAATTAATATTTCCCATATTAATCAATATTTTTGGATAAAACTTGATATTTAGCTTCATGTGGTTGAGATCTATCCATTTATGCTCAAAAATAATAGTTTATGTGTTTATCATGACAGCAAACCTGCATACTCTTTTCCCATGTTAATCATATAGGGAATAGGCAAACTCCTTTATTTATGGACAGATGTTGATGAAAGTTGGTATAAATGTTAAGATAGAAATTATTCATGGTAGAAATGACTTATTTTAGTGTTCCTCATAGCAGCTAACCTGCACACTCTTTCTTATGTTAATCTTATCGAGAATAGGCAAATAATTCTTTATTTATGGACATATTTTTATAAAATTTGTCTTGTATTAAATTATTGATTTGGAAATTCGCTGAGTACGCAGGTCTGCTGCGGCGGGGTTATTTTGATACATCAAGGTAGTTTGTGTAAAAGTTTGATTTCAGCGGCAATTTTTTACTTTCTCCCTTATACATATAGTACCTGGTGACCGAGCTTTGCTCGGATAGAATAAGACATGTTTTTACAAGTTAATTAGCAAAATTAAAACAAATTTACTGCTCAATGAAAACATTTATGTGGTTTAAATAAAACCGTTTTCATGCCTCTTATTAATATGGCATACATACTGAACAAAAATATAGCCCTCGGGAGGGGATCGATCACATGACCTTGTGTACGTGAGATCTAAGCGCTTAAGCTACGGCGTCAGCCGATTTCGTCGTTTAAGAGTTTTTAGCCAACCTCAATTAATTGTTTTAGCTAACCTTATACTGAATTTAAATGTCCATACTGTTTGTTATTATTATCCTGTGATCAACTGATTTTGTTAGAAACGGAATGATGATTGAAAAGCAAAAGATAAATTTAATTTACACCAATTATTTGGTTTGTTACAGTAGCTTCAAGCAATACAACGAATACGTTTTCTATCAAAACACGGAAGATTTTGGAAATACTCTTCCCTGCTTTTATTTCGCACAGTTATGTTACCCTAAAGTTTTTACAAATTGTTTAGTAACCTGATAATTTTACATTTATTACACACATAAAATAAATATTTATGAAAAACCTCTATTCACATATTGTTCTTTGCCGTCTTCAATCAAGACCTGTCAAACGTTTATAAACAGCTGTTTTAGTTTGCATTGTTTACATTTGATTCTCCATAAGCGTAATGTTAAATTTTTAGATTTTAAACTTAATATTACAGTAAAACACGAATTTTCCTGGACATTAGACCTATCTAGAACTTATTTTCTACTTGGAAATTAGTTATTTCCAAAATTTAAAGAAATTCCTCGGTGCCGTTTTCGAGATCAGTGTGCAAATATATATATATACAAACCTTGCTCGTATTATAGTATTGGATATGGAGAAAGTATTGTTTTCGTCAAAATTTTCGAATTTGAGTTGAGAGTGGATATATCCGTTTTGGGGTCCCCTGAATCCAAAAAAGTGGGTTTCGACCTGATGTCTGTCCGTACGTGTGTCTGTGTCTGGATGTGTATAGACCCACCAGTTGGTCCTATTTTGATTAAATTTTGCTTGTATGTATTATATAATATATATATATATATATATATATATATATATATATATATATATATATTCACCGTATCTCCAGGCGTTTTTTTCCATTTTTTGAATTTTCAATTTTTAATGGTAGTTCACCCCTAAAACAAAAAAATCCCGTCGCAGCAGACCTGCGTACTCAGTGTATTTCCAAATCAATAATAAAATAATATATTACAAGTCTTATCAATATCTGTCGATAAGTATGATGGTTATTTGCCTATTCTCTATAAGATTAACATAGGAAAGAGTATCCAGGTTTGCTGCTGCGAGGAACATTGAAAGTAGGCATTTCTACTATCAACATCTGCCCATAAATAAAGGAGTTTGCCTATTCCCTATATATGATTAACATGGGAAAAGAGTATGCAGGTTCGGTACCTTGATAAACACATAAACTATAATTTTTAAGCATTGGAAGCATAAAATCTCAACCACATGAAGGTAAATAACAAGTTTAATCCAATTGATAGATAAGTGAATATTAATTTTTCTTTATCCTCCATAAGATTAACATTGGAGCCAAAAATACAACGTACTGTGTTTAGATTTTTTAATATCTCGGTAACCATTGGAGATAGACAAAAACTTCAAGGAACTAAATTGTATAGTTTTTTAAGCTGATTCTAATGGTGAAACATAAAATTGAAAATTTTTTACAATTACATATGAAAAACGCAAAAAACCCAATTTTAGAGTACAAAACCCCCCAAAACTACCCGTTCCGATTGACCGATATATCTGGTTTATGAACTCGTCTGAGCAAATGTAGGAATAAATGTCTCAACGAGAGTTATCGTGTTCACAGACACATATATATATATAAAAATTGTAACGACTATTGTTTTTGGCCTCTGGGCACCTCAACATGAAAAAATAACAAGGTCCCGGGCTTAAGTCTTGCCATGAGACCTACGGTAATAGCTTCTTCCCTATGGGAAATTCGCTAAAACCTAAAAAATCACAATTTCTCAAAAATGGCTCTAACAATTTTGATTAAATTGGATGGTTTATAGTAAACACATTACTAAATAATATGATACAACCCAAATGTCTGTAAAAATGAAGGATCAAAAGTTGTGGGCTTTTAAATGTTGAAAAAATATTTTTTTCAGCAAAAACATTTAAGGTGATGTAATTTGCTTATCACCATTGAAACCAGCTTCAAAAACTAAATAAATTAGTATTTTGTATTATTTGTCTAAGCCTAACCATTCCAGAGAAAAGTTAATTTTACTACACACAGTACGTTGTCTGAGAGTGCCTAATGTTATTCTTATGGAGAATATAAGAAATCAATTTCTTCCTTATTTTCCAAACGTTTTCCATAAACCCACTCAAAAAAGCTCGGTATTACCGGGGGGGGGGTCCCCCATACAATTCGAACAGTTAATTTAACTTTGTTTCTCTTGTTATTTTCAGATATTGGATGATTATTTTTGAAACAATCAATTCTTAAATAATATTTAGATAAATTTTAAAGAATATGGTAGTTTCATTACAGATTGCCGTTTTTATTTTACTTAGGGGAGAAAGTATGTGTCAGTCCACTGATACCATTTATTTATTATAAAACCATTTATTATTTATTTACCATATGCAGATCATTCATATTTCAAAATGTAATCAAAGATTTTTTATAGTAGTTTTCTTTTTTTAGCGTAAATATTAACTTTGAAAGGAAATAGTTTATTACTTCTTCTTGATCAGATTTTAATTATGTCGAAAAACTGTTTCTAGTAGAGGTATAATGAAAGTTGAAACAGCCATAAAACTTAAACATATGTTGCTAAAACCAGTTTAATGAGTTGTTGTAGAGACTGATTTCAATCAGACTGAAACCAGTTGTGTAGGAGGGAAGACTGAAAATAACAAGACAGGCATTTTATGAGTGGTTTCAATTGGTGCATCATTCAACTGAACGAGTAAACCAACTGACTGAACACTCGGTTGTCCTATCACTATGTATATGTTCAATGTTCTGTTTGAGAGACTGACTAGTTCTTACCTATACATTTCCTATGTACCTTCCCTTCTTCTGCATACTGCACAATATCCTGTTGGTAGATTTGCCTACCAAGTTTTACTATGGTCTGCTAGTCCTTCAATTTGACACTCAAAACAGGATAGGTTTGTCTACACATTCCTTACTACATTATTCATACAACTACTTTCACTTAATATATTTTGTTCTTTCCTTCAATTAAATAAATCAGATTATACTGATGACGTGTTTCTTCATAAAACTATTGTACTGCATGAGGTACAGCATTGTACCAGTCGCATGTGACTCCAGTTCGTTCATACATTCAAAGGGGCGGATTTCTCCCAAGGCACTTCAGCCGTGACGGCTTTTTGCGCACCCCTGAAGTGACTCCTGTTTGACTATCAGTGATCAAAGTTATCTAATTGCTAAGCCTTAGTGGAAGGAATTGTAAGTTGATTTAATTGGTTGATTGATTACATACTGTCTTTAATTGCACTGTTCAAGCCTTATGCTCTTGGTGATGAGACATAATAAAAAAGACTAATATTTTAAAAATCCAAAAATCATAGTTTTTAGTTAAATAAACCATTAATTTATTTCTTCCAATACAAAGTATATCAAATACCTTGTAAGAGTCTGCCATACTGACAAAGAATCCCATTATCCATAAGAATGGAAGGATGTTAATTTTGAGGCAGCATTACTGGTTACATTGTGGCATCAAATTATAAAGGTTAAATCTTATCAAGGGAATTGCACTATTATAGTATTTTTTTAAATCCTATTTTATAAAATTATGATTACCTTACTATTATATCTGATAGTTAAAAAGTTTCTAATTATTTTTTTCACTAAGAAAAACTGGAAAAATAATTACCTAGAGTAGTCAATACTGCTGCCACAATCTTAACATTGTTTTTATGGAACTAAAATCCAAAATGGCAGAGGTATTGCAGACTAAACCCCTGCAGAAACACGAAAACATGCCTCTTATGTTCCCTTGCTTCAGATGAAATGAGTAAAGATGTAATTTAAAACCATTTTTGTCTTACAGACAAGTTAGTTCTAGGGTCCTCATACCTGATATATCTGAGAAAATCAATTGTGTAAGTACAAATAAATCTTAAAAGTAACAAAAAATTAAGTTAATTTTAAACATTGCTGAAACTATTGTTTTCCCATTTTCAATTTTCTGAGGTATGAGGGCTCTAACAAAACTATTTAGCTACAAAGTTACCAAGTATCAAGAAAATTTGAAAAAACGGTGTCCGAAGCTGGGGACAAAATTTACATTTTTCGTGTCAAAAGTCGGTTGACGGAAGTCTTCTGCCCTATTAGCCTTTTATAAAATTTTTTGTAGCGTTTCTGGAACGGCCGCAAGCGAAATGTGACTGCCAACCTGATCACCGTCCATCCCTCCAAATGGCTACAAACCCAAAGGTGAAGAAGACTCTCAAGAGTTAGCACTGAAAAATACTTTGTTCTCTAGATCTTGAGGATACAGCTGACTAAAAAATGTGACTGAAATGTCTGACATGTGGTTTTTGACAATCAGCCATCTGTCTCCTATTGTAAGGCATTGTTACAAATAAATTTTTTTCGTGAAGGTTCAATTAAATAGTCGAGTTTATTAGCATTTATAAAAATATTTTACCTGAAGATGATAAGTCTATGTCAAAGGCCTTAAAATTATATCACTTAACCCATTAACCACAAAAAATTTACTACAACACAGATCAGTTCCATCAAACTACATGGTTAATGCTCTCTAAGTAAGAAACACCAAACAATGGTGGCAGGTCGACTGTGATTGGCTAGTTCTATCTTCAGCAATCAATTTTAACAATTTCCAACACTAATATAAAAGTATATTTTATCACTAGGACCAAAAACGTGTCTTTTTGATATGAACACAAGTTTAATAGCCGAGGCTGAGTGATATGTATCAAATAGTCAATTTTGGGGCGTGTGTTAAAACTATATTTTTCGTCATACTGCAAATAAATTTACTAAACAAAACATAAATTATTTCCTGATTTAGTATAAATAGACGTCGACCATTTTTATTACTTTAGACTAATCAGCTGTTATGTTACTTATGTTGTAGCAGTTCTTTCTTGATTCCTGATTGGTTGTTTAGTTTATGTTAAGTTAGGTTTTGCTGACCTCAAAATTATCATTACCGATGGATGATCTTTGCGGTCTAGGATTTAGAAAATCACCATGAAAATAGGTTTAGCCCAAGAAAAAAGATCAACTTTTCAACACTTGTATCTAAAACAGCTGTTTTGGAAGTAGTATGACGAAAATCATTTTTTACAGTGTTCCCAATCCTGTTAATAGTTTGTATTGGACAAATTTTCCATTCGAGAGCACATTCCAGCGTTGATACAGGTCATCAGGTTCTACCTGGGCTGATGTGTGTTTATAGGGTGAGATGTTCACATACCTCTTATGTACCATGTTCAATACGGTATACGTTCAAGTGTAATGTACAATCAAAATAAATTAAACTCCACTTAATTCAAAGGATTCAATTGTATTTTAGTTATTGAGTCCATATTGAATATTTTTAAAGATTTTAATCAATAAACCTTTATTATCAAAACCTGATTTTATCTTTTTTGAGAACAAAAGATGGTAAAATAAAAATATCTAAAGAAATTTATATAGAATTTTATTTAATGAGCAACAACTGTTGTAGTTTTTTCACTCATTCGTCTTTATTCAGGTGACCCCTAATGGGCAGTCTGCCTAAAAGAACAATCCTTCACCATGAAAATTTTTGTGATTTTAAGAAATTGTTAATTAATAAGACAAACAATTTTTGCATTGGAAAAATTTGTATATAACGTTATTTGTTATTAATATGTTATAATTTATATAATTCCTCGGCAGCTTATAAAAAGCTTGAGGTCTTGCAGTATAAATAACTTTTATTGATAAAACCACCTGAGGTTAGGTTTTCTACATAACTATATTTAGTCGACCAGTTATCTATGTAGTGGTACTTGTGCCGTGCCACAGGTGAAAACTGACTATCTGTAGACTTGATAGACCGTTTACAGTCAAAACATCTAATAAAAAACCAAAACCAAACAAAATGCAAAACTAGTTTTTATTAAATCACACAAAAAAACAAACAAAACAAATCAAAGCATATTGTATGCGAATATCAATAAAAATGATTAACTTACACACAGACAAATAGTGTGCACACATTACATTGACTTTGTACATTAGATTTTCTAAGCCACTTCATGCCGGTGTATTCAAAGCTTATTTGTTCCAGGTTCTTATCTGACAAGGTAAATGTTAGACAAACTTTATCCTGAAACACCAAAGATTTAATTATTTTAATTGTTCTGGTTCTTCGGTCACAGACAACACATTAATGCTTTTCATGTACAGTATTTCTAAGCCAACAAGCACAAAAGCAGAAATAGAAAGCGCTCTAAATAGGCATAACAATAATTTAACAAGAATCAAGACCATCACTAAGTAAAAAAATGAGGAAATGAGATAGAGGTGATTTTTATACAATTATTATTATGCACTGAAATTTTAATGACATCAATAACAAGTTATAGAACCAACACAGCCACGGTTATTTGAATAGACTATTTCAAACCCTTGTATAGATCATGCAGCTGGGATAGAGTGCATCCTTAAAATCAAAATAACAATTGTTTATATAAAAGCCATTCAATTATATGTACAAGTGGAGTAACTCATTACAAATAGGATTGTATGATTCTTCCTGGACTGTGAAAAGTAGTGTAAACAGATGGTGAAATAGAAACTGTAAACATTGAAACCTAGGTCATTCTCAGCTACTGAGTCTTTTGCTTACAGAACTGTCAAATTTTAGTATTCACAGTGTAAATTTAAGTAATTTTATGTTGACATCCTTTGAAAATGTAAACACTGAAACGTTCACAGGGCGTAGCCCGAGAGTATTTTAAGGAAATGAATATGTTTACGAGTTGCATAAGTTTAATATCAACCTTTGTGTAAAATTTCAAACTTATAATTCAGTATTTTTCATGTTTAGCTACAACAACAAACCCACATACATAAAGAAACCACCTTTTCTTTATAATATTACTAGCTTAAGTACCCATTCTTCGTAAGGGTAAAAAAGACTGAGGTGTACTTATAAATATTATTTATTTATTTATTTTTCTAGATTTATTCCAACAAACTGCATTGTTTGTCCTTGGGCATTGTTTATTGTCATTCCGAAAGCTAGCTTTATTGGAAACTGAAGCCGTTTAAAGTGGAAGGGTTGGTCTGTTTCTGCTTCTGTCGCCAGACGGGTCTCACGCTGATCCGGGTTTCTTCAGCACACGAGGTAGCTGCTCTCTACGCTTCTGCCACCAGACGGGTTTCATGCTGATCCGGGGGTTCTTCAGCATGCGAGGTGGCTGCTCTCTGGGCTTCTGCTGCCAGACGGGGAGACCCGCTGATCCACAATATTAATTTTTTCAATAAAGTTTCTCAAAAGGTCATATGCCCTAAAATAAATATTTATCGAGTTATCCATCATTTTGTATTTTTCACAAAAATCCTTCACTTCCTGCATTTTTTTTTTAAATGGCACATATTTTTAATTGCCATGTTCAGTCTCAGGAAAAATACTATCTGTTAATAAAGTAAATTTTTCGTTAAATAATAAATTAATGTTTGAGCTAGGCCTAAATTTATTCATAAACGGTATGGTTTCATCTTACATCATTTTCAAAATAGCCAAATTGTTCCAAATTTTATAAGGATTCTAAAGGCCGGAATTCATCAAAATCATGCTAATCTAAGATTTATTTTATTAATCTTAGATTATAACTGACTGAAGATTTGAATCCACCGTAAACAAAATCTGTATTCACCAACGAAAACTAACGCTAGATTCTTAAAATTGAGATTGACCCAAAAATTGTGTCATTTTCTGGTGTTTCCATATCTTTATTTACTAATAAAGATTTTATTAAAAAATAATTACTGAGCTAAATTAAATATGTTTAATTGGTGGTTGTGAAGGAGATGATTTCTGAGTTTTCAAAGTTTAATAAAATTTCTTCACTCCGGATCAAAAATATGAGGAGCGGCGGGGAATCGATCTAGCGATCTTTGGTGTGGAAGACTCTTGCTCTTCCACTTGACCTACCAGAGATATTGATCAAATGTCTTATAAACTTAATTATAAATAAACGGTACCAGTGGACTGACACATACTTTCTCCCTTAAGTAAATTTAAAAAAGACAATCTGCAATAAAACTATCATGTTCTACAAAGTTATTCTAAATATCATTTAATAATTTATTGTTTCAAAAATAATCATCCAATTTTAAAAATAAAAACACGAGAGACAAAGTTAAAATTGTTCAAATGTATGGGTGGACAACCCCCCCCCCCCCCCCCGGTTAGTAATACCAAGGCTTTTTTGAGCTGGTTTTGTTCGGTGATTTTGACCTTACGCTTCAATAACCAAGTTTCATGGAAAAGGAAAACGGTTGGGAAAGTAAGGAAGAAATTGATTTTTTTTATATTCTCCATAAGAATAACATTGGGCGCTTTCAGACAACGTACTGCGTTTATCGTGGACAGTAAATTTAACTTTTCTCTGGAACCGTTAGTCGTAGACAAATAATTCAAATTACTAATTTGTTTAGTTTTTTTAAGCTGGTTTAATGGTGCCAGTCAAGTTATACTTTACTTTTATTGTTTTCGCTGAAAAATTAAAAATTTGTTTTTTTTGACATTTAAAAGCCCATAACTTTTGAACCGTCATTTTGTTACAGATATAATACGGGTGGTTGTTCAAATTATTTTAGTACTCTGTACACTATAAACTGTCAAATTTTAAAATCAAATATTCGTTTAGGATGCCGTTTTTGAGAAATTTGGATTTTTTCACGTTTTTTAATTGTTTTTAGGGGTGTGATTACCCTTAAAAAAAATCAAAATAAAAAAAAAAATTATTAAAAAATAATAATATATAATATTAAATAAAATTAATATAAAATGGAAATTACCGGGGGAAAATTTTGGGTATTCATATTACCATATAATATACCTACAATTCACTTAACATCCACTTATTTAAAGTTTCCATCTGTTTTTAATAAATAAAATATGGTAAAATTTTTATATTTCTAAATCTTTATGTAAAAAGGTTTGTGGAATTTTATTTTTTTATTACATTTTTTAACATTTTTTTTTTTTTTTATTTATTAAAAAAATGGGAACCGTGGGTTGGTTTTTTGTGTTTTTTTGGGATATGCTTTTTTGAAAGAGTTTGGAATTCGTCTTGGTGGGGGATGGGTTGATTTTTTTGTGTTGTCCCCGTGTTGTTTAATATAAAGTGTTGCGCTATTTGTTGGTTTGTGGTGTATCTGGTTGGGACATTGGTGTTTGATGGGTTGGAATGAGGGGGGGGGGAATAACAAATTTTATAAATAATTTTCATTATAAAAAAAACCCTCAACTCAAATTCGAAAATTTTGACGAAAACAATACTTTCTCCATATACTACGTATAAGGGGAGAAAGTAAAAGTGTTCTTTATGTAAAAAGAGTTTGAGGTAAAAATAATGATTTTGTTTTAATACCATTTTTATTACATTTTCTGCTAAAGCATCAAACTCAAGAATTATTTTACCTAATTATAGAAATAAATAGGTTGTCTATTTAAAAAAAAAAATTAACTTATTTTATAAAATGTTGCAATTAACATAGTTGTTTGTGTGGCATTTAAGTTCATCTTCAATGAGGGTTTTCAAGACTGATATAGCAGTACTTTTTGTTCATCTATGTCTAGTAACAAAATCAATATCGTCCAAATTATTAAAATCATCAACTCTTTGTCTTATACATTATTTATTACTCCTCGTCAGTATCTTTCAATTGCTAATTCATACGCTCTTCTTTTCGCATTTGTCCTTTCCATAATATTTTAAAATTATAATCTAATATACAATAATAAAATAAAACTATATTACTGTATATAAATAATATGAAACTGTGATATGATAAAATCTGAGATTTAAGATTCAAACTGGTAAAATTCAGGCAGTTAGTATCAAACTGCATTTTCCACTCCAACGACGAGTGGTGAAATACAATTTCGTTAGTTTCGGGGCTAACGGCGGATTTCGTTTTTTTTTAGAAATCTCGCCTAAATATATCCACATAAATGGGGATAACAAAAAGAATTTAATTGTTAAGGATGAGTCTTTACAAGAAATAGGAAATTTAGCAAATAACTATTTAACTTCAATTAACAAAATTTTTGCCAACGGTAACCTGCTGTTAAATCGAGACAAGACTAATTTTATGTTATTCAAAACACACCAAAAAAAAATGTAATTCATCCTGATATTGAAATTGAAAAAACAAAAATCAACCAATTGAATGAAACAAAATTCTTAGGATTGGTTTTAGATGAAAACTTATCATGGGACGAGCACATACTTTCCATAAAAAAAAGGTATCATCAGGTTTATTTTCATTGATGAGCTTGTCAAAATTCAAGTGCAACGTCAAAAAAAATCTTCAAAGTATCCTCTTATCACAAAAAAGCTATACGCATTATTTTGAATTTAAAACCAATTGAATCTGTAAAGGAACATTTTTCTAAATTAGTTATTTTAACGATTATACATTTTGGGAACTGTTTTAGTGGTAAGGGATGCCAGGCATGGACTGCAAAAATTGGGATCACTGCACAAATATTCCACACGAAATAGAAATCAGCTGGCATTACCTAAGATAAATTTAAATTTCAGAAATAAAAATCCATTAGTAGCCGGTATCAAATTTTATAATTGCATCCCACAACAGATTTTGACAATTAATAATGACAATATATTTAGAAAAAAGGTTAAAGAGTATCTTGTCAGTAGGCCTTTGTATTCATTTCATCGAGTATTCACCTCAAATAATCGAGACCTATAATACCACAAAAGGGGCAGTTGATACTTTAGATTAATGTGTTACCAAATGTCGTGCAGCCGTAAGACTTTGTGTGTATTTTATGGCATGTTGAACATTATTCTGGTAAACTCGTATGTAATTAATGTTGTAAAAATGGGTCACAAACCACTGTCATGAAGGAAATTTGCCATGCAAATACACAAGAGTCTGATAGAACCTTGCCTTCAACAGCGGTTGTTGTATCCTAATTTGACTCACAATCTCCGCTTATCTATTACCAATATCTTGAAAGTTCCGGTGCCAGGCAGGGTCCCAGATCTTCCTCAAAACATACCACAAACAATCTGTGAGATTTGCCTGTCAATTATTGCTGCTGCAATAAACCACTCTGTCAGAGCATCGTGGGAAGTGCTGTGTGGACTGTGTCGAGGACATGTAAATGCCTAAGTTTGGCGCAATCATGTTTATAGTATTATGTTTTGATTAATTATATTCATTAAAGCTCAGTTTTGAAACCTGAGCTTAAGAAGTATTTTTTTTTAATTTTTTCAACCCGTCGTGAAATTTACAATAGTTTAGCTTTACTGTCATTTTTTAACAGATTAGCTCTCTAGGGTTAAAAAATTATATTTATAAATAAATAAAACCAATTATTATAAATATAAACAAATAATTATTATAATTAATTATTGAAAAATATAAACTAAAGGCTGATAAAAATTTTACTGGTTGAAAATAATCATAAAGTATGAAAAATTCATAATCCAATACTATATAATACGAGCAAGGTTTGTAGGTATATATATATTTGCACACGGATCTTTTTGGAAATAACTAACTTCTGAGTAGAAAATAGGTTCTAGATAGGTCTTATGTCCAGGAAAATTCTGGTTTTCTTGTAATATTAAGTTTAAAATCTAAAAATTTAACATTACGCTTATGGAGAATGAAATGTAAACAATACAAATCAAAGCATCTGTTTGTAACCGTTTGACAGTGTTGTTGATTGAAGATGGTGGGGAACAAAATATGAATAGAGGTGTGGCAGTCATAGCTGAGTGGGTAGAGTACTGGCCTACCACCCAAAAAAAAACCCGGGTTCAATTCCCGGTCATGACAAATTAAATTTAATTTCTCAGACTGCCACCGTGCTTCGGAAGGCACGTTAAGCCGTTGGTCCCGGCTACATAAGTAGTCGTTAGGTCACGTTAGAGGCAGTAGTGCGACCTGAAAACTCTAACATTAGACCTTGGCCAGAAGGTTACACGAAACTTTACTTTATGAATAGAGGTTTTGCATAAATATTTATTTTATGTATGTAATAATCAAATTACAAAACAATTTGTAAAAACTAAAGGGTAACATAACTGTGCGAAGTAAAAGCAGAAAAAAGTATGTCCAATATCTTTCCTGTTTTTATAGAAAACTTATTCATTATATTGCTTGAAACCTATGTAACAAACCAACTAATTGGTGTAAATTAAATTTTTCTTTTGCTTTTCAATCCTCATTCTGTTTCTAACAAAATCAGTTGATCACAGGCCAATAACTGTATACTGTATAAATAATAATAACTGCAGATAATTAAACAGTAAATGATCGGCTAAATCTATTGAGGTTGGATAAAAGACCTTAAACGGCGTCACTAATTTGGCAGATGGCACAGCTCGGTGGCTTCATGAATCGAAGGTTGCGAGTTCGATCCCCATCCGGGGACAATACTTTTTGTTCAGTGCTATATTAACTAAGGTGTATAAAATTGGTTTTATTTAAACCACATAAATGTTATCATTGAGTGATAAATGTGTTTTAATTTTGCTAATTAACTTGTAAAATACATGTCTTATTCTATCCGGGGTCACCAGGTACTGTATTATAATAGTACATCAATATGGAACCAGATATTGGAGCAATATTTTAATTAAGAAAATCCTAACACTTAAGTTTTTAGTGTTGAAGAAAACTAAAACAAAGAGTTTAAGTTGCAATAAATTATATATTAGCATAGGCAGCTCTAGACTGATTTTCCTGCGGGGGGCCAATAAGCTAAAGGATGTTTAACACAGTATGACGTTTTACCGGCTGATCGAAGTCGCTATAAATAACACGGCCCTGCGTCTGTCTGCGCCGGCCGCCTCGGCATTAGGCATTGAAAGTCTTGGAACTATTTAATCAGATTCAATTAAAAAGGAATGGAGCTTTTTAAATTTAACAAATTAAAATTATTACTCAGATTTGGTAGGCTATAAAAAATTTTAATCGTCCGACAGATCTGGGGGGCTTAGCCCCCCCTTAACCCTAGAACACAAAGGCGTCGTCTGAGAGACAACGCGCAAGGTGTCATTTATACCCCTTACACCCTTCCACACCACTAAAATTCACAAAACTCCGTGTAGCTGTCGGTCTTGGCCTGCTATTGAAAGGGTCTGGTTGGTGTTCGCTTGCGCCCTTCGTTTAAAGAGATTTTAAAGAATTTTAAGTTCGCATCGTCAGGTCGACTACGCCTTTGTTACAACAGTTCGCGGCAGACTCGCAACGTGTACGGATCGTAATGTCTTGTTGCAGAGTATAGTATACCTTCGCTTTTTCGCGTGTTATGGCGATAGTTAAACATTATATTGTGAATATATGTTGTATATAGTGTAAATATTTATTTGCATTGGACCATATGTGCAGTGACACTTCCTGCAGTCGTAAACCAAGGAGGTGGGCCCATATGCACGTTTTATAACATGATAAACATCACTTTAAACAATAAATATGTATTATATGTAAACATTTGTGTCTGAGCTAATAATTGTAAGCCCCTAAGTCGGCAAAGGTTTTTCTCAGATAAATGCACAGAGAGCTCCTGAAGCCGTGGCTACAGGCCATAATGTTGCCACGCAGGAACTCTCAACTCTCGTGCGCAATTTATTGCTTATATTTATATGTAAGTGTGCCAAATGAAGCTCCACAACAGGTACAACAAGGAAGTTGTGTGCCTTCTGCCCTCCAAGATTACGGTGCATGAAAAAAATATTTGTGGACGTTGCGCAAATGTCATGTGTGGCGAACACAAAGGGACAATCTGCTGCCAGTTAATTGAACAATTAGGATTTGGACATTAAACTATATTAAAACATTAATTCAATGTTCATTTTAAGTGTTTTTATAATTTAAAAAATTTTCTCGCTATTAAAAGTATTTTTTATTTATTTTCCAAAAAAGTAGTCTGTGAGACTACGCCTTTGTAACAACGCTTGGCTCGGGGAGCCTTTGTGTTCTAGTGTTAAGTCGCCTTGGTATATTAGATATATAACTAAGTATAATCTTTGACAATAGTTGTATTGAAAAACAAAGCATTGTACTTAGAATAACTGGCTTTTCTACCCCTTACCCCCTTCCACTCCACTAAAATTCACAAAACTCCGTGTAGCTGTCAGTCTTGGTCTACTATTGAAAGGGTCTGGTTGGTGTTTGCTTGCGTCCTTTTTTAATGAGTTTTTTAAGTTTGCGTCGTCAGGTCAACTACACCTTTGTAACAACGCACAGTTCGCAGCACACTCATAACGTTTGTAGATCGTAGTTTCTTATTACAGAGTATAGGATACCTTCACTTTTTTATGTGTTATGGGGTTAGTTAAACATTATAATGTAAATATATGTTGTATATAGTGTAAATATTTATTTTCATAGGACCAAATGTACAGTAACACTTCCTGCAGTCATAAAACAAGGAGGTGGCCCCCATACAAATTTTATAACATGATAAACATAACTTAAAAACAATACAAAATATTATATGTAGAAAATTGTAAGCTCCTAAGTCGGCAAAATTGTCTCAGAGAAATGCACAGAGAGCTACTGAAGCCCTGGCTACATGCCACACTGTTGTGATGAACTCTCGTCTGGCAATCTATTGCCCATATTTTAACCCTCCAATGGTTTTACCGTCGACGCCACCGCCGGTCGTCGAAGGTTCACCGTCGATCAATATACGGTAGGTAAGCTTTTACAAAATGCAATGGTGTGAATACATTTTCGGTTAAAACTACATTGAATATAGTATCGTTGTTTTCTTCCGATCATACGCTTTCCGCCGAGGTATGTTTCGTTTTGCTTACTCTATGCGTCAGAATTCTATGTTAGTTAAAACATCAGTCTTCAGTTGCGCGGTTATGTCGCTTTGTTTACAATGGTGGCGTTACACGTTCTCGTCGCGTTTGTTTGGTGTTCTGATGTTAATTTCACCATTTAAAAATTGATAGCAGTGACTCAAGTGTATAAAACTATATATTTTTATTTTACTTATTAAATTTTGAAAAACTTGGCTATCATCAATTTTTGACTGGTATTTATTTGCTGTGTTTTGTGGGGGAGCAAACTTTGAAAAATTTTTTTTATCAATTTCAATTGGATACACCCATCAAAACCAAGATAAAAATAAAACATGTTACTATTATCTTATCCAATACTATAATACGAGCAAGGTTTGTATATATATATTTGCACACGGATCTCGAAAACGGCACCGAGGAATTTCTTTAAATTTGGGAAATAACTAATTTCCGAGTAGAAAATAAGTTCTAGATAGGTCTAATGTCCAGGAAAATTCGTGTTTTACTGTAATATTATCCAATACTATAATACGAGCAAGGTTTGTATATATATATATATATTTGCACACGGATCTCGAAAACGGCACCGAGGAATTTCTTTAAATTTGGGAAATAACTAATTTCCAAGTAGAAAATAAGTTCTAGATAGGTCTAATGTCCAGGAAAATTCGTGTTTTACTGTAATATCAAGTTTAAAATCTAAAAATTTAACATTACGCTTATGGAGAATCAAATGTAAACAATGTAAACCAAAACAGCAGTTTATAAACGTTTGACAGTTCTTGATTGAAGACGGCAATGTGAATAGAGGTTTTTCATAAATATTTATTTTATGTATGTAATAAATGTAAAATTATCAGGTTACTAAACAATTTGTAAAAACTTTAGGGTAACATAACTGTGCGAAATAAAAGCAGGAAAGAGTATTTCCAAAATCTTCCGTGTTTTGATAGAAAACGTATTCGTTGTATTGCTTGAAGCTACTAAACTAAAGCTAAACCAAATAATTGGTGTAAATTAAATTTATCTTTTGCTTTTCAATCCTCATTCCGTTTCTAACAAAATCAGTTGATAATAGGATAATAATAACAAACAGTATGGACATTTAAATTCAGTTTAAGGTTAGCTAAAACAATTAATTGAGGTTGGCCAAAAACTCTTAAACGACGACGCGAAATCGGCTGACGCCGTAGCTTAAGCGCTTAGATCTCACGTATGCAAGGTCGCGTGATCGATCCCCACCCAAGGGCTATATATTTGTTCAGTATTTATGCAATATTAATTAAGGGGTATTAAAACGGTTTTATTTAAACCACATAAATGTTTTCATTGAGCAGTAAATTTGTTTTAATTTTGCTAACTAACTTGTAAAATACATGTCTTATTCTATCCGAGCAAAGCTCGGTCACCAGGTACTAGATAATTTAATGTACATTAAAATGGTGTACAATATGTTATAGTTACTATATTTTTACTATTTTATGTGAAATTTTTAGTAAAAGCCTGCAAAAGCGCCAAAAAGAGGTGAACCTCAAGGGGTCAAATAGTGAACCGTTGGAGGGTTAAATGTGTGTGCCAAATATAGCTTCACAACAAGTCCAACAAGGAAGAAAGGTTTTGCCTTCTGCCCTAGCGAATGAAAAAACATTTTTGTAGACATTGCACAAATGTCATGTGTGGAGAACACCAAGGGGAAATCTGCTGCAAGTACCAGAACAATTAAGATTTGGACATTAAACTCTTTTAAAACATTAATTCAATGTTTATTTTAAGTGTTTTTATAACTAAACAATTTTCCCCGTTATTAAAAGTATTTTTTATATTTTTTCAAAAAAGTAGTCTGCCTTTGTAACAACAACGCTTGGCTCAGGGAGCCTTTTGAGTTCTAGGGTTAATAAATAAATTTTCAATCGCCTTACACTCAATCCTCATTCATACTTTGCTTCACATACCTCCCTTGTGATATGGTCGTCATTTCAATCCATCCATTCATATTATTGTCAGTACGGTACCAAGTAATAAAACCTCGGAAAATCAATCTCCCACGGAATCAACAAAACAGAACAAATGCGATTCAATAACTTTCAAGATGGCCGACATGGCGTCGTTTATGAATTTTTGTACAGAATGAAATTAATTTGTATTTTATTTATTTGAATTTGTAACATAGCATCACTTATTAATGTTTCAAAGTTAACACTTTTAAATGTTAAAGCCAAGTGCTTTCAGTTGTATCATTACAATAGTACGATTATACCTATTTACATTTATCAAAGTAGTTATTCTTAAAATGTAGGCTCTACAAGAAACCATAAAGATTTAAACTAAATATTTACCTAAACTGCTTCAGCCATAAATGTCACAAAACGCAAATTATGCTTTTAATGGTAAAAGGTTATAATATAATCTTATTCTTAGATTAGTTTCTTCAGCCTCGCCACTGACGTACTCGATCTCAGAATGTCCTACTCAAATTAAACTTGGTTCACTTCAGTTTCGGGCTCAGGCTTAAGCGTCACTCGGATATGGTGCAACTATTAGCGGGCGGAAATTACTAGACCAAACTTAAATTCTATTGGTCAACAACACCAAGAAATATTCCTAATTAGCTAACCATGACAAAGCACAACTACTACAGAAGAAAAATATATATTTGAATATTTATCCTCTATGGAGCTACACAGCTTATATGCTGTTTCAATTTTAACCATTAAAATTATTAAATGATAATTATTATATCATTAAATTATTATAATTATTAAATGATGATTCGTTTTTGGAGGAGGAAAATCCTATTTTCCGCGGTACTACTTCCCCAGAACACTATTCCATAAGACATTATACTATGGAAACATCCATAGTAGACTTTCTACAAGATGTCAATCGGGACCAATTTCTGGAGCCTAGTAATTAATAAGTAGATTACAGATGTAAATCTTGACGCTATGGAGTTAACATGCTCGTCCCGCACTTTTCAGATTTTCGGTAATGTGCAGGCCAAGGTACTTAACCTTTTCACAAGAAGTGAGAGCAACCACATCAGCTGAGGAGCTGGTTTAGGTTTTTTTTCTGTTATGAAATTCTAAAAGTTTAGTTTTATTAGAGTTTAAAATCAAACAGTTTTTGGTACACTAGTTTTGCATCTCATTTAAACTAGATTGGGTATTCTCAATAAGATTTTTCGATCGGGGTTACAGATCAAATGACAAACATCATCGGCAAAAGCCATACATTTCCGGATGTTATGGAACCAGGTAGGTCATTGACATTTTTATAGTAAGAACAAGGGGGGCCAGGTTTTATCCCTGTAGGACACCCACAATCATGACAGGAGATGGAGCTGACCTATATGTTCGTAGTATGTTGTCATTCTTCAAGACTACCTGATGTGTGAAGTGGCCACTACAGCGTTGAAGAGCTCACAAATGGGACCTAGGCCTTTACTCCTCAATGAAGTGGAGCAACTAACTAATGTGACGACCACGTCACAAATGCGATACCAGTGGGATTACTCCAAAAGTATCAAGTAAGTATCATGTGCTTGAGCGACATGACCATGTGGCGGTCTCTTAAATAAGAGAATATCCAACGGAGAGGTCTTCCAGCGACTCCTAGAGAAAGAAGCATATGGAGCAAGCCACCATGGTTCAATAAGTCAAAGGCTTTGGTCATTTCATAGAAAATACACAAAAGGCTCTCAGAAAGGTCGAGGCGGCTATAGACGTTCTTCATGAGGGCAAAGACAGCATCACATGTTGACATATTTTTCTAATAGCCTATATCCGTTCGTTTTGGATTGGGTTGATGGAGATGCAGAAGTGATCATAAAACAACAGATACAGTCACAAACGATCCGTTGGTCCACCGAACAACTAAACGACTGGGACGGTGGCGACGTCCTGTAATCCAGCTACTTGGAGATCACGAATTGTGGATAGTTGTGATAGATGGTCGGTGGGTGTAGTGTTCTCTAGTGTGGATTAACGTCCGCACTATTGAATACTGCGTTAATCCGCAAAGACCATCCTCATAATTAGACCAATTCGTAATTCAGAGGTCGTGGTTCGGATTCCACGTTAAACTGTAGGTCCCTTAGTTGCCATCGGCTGTTGGGCTATTAATTTAAGTCCTGTCTAAGGAACATGTCAGCCTTAGTCAGTAACAAGACTACAAGATCGCGCCACAATCATCCTACATTCATTCCTCATTCATACTTGGCTTAAAATACCTACCTGGGTAGGTCGCCATTTCAGTTAAAAGTATAAAAGTATAAAGTATAAAGCCATTTTAAACAACTTAGTTTCGGTAGCTAGCTCTTCAGGGAGGTCGTGCATCTGGCCATCTGGCTCACAGTCACAGATTCAGATTAGATACAAGACAGCTTCATATCTTTACAAAGGCGCAACTCATACTTCTCCGTTGTATCATTTATCTATCACAATTAATTGCTTCGATAACTGACAAATGGCTGGCCTAAAGCTCCTAATAACGGCAATTGCGTTGTCTGCATTATGGTACTACTCTATCCAAAATCATATTTTTTTTCTTGAATAAGAATATGGTTGTTCCCGATTAGCTTTTACTCATGAAGCCAAATACAGGGGTAACGAGCGAAGCAAGGTAATTAGGCTAAGATAGTGGTTTTTTAACCTTACGTTATTTATCAAAGTTCATAAAGTATGACTTTGTATTCCCCTGATATCCAGTTGCATATAAAGTAAAGAAATTATAGCCATCGGGTTTTTTACTGAAAGAAATCCAAAAAGAGGATAGAACAACTAACTTGTTATTGGATGAATCATAATTTAAGTCAGAAAAATCCTTATACTAAGGAGTAGGATATTTAAAGTTCAACATAAACTTGTATTTATAACATTGATCACCAAAATTAAACAATTAATTATTAATTGAAATTAATAATGATATTAATATATAATAATCATTAATAATTAATAATTATTAATGAAAAACAGTGCCTTATTGTAGGTGATCTCAATATAAACTGGTTAGAAACTGATTGTAATACATGCAAACTAAAAGACTTAATGGGAGAATTTAATTTAAGACAGTTTGTACACTCACCGACGAGAGTAACTAACTCCTCCTCCACCTTGATAGACCACGCGTTATCTAACGTCTGCCCTGATTCGTTGCGGGTCCAAGTGATTGGTACCGGCTTGTCTGACCATTTTGCTCAAACTTCCGAATATACCTGGTGCGATTCCTCCCTCCACTCACCAGTTCGAACATCAAATAACAGTTATAAACCCATTCATGACACCCGACTTAATAATTTAAATATTTTGAAATTTTTACTGTCTAAGGAAAGTTGGAACTCGTTACTTGAAACATCTTGTCCCGAAGAGAAATTCAAAAAATTTTTTGATATATTTCAATTTTACTTTACTCAGGCATGTCCACTAAAATATGTTAATAAAATTAAAAGATCGAATAAAAAACCTTGGTTAACAGCGGGTATACAAAAATCGTCACTTAAGCTAAAGGAACTTGACATCCAAAAGAAATCAAATAAAACTACCGCATTTTTAGAATACTACAAAACTTATAAAAAACTTACCGAAAAGTAATAAAAGCTGCCAAAGCAAAGTACTTTTACGAGCGACAGTTCATCAGTGAGAACATTTCAAAGGACGCCTGGAGGATAATAGACGGTGACAGGAAAAAGAAACAGTCTACAGTGCCCACAGATAAGCCCAGCCCGGCAGTTTTTAATGAATACTTTTCGAATGTGGGTAAACAAAAACAATCATTAGTAACAGAGCCACTATTACAACCGCATAATGATCAAATCTTTTCCAAAACACTTTTTTTGCGACCTTCAGAACCTTATGAAATCTACAAAATTATAATGCAGTTAAAAAATTCTAATTCGGCCGGATATGATAAAATTTCACATAAAGTAGTCCGTCATTGTGCTAAAGAAATATCGTTTCCAATTTCTGAAATTATAAATTCTTCACTTTCGTGCGGCATTTTTCCACAGGTTCTCAAGCAAACAATAGTTCGCCCAATTTTTAAGGACGGAAATTCTAGCCTGCCGGAAAGCTGGCGCCCCATTGCTAATGTCTCAACTTTTTCTAAATATATGAACTCATTTTTGCGCAGAGATTATTGGATTTGTTATTCCACTACAAACTTATTTGCAAAGATCAATATGGATTTGTTAAGGAAAAAAGTACAATTGACGCCATGGTTAACTTTGCCACGGACATTATTCTTGCGTTGGACAAAAAATTTAAAACAGTGGGGGTCTTTTTGGATTTACAAAAAGCTTTTGACTGCATTGATCATGGAGTGCTAATCGATAGACTCCATGGTCTTGGTGTGCGTGGGACAGCGTTGGATTGGATAAAAACATACTTACAAAATCGAAGTCAAAGAGTAGAAATTAATAGTCTACAGTCAGAAGCTTCTAAGTTAAATTTTGGTATACCCCAAGGTTCGGTTCTTGGTCCAATTTTATATATATTGTACACAAATAATATCAATAAAACATTACCTAACCTAAAACTAACGATGTACGCGGATGATATAGCTTTAACATTCAAAAATAACCTAATGCCAAATCTGGAAGTTGATGCATTCCAAAAATTAACGTGCCTTTATCAGTTTCTTAATAGTAATAACTTACACGTCAACCCTAATAAATCATCTTATTCGTTTTTTTCAACCCGAACCGATTACCTAGATGAACCGTTAATTGTAATGAATGATTTTGAGCTTCCAAATTCATCAGATACTAAATACCTCGGTTTGATTTTTGATAAAAATTTAACATGGGAGCAGCACATCAATATGCTATGCTCCAAATTATCGTCTCAGCTATTTTTGTTAAGTCGATTTGCTAAATTCCAAAATTTATTTTTAATGAAATTAATTTACTCATCGTTGATAGAGTCGCGACTGACGTATGGCATTGTACTCTGGGGCTCTGCTTCCGACAGGCTGTTTTCCCGCTTATTCAAAATTCAAAAAAGAGCTATCCGAATAATGACGGGAGTAAATAGGCGAACGTCCTGTCGGAGTATTTTCCCTTCTTTAAATATATTAACCCTAGCATCGCACTATATTTTCCACATTATACGGTTTTATAAATTTAAATTAAATTCCATTCAAACCGGTGCAGACATTCACAATTATAATACGCGTAATAAATTCCAACACAGGCAAACCGCACATAGAATAGAAATAACAGCTTCCCTTCCTCAAAATTTAGGTCCAAAATTATTCAATAAACTCCCCACACATTTAAAACAAATTGAAACCCGCTCAGCATTTGAAAAACATTTAAGGCATTTCTTGGTGGAGGGGGTTTTTTACTCTGTCAATGAGTACTTGAAATAAAATACTTGTTGTTTTTATAAGTTTTTATTATATTTTCAATCTGTATTGTATCAATTTTACTTTTTATGGAAGACTCTTTTATTATGACGTTGCAATACAATTGTAAAAAAATTGTCAATTTGCAAATAAAGAATTTTGAATTTTGAATTAAAATTAGCAAGCTTAAGGTAGAGAAAGTATGGATAAAAAAATAAATCAGCTGTCACCATTGTAGTGAGTACAGTCATAGATAAACGGATAGTAAAGTGTATAATAATACTTTATAATCCGTTTCTCTCTGGTACAGTAGATAGCAGACCATGATTTGTACAGTTCTGTATAAAAAAGTTTAAAAAATGCTTCTGACAGAGATACACATATGAAATTTTTACATAACTTATAAACCAGGTACAAAATTTACTTAGATGGGTTCCGCATCTAAACTAAGCCCTTTAATGACCGGTGTATCAAGCTCCTGTAAGATCCATATCTAGAATTTCCATCCAACAGTTTGTGTGATTCCAGTTACATATTTACTCTATGCATACGCATTTATCTCTATGCAAAGATAAGGACTGACAAAAAGTTGAACTGGAACTGTCAAACATTTTGCATTATGGTATCAACTGTCACTCACTTTCAGCTAATGAAGTTAAATTGGTTAGCTAGTTCAGTTTGTGCTAATTAATATTCAATTTATATATTAAATACTGATCAGTGACCCTTAAATAACAGAATATTTTTCAATATCTTATTTTATTTAAGTTTAATTTTGTTCATTTTCTATATCACAGACTGGTTTTAGTGTTACCTACTTCCATCATACAAGTGATTATAATACATGTTATGCAGATTAAAGTTGATTACAAGCCCATAAATATCTAAATCAGTACTATGGCTGTCTGTGTTGCAGTCATTGGCAAGGAAGTGAGTGCCTTACTCCTAAGATACCTATAGTTTATTATTTATCAAAGTGTCCTGTATCAGTAGGATGTAATTATAAAAGAAAAAATGCATTTCAAAGTTTACCACCATATTAGCCTACCATGGATTTAATTATAAATGCAAATATAATTGCTGTTTTAAAGTTCATGTTTACTGTACTTGATTTAAACTGTCCACTGTAAGATTTATCTAGTTAATAAAACCTATCTTACTTCAATTCTTTGTAGGCTGGGGAGTGTTACAGATGTCTCACCGACTTAAAGCTCTTGACGAAGTTAAGTTCTGATGAGTATTGGTGGTATAAAAATATCATACTGTACTATTAAAATATCAATAACCAATCTAACTCAACTCTGCATTGTGCTATATCGATGATATAACTTATGATGTTGTGAAACCAATTAATACCATGTTTTCATATTTGGTGGCTTCTTTAACACTGACCAGCCTGCTTGCAATCTTTATCTGCGTAGAAAAATTAATACACCTTTAATTTTAAATCTAGTAATTTCAGTATTGAACTTTTACCAACACATTGCCAACCTTTAACCATTTACCAACATCAATCAAAGCGCGAAACCTTTAATGATTTAAAAAAAATAAAAAGTCAATAGACATCAAACAGATTCTGTCCAGTTTTAACACTTATTTTGAAAATAAATCTAATTTAAACTATGAACGTTACGTTTTAAACAATTAAATCAAACAAAGAGTGAAACCTTTAATGATTTTTTTTAAATAAAAGGTATTTCAATAAAGGTTTTTCTATTTAATTAGAGTTTGTATTAATAAAACATGTATGTTACAGACTGTAGCCTGTTGAATTTATAATACGGAATTCTAAGTAATTTAAGCATTTGGGTCATATACCATCTAAAATCTGTTTTCTAGCTACTTGGAGGTCATGAATTGTGGATATAGTTATGAGCGTTGGTCGGTGGGTGTAGCGTTCTCTTGTGTGGATTAACATCTGCACTATTAAATACTATGTTAATCTGCAAAGACCATCATCATAATTAGACCAGTTTGTAATTCAGAGGCAGTGGTTCGGAATCCATGTTAAACTGTAGATCCCTTAGATGCCATCGGCTGTTAGGCTATTAATTAACAGTCCTGTCTAAGGAACATGTCTGCCTAAATTAGTAACAAGACAACAAGATTGCGCCACATTCATCTTTAAATCGTTTCTCATTCATACTTGGCTTAACTTGTAGAGTCACCATTTCAATAATCTAATCTATCCATAAAAAACATACAGTATTTTAAAAAGTTGATTAAATAGGCCTATTATTAAAAAAATATTTTTAAAAAATACCTACAGTAGGCCTACTTATTAAATTTTTTTCACACACCCTCTTAATACAAGTTTATAGAATTTGGAAGATACCCAACCCCTCCCCACACTTCTTATTTTAGTTTTTCATTGCACCTTTAACAATCTTATCATTAAACTTATATATATATATATATATCGCTAAAATGGATTTTAATTATGATTTTGTTGATGTTTTGGTTTCAGAATTCACCCAAATTTATAGCATGTTTAAAAGAGGAACAAGAGCTGCAGTTTCATTACAAAGTGCACACATCTCTAGATATTGTAGAGGAAAAGTTATCATCACCAGGAAAAGTGAGCGGTGATCTAAGAGAACTTTATCTTGGACTACTCTATTCTACCGAGGAGCAAAAAGTGTATCCTTTTTATGAAATGTCCAATTAATTGTCTGGAATATGTTCCTACTTTTTTTATAAAAGACTCTTCTTACAAAAAATACTAGTCGGAGTCATAATAACAAATATCTACAAAACACTCTAAATTAGTTCACTTCTTGCAAAACATTTAAATAAAAATTGAATGATGAAAAAATCAAACGAAAACAACCTCTGGTCTTGTGTCTCTGGGCAGGGTTTGCACAGTTTTGTGTTGGCTTAAACTAATATTTTACGTGTAATTTTAAGCCTAGGCCAATATCTTGATTTGTTGCCTCTATTCTTATTAAATTTATTTATTTATTTACCTTTATTAAATGATGTTTTTAAAGTTGTCTTAATTTTGTTTTTCTTGTAGTTGTGTTGTGTGCAATAATTCCATTTTGTGGTGGGGATAAGACCCGATGGGTTATCACCATACAACACATATCTACCTTTATGCCTTTATTTCGGACTGGTAATTGCAAATGAATGGTTATCTCAAAAATGCTACAGTAAATTTTACAAGTTTAACCTCTGTCTTATTATTTTTGAAATTAGCTGTTTTAATCTTTTAACAGGAGGATTAGAACTTTATTCCTTAACAAATTTGTTTAGCTTTGGTTATGTAACCAACACTAGAATTAAATTCATCATTGTTGTAGACTCAGCGAATTCCATTTTGCGAGATAATGAAATTCGAGCAGTAAGTACAGTGCATCATATTTACAAAGATTGTATTTTATTTGTATTTATACTAGGCATGTTTTTAAAGTAAGTACAGTTTTGCGATTCCAGTGCTATGGTTGGCCTTTTGCGCATGCACGGGTGGTTCCTACATCTCTTGTCTACGTGCTGACGCAATTGGTCTTATTCTTCATTGTATACGATGTTTACTGAGTGTTTAAGATGCCTCTGACAAGTGTTAGGCCTAAGACACACGAGGCGTTTTTTGTCGAGTGGGCAGACGAGTCATCCGCCGACTCAGCACATGGTTTCTCGGCGACTTTTCAATCGGCGGCGCGCTGACTTGGCACTTCAATTAATGCAAACAAGTGGAGCGAGACGAGGGAGAGTTAGGCAGAAGCGTCGGCTGCCGAAACAGTGCTGCATGTGTTTTGAATGGGCGGCGGCCGACTCGGCAAAAAACCGCCTTGTATGTCTCTGTCCTTAGTTGGAGCCCCAGGATTATGAAGTACGGGCTGTTATACAATTTATTTCCAGAAAATACACTACAGCTACAGGACAAACCCAAAATAGCTATATTGAAAAACAATAATCCAATGAGTTGATTACATTAAATAAATAGTACATGAAAAATTATCTTTGCATAACAAAAATTAGGCTTAACATAACAATTAAAACTATAACATAAGCTTATTACTAGATATACAATAAAATACAAATTAAATTAAATATTGATAACTGGAGTACCCTATCTATTTGCTTTAGTACAAGATTGAAATTGGAGCAGAAAACATCTACAAAATTATGTGAATTCAACAACAGGAAAGCTTTAAACATAGTGAAATTGCAACTGCAACGTGGTACAAAAAAACCTATGGATGGTCGTAAATCATTTCTGGGGGCATAAATGTGTATCTTGCTTAAAAGAAAGGGGTTATCAATAAAAGTATGTACAACCTTATAAATGAACAGTATATTGGCCTTACTTCTTTAGAAAGGGAATAAAAAAAAAATGCTTCTTGAGAATACTATTGAAAAGTCTTTAGGGCAAGAAGTGTTGAATTTTCAAAAATACAGATATCTTAAAAATTTATTTTGGACTAATTCTTTCTTAGTGCTTTAAGTCGTAAAAGCGATCGATATTCTTTGTGAGATCTGTGAAGTTTACGGATGAAACATTATGATGGAATGGTAAGGAAATGGGTGAGAGCATTTAAAGATGGCTGCGCAAATGTGAATGATGAAGAATAGAGTCCTTCGGTCTTTAATGAAGATTTGGTAAAGAAAGTGAATGAAAAGGTGAGAGAAAACAGACGCTTTACAATTTCATCATTATGCGATTACTTTGCTCAATTTTCTCGTAGTGTTTTGTATCGCATTGCGACCGAGAATATGAACTACCGCAAATTTTGTTCACGTTGATTTTGAAAATGTGGGTGGATTTGCACAAAACCCAACGTTTAGGCAGTGCATTAACTTTCTTCATCATGCACATTTATGCAGCCATCTTTAAATGCTCTCATCCATTTCCTTCACTCATAATGTTTTGTCCGTAAACTTCACAGATCTCACGATGAAGGTTTTACGTTTTTAGCACTAAGAAAGTCCATAACAGCCCATATTTCACTATTAGCAGGACTCAGGCTTGTTGAAGGCATATTAACAAGTAAACAAAAGTAGTAAACAAAGTATACAATGAAGAATCAGACTGTAATTGTGTCAGCATGTAGACAAGAGATGTAGGCTAGGTAACTAGCGTGCATGCGCGAAATGTAGACCGTAGCGCTGCGGCGGTGGAATCGCATAATGTTACTTACTTAAAAAACATGCTTTGTATTATATAGTTTTTGTGTTTGAAAATCTGCGCAATGTTTTTGAGTTCCAGAAGAAATGTTAAAAATGCCCCATCTTAATGCAGCTTAAATTTCAATCAATCAATCATGTCATGTGCCTCAGATTTTAAGCATTTACAAATCTGCTACAATTAAATAGAAATTTGTGTTACATTTATCCAATAACTGCAATAAATATCTTTAAAATTTGTAGCTGTATTTAAACTAGAATCATATACTTGAACTGGAACTATTCTCAGTAAAATATGAAATGGTAATTTACATAAAAAAAACCCTATGAAAGGCAAGAATAGATTATAGATTTTATTATAATTTAAACATTGGAGTAATAATGATTATACTTTATTCAGATGTTTAGAAAACTACATACAGCTTATACAGATGTTGTGTGCAATCCATTCTACATTCCTGGAGATAAAATAGAATCCAAGTAAGTACAAAACGTATTTACAATTATTTTATTCATTAACATGTTCGCTGCCTTGGGCAGGAATTTCAACACCACACTGCCGCAGGGTGGGAAATATCATCCTTTATCGTGTCAGTAACCTGGTTTCATTGAGAGCTCAGCGTCTTACTGAGAACGCTGATCTGATTGCTGCATTTATGTGTGTTATGCCACAAATGTTGGAACGCTTTGTCTCCGTGCTTTGGTTATGCTTTTGAGTTTTTTCTCCGAGCTTGATGTCGTACTTTGGCAATAAATGCTAAATCCCGCCGTGAACTTATTTCATATTGTAGAACATTTGCAGGCCAAATTTAGATTGCTCATGGTCGGAATTCAAACGCTTGACCTTCCGATTGGCTTTAAACTTTACACTTGTCAATACAATGGTTTAGACCAGTAGTTGGTTCTCAACCTTTTTGGGCCCGCGGCCCCCTTTTTACTTTTTTTAAGTTTGAGCAGTTTAGCAACCCCCTTTCACCCTAAAATAATTTTTATCTACAATAATTATTGCCCAACAGTTTACCGATCTTATATTGAAGGATAAAAATTACTATTTATACCGGTTTTGATAAATCAGGTCTAAATTTATTATTTTTTTTTATTTTCGGGAGTTACACAACCCCCCGGGACCCTGCCCGCGACCCCCAGGTTGAGAAACCGTGGTTTAGACCACCACAAATTTAGACCAGGACCGGAGGTCCTTTGGCGGTTCTTTTTGTAATGATGGTCTGAGAAAGTGCATGTCTGGCTATCAAACCTACTCTAGCGGCAGAGCATCAAACTGAAAAAGTTAATTTCAGGTTTAGCTCAAAGGCGGCGGTGAGTAGGCGAAACAAAACTGACAACAGATGGCACCACCTGACTGATGTTTGACCGTCGCTTTTGCGACGGTATAATTTTTCAATAGTTTACCAACTGTAACAAACCAATTGGGTGGGTGTTTTTAGTTTTGTTGTCTTCATATGCTTCACAATAATGTTCTCTTACCAGTATAGATAAGATACCAGTAAGCAAGTTTTAAGCAAGCATTAGAACTATCCCGAATAGGTTTATAGTTACAATGAGTTAGTTATTTATGTTACTGTACTAAAATATCTTTCTCTGTTTTGTTTTCTAGAAAGTTCGATACTGTCGTCAGAGCCATACTTCAAGGAAACTAAATATTCGGTTATACTTCATTGGTATTGATCCCAAAAGTATATATTGATTATACATATTTTATCTCTAATATTGTGTTATCTATGTGTACAGTTATTCCAATAAATAAAGTAATTTTATTTCGTTATTTTTTTCAGCTACCTAATATAGTTTTAAGATTTTTATATATGATGGATTCAACACTGATTTGTAATAGTTAGGCCTATAAATTTTTCATCATCAATTTAAAACTATGCCTATTGGAATAAAAAGTGTTTTGAAAAATACTATATCTATCTGTATAAAACATTTCCTGTTAACACGTTGCGTGTGGATCACTCGTATCCGAGTGGTGACATTTATGTTAAAATCAAGATGGTGGATCTGGCGATGCAGGTTGTGCTGCCACCTTTTGGGATCTGAGAGAACTACAATCAGGTCACACAGTATGTCACGGTATGTTTTCCGCAGATGGGGTTCCCGCACACGGCACAACGACTGTTAGTTTTCCAATTTTGCTTAGTTAATCTGGCCCTTCTGAGAAGGTACACCCCTCAGAAAGTTGAGAATATGTAAGAAGAAATGACAAGTGAGCTTTACTGGGTTCGCCAAACCTAACAACTGAGAACTTGATAATTTTTTAGCGAATTTGCCATAGTGAAGAAGCTATTACCCTAGGTCTCATCCCAGGCTTAGATTTTCCTAAGCCTGGGATGTTGTTACTTTTTTGTTTTGAGGTGCCTAGAGACCAAAAACAATAGTCGTTAGAAATTTTACCTATCTATATACATAGAGATCGGTACTCCTATATTTACTCAGTCGAGTTTTTAATCCAGATATACAGTAGAACCTCTCATAACTGACCTTGTCTTTCCTGGTCCTTGGCATATCTGGCCACTTCCTAAAAGAGATATCAAAATATATTTTGCACGGCTCACAGACTTACTAAATTCTGCTGCTGACTGCTTTCATGGTTTTCCTAGATACAATACTACAATACTCAGTTAAGCTACTCTACTATTTTCAACATGTTCACGACGGAATTGAAAATGCTGACTTTTTTACTTGGCAGAGCCAATATATATAAAAAATGACCAAAATATTTACTTAGGGATTTAAAAAATTTCGCTTTGTTTTAATGAGTACTTTGTTATCATTGTTTTTATCAAAAATTAGTTTTTATTATATTTTAAACATTTTTTTAGGTGTACTCAATATTTTATGTTTAATTTTTTATGCCTCAAGTGTATGCAAACGTGTTCCCGATTGGGTACCGGTACACACTTACTAAAGATTTTCTGCTAGGGGCGGAAACACATTTGAGATATATTAAGTGTTACCGTGTTGGTCATCATCGGCATTAGAAAACACAGCGAGTGTACCCGGTCGGGCGTACTACGTCACAAACGTGTTAAAGGGCTGATTTCACCAAATTATAAGTTGCCAACCTAACCTAAAGAGGCATCATAAAGAGGTAAGCCTATAAAGTTTTTAGTTATGATATATATCTAGTTATGTGATCAGTGATAATGCCAAAATGTCAAATTATTTTTAGCTGTGCTGGAAAGATCATAGCATAGTATTTTTTGCATTCAACTACAGAAAAGATTTTTTCACCAAAATAATTAAACTGCTTTATATATTGTTAAAAGTTCTTTCCTCATAAACACTGGACTATTGTTTCACGACAGCCCAACGTCATTTTGATTTTTTCATCAAGAGTTTTGTGTTTAGTGCTGCAGTGTTATTTTATGTTCAGTTTACTGAATACATTAAAAAAAATTTTTGTAGTAGTGTACAAAAAAATGAGTGTGTCGAAACAAAACCATAACGTGGCGACAGTCGAACATGTATAGAATGTGATTGAACATCTTAATAAAGACGAATCTGTGGCAAAAAGTGTGATGAAATAAATGTGAGAATAAGCTCGGTTAATGACAGGTGTCAAAATGGAAAAACTAACTTTTGCAGAGAGTTAGAGAGTGAAAAGGTTGTATCGGAGTGACTATACTTGAGAAAACCTTCCTATGAAATAGTTGATCACGCTTTGTAAACATACATACCTGAACTAAAGGTTTATGTTGATTTTTTTAGTTAGGCCATTTTCAGAATTAAAATAAGGGTCCTAGTTTTTTTAGTTAATGTCGTCCCCCACAGTTTCATGGACATATATTTCCTTTTCACGGTAATTAATATCAGCTGTTAAAAATTGTTTTGATTCTATAGTAGGCCTATTGTTGTTTTTAATAATTTATAAACTGCTTCAAAATTGATAAGAAAAACCAACTTTGAAATATATATTTTAGCCTTCTGTAAATGTCTGAAAATTTTTACGAATTTCTACTCACTTATATCAGATATTTGCTAAAAATATTTTACTTTGACAATGAATTCAAATCAATTTTAATTTTAGTTTGTATTTTTTTTAAATACTGACCATCTCTGTTGTATAATAGAAAATCTCTTTTGTCTTTTAAGGTCAGTGGTGTGAAATAATTGTACACACTATTAGTTTTGTTAAGACAATTAAATATATTACAATATATATGCAACAGTCAATCAGCAACATGTGTTACAAATAACGAACAACTAACAATACATATGTAACATGTCTACATTGATACATATAACATCACATCTCTGTCCTTAACAGAATAAAAAAAAACAGTGAACTTATTTTTACACAAAAACCTCTAGGGAAAATAAAATATGTTCGTCATAGTTCCTAAAGGAATACAAAAATAGATACACCGTATCCATCAAATTTACATAGTTTGGTTTGACCGGGTATTTAAAATTTACATGAAAGCTACTCTCTACGTAGATGTTTTGGTACTGAAATAGATTATGGCACGAAAATGTGCTGTGGAGTTAAGACTATCTTGATTTACTCCAGAAGTCAAATAATAAACAACTATCCACTCAAAAGATAATTTAAAATATTTAATAAAAATTGAGATTAGGTATAGAAATCGATCATTAAACCTTTTGGGTACTATTAGGTAGGTTTAGTTAATTAAATTCTTGAATTAATGGCATAATATACTTTTCAGATTTGTTATAGTGCACACCATGGATCTTTTCTCAATGTTACGCTCCAGGTGGGTTAACCCTTCAAGTGGCGGAGCTTTTGAACTTAATTTATTTTACTTTGGAACTTTGGAACTCTTCTTAAAATCTTAAGTATAAACAAAAAAACACAAAATATGCTCCCCCCTCCTTAACCATACAGCCGTAAAAGAAGCAAAACAGGGGTCCACTGCAATCCCAATTAAGCCTTTAAATGCCATCAACTTCCCCCAAGTTGGTCACCATTTATTTAAGGTGGGCCCTCCCACTACTGTACCACACATTTGCAAGCCAAATTGGGACTGCTCATGGTCTGGATTTGAACCCACATACTTCTGATTGGCTTCAACCATTGCACTCGTTGTACAAAGGTTTATACCAATAACATCTAATAAAGCGCTAATTTGGCTATAAAAAATGTTATTATTGATACAACATGAGGCATTATTTTATGCATTAGCTTGCAGATGGCAGCACCGTGCGGTAATCTTTAATTTTGAATATCAAAGCGATAAATAATTAATCATAGCTAATTACAATTTTTCACCACCATTGATACGGGCGTGTCGATCGCCACTTGGAGGGTTAAGGTTTATTTTATCGCCATTGAAAAATAACCATGAACATATTTCTGAGGTTTAGGAACATATCTATAATTCACTAAAATCTTAATGAAATAAAAATCAAATACATGGATAAAAGACAAATGTTAAATATCACATTTATTATCAACAACTATCCATTCTCTCCGTGAATATATTTATGGAAAGATGTTCGATACATACAATGGGTTATATAAAAGCTTGAATACACTCTTGATTCATTCACTACTGGATGGAGAGATTCGTTTAATCATCTGCTTGTTTCTATTACTGTGAGATATTTATCAATGGAAATAAATAAAAATGTAACATTGTGAGAAGCCTAACAATCACTTGAGTTTTTACTAAAAACTTTTTCTGTAGGTATTAATATATTTTAGTATAAATTTTAGTAAGAGAATAAATAAAGTATTTTTTTAATATGATAGATAGTATTTTTTAAAGGAACTCCTTTAAAAAATATACATTGTAAACCATAATTATAAATTTCATATTTGAATATAGTACTTAAGTATTTTATGGACAATTATTTATAGTTGAATAATAGAAACAAGCTGATAAAATAATGGTTTAGGCACATATAACATTAAACAAAGCCTCTGCTTTATTATATCAACAGTCACACATTCAAACAAATATTCATAGGAACACATAACTTACTCTTAAGTCAATGGTAGACTCTAGTGATTTTAGATTTTTTCTGACTGCAACAAAGAAAGTGTATTTTAAACTTTAAACAAAAATAAATTTGTTTATTTACAAATACTTTGTATATTTATCAATTAAGACAGAAAAAAGTAGAAACATAAAGAACTCATTATTGTAACAGGTTTCTAAAACTTTAAAAATTTTGCTTACACTTAAAATTTTTGTCTCCAAAATCCTAGCGGAGTATTCTTGATGAATTTATTCATTTAAAAAAACTTTTACTGTCCATCGCCATCAGTTCAGAGCCTTTGTGGTGATTAAAAACAGCAAGGTATCGTAACAATGTGTCACATAGGCTAGCTGATGATGTGACAGGAGTCGCTGGCCTCTGGATTCGATCCAGTAACCTTTGACTTACTGTCCTAGAGCGTTACCACTGAGCTACCATGTTGGGATTGTAGTTTAAAGAAATAAAATCTGTCAAAGACGTTTTACAAAGCTAGAATCTGTCAACAATTGGGAATGTATATAAACTTAAGAATCAGTATACAAACTAAAAGCCATATTACCTTCTTAGCTATTTTAATGTTTACGCTACACTTTATTAAATAATTTAATTAAAGTCCTAAATTTAAAATTCACTAGAGTTTCCACTTCACCTTTGAGTGTTTTGGAAGATACGAAAGTATTTTTAACTTATACTAAAGTTGGTGTTCTAGCAAATTAAGGCTTTATATAAGGCCAAGTTGATTTTAAATTTGTAACTTGTTGAAACTATTTTCTCAGAATTCAGTATCATACTGTATTATTACTTTGGTTAGATTTGTGCTCTAAATTCAAACCAGCAAATTGCTTCTGTCTGTTTAAATTTTTGAATAGCAGTTTCTGCTGACATTGTTACGACTGAAACTGCTCTGAAATAATGTTCTTAAACACTAGTTCTGTCTTGTGATTTAGAATTGTAAAATCTCAACTACCATGTCTTTATTAAAAATACTTTCTTTTAGTATCTTCCAAGGGATTAATGTAAATAAATTCGCAACACATGTAAATTTCCTTATATTAAAATAAATATTGAATGGTACATGTTTATATACAAAAT
This sequence comes from Nephotettix cincticeps, assembly GCA_023375725.1. Taxonomy (NCBI): domain Eukaryota; kingdom Metazoa; phylum Arthropoda; class Insecta; order Hemiptera; family Cicadellidae; genus Nephotettix; species Nephotettix cincticeps. The sequence goes on from CM041785.1 coordinate 66,260,016, forward strand.
ATTACATCCAAAATTAGCCTATGTACAAGGGATAATTAACGCTAAATTTTACATTGAACAGTTTACAAATACAATTTAACTCCCGGATTTTTCTCCGAGGTTTTTTCATTAACTTAAATAAAATATCAAATGGTAATAAGAGATAGATTAGACTAAATTAATTTCAGAACAAATGTATTAAGTCTCTCTTCACTTTCTAGAAGCATAAAAAAGTGGTGTCCATATAAAATAGTTTTCCTAAAAATCCCCTAACTTCCTCTCTCATTCATAAGATGAGACTGACTGTTAATAATGAATTAATGACAATTAAAATATGTATTTTATTAAAATTAAATACATCTAGAATACTTCAACGAACAATAAAATTATCTATTTTATTTTTTTAAGTTTCAACAAATCGTGGACCAAATCGTCTCTTATACCTAATACACATTAAGCAAGTATCAATAGTATCTTGGTGTTAATATCTGCAAGGTGACATCTGTTTTCGATAATCTCATCAGTAAAAGAATATATTTATGTGTTTTAGATACTATATTACTCTATGAAGCTAAATTCCTCTAGAGGGTTTACATGAACAATATACTTCAAATCAATGATCCCTGTAATTAATGTTATGGTAAAATAATTTTCATGTGAATGAATTTGAACACAATTAATTCTTATTAAATATAACTGAACAGTTATTACTATTTCTAAAATTATTTTAACACTTCTAATGTCCTTTGTTTGAAATTCATTGATTTGAGATTTTTGATATTAAAACATGAAAAGATTTTTATTGCGATCCATTCAAGTTTAATGAAATATAAAACAACTGTATATAATATCTTAATCTGAATCTGTATGGTATGTTCAGTTGAATAAAATGTACCTTAAATAAATAACTTTACTTACATTGGAATGAACCTAACATAAATATTTTTCGATTAGTTTATTTAATAATATTTCAAATATCAACTACTAAACATCAACTGTAATTTGAACCTAGTATTTGTGTAAATGTAACTACAGTATAAAAATGGTTAAAACATTTGAAATGTATGTTCATATTTTAAATCGAACGATATCCAAGCTTGGAGAACACATTGGTTTTTAGTGGTAACTGCGCCTCTTTTGGATTAGATGGAATGTTTAAAATATAGAAAAAAGATATCTAAATTTGGCTTTTGATTAACAATCAATATTGAAATAAAATAAAAAATACTTTAGTGAAGAGGGGATATGAAGTTTAAAAATTCCATTATGATCAAATATGCCAAATAAAATATATATTATTTAGTAGGTAGTTACCTAATTTTTAAATTACAGTACCATGTTCGATTTAGTTGGAAATGACTGTCATTTAACCCATAATGGTCAAAGGGTGAGCTCAGTGCTCACTTTTCATTTTAAGTTTCTATAAAACATGAAATGAAACTCAGAGTACTTGGTGTTTGGCGTGTCAGGAGTGGGGGGAAAACCGTGGAGGAAGTTAAGTGACCTTCGGTCTGTCTTGCACTTTTTATTCGTGACGAGTTACAGTGCAGTAAGCACAACTAAAAAGACCTTTAAGGCATCATAATACAGAAATAAATTATGTGTTTTGTATATTTATTATTTTGTTGTTGTTATAATACACTGAGTATTAGTTAAATGTCTTGTTAATAGTGTCTTGTGTATTAAATAAATTAATTAAAAATAGTTAAATCAATTTCTTGAAAAGTTTATAGTTTGAGAGATTTTTATCGTGAAATTTGTTATTTTTTAACAAAAGTGGCTAGATTTAACTTGTTTGAAATTCGTGAAATGTAAATCGTTCACAATACGTTTAAAAATGTGAGCTCAACCTGTGACCATCCGTGTAACTAATGAGACCTCGACCAGGTCAGAAATGTCCCACGAAATAAATACATTCTATAATTGTTTTTCAGTGAAACAATTCATTAATGCTTATTTTACATTTATAAATATAAACCCATTAAAATTCAAGAATAAAAAGTATTCTTTTTAACATTGTTCAATTAAACGTATTCTTTTTCATATATCACATTGAATTCTATACAACTGGATGTTCTTGAAAATTCAAGTCTCATTCACCATCAAAATAACTACTTCTTGAAAACTACATAGTCGTTCAGTCTTGAACAAACTGCGGAGTCCCATACGTCGTCTCTTAAGTTGAGGTAAACGAAATTCAACACCAATCAGTTTGGGCCGAAGGATATGGAAAGTCTCGGAAAGCTAACAAGTAAAGCTTCAAACGGTTGACATTGACGAGGAAAGGAGTGTTGACACTTACACCAGTCTTGTTCTTACATCTCACAGTTCCCTTCAGTGGTCTCGGACATGCAGTTTTCCTGAGGAAGAAGACAAGGAATCAATAGAAACTTAAATATTGGTGAGTATCCCAATCAGAAAACATGCATAGAGGCCCCTTCGGTAGGTAGACTAGAACAATAGTTGAACCAGCGGCGCACCCACGGGGGGAGGGTCTAAAGGGGCTGTAAAAAAACAAAAAGAGCGCTCAAGAAAAAAAGTTCTGATTTTAAATCCGCCAATAGTGGACTGATTGTATACTGAATATTGCTTTGCAGGAGTAAATGGAGCAGCTCGGAAGTTTTGTTTCTTGTTAGGGAAAAGTACCATTGATACCAGATACCAAACTACTTATAAAGATGAAGCATTAGGTAAAACTCAAGTATATGAGTGGTTTTCACGTTTCAAAATTGGCGAAATGTCAGTAATTGTTGACAAACCCTGTGAAGGACATTCGTTGACTGAGGAAAATGTTGAGACGATTCATGAGCTTGTGTATGAAGACCGACGACGGACCATTGACGAGCCATCTGGAATTAGTTGGAGCTCTGTCCAGCGAATTTTGAGTAAAGATTTGAAAATGACAAGAGTGGCTGCCAAGTTTGTACTGTCGAGTTTTGACTGACCATCAAAAGGAACGTTGAGTGGAATCTTGTTGAGCAATGAAAGAACACCTGAAAATTGATCCATATTTTTTTATAAGATCATTACTGGTGAAAAATCATAGTGTTATGCCCTGGAACCAAGCAACAATCCAGCCAATGGAAAATGTAACCATCCTGTTGACCAAAAAGATTTTTGTCAGTTTTGGCAGTCGACAGACGTCCTTCACAGGCTTTGCCAACAATTGACTTGTTGCGATTTTTAAAACGTAAAAACAACTCGTACTTGAGTTTTACCCAATGCTTCCTCTTGGTAAGCAGTTTTCAACTTAACAATGATATCTGCAGCACTTTTCTCTAACAAGAAACTAAAATTCAGAGATACGGGCTATTCATTAACGCCCACCAAAACAAAAAAACGACAAAATGGTCACCCACGGAGATGGCACAAGCGGTATTGAACTCCGGATGAGCTGCGCTACACACACGTAGCGGCTAACAAACACACTACACAGGCCACGCCTTCGGCAGCAATTCCGGTTACCTTTGGGTACCCCCTCATATACAGTATATTATGCAATGTTCATCTTAAGAAGAATAGCTAATAATCATGACTCACTTATTTAGCTAAATATTCTTCCATAATTTGGTATACCATTTAGTTACGGTTGAACAATATATCCATAAAACTCCCAAAATTCAATGTTTCCTCAATGAACCTACGTATTCATTGTAATGATTACGGAGAATAGATAAACTGGTACCGGTATAACTCGCTTAGTTATTGACATAATTTGAAAAAAAATGTTGTAATTGTTTTTACCTAGAGAACAGGATTAATATAAACACATAATGTGTGAGATCTCGTTTCTTTTACAAATAATTTATGTTAATTAATTGATAAAATTGAGTAAGATTCACATAACCATCTGGTCAAGGTCTAGTGTCAAGAGTTTTCAGTCCGCACTAGTGCCTCTGATGTGACATAAAAACTACTTAAATAGCTGGGACTAATGGCTTAACGATTGTTAATAACTTACTGGTTGTTGTGTCATAACCAAGAATAAAACCTGGGGCTTTTGGGTGTTAGGCCTGTACTTCTAACCACTAAGCTTTAACTACCACATCATTGGTCAAAAGTAGTTTTATGTAGTCTAAAACCAGTAAATTTCAATAGCATTTAACACATATATACCTTTGTAAACAAAGGACTGTAAGTAAGAATACCGTAAGAATATTTTATGTCATGAATTTCTCAGTGAATACAATATCTGTTAAAAGTCCATAGAGAGAAATTACACTCTATCAATCATTGACAAATTTAACTACGATATTTCTTTTAGTTTTCCTTCATTGTATTTATACATATTATCAGAAATGAGTAATCACTGACATAATCTTCAACATGCGTTGTTAGTAACTATCTAATTCCATAATATCCTCTATTGCAGTACTGTGGTAACTATTGCCGGTCAGGAAGCTTCTAAACATGGACTATGTTTTATATAGAAGGTTTCTGAACTCCCCTTTTGTAGATTTGTTACTTGTATCAAGACAAATACAATATATGCAAAATAATTTACAATATAAACATGGATCTATGGTGCATTGTTTTGCATTTGTCTATCTATATGTGTTTTTCCAAATTTCGTAACCAATTGTAATCCCTTTGACATAGAAACTTTAAATTTGGTATAAACCTGTAAAATACTAACTCCATAAATGTGTGTACAATTTAAAGTATTTTTAGTCGACCTTATTTCAAAATAGCGGCTCATTAAAATAATAAAATTAACATAACTGGAATATGGCTAACATTAAGTAAAAACCTTAAATAAATCTTTATAAATCACAATTTTGTTCTTTATTATTCGATTGTCCTAGTTGGTATCATTATATTTGCATTAAAAAAATGCAAATTTGATCATACTTTAACTATTTACTTATTGTTATGCCATTTTCCAGATTTGTTAATTTTATTATTTTTAAGACCCCCCATTTTAAAATAAGATTGACTAAAAAGTTTTCATATCGAACACACATTTATGGAGTTAGTTTAAAGGTTTATACTGAATTTAAAGTTTCTATGTCAAAGTGATCACGATCTATTACAAAATTTATAAAAAACACATGCAAACAGACGGATGGAAACAAGCACAATAGACCATAGCTTATGTTGTAAAATATGTTTGTCTTGATATAAGTAACAAATCTAAGTATGCATAAATCTAAATTCAAATAAAAATTACGCATATTAAAATAAAAATAATCTATCAAGTTTCAAAACTTGTTTCACTCATTGCTATGAAGTGCATTCTTTCTGGAAAAGAAGCCCTCATATGCTGGAATAAAATATTACAATTTTTAGGGGATGAAATAAAAAATACAGAAAACATACAGTAATGAGATTAGAAAACAATTGAAAAAGTTAATTAGTAACTTAAGTAAATTAAAAACCCTTATATAAATTAGATGAATTTTTTCACTAAAAGAGAAAGACAAGGAGAGATGGGTTTTAAATTATAAGTACAATTTCACAAATAGTAGACTACAAAGATGTTGGTACTCTGCCTATGACTCCATTCATGTACATGCAAATGTATTAATTGAATAAAGATATTTTGATTGATTGAATCTATAAAAGGGGACAAGGTACCCTAGTTCAGAAACACCCTGTATAACGTGATGGAGCGCACTACAAGCATCCTATGAGGTTGATCTACTCGACTAGTGGAAAGCTTTTAAGTATCAAAACTCACTTATTCAGTTTCTTATTCCTTGGGTCACTGTGAGATGAAAAAGACACACCTTTAAAGCAGGTCATTTTAAGTTATAGGATTACTCATACATAAAATTTAATTTGATTCAAAGAGGAATTGACTATTTTGTTGTAACACTACTGAAGTTAGTTGCATCACAAACAAAACACATATTATTGGAAAAATCCAAAAGTATATACCTACCAGAAGAGTTACCTGCTCCTGCTATTGTTTAAAACTGAAAAACGATGAGCCAATTTCCCAGTCTATGAAGTCGAGTGGTCCAAAACACTCGTCCCAGAATGCCTCCATGGCATGGAACAAGTGGTCTTGAACACCTTCAAAATTGTGACCCTCATCAGGATATGTCTGGAAAAATAAGTTTCCTTAAGTTCTTACTTCTCAATTAACCATACATTCTGTCTAACAACAGGTGTTGACTGTGGAGGTTTGTTGAAAATATTTATTACATAATGCTACAAACACTTCTGAAACCTTGTGATTTTGTATAACCCTGAAAACAGGAACAAAAGTTATTCATCATAGTTTTTAATGTGAATGGAGTTTGAAACTGCATCTAAATACAAAGTTCTAGATTTCAATATAGTTTTCAGATGCTGTTTGGACTAGTTTACATAAAGACCTTCCTCAAACATTGCTTCCTCAAAGAATATTCAAATAGAATACAAGTTTTACCCTTTTCGACTTTAATGTGTGGACTCATTGTGAACCAATGAGGTGTAAACATTAAAATTATTTTCTACATGAGTAAAATTAAGAGACAGAGAAAACGTTCTTGGAAAATACACTCTTGCTTGAAAAAATTGAGGTGGTGGATGGTGCAACAAGTTTTTACTCAATAAAGATTAACACTTATATGGACTGAGAATGGAATGAAAACAGAAAATAAAAGTTTCTTTGTATACAGTAAAATACTCAGCTCAAAACTCCTCTCACACTCTGTAATTGTGAGATTGCACAAAAAATTATTAGACCAGTACTGATGTATGGCTCAGAAGCGTGAATCTTGAACAAGAAGGAAGAGAAGAGGGTGCTTTGAAATCAAGGTCTTTAGAAAGATCTTTGGCCCTACTTTTGAAAATGGTGTTTGGACGATCAAACACAATCACGAAATCTGACACCTTAACAAAGACCCTGTTATAGTAGGAGAGATCAAAAGCCTAAGTTTATGTTGAACTGAGCACCTCTTGATAAAACAAGATACCGGTACCTCAATAATATTATGATAAATAGTCCTAAAGGCAGAAGTTCAGCTCAAAGACTAAAAGTAAGACAGTGAGACCAGGTCAAGAGAGACAGGAGGAAGCTGGGCTAATGATGAGGATGCTGTAGGCTAAAGATAGTGGAAAGTCTGTGTTGATGAGGCCAAGTACCAACTGGGGTACAAAAGGCCACTCCAGGAAGTGAGAAAGTATGGACTGACTTAATGCTGAAGGACAAAACGACAGGCAGGATGTTTTACTTGGAGGTCATGAATTAATTGTGGGTAGTTATAAGCAATAGTCGGTAGATGTGGCGTGTATTAATGTCCGAACTGTATACTATTGAATACTACTACGAACGTTCATCTGCAAAAGACCATCTTCATAATTTGCCATGTTCGTCACTTATAGGCAAAAAAGGTTCAGATGTCATGGTAAACTGTGGGTACCTTAGATGCCAAACAGTCTTGTCTAAGGAACATATCAGATTTAGTCAGTAACAAGACTAAAAGATCGCACCAAAATCATCTTACACTCATTTCTCATACATACTTGGCTTAAAATACCTACCTGGGTAGGTCGCCGTTTCAAAAGGTAACATATGTAAGGATGGAAAAGTACAATGAAGACTTTAGCAACCCTTAGATAGAGAATCAGACACATGATAGGGACCAAGAAATAAATTTATTGCGTAAGCAACATTTTTAATTTTTCAAATCAGGATACTAGTTGTTATGAGTTGTTGTAATTGTTGTCAGAACCGATGGGCTCACCTGATGACGGAACATGATGCCTCCCTGCGTGAAGGCGTGCACCAGTATCATGCTGTGCTGGAAGTGCACTGTGTTGTCGGCTGATCCATGGATCAGTAGGAACGGCTTATCCTTGAGGTTCCCGGCACGTTTGCTCAGGTCTGACTCCTCGTAACCTCTGTAGTTGTCAGTCACGTTTGGAGTCCCCATGAATTTTTCAGTGAAAACTGCATCTGTTATAAGATGATTTATTTAAAACCAAATGGTCCACAGAGAAAAATAAAAACCTACCAATTGTTAATAAATTTTAAATTATTACAATTTTTTTTAGTTTTCCATTTTTGGAACCTTTGTTTTATAAATAGTAAAACCATCTATTGAACTAAATGGTATGTTATGAAATATATATATTTTGGTTTTTGCTAGTATGAAAACAGATAATATTCAACAATTTTAGTTATCAAACTTCAATGACAGATATATTGTGTAATATAAAGAAATTTAATAATATGTACTCTAAAAAATAATAATAAAAACTTAATGTTACCATAGTGAGCCCAGCTGGTGATAGGGGCTAGGGCAATGCCACAGTGGAAGAGACCTACTTCTTGAGCAAGGATCATCGCTGTGGCAAAACCTCCGTAGCCTTTGCCCCACACGCCCATGCGGGTGCGGTCTATGAACCTGAGATTATCTCTCAGATACCTACAATAAAAAGATGGTATATGTAGAAATGTGCCAAACTATATGTCCATTTTGGTCACCATCCATCAGAAGAATTTTTTTATTAAAACTACAGTAACAAACTGATTGATGTTCTGATGACAGTGTATGAATGGTCAGTGTTGTCATCAATCTTAGAACATGTAAATTCTCTAAATTTTTAAGTTATGATAAAATGTTATTTTACACATGAAATACAATACAGTTTATGTAGCAATCAGCAGTTCAGCGCCTGAGGTGATTATAGATCTTTTTGAACATTACATTGTCATTGAGAATACAATGTCATCCTTAATGAATACATACATAATTGGTGTATAAGAAAACCAAGCAGGTTGACTTTGGAGCTAGGATTTATCAAATACCCCCGTCGCAGTAGATCTGCGTACTCAGCGAATTTCAAAATCAATTATAAATAATAATATATGACATTTTATAAAAATCTGTCCATAAACATGAGAATTATTTGCCTATTCTCCATAAGATTAACATTTAAAAGAGTGTGCAGGTTTGCTGCTGTGAGGAACACTAAAATTAGGCATTTCTACCATAAATAATTTTTATCTTAACATTTTACCAACTTTCATCAACATCTGTCCATAAATAAAGGAGTTTGCCTATTCCCTATATGATTAATATGGGAAAAGAGTATGCAGGTTTGCTGCCATGATAAACACAAAAACTATGATTTTTAAGCATAAATGGATAGATCTTAACCAGATGAAGCTAAATATGTAGTTTTATCCAAAAACATTGATTAATATGGGAAATATTAATTTTTTGTTATCCTCCATAAGATTAACATTGGAGCCCCACAATACAACGTACTGTGTTTAGATTTTTTAATATCTCGCTAACCGTTGGAGATAGAGAAAAACTTTAAGGAACTTAATTGTGTAGTTTTTTAAGCTGATTCCAATGGTGAAATATAAAATTAGAAATTTCTAAAAATTACATGTGAAAAACGCAAAAAAACCCCATTTTGGGGTACAAAACCCCCCCAAACTACCCGTTCCCATGGACCGATATGTCTGGTTTACGAACTCGTCCGAGCATTTGTAGGAATACGCGTCTCTACCAAATTTGGTCTTGATCGGACCATTTTTACGCGAGTTATCGTGCTAACAGACACATACATATATATATACATATATATATATATAAAAATTTTAACGACTATTGTTTTTTGTCTCTGGGCACCTAAAGAAGAAAAAATAACATGGTCCCGGGCTTAACTTTTGCCATGAGACCTACGGTAATAGCTACTTCCCTATGGGAAATTCGCTAAAACTTACGTGATTACTGATATCTGATCCTCCACATCGTCTTGTCCGACACGGTGGAAGATCTCGTGTTTCATGCGGTCGCCCTGGAAGCCAGACCCTCTGCCGTCGATCTCAGCTACGATGAAGTTCCTCTGGCTGACCAGGTAAGTGCTCCAGTCCACCCTCCACTGCTCCGTCACCACCTGGCCTCCTGGGGAGGTGCCCCTGTATCAATGAGAAAACTTGCAATTAATCAGTCTAACTTACTTAACCCATTCCTCTGAATTATGGTGCGACGGCTGAAGCCCTCTGGTCTGAGCATTTTTCTCTACGACTGTGTGTCACTATTAGCTTGATAAATTTGACACTAACTTCATGAATGATATGTATTGATTTGACACAGTGAACTGTGCACCATTTACCATTTTACAATTTTAAATATCTCAGTAACGAATTGACCTGGAGACATGATTCAAAATACTAAATTATGTCGTTTTTAAAATTACGTATAAATAAATTTAAAAACCTTAGAGCTGATTTATTTAGCAAAAGTGTATTATGTATTAACTGAATAAATGAAAAAATTAAATTTTAATCAGGTAAAATCACTAGACACACCAAAAGTAGAAAGTGGCTTTCTGTGGAAAAATCACATTGATTGTTTGAATTCAACATTGTTCTTAAAGTAAGTTAGAAAAAAGCGCAAGTACTGCAGAATACTAACAACCGAATAGAATCACAACAAAACCACAACTTACACTTTAAGGATGAGGGGGAACGCCATCTCCTCATCCTCCCTCATTCCTGGAGGCAAGAGTAGCTTGACCTGGGCCAAGTAGCCAGACTCCATCTCCACCGGGAAGATGCGGACTTGGGGGCGTGCCATGACGGCATAGCGGTCGTTCAGCAGAGTGTTACGGTCGAGAAGCGCCACCTTGGTGTTAGTCAGGGCGTTCAACACGACCACACTGGGCACGTCAGGTCCTATCACATAGACCATACAGATTACCAACTACAGATTAATAAATTAATTACCGTATTATAATTTTGAATTCAACTTACCATTTTACTGCATTTCCTGTATCACAGTTGTCAAATAAAAAATGTTTGAATTTACTTCTCTGTGGGAAATAGGTTAGATTATGGATATGGATATCTATGGATATCATGGATATCTACTAGAGTAAATCACACGGAATTAGTCTGATGAGGTCTTGGACAGCTGGTTCCCCCACACCTATTCTTGCCCAGCAGTGTAGCCATGTGTCATTTAGCCTATCAGCTGATGTAACCATATGCTATAATAGAATAGGGCGATTTGGCAACACCGCACTGACTCTCATTGGACTACTTTCGTGCGGTTTACTCTAGTTAGGTTTGGGGAAGGCCTTCTTGAGTTAGAATAATTCTCATTCTGTTTTTAACTGTGTGTATTATTTGGGGTTATATATTTATAGAAAATTAAACACAGCTGTGGTGAAAGTTTATACTGGGTAATTGTTTTCATGTTTATTAGTTTGTTTGGTAGACAGAGACAGCATAGGTAGAGCGCAAAGGTTGTGGTGCGAGCTTTAATAGGTAATCAGTTGATGATAAGCACAAATAGTAATGAGTGAGAGGTCGTGCGCTGGACATCTTGGATTCATTCTTCTGTACCCCAACACTGTCTACCATCTCAGTTGGCTAATTAAAAATATTTATATGTTGGGTCACATGCAAAGGATTAGATCTTTGTCTTTATTGGTTCCTATGGTGGACATTTCACTGAGGCGCTATTTAATCAGGGTTTAGTGTCATCAATAAAAAGGTTTACAAGAAACTAGTTACAGACATTGCTCTAAAAACCACCTTTTTCGATCCAGGGGGCACTAAAATGGTTATATCCACCAGAAACTCAAATTTGAAAATTCTGATGAAAACAACACTTTCTCCTTATACTAAGGGGGAAAAAGTAAAAATCTATATTATGTTTCTTTAATAAAGAAATTTTTACAAACTTACCTAAACATTCAAGGATGTAAAACCGAGGACTTGAGCCTTGAGAAAAGGAGGCTCTTGTATACAAACAAGACGTCGACTTGACTGGGTACATGTCATTGGTCTTGTTTTCATGTATACTGAAACAAATAAAAGTATTTGATTTTTATTGTGTTCAATCTCCAAAGCTAATTAGTAAAATGAAAAAATAAACAATACCATTGATTTCGGCTTTTTAAGTCATCTCAATTTCGATTATTTATTTGTTCCGTTAATACAAATTTTATAAAAGTAGAGAGAAGAAAATAAAAATAATGGAAAGAATTCTCCGCAGGAGTCATCGTAGACATAGAAGATTAATGGTCAAAGTGCCTGAATAGAACCTATTATTTCTAATCTTACATGTGGCAAGGTAAATGCTTATAAGATTATGTTGGGCCCAATTCACACAGAATGGACGTATGGTGGAGACATGACATGTCCCTTCCGCGTCCCTTCTATGCAAAGTATTCGCCCAATGCACACAGAAGCAACATGGCGCTGGCGGCCGCCCTATTGTCCGCGCTTTCTCGCATTTGCATCTCTCATGGCGCATCGGAAGCGACATATGTCTCTAGTGCGTCCCTTGACGTTGTGAGAGACCATTGGGTTTGTGAATCTTTTGTTGATTTTTTTGGTTGTTTGTCGTGATGATGCAAGGCAACGATGAATTTAATATTAGATTTTGTGAGGAAGTTAAACAATTTCAAGTTTCTATGATAACAATCATGCAAATTACTGCAATAGAAGTGTGCAAGACCTGGCCTGGCATAAAATAGCAAAAATATTGATTGAGTAGCACAAATTTACTTACAAAAAATAAATGAAAAAATATTTGCTGCTGCCAGGAATGGTTTGAAATTTGAAATGTACGTCCTTTAACACTAGAAATTAAGAGTTCAACTATGGGAAGTAGTCATTTAGCAATTTATTAATAAATTCGTGAATTGCCTGGAATACCTTAGGCAATTCACCTATTGCCTAACATGGGATAAACGTTAAAAAATCATACGATTGTTCATGATGTTGTCTTGAGCTTTCAACAAGGTTTATTTTAATTTTGTTAATTTTAAGCAAAACGTCCAATGAAGGTCACTGACACGCCACTTCTGTGTGCACAGCACACACCACGTCCGCGCCACGTCTCCACCACGTCCGTGCCCCATACGTCCGTTCTGTGTGAATTGGGCCTTGCAAAAATTGTTGTTACAATACAATAACAAACAAAAAGTGTTTAAGTTAGTTGATTGGTGTGTGATGTTCCTTGGTCGAGTCGGCCTACCTTGTGGTGTTAGACCCGTTGATGGGGTAAGTGGGACAAGTCAGGCATTCCCACTGGATGGGTGTTGTCACATTCATTATGTCTGACACTCTATACACATGTCTTTGAGCTGGTTTTTTCTCTGGGGCTGCTTCAAAATATCTGGAATTAAAAAATTGTTGTAGTAAATATATAGCTGAAATTCTACGTACAAACTCTTTGAAAACATACATTTTTACTTTCTCTCCTAATATATAATGGAGATAGTGTTTTTGTCAAAATTTTTGAATTTGAGTTGAGGGTGGGTGTATCTGTTTTGAGGCTTCCTGAATCCAAAAAAGTGGTTTTCGGACTGATGTCTGTCTATCTGTCCTAGCACAAACCCTGAGATCTCACTGATTGCCCGGTTTCCATGAAATTTGGTACACGGGTGCACTTTGGCTATATATCCCGACCATTTATTTAAATTTTCTACTTTTAAAGATATAGTTAACCCCTAAAAATCTTAAAAAATTTGAATTGATTTTCATTAAAATTTAACGATTTTTAGGTATTAAGGTCCCAAATAATATGAAACCACACTGTCTGTAAAACTAATGTTTTAAAAGTTATGAGCTTTTAAATTTATAAAAAAATATTATTTTTTATTTTCTGGCTAAATAATAATTTGACTATTACCATTAAAACCAGATTTAAAAAATATACAATTTAGTATTTTGAATCATTAGTCTACAACTAATGGTTCCGGAGGAAAGTTAAATACTGGAAGCCCCACAAAAACTATAACAGTTAATTTAACTTGTTTTCTCTTGTTAATTTAAGAAAGTGGATGATTATTTTTGAAACAGTAATAATTGATAAGTTTTAATTATATTTAGATAAACTTCAAAGAATGTGATAGTTTTACTAAAAGTTGTAGTTTTTATATCTATCTCAGGGTGTAAGTATATCTATGGTCAGTCCACCGATACCATTTATTACTTTTGAACTAATGTAAACAAGGTAAAATAGGATTGAATTTTAAAAGTATGATAGAACATTAAACGTTTGAAACTACACAAACTACTTGTTGTGCTGCAATTGGTATCACTTAGAATTTCACAAAATAATGTTGCAAAAATATACACACAAAAAATACACAAAAACTTCAACAAGCACAAATAAAACATCTCTCAAGTAAAAGAGTACATTTATCTTAAATTATTTACAGGAGGTTTAAATCCCTCGGTGAAATGAGATGCAAATTACTCAAGAAAGTTGCTAAGCAGCAATCATGTTTCTTCTGGAGAGATGAAACTCTGAATGGACCTAAACGAAATGTTTGTATTACAGGCTGCATTCACCCCGGATAAATGCTTCCCCAATGTTAATGCCGGCAAGTTCCTCCTCATCGTCTCTGTATTCAACGGTGATTACCTGAATATCTTCAACTGTAAATATCACTTTATTATTAAAACCACAGTGTATCGGTCTCTAGGAGAATATAATTGTAAACAATTTCCTATAAAATGTTACATTTAAAACAATAAAGTTGGACAATGAAATAATTTCAAAATTTTTCACAAAAAGACTTATTTAAATTCATAGATACTTTTATACTTTACACTTTTAACTGAAATGGCATCCTACCCAGGTAGGTATTTTAAGCCAAGCATGAATGAGAAATTAGTGTAAGATGATTGTAGTGCGATCTTGTAGTCTTATAACTGACTAAGGCTGACATGTTCCTTAGACAGGACTGTTAATTAATAGCCCAACAGCCAATGGCATATCTAAGGGACCTACAGTTTAACGTGGAGTCCGAACCACTGCCTCTGAATTACTAACTATTCTAACTATGAGGATGGTCTTTACAAATTTAGGTAGTATTCAATAGAGAAGATGTTAATCCATACAAGAGAACACTTCACCTACCAACCATCGTTCATAACTATCCACAATTCGTGACTTCCAAGTAGTTGGATTACAGGACATGCCACGGCCCCAGTCCTAGACAATACAGTGACCCACTCTGGCAAGTATTTTAAAATGACAATGGGTAAAGTGTGAGTGTGATGAGTATAATCGATTTTATAACATGTGTTGCTTAGTGTCCTCCCTTCTCATCCCAGGACATTTTGGTCCAGGCCATCGCCCAATAGGCTAGACCTAGTAGGTTGCAAGATTATCACTTACCGGAAAGCCATTGGTGATTGGCAGAATTTGAACCTGGGACATTGGCCATCTAAGTCCCTTGCTTAACCCCTAGTCCAGCACTCTCCCTTCTCATTTTATTAACAACCGTTCACTCGTCTCCAAAGTTTATGAGGTAAATCTTTGACTCTATATATCTTTCTTTTATGCAATAAGGACGTATAGTTTACACTGGATTCCTGTTTTTTCCTGTAATCCAACTTCTTGAAGGTCAACAATTGAGGACAGTTATGAGCAACGGTTGGTGGAGGAGATATTCCCTTTTGTGGATTATCTGCACTTAAATACTATGTTCATCCACAAAAACCATCCTCAAAATTAGACCAGCTTGTAATTCAGAGGCAAATATGGTTCAGAAGCCATGTTAAACTGTAGTCTCTTAGATGCCAATGGCTGTTAGGCTTATAATTAACAGACCTGTCTATGGAACATGTCAGTAACAAGACTATAATAACACAACTATTTTAAACTCATTTCTCAATCATATTTGGCTTAAAATAACTACCTGGCCAGGTTAAAATTCCAAAAAGGTAATAATAATTAACAATATTTTAAAACCTTACAATAAAATTATCCCTTTCTCCTTTCTCAACAAAGGTTCTGCTTTTTTTACTAAAGCTAATAACCCATATCGCTACTGACACAATGTGGTTGTCGTTGTCCCAGGCGAGTATCCTCGTAACAGTGAGCTGTCCGTGGGACAGAGGCACGAGCTGGTGGGACTCTCGGTCCACAAGGCAGATGTGGGTGAAGTGTCCCGCGTCTCCGTCCAGCACGGGGAGCAGTGTGAGGTAGGAGCTGTGGTCGGGGGAGAACAGCACGGACCTCGGCTCCACCCAGCGGGTCGACTTCTGGACATGGGTCTGGCCAACATTTACATTTATGTAACTTCGATTCACACATTGAAACTACAGTACTGTATTCAAATACTAACCCCATAACCTAAAATTTTCCATTTAATAAAAACTTACATTTTGATAGTAGTAATAGATAATAATAGATATAAAGATGATTACTACATCATTTACCTTAAAAAATGGCTTCAAACCATATGGTACCCTTAGCCACCAGGTTATTATGTAAGCCAAAGTATCCATATAACCCCCCTTTTGCCATCACTCATCACATCACTCATTATCACGTGGTACCCATTGCCTCCAGGTAGTGAACATGCTCGAATAACTCTCGACTACTCACAACAATGACATATCGTCAACTAAATAGACACACAGTATTTACAAAAACAAACAGTAAAGGAAAAAGATCATAATAGGATCATAATATATTATCCAAAGATTTTCCCATAGGAAGTAAACTAACACTCCCCGCCCCTGCTACTGATTTCGCGATCAACTCAGGTGGCTACAAAGAGTTTGTTCAAAATATGGAATGGCCGAGCCACAGGACAATTACAAAGTTTAGACCAAGTATACGTATGGATAACACCGTCACTTAGTGATGGACTCCACGTATCCATATGGATACCGCCGCACTCAATGTGTTAAGTATACAGTAGGAGTAGATGTATAGTGAACTCCCAATTTAAATCATGCACAACGCACGTGTTCTGGACTTTTCAATGTTTTAGAGTGAATTATTACCCTCTTAAGCTGTTTACCGATAGATGAAACTGATCGTTTGAATTCAGGATACGGACTATGCTGAGGTCGAAAAACTAAACTAATGAAATTTCGCTGTTAAATGGACTGATGTGAGATTAAACTGAAAGTGTGGTGGCGATTGGAGCCTTTGGTTCGAACTGTTAGTTTTAACAGTCAGTTCCAACTGCTCGTCTTTAGGGGGCTTAAAAAATATGTCATGCTGAAATTTTTTTATTCATATATTTGTGGGATCTGATACACTAATCATTACATCTTGATATTGTATTGAAGAGAGTAAACAAAATACCCCCGTCGCAGCAGACCTGCCAACTAAGCGAATTTCCAAATCAATAATAATATAACAGGTTTGATCAATATCCGTAATAAATGAGTTTTCCTATTCTCCATAAGATTAACATGGGAAAGAGTATGCAGGTTTGCTGCTCTGAGAGGAATACAGAAAGTAAGCATTTTTACAATAAACCATTTTTATTTTGACAACCATGTATGCCAAATTTTATCAATATCTGTTCATAAATAAATGAGCTTTCTTACATTGCATATAAAAATACAAAAAACCATTTTTGGGGTGCCAAATTCCTCCCAAATACCCCTTCCAAATAACGGATTTGTCTGGATTACCAACCCGTCTGAGTAAATGTAGGAATACACTCTACCAAATTTGGTCTTGATCGGACTATTTTTACGAGAGTTATCGTGTTCACGGACACACACATATACAGAGTGTTCATTAAAGTCAGGAAAAACTTCAAGGGGTGATTGATAGTACTCATCAAAATAAACAAAAAATATCCAATAAACATATGTCGAAAAATCCTACCTTTAGCCGCTAGCCGCCATTTTCTATTTGATGGTTCTATATCTCAAGAACCATTTAAGCTATAGAAATCAAAATTTTCACACATCTTTATTGGTCAACGATAAACATATTTTCTAAGTATCATTTAGTTTACTTTTATATTTTCAAAATGGCGGTGGTTAAAAGTCTTTTAATTTCAGTAACAAAAAACCATTGATTTTATAAAATTTTTACTAGACATAAAAAAGATTTTAATTTTAATTTCAAATCTAATTTTGTTGAACGAAATCCGTCCACGGATAAGCGAAGTAATGCACTTTTAATGTAAGCTTACAAAGCCCTTGCGCCACCACCGCGGTTGTGCCCATAAAAAGTGCATTAAAAGTGCATTTTAACCGCCGCCATTATGAAAATATTAAAGCAAACTAAATGATACTTTGAAAATATTTTTCTCCTTGGCCGACAAAATTTAGATCAAAGTTTGATTTCAGTAGCTTAAATGGTTCTTGAGATATAACGATTTTTGTAACAAATACAAAATGGCGGCTAGCGGCTAAAAGAATTATATTTGTACATATGTTTATTTTTTGTTTGTTTTGATGAGTACCACCATCCTTTAAAGTTTGTCTCCGACTTTAATGAACACCCTGTGTATATATTTATAAAATTTTTACTGACTATTTTTTTGTCTCTAGGCACATCAAAACGAAAAAGTAACATGGTCCCGGACTTAAGTCTTGCCACGAGACCTACAGTAATAGCTTTTTACCTATGGGAAATTTGCTAAAAGTTATTTAGTTAGCAACTTACATCCTGGCAGGTCCACGAAGGGCTTGAGCAGACTACAATAGTTGAAACGTTTTGTCTCCGATTCATCCAAACTACAGCTACGTGTCTATCTCCAGCCCAGCTCACGTCTATCAGATACGGCAGCCTGTAAAAAACCATTCAATTTCTATAAAATTCTGATATATTCATATAGGTAGCCAAAAACCGCACATTTAAACAGCTATTACTTCATTTAGACAGTTGATTTTTGCAATATTGGAAAGCTCAGCTGTTCCAAAAATTTGTTTTCTCACAACTGTTGTCAAAAGTGTACGTTTATGCATTACAATGCAATCTTAAAACAGCTGTTTATAGGTGAGCGAGCGAAAAATAAATTTAAAAAGACTTTCCACCCAAGGGCTTTCAGTGGCTGAGTACCAACTGCGACTGTTATAGGACTATGTCCTCTTCAACCACTTTTTTTCACCAAAGCCGGGCACCGTCTATTTAAGGAGGGCCCCCCACTCCACTATACCACACATTTGAAAGCCTAATTGGAATTGCTCATGGTCGGGATTAGAACCCTAGCACTTCCGACTGGCTAGAATGTTACGCTTGTCAGCGAAGCGCTTTAGCCGGTTCAGCCACCAGTGCATAGGAGTAGAAAGCGCTTACTTGGCTATAAGACATGCCCGGTGGCAGTCTAGTGCACTTCGTGAGCAGGTTCGGTTGCTTGCCCCCAGAGGGCAACACGGTAACAAAGGTGGTAAGTTCACTAAAATTGACAACAGATGCCTCCACCTGCCACTTCTTAATTGTAATTTATCATACATTTACGTCGGTCATACTGTTCATTCACGAATATAAATTTAAATTGAATAATGAGACTGGTAACTGCATAGCAGACTATTAAATCAAACGTAAAATGGAAACTAGACAATTATTGCACGGGAAACTTACAGGTACAGTAGGGCTTACTTTAATACAAGGCTGAGAAAATTTTTTCAGATTACAATTTTTTTTACAAAAACGATACAATTATAATGAGCACAGTTTAATTAATGCCATAATGTAATCAATTGCTATCAAAACTTACACACATTATTTATGAAAGCTTTCCTCCTTAAACGACAACCAAAAAAAACTTGCAAAACTAGCATATTGGTGGTAGATACTAAAAAACTGACACTGAAACAGCAGACAGCGTCCGAGTGGCTATATACACTTTTAGGAAAAATGTTGTATGTTATTCACCTGAAAATCGTCTTTATCGCTTGAGCTAAATAGTTACCGTGTGACGCGTAGCGGAGCGTGGTAATTTAGCGAAAGTGATAAAGACGATTTTCACCGTTAATACATAATTAACTATTTTATTTTGCCATTATAAAGTATCTTCCATTTTAAGTGAAGAAATTTGAATGGGAACAGCTGGAGTACCACTTGATTTCCCTGCCAAAGAATTTTCTTGGCGGTAAGCGCTTCGGCACAGATGATGAAGTGAAAGAAGCAGTTAAAGGCTGATTATCTTTGCAGCGGCCGATTTCTTAAACTTATGCATTCAAAACCTTGTTCAATGATGTGATAAACGTTTAAGGGGAGACCGCCCACCCTATCCCCGCCTATGTTAAATTGAACAAAGAAATGACCCAAAATTAAAGAAAGTACTTGGACTATAGCCTTGAAATTTTCACAGTATATATCCTAGGTATATTTTATAACTGTAATTTTAGTATTTTCACTGAAAATACTCACTGGCCGTCATTCACTATTAGGGGTGTTGGAGGCAGCTGAGTGGTGTTAGGTGTCTTGGGATGGGTCACGTTGACCATCCACACCGTCACCTCTGGGATGCTGGTGCCAGGCTGCAATAAACCCAGTTGTGCAAACATCTCTTTGAATAATACACCAAACTACATTAAGCTACTTGGAGGTAACGAATAGTGGATAGATGATTGCTTGGGTTATGAGGGGTAGGACTCCAGATCCCAACACGTCAACCTTGTGGCTTATTTCGTTCCCCGTGTGCATGTGGGACCCTGGCGTGTCCTGTAATCCAGCTACTTGGAGGTCAGGAATTAATTGTGGATAGTTGTGAGCAATGATGGGTGTAGTTTTCTCTTGTGTGGATTAACGTCCGCACTATTGAATCCGCAAAGACCATACTCATAATTAGACTAGTTCGTAATTCAAAGGCAGTGGTATGGACTCCACAATAAACTGTAGGTCCCTTTGATATGCCATTGACTGTAGGGCTATTAATTAACAATTCCGACTACGGAACATGGCACACTTAGTCAGTAACAAGACTACAATATGGCACCTCAGTCATCTTACACTCATTTCTCATTCATACTTGGCTTAAAATAACTACCTTGAGTATGTCCACCATGTACTAATCATAAGTCCAAGATTTTTAACGGACATGTAATAAGGTACAATCGTTCCATCGACGTTGATGAGAGAAAGAAAGCGAGAGAGAGAGAGTGTGTTTACAGTGACAAATATTTCATTTAAATTGTCAGAGATTAGTTGAGAGAAGTTTCCACTTTAAGCCAAAGTAACGTTTTGTGTTTCTCAGACAAATACAGGTAATCTGATGAACCAGTGTTTGCCTTAAGTGTAATTTTTATTGTACTCCTCCCATCCAAAGTGTCATTTAGAAAACACGCTCTTTAAGTTTCTTTTTTTAAACGTTTCTACATGAAAGATTACAAAAAACATTTAGTTTTGACTTTCATAGAATGATATTACTATGTACAGAGAAATATTTTTTAAAATGTCAGAAAACTTTTATATAATAACTAGCAGTAAGCCCGTCCTTTGTACGGGTTGTAGGTTTCAGTTTAAAGAAAAAAGATTACCATATCAAAATGAAAACCTGAACTCCTAAACAAATCAGTACAAATAAATAAATCGATACCCAGCTTTATTATTTAGCATTACTTTACAATTAAATAGATTAGAACATTTATACAATTATTAATTATAATTAGTTATACGTTAAAATAACGTTTTAATATAGTATGATTTCGAAATGGGTTTAAAATCAATGACCAATATAAACTAACTAATATCGATATGACAGCTGATTGTTTTTATTTCTATTAAATCTTCAAACTACAAAGACAGCTGATTATTATCAGTAGGTTATTCATTGAAAACTGAATCAAAATGCGAGTAATATCGCGTAAAAGTGGGTTTTTAATGCTCGTTATTTACTTTTCAAGAGGCGGCGGGCGATTTCAAGCATTTATAAACCTTCTCTGGAATTTAGAGAATACATGAAATAAGTTTCATTGTAATCAGTTCTCCCGTTTTTTCGGAGAAGACGGCGTAAAATGCCTCCTGGAGCGTCACAGACAAACAGACAAAAATTGAGATAAGACCGGTTTCGGCTTCTCTAACGCACGAAAAGTAAAAATAACAAAAAAATTAATAATTCTAAGCAATGTACAGACAAAACTCTAATTTTATTTATATAGATCACTAAAAAGTTCAACATTTTTTTCATCTTCTTTTATGTTACTATATTGTACAAGTGTTTCTAACTTAGATGGTACTATACATATGTTACTAATACTTATAGGGATCTTTATAAAATCTATTCTTTGTGCTTAACGTGTTTCCATCAGTTTACATCCAAGTTTGAGGATTACAATCTATGACTTGCTCTTATTTTAGATTTCTATTGGAAACATAATAACAAGCTTCAACAGAAAACAAAAACTAGAAGTTTTGGCAATTCAAACTAAAGCTACGACAGCAGGAGTACGAGAATAGGATGGATGGAACAGCAAAGTCTGACGATTAATCTTCACGTTCAGACAGAGGGCAAACTCCCTTGAGTGACAATTCTGCCTGCGAGGATGAAAATATTCATCTGTGTTCCTCATACTCTTAAAAACGAATATAAAATGAATAATCAGAAACAATCGTAGAGGAATGAAAGTTAAGGGAGGAACAACTAAGCACGAGGAAACTCAATTCAGCTATCTTAGAATTTTTGTCTCTGTAAATTTCAAATTCTGAGTGGGGTTGTGACCCTACGTTCTTCAGTTGCAGTCTAGAGTTTGCTCTAATAATGCACTTTATGGGTAGGGAATATATGAGCGATTTCCTTCAGGTTTTTGCTTATGTATGTAAAGTTCAGAGATATTTGTAATGCACAATTATAACAAAAATTACCACTTTTACGTAACAAATCTGTGTGATGCACACAGACATTTATATGGAAATCAAAAGATTTTTAGATTATGTGGATGTCATTCCCTTGAATCTAAAAATATGTAGATAGGCATAGTCCCTATTATATTGAAACTTTCTTAACTGGATGTTCTAAAATAACAAATCTCTGAGTGGTTATTCTTGAACAATTCTACGGTTCAATACCGCGAGGCAGTTACGTCATTAATTTGGTTCTTGACGTCCGTATAAATTTTTTATTTGCTCTGTTTACGTTGTACTGATTTTTTTGTTACCATCCTCCTATCTCAACCTAGGATTAATCTCCAAATCCTTCTTCAGGACAGCTTTACACAATTTCGGGCAGACCTAAATGGGTTTGGGAATTATGACGTAGCAAAAAGCGATCGGTAATGTGTTAGATTTAAAGCCTCCAAAACTGGGTTTCTCCATGACTTTTCTGATACATTCCAAACCGATTCAATCTATGGTTTAACTGTTTGGGAGGATTATACGTTAAAACATGATGGCACTAACACGAAGGATAGTCATAGGTAAGTCTCTTAGATGCCATTGGCTATAGGAATTAATAGTCCTGTCCAAGTCACAAATCGGTCTTCAATCAGTAACAAGAATAAAACATCGCGCCACAATAATATAACAACATTTCTCATTCACAATTGGCTTAAAATACCTAACTGGGTTGGTCGCCATTACAGATACATGATACATGATTATTCCATCCGTAGTCCTGCTGAGACGGGAATTGGACAGGTCAGGTCAATCTATGCTAGCTAAGAATAAAATAAAATTTAAATAAATTTAAAACTCTACTAGATGTCATTTATCTCTAATTTAAACATTCCTGGATTTTGAATAACTAGTAATCTTTCTGGCAGGGTTTATGTTCAACGATTCTTAACCTGTGTTGAATTAATTGCATGAACACCTTTTTTACGGGTATAGTATTTATGGTTTGTAAATATCGGTTGGATGTTTTGGGATGTAATATAACAGACAGATTCAAAAATAAAATATTTGTATTTACTTCCCTGAGGAAAATAGGTTAGATCATGGATTTGTCTAAATGGAATGTTTTCAGTTCATCTAAACAGCTGTTGTCCTGTTTCAAATTTTGGTCGTTCAAAGTTCTAACAACCCTCCTCAGAGCTAAGACACATCCATGTCAACTGTTTGAAGGAATTTTTGAGTGGTTATTCTAGGGACATACCTAATACCGCGAGGCAGTTATGGTACTATGGATTGCCAAATAATTTTAAGATTATTATGAAACAATTTTTTATAAAAATATGTATAATTGATTTTTGTATATTCTCCATAAGATTAACAGAAGAGTGAGCAGTTAGCTCTGTGAGAAACCGAAAGTAGTCATTTCTACCATACATTAATTTTTTATCTTAAACATTCATACCAACTTTAATCAACATCTGTCCATAAATAAAGGAGTTTCCTATTCTATATGATTTAATATGGAAAAGAGTATGCAGGTTTGCTGCCATGACTAAAATTTTTAAAAACAAAGGATGCATAAAAGGTAGATCTCAACCACATGAAGCTAAATTGAAGTTTCATAAAAAAAATATTGATTAATATGGGAATATTAATTTTTTCCCTATCCTCCATAAAAACATTGGACCACAATACAACGTACTGTGTCACATTTTTTAATAGCTCGGTAACGTTGGAGATAGAGAAAAAACTGATAGGAACTTAATTGTGTAGTTTTTTAAGCTAGCTAATAAAAATAAAATTTAAAAATTTAAAAATTACAGATGAAAACTCTAAAAACCCCCATTTTGAAAAAACTAAACTTTTTATTGACCGATATGTCTCGTTTAACTGTGTTGAGCATAATTGTGAAACATTACCAAATTTTGATCGGGATTAACATTTTTACGGATGTTTGTAACAGACACATATATATTATATATCAAATATTATAGACAATAAAATATTTTATATATAGATAGATAAAGAATAAATTTTAACAGCTATTGTTTTTCAAATTTTGGCACCTAAAGGAAAAAATAACCTCCCGAGCTTAAGTCCATCCATGAACTCCAGGAATTTTTTCCCTATGGATAAACGCTAATATGGTACTTACTGATTTTTTTGCCAGATGAAATTCTGGGAGAGATGGCCCTTAACAGAACCTTATAAAATTATGAAATAAGTAATGTGTTGCTCGATGAGGATAAAATGTATACAATTTTGTATAGGAGAGGCTTCCGTCAGTCCTTATCCTTCTGAGGATGAAGAGACCTTGAGCAAGCGATCCCTCCAATTTTTTCTGTGATCGTCCCTACCCTATCATCCAATCTCACACCAAGCAAGTCAGCAGTTTCCGATTTTCCTTATATACTCGTATACTTGACACTTTAATTTACCTTAGGATAGTAAATTGAGTGAATTTTAGGGTAGAGGCTCTTGGGGCCGTAGAAAGGGTACTTGAGCTGGCCCACCAGAGTGTCGTTGAAGGTGGCGTACACCAGAGACTTGCCATCGGGTGCAAACCATACAGCTCTGCCTGACGTTAGGATCTCCTCTGAAACAAAATGGGACCAGTTTCACAATCGATATCCGGAACGTTCGAATAACACAAAAATCGATAGTGATTGTTGCAGTAACTTTATCGATTAGTTACAATCGAATGCTAACCTCGAATAAAAAAATTATCAACAATGATCTTCTACGGCCTAGGCATCATAATGATAGGTTTAGTCCTAGGAAGAAAAAGAACAACCTTTGCTCTTCAACACATGTATCTAAAACAGCTGTTTTTGAAGCAGTGTGACGAAAACATTTTTTGTTCAGCTGACACGTTTCTGGTATACGAATAAAAGTTAGAGTACGCCTAAGTGTGTATTTACCTTGATATATCCAGTCTGGCAGACCGTTTGTGACTGAGGGCGAGCCCGAAGTCGTGAGGCGGAACACCTGGCCCTTGGCTTTGGGCTTGTAGTAGAGGTCGTTCTGGTGGACGAACGCCAGGGCGGAGCCCCTAGGAGCCCACACCACCAGTTGAAGGAACGGCGCTTCGTTGTCGTCCACACTCGTCGGGCCTATGGTTACTGGCACTCGGTTCCTGCGGTGAAATCTCAATTATCCACGAGAAAAAACACAAAAAACATGTCTCGGTATTATCTTGCTTCGGGTTAAACGAGTAAAGATGTAATGATAAACCCTTTTCTTCTTACAGATAAATGTTGGTTCTAGGGTACTCATACCTAATATATCCTAGAAAAAAAGAAAATCAAATTGTGTAAGTAAAAATAAACCTTAAAAGTAACGCAAATTGAGCTACATCACTGAAACTATTGTTTTCTGGTTTTAATTTTTTTTTGGTATGAGGGCTCTAATATAATAGTCTAGTTATAGTCTATATATATTCAACTACATTGTTACAAAGTTTTAAGAAAATCTGATGAAAAACTGCGTCCGAAACGGGGGACAAAGTTAAAACGTTTCGTCTCAAGTGACGAAAGGCTGATGGGTCTTTTACATAATTTGGCTCAGCCGCTATTTGTAGCGTTTTCGGGAAGCCCACCAGCGAAATGTGACTGCCAATCTGACTGAATGCGTTCAGAAAAGCACAATATTGACCCCGAACTGACCCTTGTCCAACCCTCTCCCATCGCTCAGCCCATCCCTTCAAATCGCTACTTACCCAAAGGTGAAGAAGACTCGAAATTATCCCAGAAACCCTAAAGTTCATATGTATATGCAATATAAGTATTGCTTTCAGACCTAACTTAATACTCTATAAAAATACAAATAAATACGAGTATAAACGGCATCAGTGGACTGATTCTTTTTTTCCTTAAGTAAACTTAAAAAACGACTTCCCTTGGAAAACAGCTTAGACCATAGCTATATAATATCATACATCTAAGACGTTCCTAGAACTGTTTCATTACTAGACGACATACTAGTGCTTTAAAGTTACAAAATCTAAAAATAAAGATTTGTTTCCAGTAAGTATTATAGTTTCTGTGGTAACTTAAGTACTAACGGAATACATCGTATTATTTTAGTATTTCAGGTATTTGTTAACGAAATATTAAATATACGAGTATGCCTCCCATAAAATAGAAATATCTGTTCACGTGATTAATGACGTCATTTCCGTTACACTTTTACGTCTCGTAAATTGCTAACACTTCCCCAAAGCTTAAAAAAATCCATGTCAAGACTACATACATTCAATAAAACTATCATATTATTCATTGTTAGTTTAATAACTTTAGAATTTGTTTAAAAAAGTAATAGAATTTTTCATCTCTCTCCTTTCCTACGAGTTAAAAGAATTGCTAGAATCTTTGGTGGTCGGGAAAACCCTCCTTCCCTCGAGGTAAAAAAAACTCTTTTGAATATTGAATTTTTTAGAATTTTTAGAGCTGGGTACACAAAGTTGGGAAGCTGTTACATATGAAAAATTCAAAAATTCATACTTGATGTATGAATTTTGAAGTGTGTTTTCGGACATCACATAAATTTTATGGTTCAAACCGATAAATTATATGTAATTGAGGGTACGGGGCATCTGATGTAGAAGAGAAATGAAGGATCAGTGATGGGTCGTTGGAGGGGGGTTGGGGGTGAGTCGTTTGTTGGAGAGTAGAAGAAGAAGTGTCATCTCCAAGCGTATTAATGATCCTCATCCAGGCTACAGTTCTAACGACCTGTCAATCCTCCGTGGCTTCCAGACATGTATTCTATTTCCTAAAAACTTCTGATGACAGTAAAAAAATGACTATTTGGTTTCATAATCATATTTTAATTTTAAATTCGATTTTATACCCTTGTTCATAGTATATGGAGAAAGTATTGTTTTCGTCAAAATTTTGCGAATATGAGCTTTGAATGTACTCGTTTTAAGGACCCCCGAATCCAAAAAGTGATTTTCGTATTGATATCAGTCTGTGTATAATTTTCTAGACTAATCTGCTGTTTTCTATGATGTTAGGTGCACGAGTTCACTTTGGGTGGAAATTATCTTAAGACAATGTTTTTGAATTTTAGATATTAGGGTAATTTTTAGTTGCTTTTAAAACCCCCTCAAAAAAGTGAAAATATAAATTACACAAAATCTGCCCTAACGATTTTGATAAAAACTTCATGGGTTATAGCTTGTAAGGTCCTAAATAATGTGAAACCACACGTACGTCTGTAAAACTAATGGTTAAAAAGTTATGGACTATTATGTGTAAAAACATTTTTTTTAATTTATGACGAAACGAGAAACTTGTAAAATAGTTTTTCCATCCCTACGAAAACCAGCCCTAAAAGCTAAACAAACTAGTTTTGTAAAACATTAGTTTACAACTAAAAGTTCCAGGGAAAAGTTACATTTAGTCCGTGTTAAACTCAGTACGTTGTCTGGGAGCTCCCAAAAACATTTGGTATAATCGGGAGGAGGGGGGGTGTTACGCCTTCAAAAATTCGCACAATTATTTGAACTGGTTTTCTCTTATTGGTTAAAGAAATTGAGTTATTATTTTTAAAACATTATGTTAAAATTATATTGCAATAAATAATAACGATTACGATAGTTTTATTTTTGTTATTTATTTTTTAAAGGTTTTGTTTTTTAAGGCAGTTTTGATTTACTTAACGGGAGAAAGTAAGTGCCAGTCCACTGTACCGTTTATTTTAACTAATAAAATGTAACTCTATAAATTAAAATACACACACATGTATATTATGTCTAGCAACAAAATAATTTTACACCAATATCCAACCATGGTAGAAAAGTATTTTTTTGAATGAAAGATTTTTTTAGGAATTAAGGAACCATGTAAATTATTCACATTTATTGAGACTGGTAATATTTGCATTTACAATACAAAATATTTTCAAAACTTTTGTTACTATGAGTAAAAGACTTTCTGCTAAGTGATAAACAAAAAAATAGGTGACACTAAAGTAAAATATATGTTTACTTTCTAAATAATGTGCAACAGTTTTCCGTTAGCCTGGATTTGCATAAAACGGCGTTTAGCTGATGTAATAAATTCAAAGAGATTTAGTTGCACAGAACCTCACATTCAACAAGTACTTTGGCTTTCATCCAGATCAGATTTCACCTCTTTGCGTGTGCACAGAGTCAATAAAACTGAACCCAAAATGTAGTAATTGTACTTCAACGTCCTGTTCCATTACTGTGAATAATTAGTATTAATAGAACTGAAAAGAATTTGAACAAATTATTAAAAAATTGCTTTAATTTGTCAACCGCATCTCAATTTTACAAAATAGTTTTTCAGATGGAAACGCCTAACAGAAAATATTTGTTAACTTTAAGATTGGCCATGTTCTGAAGTCAAATAGCATTCGTTGTGAAAGCTTTAAATATTCAACGATTATTATAATAAACCTAATATGTATAAACATTGTAATTATTTTATTTGTCAAACATATAAACACGTGACTTTTAATCATACAGAAAATAAAAAAATATAAATACAGTTCATAATTCCCAAAAACCATAAACTATTAACGTGGCGAATAATGCTGTTCATTTTGTACAGCACATATTTACTTCATAGTTTTTCATTAATGAATGATTCATATGGCATTGGATAGTAAAGAATATTGCTAACGGAGAGTAAACCAACAGCTGTTTGAAGAAATCAAATGTTTTGATTGTATATAATTTGTAAACAAACCTATTTTCCATAAAGTTAACATTAGAAATTTAAAACGCTATAAAATGGAAACTAATTGAATTTATGGAAACTCAATATGCCTAAAGCATGACCGGAGCAGAGACGAATCCGAAAACTCAAAGATCATTAAAATCGGTCCAGCCGTTCTCGAGTTATAATGAGTGTAACTAACACGACTTTGTTTTATATATTTAGATTGAACAGTAAAAAACATAGTGTTGTCAATAGGTAAATCTTAATACAGGGTGATTCCAAATTTATATTGGATGGTACATAGTAATAACTTGACACTATGAAAAAATAAGAAGTATTAGTACTCATACACGTACTAAGTTTGAAGTTGGTATCTCAACTGGTTCTAAAGTTATAGCAAACAGTTAAAAAAAACACGTACACACCAACAGACGAAAAACGGAGCAAGATAGGCCATATGTTCACAGGACATTTTTTGTTTGTTTTGACCTCAGAAACAATATCCTTAAGTATTCTTAAGAATCACTATTCTTGTACTTATTCTAGTTGTATTGTACTTGTAATGTACAGTAGTTTGTAGTATTGTTATTGTACTAGTTATTGTATTATAGTATTAAATTGTTTTTATTCAATAAGCTTTCAGCTTTATACCAGCTTAGTCCGGATTATGTATTAATTGTGTTATGTTTTCGATATTAGCTAACCTGAGGACGACATCAGATTCCAGATCCGAAACGTCGTGAAATTTTGTTTTACTTAAAATTGTGATGGAAAATGTCGTGTGGAAAATTCTAAAAAACATTCATCCCATCCTCTCGACTAAATTTCCTAACAGAGACATCTATCCTACTGACTGAGTACTACGCAGAGATACAACCCGCCGAAGGGAGAGTTTGTCACAGAGTTGATAAGGGGGCCAGGGTGCCCTATGCTTGCAAATGTTAACAATGTTCCTTTTTCTCAAAAACAAATAAAGATATATTACTTCTGTTTTTTATTTGAAACATCAGCCTTTCTTACATATATGGAATCTGTTAAATTCAACTATGGGCGTTTATCAAATTTACCATGAATTTTTTAGAAAAAGCATTTTAAATTTTGGAGAAAAAAAGAAAAATATTTTGTTTTACCGTGTCAAATTTTTAGCTAAATTTTAATTCCAGCAATGTAACTCAGTTATACCTTCAAGCAAAAATTAAAATTGTAGAGCATACATTTAGTGGTTGTTGAGATAAAGGAACGCATGTCCTAAAAAGTACACGTTTTGGAAAATCGCTAAAAACAAACTAATACTTCGTAAACAGTAAACAAACACAATATTTTCTACTTTTAGTAACTTTTTCCAGTAAAGTTTTTATTTACAGTCTGTTACTATAAGAACGATATGTAAATTTTATGAGAGTGGAGAACATGAAAATAAGTTAAACGCCATTGTGCTAGCTAATATATTAACACATAAAGAAAAAAAATACAAAAAGGGATCAGCACGATCAAGGATGTTATGTCTTTTCAACCTTTATGTACACATACTATTGTCCAGAAGATTTAACGCCAGATGGTTAGGGTAGTCTTCTATTTTACACTGATAATTTTTACTAAATTGTGAAATTTACCCTCTAACAAATTACGTCTTGGAATCTGCACGCGTTACTTGGTTCGTAACATACAATGTAGAATTGGGAATTATCCTAAATGTTTTAGACTGGTATCGTTAAATTATTTAAATATTTGAATTCACGCCGTTTCCCAAAGCTGGATTCCGTAGGTCCATAAAGGCTTTAACACAACCTTGTATAGGAGAAACTCGCTTCGCTCGCTGGGGGCTACGCCCCCAGGCCCCCGTTCTAGTTGTCGGCAGAATCGCTTGTCGTAACCTCTAGTTTTTTGAGGAAGAGGTAGAGTATGGGACAAATGGTTTAGGAAGGAATTTTATTTCTGTAATAGAGAACTGCCCCAAACCCCCATTCATAGCTGCATTCACCAATATCAGAGGTGCCAAAAAAGAAATTTATTCGCAAAAAATACGTTCTTTGTTATTAACTTCATTGATGTCACGCAAACTATCAACTGAAATGACTTTCTTATATTGTATAGGCGTTTGTATGGGATTCGTGTTTTTAGTGTTTTCTGTGGATTTATACCTGTTGTAAGCTATTCATAAGGGTGTTAGTGATATTTTAACTTTTGTTCGTTAAATAATACATTTTGACATTGATGCGTGATAGCTCTTGGGTTGTGTTGGCAAATTCTATGATGAAAATCCTTTTACCCTAACCTTTTACCAACGTGGAAGAAAATACAAACTTTTTTTCTTGTTTTAACTAATATTGGTGGTGGTGGTGTATGTGCTTTTGAAATGCAAAATTATCCAACAGAACAAAGAGTAATCATATACTCGTATCAACAAAACTGCTGTAGACTTAATGATGATAATTAATCCTATATAAAAGCAATGCGACATTTGAGTAAGTAGGCTCGAGTTTCACTTAAAAAAACCAATAACATCCTCTTATAAAATTATTTTTTCCCAGATTTAGAATTAAATTAGGTTTGATTGTTATATATCTTTGGAAATGAGAGATTCTAAGCTATAAAACTGTGCAAAAAATATTTCAATAAAAATATTTTGAGCACTGATGGTATCTTTGTAGAGTAAGATTCACGTACAGAAAAAACAAAAATAAATAAAAATACCTTGTAAAAATACCTCTCAAAGTTTCGTCTTAATATCGGAGAAAATTATCTCGATAATAATTAAAATAAACTACTTTAACCTAGAATAAGTGGAATGTTTTACTCACTGAGTTGAGACTTCATAAATGTGATACCTCGCCTCAAAAGTGTTGGTGTATATCTACAAAAAGGTAAACATTACGATTTAAAATTTTACAATTAATATCAAAGAGTATTATATGATAAACTATGTAAATCAATACAAAATAAAGCTATTATATGTCCATAGACTGAATTCTCTTTCTCTTGTTCATTCACATAAACATTCTCAGGATTTCATCACTCTTATTCTTCCCACACTCATATTCTCTGACAATATTCTTTTACTAGTAATACTTATCACTCTCCTATCCCTTCACTCCTGTTCACTTACCAATTAATATTAAGACAAAATTTACCATAACATCCACCTTTTCGTTTAGATTAGATTCCCTACAAAACTCCTGTTCTTTCAAAAGTTCACTTACCATTTAATATTTCTATAAAGCCTAAATTCCAAACTTACTCTGCTGTCCATTCATCTTGTTAAATTTCCAATAACGTTTTTCCCAAACATACAATTCTTTTTCAATATCTTTTTTACTAGCGATTTCACTCACTGTTTCATAACCCTATCACTCCCGCTCATTTCACACACTCACTCACTCTCATAACATTTCACCTTTTAAAACCAACACTCTTTTTCAATTTCCAGTAAACTTTCAGACAAATTTTACATATAATATTTCATTTCCAAAATATTCAATTCTCCACAAATCCCATACCAATGACAACTACTGTTAAGTTAACATTCTCACTTTTAATTTACACAAATATTTTAACTTATTAACTGATACTTATATTAATACTAACATTTTAAACTACCTTATGTATAAATAAGTATAACATTTACTTACATAAATGTTTTAAACTCAAAAGTAAATACTACACTTTTCGTAATGTTTAATTTATTAATTTTAACTTTCTTTGTTCCATTTTATTCACCCAGATGCGATAAACAAAAAAATACAAAATTTGCTATTTAGAATGAGATATAGTACGTACGTCAATAACATTTTTTCTTGTATCTACAGAGGAATTCCCGAGAGAAAGTGGTCCAAACAAAAATGGGTGTACCGGGATTTGAACCTTAAAGGATCGAGACGCTAACCACTAGGCTAAGAAGACACTAAAAAGACGTTATAACAAAATAAAACAGCATACAAAAAATATTAAACTATCTCAATCAATGATTCATTCATACATAAATTGTATATATAAACATCTATAAAAAATATCAAAATATGAATGAAAAAAACAATACGTAATTTGTACTAGACCATGTAGTTAGAAATAATCTATATTGCTATTTAGAAATTTATAGCGGAAATTTTCCATCACTAAAAGTAAAGCTAAAGTATCATGACGTTTCGGGATCTGGAATCTGATTCCGTCCTCAGGTGAGCTATAACCTAAAACATAAAAAAATGGGTACAACATCCGGACTAAGCTGGAATAAAGCTGAAAAAATGTTTATGACAGTCAAAAACTTAGAAACAATAAAAAGGCACAATAGTTAACCAGACAAGACACAAACACGTTCACTCGTCCTAAGGGTTTAAGAAAACTTCATATTAAGTAGATGCAATATGTAGATTCTTGAACAGATTTGCTTATTGGGTGTTGTTATCTTTGTATAGTGTATTTTTTTAGTTTGTGTGTCTTGTATACATGTAACTTACTGTAAATGGCTACGTCCGTTGTCATAATAAATAAATATAGAACTGGCTTTGTTCTCGTCTGGGTTTTGACGAGTGGACGTGTTTGTTTCTGGTCTGGTAAACTATTGCTGCCTAGTATTATTTGTCAGTTTTTTACTGTCTTAAATAGTCAGAATTTTTTTCCAACCTTGTTATGTTTTAGGTTCTAGCTCATCTGAGAACGAGATTAGATTCCATATTCTGAAACGTCGTGAAACCTAGTATTTTTACTTTTAGTGGTTGAAAAAAAATTTAAATAACAAATAACAAAAACCAACCAACGACGAATTTCGAAATAATCTGTTCTAATGACATTCAACTAGAATATTTACAAAACTCATACACACAATCTCATTATTAGTAAAGAAAAAAACGTTTTGCTCATTAAAAGTTTAATCATCCTGAATTTCTTGTTTAAGACATACTAGGTAAGTTTAACACTCACCTTTTTGACATCTGATATGAGCAAGACGTACTTGAGGTCACTAGACACTCGGAAGTCAACTGCATTTAACTGCCTCTAAAAAAGAAAAAACAATTATAAATTATAAAACTACTCTAAAATATTAATTATACTATCCAGTATACATATGACATACAATTACATATAGCGTATACATTAAGGCATAATTGGGCTGGATGGCTGAGTGGTTATAATGTCCGTCTTCAAAACTGAAGGATCAAGGGCTATTTTGTCATTAGAATATTTGTCGATGATGCCTAACAACATGCCTATGTTGAGTAGTAACAAGACCTGGGTTTGGACCGTTCCCCATCAAAACGTAAAAATGCGTAGTACAAACAACGATACATAAAACACAAACCACACGATGGCTATAAAATACTCGTAAATAGGTATTTTTACTACAATGTAAAATTGGTTTACTGCCTTACTTGGCTTATTGGCTTACTAGTGTAGTTGATTTTCTAATTTCAATGTACAGTACAGAAAATGGTGTTTTATGAAAGGATGAAGGTAAAAAAATGCAATTAACATATGCAAAAAATTGTTCAGCCATATTTAATAGATAAGAAAACAATATGAAAATAAATCACTTTATGAAATAGCCCTATTGTATAGGTTTATTTTATAAAAAAATACAGTGTTACAATAACCAAAGAGCTATTAAAAAATAATTTTCTTTTGTATCTTGGCAAGTTGTTTATTTAAATGCTGGATTTCCAAAATATTATATAATTATTACATATGTGCTCATTATTACATTGATGTGCTTGAATATAGTATACTGACACCAGTGTTGCTGAACAAGCACGATTACATGATTAAACACTCCATTTGTGCTACACCTTGTAATATTATGTTAATAGCTAGATTAAACATACACGAGGAATCATAACTATTTGTGTCCAAATACTGTTGTCTAACTATTGTACTATTACATTATATTAGTGATAAAATAATTAATCATCCCTCAATACGAGCAAGGGGTTTCTGAAAAATTTGCTAAGTACAATCGAATAAACCATATTCTAACTAAATAAATCATAAAAATTATCGTTATAAAATAGTATATATTATTTTTATGGGCCTACTGGTCCTATTAACAAAAGAAATGGCGATGTCACTATTAATATTTTATTAACACAAATACAAAAATACTTAACTAATTGTCTAACTTATGTTTGCATATATAATTCATAAATTAACCTAACCCTGCAAAGATTATTGCTTACAGAACGTTATCACATCTATATAGTTTTCAATATTACACATTATCACAGTTTGAAATTCATTGTCACTTATCAACTTTCTTGCTGTCACTGCACTGGTCTGTCACTTAAAAATCACAATATACAACTGACATAGATACATGGAGGGCACGGCGTATTATATACGTACGGCCGGAAGACAAGACGCCTTCAGAATCTTCGTGAAGCTTTCAGCATTGTTGTAGCGTAGTGCGGCGTGGCGGCGCCTCTTGCATATTCCAGGCGCTCCACACGCTGAATCTCAGCTGTTCCTGACGCCTCTGTGGAGCCTTCAGGAACATTCTCTTGACACCGAGACATCATTTATATTATATTGAGTGTTCAATTTATACCGATGCTTGTAACAACAGTACTTGAAATACGGACGTAAAAGGTGTTGAAATAAAACCAAAGTAGTTAAATTTAGGACGAGTCATTAATATATTTTTACTTTAAAACAAGGCAACTACTTGTTATTTGTTACATAACTACCTCCCTTTATAATGAAATAAACCACCCTATGTTGTTTCAATAGAAAGATTTCGGACTTCCTAAGGTGGGCCCTTACTTCGAGGCGTCTTTGGGTATTCCTTTACGGGTTTCTTTGGCCAGAGTCCAGTATTGCATTGGCTAAGATGTTTATGACTCCTAAAAGAATTAGGTCGACTGTCAATGTCCTATTTCCGTCTTATTACGAATTTATTAGATCCAGTGGACTTGCTATATTCCATAGAAAGGCAACAGGTGTCGGATTTTTGTTAAGTGACTACAACACATTTTAGGGATAGGAAATAATATTAATAAAAAATACAAATATGTCTGATGCATCAAGTTATTGTTATTTATTATTAGTATTATTTATTTATATTATTTCACTAAGCCTGGATTTATACGTGGCGTTTGTCACACGATGAATTCCACGGCATCTGTTATTTTGATGTTACTTGCACTTGCGTTGTTTGTATATAAATAAAGATTTCCGATAGTGGAAGAGCTTAGAAATTCATATAATAATTTTGTATAGTGTTATATATTTAGCAAAATAGCGCATAGCGAGGAAAGACTGAGCTTGGAAGATCAAAAGAAAACTATTCACACAGTGAAAGCTGCCTCGACGATGCATCGCCTTTGGCAGCACCCGGTTGAACATGTGACCCATATATGTGAACAAAGCCTACATATACTCCTCGGGAAATGTTTAAAACGATTTTAACCATGGGTTAACCATTTTTAGCTATAAAAACAATTTCAAAAGTTCGAACGTTTGGTGAGTCAGTTATGTCCCTGATAAACCTAAGTGGTCAGTTTTTTTATCAGTACCGTTACCCCTATCTTAGCTTGGTACATCCCACGCAGAGATCTGTAGTCTGAATTGTGGATAGTTATGAGTGACGGTCATTGTATATATTATTTTGTGTAGACTATTGAGTGCACGCAAATACCATCTTCATAAGATCAGTTCGTAAATCAGAGGCAAAACTGTGGTTCGGACTCGACATTAAACTATAAACCACTCAATTGCTATAGGGTGGAGGTAATTTTAAGGGGTCATCATAACACACATAATTAATAAATATGAGGTTCCTTTTGTAGATAAAGTTCGAGAACCCCTGACCTAGGGCCTAAGTTAGTAACAAGTCTTTAAGATCGCGCCTCAATCACGTTACTTTCATTTCCCATTCATACTTGGCTTAAAATACCTATCTGGGTGGATCGAAATTTCAGAAAGATAATAATATATGGACGAGAAAACATAGGTAAATGACACCACCACCCTCTTAAAAACCAAAACCAAAATGAAAATCTCTTTGAAATGCATCTTTAAACCTTGATACATTTAACCTTTGTCTTTTACAAAGGAATTTAATAAATGGGCAGAGACGAGAAAACTCCTTTCATTTATAATTTAACTCCACGAGGTAAAAATATACGACAAATAACTCTGTTATGTTTTTCTTTCGTGGCCATGTCAGTAATCTATATTTTAGTTTTCTTCATGCTACTAATATATTCCATAAATAGAGAAATTATTGATTTTCACATCAGGAAAATGGTAGTATCTAGAGCATTGGATAACCTCTGAGAAACTTCAATCCACTTAGTAAGGATAAGGAAAAGGTTTAATTTAAATTCTTTGGAAATTTTACACTTACACCACTGTTTAAATAGCTGTTCAATGTGTTTCTGATGTAAACAAATGTAATAATACAGTGAATAAATATTACTTTGACGTACTATAGATTATCGAATGCCCCTTCTTCAGGAAATATACTAATCTATTTTCGTACATAATTAATTGACAAAGTTATGAATGATTTTTAGAAACACATTACAAAATTATAACAATTAGAAACGTTATTCTGTTGAACGTTCAGAAGCACTCCTAAATTTTTTAATAATAAATTGCCACTAAAAATAGATATTAAATCCAACTTTGTGAATTTTAGAGTCCACTTTAGCAATATAGGCATATTTGTTGATACATGGTTGAGGCCTAAGCGCCACCGAAACGGCAATCCTTTGTACTAACAGCTGTTTCTCATCAGCTGGTTATCTGCAAATCCGCCACTATTTTGTCACCACCTAAACCGACAGACTAAAGCTGTTTGATCAAAGTATCAAAGAAAATTTGAATATTTCTATTCGCTTTTTGTTACAACTTGAAGATTACATTATAATGTTATTATTATCATGAGAAACATTCTATAAAGTGTTTTAGTTATTAATTAACGTATTGTGAGCTATTCATATGACACTTCATATGAATAGCTCACAGATGACAGTTATATCCCCAATTAATGGAACGATGTTATTGAGAGAAGAACAACAAATTATCAATATGGAAAATTCAAACCTGTCAAAATAGTCTTTAAACCTTTAAAACTATAGCAAGACATAGTGTTTTCTACCTCTTGATAAAACTTCTATAAGGTGCTAAAATAAATACAGATTTCCTCATGAAAAAAGAATATTTCTACAGAACTTATGGAGCTGTAATTCTGAAACCCGTATGAAATTTTTTAAGACTTTGAGGGTTAATATAAATAAGTAAACTTCACTAATCAAATACAAAATTTAATTGATTATTAAATATCCACGTTTTTCATTTCGTTTATTAAGTAGGATTACAAACTTTCGTCGTCATCAAAAATTATTATAACTTTCGATTTTCAATCCATACGAAACTTATAATTTACATATAAATAAGAAAAGTCTAAAATGCAAAATCTCCTCCAAGTTATGAATAATCTGCATATCAGTTTCAACCTCAGGGCTAAACATTTTGAACTCTCCAGATCAGATTGCTGGAGATTACTTTTCGTCGACTCGGGGGAGATTTTACGCAAACTAATTGAAATTTAGATGCATTAAAAACGTTTATGTGCCTCACGTATGTTTTATCTACGACTGTTGCAAAAAGTGCCAATAAAGATAATGAAAGTAACATCATTAAGAGGCTCATTACTAAACGGAAATGGAAAAACGTTGCATTGTGAGCTCATAACGATACAGGCTCTAGACCAATCAGAGCTCAGCATTTGACAAAAGTAATGTCAATATGGATATAATGAAATGCAAAATCAGCTGATTTATCAATAACGATAGTGTGTTTTAACGGCTAACCTCAAATGTGAGTTTTCAACCAAAAACAACAACGTAATTCACACATCAGCTGATTACTCCAAGAATGAAATACACACCAATAATTATTTTTGATACCCAGTATATGATAAATGAAATATATAACTCTTGTTTTTTAAAGTCTGAATATTGTTGGTCTTAGATAAAATATTGTATGCAACGACTGTATTATGCCTTAAAGCCACGAGTGAGATTATAAATATCTCACGAGCCAAAAAAGGACCTTGATCTTGATTTGTTCTTCTTTGAAAAAGGTGAACTTTTGTGTTCACTACACTCATTGAAATTGTGAGTTTATAAAAGATTAAAGTTTTAATCATGGATATGAAAATATTAATACTGTCCAATCGACGTCTTTTCCGATACTGTTCCAGAAGCTTCATTAACATTGGTAACACAGAAAAATGTGGTTTAGTCACTTTGAATACTCTATAGTACAATAATAATACTACTTTAAAACCATTAATTACCACCATTATTTTCATTTTAAGCTAAGTGTATGAATTAGAATTGAGTGTAGGATGATTGTGGCGCGATCTTGTAGTCTTGTTACTGACTAAGGCTGACATGTTCCTTAGACAGAACTGTTAATTTAGCCCAACAGTCAATGGCATATCTAAGGGACCTAAAGTTTAACGTGGAATCCGAACCACTGCCTCTGAATTACGCAATGGTCTAATTACGGGGATGGACTTTACGGATTAACGTAGTATTCAATAGTGCGGACGTTAATCCACACAAGAGAACACTACACCCGCTGACCACCGCTCACAATTATCCACAATTCGTGACCTCCAAGTAGCTGGATTACAGGACACGCTACGGTGATAGTTATAAGGTTGGCACACTTATAAATTGAAGAAGATTTACATTGATGAATGTCTTAATTTATTTATTGTATTTAAAAAAATATTTTATTAAATAAGGACTCGTATAAAAACTGCTATAGGCTGATATATTGACCTAGCATATAGCAGTTTTTATATGAGTCCTTATTTAATAAAATATTTTTTTAAATAGAGGTTAAAGTTTAGATTGAACAATGAGTGAAAATTATAATGGATATTTACAATACACGAAATGTGCTAATTGTACACCACAGATGCGGTGTGTGAGTACTTATACGGACTTTTGGTTAAACTATCGTATGGATAAATTAAACTATGTATGAACATATGGGAAGAACTCATGGCAAAGTATAGAGTGAGTTAATATTGGCACCTCCCCAACTCAGTTGTTAAACAGATTTTATCGAAACAATCGATCACGGCAGATGCGATATGTGAGTACTTTATCGTCTTGGATCTCAAGACAATCTCATGTCAAACTATCGAATGAGTAAATTAAATAATTAATTGCACCTTCCTAATTCGGTTGATAAACACGCTTTATTGATACAATTGGATATTGCTGATACGATATGTGTGTACTTTAATCGTTATGACCTCAGGACAAATTCTTGTCAAACTATCTAGTGAGTAAAATATTAATTACACCTTCCGATTTCGGTTGATAAACACGTTTTATCGATACAATTTGATATCTTAGATGCGATATGTAAGTACTTATATCGTTTTGGACCTCGACCCTTTCCCTGCCTCTTAGCTCACTCTCCAGCTATGATGATCTATTACCTTATGTTATTATAGCGTCTCCCGGGGGCTATCCAATCATGTGAAATAACACAACGCTCAACCAATCTTCTTGTACAAACATGAAAATGTAATTAAATGTTTAAAAGTACATTAAATACCAGTAATTGTGATAACAATAATGTAACGTAAAGTGTTTGGTTTAACATATGTGTAAATTATTTTTTTTTCAAAATTAACTAACCGAAATGATACAATAACATGTATGTTGCAATATAATTTACTGAGTGTTATTATTACAAAAATTCAGGTAAATTTAGAACGTCATATTGAAGATATACCCACTTTTAAAACCTCTCTTTACGCCCAACCATTGTCATGAAATTCTAACTAAGTAAGCATTACCAATACCCGAACCTCTTTGTTTTAAATTCTTTATTGGTGATGGTGGATTCCATCACGATTTTTAACAAAGTTTCACGACGTTTCGGGGTCTGGAATTTGATACTGTCCTCAGGTGAGCTAATACCTAAAACATATTAATACATTTATTAATTAATTAATACATCATCCGGAATAAGCCGGTATGAAGCCGAAAACAAAAAAGTTAAAGCAGCTTGTTCGTATCTTTTTTGTATTCAGCTTTATACAGGCTTAGTCCGGATTACAGTATGTATTAATTGTGATATGTTTTAGGATTAGTTCACCTGAGGACGAATTCAGATTTCAGATCCCGAAACGTCATGATACTTTGTTTTACTTAAAAGTCGTGGTGGAAAATGTCTGCAATCACCCAAAAAGTTCTCATAAAAACATACATAAAGGGGATGTATTTTTTAACTACCAAAATCTTCCTTAATAAAGGTACTGATCAAAAAAGGTATAAAATGTCCTATGTAAAAAAATAAAAAAGCTTAAAGGATCCCCTTAAGGGAGAAAGTATGTGTCAGTCCACTGATACTGTTTATTTAAAACACGAATAGCGCATTCCAATGTTTTTAGAGTTCAATCGACAAAACTCTAAAGTGAAATAGTTTATAAAACTATAGAGAGAGGGGAAAGCTACTGTTTGACCCTTGCAAACGTATATAAGCCTACTCAAATAGTATATTTGTTAGTTGCCCCCCAAAAAATCCTTAAATTTTCAATATCATTCGTCTGGAACGGTGACGTATTATATTAAGCAACTAATTAATTGGAG
Source organism: Nephotettix cincticeps (assembly GCA_023375725.1). Classification (NCBI taxonomy): domain Eukaryota; kingdom Metazoa; phylum Arthropoda; class Insecta; order Hemiptera; family Cicadellidae; genus Nephotettix; species Nephotettix cincticeps. Next base: position 66,301,758 of record CM041785.1, read on the forward strand.
GTCACGAAATAATTAATTATGGACAGTTGTGAGCAATGTCCTGTAGATGAGATCTGGTGTGGAGTAACGTCCGCACTATGGAATACTAAGTCCATCCACAAGTCCATTATGATAGCTAGACCAGTTCGTAATAATTCAGAGGCAGTGGTTCGGATTCCAGGTTAAACTGTAGGTCCCTTAGATATGCTATTAAATGTTGGGCTATTAATCAACAGTTATTTCTAAGGAACATGTCATTCTTAGTCAGTAAAAAGACTACAAGATCGCGCCACAATCATCTCACACTCATTTTTCATTCATACTTGGCTTATTTTACCTGGACAGGTTATAAATTTTAGTAAGTAACCAACATTGAAAAATAATAAAAACAATAACAAAATTAACATTATTATATTATTGATTTGGAAATTTGCTGATTATGCAGGTCTGCTGCGACGGGGTATACAATGTATTTAGCATAGTTTATTTAACAAATAAACAAATACTACACCCAACGGAACATAAACCTTATTTATTCCAAACGATTAAAATAAACATACCAAGGCCTAAGCTATTCGACGCTTAATCTAAATCCCAAATGAGTTATATAGGAATAAAACCTAAATGGTTGCAAATAAATGGGATTTTTACCGACGGATGTGGTTAAATGTCGTGTCATAAACCAGATTGGCGCACTGCAGTGGCTGGACGAATCGGTGCGAAAGTGACCGCAAAGTGGAGTGATGTCTAGTCCAGTTAGGCCATCGGCTAGTGGAACACCGACTTGATCATAAAACATGCTCAATGTCCATTGATCGTTGTTGTAGAACTATAAAGCACGGCCATTTGTGGCAATGACTAGAATGCATGATTCAGGGATTATTTTCAAAATTAAAAGTGTTTGTTTCATAAAACATTGCTATTCGGTTACGAAACAAGCAAAAAGGTTCTCGTAAAGGTATAGAATAACGAAACTAGATTCTATCATAGTGGTGTTCCCATTTTCACTGAGATTAGATTATTAAAATTACTACATTATAGGTATTTAAAGCCAAGTATGAATGAGGATTGAGTGTAGGATGATTGTGGCGCGATCTTGTAGTCTTGTTACTGACTAAGGCTGACATGTTCCTTAGACAGGACTGTTAATTAATAGCCCAACAGCCGATGACAACTAAGGGACATACAGTTTAACGTGGAATCCGAACCACTGCCTCTGAATTACGAATTGGTCTGATTATGAGGATGGTATTTGTGGATTAACGTAGTATTCAATAGTGTGGACGTTAATCCACACAAGAGAACACTACACCCACCGACCATCGCTCACAACTATCCACAATTCGTGACCTCCAAGTAGCTGGATTACAAGACGACGCCACCGTCCCTCTGCTGAGGTGGTTACATAAAAACATCGTGATTCCTGAAAATAAAACGTGCATTTTAAGAATGCGGAGGTGAAGACGTGCATTCATTTACATGCAACCAAGGCTAAAATATCACGTCGATTTCATCAGTAAAAATGTTGAAGCGGTAATTTAAACAAAGAAACATTTTTTAGAAAGAGCTTGACGTCGCTTTGGAAAGGGGAGTAAAATAGGAATGCCTGAACAATGAAATTCCGGAACTCACGGAGTCTGCTGTATCGTTTTGATCTCAAGCAATTTGCTGGAATAATCTTAACCTACAAAATTAAACTGTGTTTTAATTAAAGTTGTATTTTAATAATAATATAGTGGTGAAAAAACAAGTGAGTTTTATACTTTTAGGAAATCGTTTATACAAATAGAATAAAATAATAGCATATAGATGATAAAAAGAATCAGGAATATAATAAAAAACAAAATAAAAATTAGAAAAATAACAGGTTGGCATAGTAATAAAATAGTCAAAAAGCTATATTGTACTGTAATATTATTATAATTATTTTGTAATTCAAAATTAAAATTTTTCCACAGTAAACAACATACAATAGTTATAATTTTCGTCAGAATTTTCAAATTGGAATTTCTGGTGGATATGAGTCTGTGTTTGTACGTGTATATGTGTGTGGGATGTGCAGAAACCTAGAGACGAAAAGTTCGGACCGATTTTCATAAAATTCGGTATGTAGGTAACAACCCACGGTATCCCAGTAACTATTTTAATTTTTTGATTTTTTTGTTTTTAAGGGTATTTTACCCCTAAACCCTCCAAAACTACGTAAAATGAAATTTTCTTGTATGTGGTAAAAAAATTACAGAATTCGCATTTCTCAAAACATCGGGATTTCAAGTTATGGGTTTATTAAAGTTTAAAAAATAATTATTTTCCTTAAATATTCCGTGAAGACTATAAAGGTAAATTATAACTTGATTTGAAAAATAAACGAATTAGTATTTTGAATTATTTTTCTACGATTAAATTGACCGATGAAATTAAATATTTACAAATGTTCAAAAATTTTTTTATTTATTTTTTTTGTTTTTAAGTTTTATTAAAAACACCAAAATAGTTGTTTTCATATTAAAAAAAATTAAGAAGTTTCTCAAAACAACTTTAAATTTGTTTTAAATTTAAAAAAATATTATTTCTAACTTTTAAGAAATAGTTTACAATTTTTTGAACTAGTTATGAATTATGCAGCGTAAGTTACATGCCGATGAAACCACCAAAAACTTGGTAAAATGTTATTCACCATAAATAAAATAAATTGAACTTTGTTTCTCTTGTAGTTTTATTACAGATTGTTGTTTTAAATTTACTTAACAGAAAAAATATGTGTCAGTCCAACGTTACTGTTAATTTTAGACATATCAAAAAGGTTATTAAAGTATTAAAGTTTCTAGGTTAGGAGGAAATGCAAAAATTAAATAAACCTGAAATTCTAAACAAATCAGTACAAGGAAAATAAATCGATACCCAGCTTTATTATTTAGCGTTACTTTACTATTAAATATATTAGAACATTTATACCATTATTATAATTAGTTAGACAATAAAATAGCTTTTTAATATAGTATAGTTTCGAAATGGGGTTAAAATCAATGAACAATATAAACTAACTAATATTGATTTGACAGCTGTTTGTTTTTATTTCTATTAAATCTTTAAACTACAAAGACAGCTGATTATTACCAGTAGGTTATTCATTGAAAACTGAATCAAAATGCAAGTAATATCGCGTAAAAGTGGGTTTTTAAATGCTCGTTATTTACTTTTCAAGGGTCGGTGGACAATTTCAAGCATTTACAAACCTTCTCTGGAATGTAGAGAATACATGAAATAAGTTTCATTGTAATCAGTTCTCCCGTTTTTTCGGAGAAGACGGCGTAAAATGTCTCCTGGAGCGTCACAGACAAACAGACAAAAATTGAGATAAGACCGGTTTCGGCTTCTCTAACGCACAAAAAGTAAAAATAACTAAAAAATGAATAATTCTGAGCACAGGCAAAATTCTAATTTTATTTATATAGATATTGTTTCATTATATCCCAGAAAAGCCAAAATGAGTATTATTTCAATTTTAGTCTGCCTGTTTGTTTTTAATTCTGTAACACTTATCTGTAAAATCCAGAGCACCCACGTTTATGATACTTGTTTTTTTTATTCTGTACCTTTTAAAAAAGATTTTTGTTCATGACGTTGGCGTGTCCTGTAGTAATACAGATACTTGAAAGTCAACAATGATTGTTGACAGTTAGAAGCGATGGTCGGTGGATGTGACATTCTCTTGTTTGGATTAACGTCCGTATTTTTGAATACTATGTTCATCCGCAAAGATCATCCTCATAACGTCTTAACGCCTAACAGTAAATACATATTAACTTTAATATTGGCCAATTTCTGAAGTCGAATAACATTATGGCTTCGTAGTGTGGATATTCTGGGTCGTGGCAGAGTGAATAAAATGCATATTAATAAAATTTCCACAAAAAAAATAAATCTGAGTGGATTGATTCACAATTTTCTAATCCAACCTAAACCTAAAACCAAACCTAACTGTAATACGGATTTTATAGGAAATATTTTTGTAACAGCTGATTATTATAATAAACATAATATGTATAAACATTGTAATTAATTTTTATTTGGCCAACATATAAATACGTGACTTTTAATCAGATAGAAAAAATATAAAAATACATAATCCCCCAAAATCGTAAACTATTAACGGCGAGTAAAGCTGTTCATTTTGTACAACACATATTTACTTATTATATAATAAAACTAATACATTACAAAACTATTATTAGATACAACCTTTAAATTGTCTTCATTAAAAAGTTACTGGTATGATTACAAGACGAGTGATCAAGTTTTGATTAAGGGTATTATATAGTAGGTCGAGCTATTGTAACAATGTAGTTATTTGTTACAAGAGTTGAAACAGTAGAGAGGCCACTTGAGTTGGCGCTTCAATTGTTTTGAGTGCCCGAGGATTGATTAGTTACCATTTAAAAAGTTGGTTAAAGAGTTTGTTAAAACCAAAAAAGTGGGTTTCTACGCGATGTCTGTCCCTCCATAAGATTGGAGTCTCAAAATACAATCTACTGTATTAAGACTTTTTAATATATCGGTAGCTATAGGAGATAGAAAATTAAATTTTTCAAAAATAAATGGGAAAATTAGGAAAACTTTTGCGATACGATTGACCGATATGTCTGGACTACGAACTCGTCCAAGTAAATGTAGAAATACACATCTCTACCAAATTTGGTCTCAATCGGACCATTTTTACGACAGTTCTCAGCATTACGGCTTCTTTGTTTGAAATTCATTATTGGTGATGGTGGATTTAGATTTTTATTGCGGACATTTTCCACCGGTTCAGGTTTTTGAGGCGGCCATTTTGTTTCCGGTTCCGGTGGGACACGCCCACTCCTTTCAGCTGTCTTTGAGTCTCCGTGACGATTGGTCGAGTTTGGTTTCTTTTGTGTGTAATGTTTAGTGAATGGTTTGTTTGTAAGTTTTTGGCTGCTTTAAAATTTATGTTTTCAGCTTTATACCGGTTTGGTCCGGATTATATGTTAATTTTATTGTGCTATGTTTTAGATATTAGCAATACTGTACTGAAACGATAAGACATATTAATAACATTCCCACAAAAAAATCTGAGTGGATTGATTCACAGCTATCCAATCCAACCTAACCCAAACTAAACCAAACTGCAATATGGAAAGACTTTTATAGGAAAGATTAAATTTTCTGAATCGTGGCTTTGTTTATAATAATAATAATATTAGCGTAATCTAAACATTCATTAATTCCATTCGCTCAAAACAAACGAAACAACTTAAACTGGGGTAAACAAACAAACCAGTAATCTATACATTTGTTATAACAATCACAAACGATCGCTGAAAATGACGCACAAAGTCGTAAATCAACACAAAATCAGCTGTTATTAAAATATTCACATTATTCACATACAAACTTTAGAGGTCAGTGGGGCTTAGCCCTAAGGTTACACAAGTACACAAATACACCCTAAGTATGACTATTTTTTTTAGCCTCAAAGGGATCGTCTCCTTTGTTTTGGCTCAATACCGGGGGAATGCTCGACGCACGAACCTCTTTCCATTCCGGGAAAGAGGAACAGTGTGAAAACACCCCAGGAGCTCTGTTTACAGAGGCCCCTAATGTGGCAAAACACTAAAACCCCGGTGGTAGCACCACACCACTGCAATCGTCCCGAGCTATGAGCTCATTGCGCCATCACAGTGAGTGGCCTCTATTCTGTATCAGAATATCTTACTTGTAGCTTTACTCAAGGCAACCGTCCCTTTTTTTCCTTCGCAGTATGGACAATACGAAGTCGCTCACAGCCTTCCATTTTTCATCACCCTGCAACATCTTTCCCACAATGTTCTCAGGGGTCAGATCACCACCAACTGTGTTTGCAAGGGCAGTACGATCTTCTTGAAAATGACGGCACACAAAAAAGGTGTGGTACACATCATCTTCGCTGTCATCACAGTATCTGCACCTACTTCTACTACCCATCTCTTAGTCAAGAGTCTACTTTACCCATTTGGTGCAGATACAGGCGGAAATAACCATGCCCTGTCAGGAACTGAGTGAGATAGAAGTTTACCTCCCCATGGGTGCGGCAAATCCATGGTTCCAAGTTCCCAATGAGGCGCCATGTCCACCTTCCGGTTGTCCCCTCATCCCATCGACGCTGCCATGTGGCCATTGTTTGGCCACGAGCCAGCTCAGCTGCTTCAGCTCGTTCTACCACTGGCTCACGCACCCAGATAGTTTTCTTTTCTTGTGCTAGCAGATCAATTGGGATGGCTCCCGCAATCACCAGCACAGCTGCCTCAGAGACTGTTCGGTATGCAGACGCGACTCTCAGAGCACCTCGCCTCTGCACCGCAAGCATGCGAGTTCGGTATTTCTTTACCTTTGTCGCATCAGCCCAAATCTCCGCTCCATAGAGCATTATCGCCTGTGCTGTAGTCATCAGTAGCCTCCGCTTCCCTTGTCTCGGTCCACCGACGTTTGCCATCAGTCTACCGAGATTCGAGGTCACTTTGGCTGCCCTTTGGCATGCTCCACTGATGTGGTCCCAGTAGGTAAGCTTGTTGTCAAGCACTAGCCCCAGGTACTTGGCTGTTCTCTGCGTTTGGATCACTTCGGAACCCACCCGCATCGGGATGATTGTAGGTATCCGTCGCCTTGTTAGCATAACAATCTCTGTCTTAGAGACTGCCAGCCGAAGGCCGTGATCCTGCATCCAGCCCTCCACCAGACGCATGACTTGATTTAGTCTCCATTGGGCCAACTGAGCGTCTCGTTCTGTTATGACTGCCGCCACATCGTCAGCATATCCTACCAGAAACACTCCATGTGGCATTTCAGTTCGAAGCAAACCATCATAAGAAACATTCCAGAGATCCGGACCCAATACTGAACCCTGGGCTGCCCCAGAAGTGATGGTCTTGGTCACAACTCCCCGGTCCGTCTCATACAACAGTTGCCGATCTCTTAGGTAATCTCTCACAATGGCCAGAAGGTACCCAGGCACCCTAAAAGTCCTCTCAAGTGCAACTAAGATGTCACACCACCGAGCCGAGTTGAATGCATTTTTCACATCAAGCATGCCTATAGCCTATATATGAATATGCCTATAGCCTAGTAGGAGCAGAGATGAATAAAAAAAATCAAAGATCATCTAAATCTGTCCAGCCGTTGTTGAGTTATTGATGGTGTAACTAACACAACTTTGTTTTATGTATTTAGATATAAATTAATATATAAACGAAAATGTAACATGTCCCAATGTGGGGATAAGTCTTGCCATGAGGCCTACGGTAATAGCTTCTTCCGCATGGGATATTCGCTAAAACACCGAAAGGCGTATAAAACACAAAATATAGAACTAAAAACAATAAAACTGTGAATAATGTCCATTGTATAGCTACGCAGGTTAACCATGACTATTGGCTTTTAAATATTAACTTTCATTAGGTGTGAAATCGTTTGGTGCAGAAAGCTGCCTTTAGGTTTTAGAGTATGAAATTTGTTTGAATGCTCCAACACCTTCCTACTATACAACTAGATGTCACCAGTAAAGTTCTTACAATTATAAACAGCCAGCTTATTTTCTGTCAATAATAAAGACTGAGATGGTGGCGTCGTCATGTACATGATATAAACTACATTTAAAAAGTAGTAAATTTAATTTCTTATAAAATTTCCCGTAGACTATCTTTTTAAAATAGCTATGTAATGTCCCTTAGACTGTTAATTAATAGTCCAACAGCCATTATGCAGATTAGATTAGATTGTTGAAATGGCAACCTACCCAGGTAGGTATTTTAAGCCAAGTATGAATGAGAAATGAGTGTAGGATGATTGTGGCGCGATCTTGTAGTCTTGTTACTGACTAAGGCTGACATGTTCCTTAGACAGGACTGTTAATTAATAGCCCAACAGCCGATGGCAACTAAGGGACCTACAGTTTAACGTGGAATCCGAACCACGGCCTCTGAATTACGAATTGGTCTAGTTATGAGGGTGGTCTTTGCGGATTTACGTAGTATTCAATAGTGCGGACATTAATCCACACAAGAGAACACTACATCCACCGACCTTCGCTCATAAATATCCACAATTTGTCACCTCCAAGTGGCTGGATTACAGGAGACGCCAGCATCCTAGTCTTAGAAGAACTTTGTAGTCATTTTTGCGAAGAAGAACTAAGGGAAAATGCAGGTTCAGTGTGCATGTAGTCGGCAAGTTACAGCGAGTGAAGCTACACGGCTGTGGGAGCCGTCAGCTGTTTTGCAGCATGATAGGCACGATATCTGGGCATCCATAAATTGTTGCAACAATGGCGATACATTCTCCAAAAGCAGCGAACAATTTTTATATGGTTTACATTGTTATTGGAACATTTGTTTTCTACCTTAAGGGAATTTTATATTCGTAAATAGATACAAAAATAAAAATTGCAAATTTTCTTCTTCTAAATATATACCGTACTATATATATTTTTTTCTGAGTAAGAAAATATACACTTCAAATATGATACTTTTGGTTACTATGGTTTTAGTGGTGTAATATAAGTTTTCCCAAACCTTTTACATATACATCCACCTAATCTCAAAGGATGAAGTGTCAATTATCTAAAAATTGATTGTTCCTATGTTTTCAGGATCTCAAATTGACATCCCTAAAGAACCGTTGACGCTAGAAAAAGATTTCAAAAGATTTATTGTACTTTGACGTTGATGTTATAAAACTGCCAAACATTATCAGACAATAAAATAAATATAAAACATTGTTTTACGTAGCTAAGTGTATTTGCTAATTAAAATTTTTTTTCCCTTACGTTTATTTAAAATACAATGATGCAAATACATGCATTTGTAAGTACCGAATTTTAGACTAAATTAGGCAAAATCAAAAATGATAGAAAAAAACTAATATTGATTTTAGTTCGATAGCGGTTTGGTATTTATTTCTACTATATCACTTTTATATATCACATGTTCTGTAAAACCTAAAAAATATAGCAGTTCTTTAGTTTTAAAATAAAAAAACTTTGAAGTAAGTTATCAGAAGAGAAAAGTGCTTATATTTACTTCCCTGTGGGAAATAGGTTAGGTCATGGATATGTCGAAAGGCAATGCTTTTACTTCATCTAAACAGCTGTTCTTATTCTTTTAGATTAAAAATTCATCACAATAGCTCTGGTGGTCTCTATGGGAACCTGTTACATATTTTCCACCTCAAAAACCGCCAGGACCCCTTACCCCAGAGCTAAGACATATCCATGTCAAAATGTTGCTCCCATCGCTAAACAGTTGACATTAATCAAACGTAAAAAACAAGATTTATAAAATTAGATTATTAGAAAAAACATACCCCTCCAAGTACCATGGAAATACGGTGTTTTTTTTTAGAAAATATAAGAGTGAAAGTAACCGGATCTTGCCTACAGGTTGCTAGCGTTGCAGTCAAAAGATATTGTTGGAGGCTATTCATCTGTAAGCTTGCCAGACTCAATATTGGCAATAACATTACACGAAAGCTCAAGTATTTCTTTTTGTTTCCTGAGGATATTATTATGTGTCGGCCATTTACATTTCGTGCATTGATTTCGGTGATTGAAATACATGGATATGTAAAAAACCATTAAAAATGAATTTAGTGACTATTGAATATTAATTGTTAATATCTATCGTATAATTGAAATTTGATGAATTTACTTTTAACTACGAAATTTTATCCTTAATCCAGTAAAATGAATGTAATGGTCTATAAGTAATGGTTGAAACAGCAACATGGGAGGAGATGGACGTATTGTTGGAATGACTCTGGGTGAGCAAAAAATCGTATAGTCAAAGCAAAAACAGTTTTCTCCAATTAATAGATTCCGAGATTTGTACTTTGTCTAAAATAGTATTATCATTTTAAAATCTTAAAATAGTTTAACACACTTTGTATATGATAAACAAAATGGTATCACTGACAAAAACGTTCTATGTATGAAAACTTTACTTAAAAATCTTTTGTATTTACTTCCCTGTGGGAAATAGGTTAGATCATAGATATTTCTAAAAGTAATGTTTTCACTTCATCTAAACAGCTGTTCTTATTCTTTTGTATTAAAAATTCAATCAACTCTGGGGTCTCTATGGAAACCTGTTACATACTTTCCATCTTAAAAATTGTCAACACCCCCCTCCCAGAGCTAAGGTATATCCATGTAAAAATTTATTTGAATACCATTTACAACATCATTGTTTAAACAAATAATCATCCAATATCTTCAACACATCCAGTTCCAAGTTTTAAAAACACCTCTCTCTCGCAGTTATACCAAACCTTTTAGACAGGATTAATTGTGTGAGTTTAACGCGGAATCCGAACCACTGCCTCTGAACTACGAACTGGTCTATTTTAGAGGATCATATTTGTGGATGCACGTAGTATTCAATAGAGAGTATCCTATCCACCAACCATCGCTCTTAACCATTCACAATTTTCGTGACCTCCAAGTGGCTGGATTACAATACTGAACACAGCTACTTAAAACATCGGAGTCAATAAACTTATAGTAGTTGAATTTCCAAAGTTTGTCGTTTATAGTTTTATTTTTTCAGGAATTAATTTGATACATTGTTGAACATTTTGTAATTAGAATAGAAGAAGAAAATTTTATCATCAAGAGAGGGCTTTCCAATATATTGCTCCAACTAGACGTATTGATTTTACCATCAACGAAATATAATCCTGATATGACCAGAAAGATAATTATCCATAGCGAGTGACGGGATAGTAATGGATGGATGGACCACACGGAGCGCCACCATCGCCGTCACCTGTGACGCGGGATGGTGACGTCACTTTGACTGATCACGTCACGTCACCTCACTGCCCGCTCAGCTGTTGGTAATTAAACTATCAATTAATTGTTTCATCATTACGATACTAAGTGAAACAGAATAAATTCTGTTTACTGAATGAAATTTATATTGGATTTACCTCTCTTTGGGAAGAGAATATTTTCAGTCCCTGTAGACAACTGTCTTTTTAAAAATATAACGTCACTAACCATGTGACGTCACCGTTTCAAATTTTGGTCTGACAGATTGCTAATACCTCCACCCTAGAGCTAAGACATATCCCTGTCAATTTTTCCGCCAAATAGGTTGTAAAAAATAGTTTTCCGAGTACATTGAGATCAAAAACCTGGATTTTCTGTTTTAGGGAAAAATTAACCTCACTAATAATGATTCCAAAACCTCTACAATTCGTAGATTTTGTCTATTCCCTTGAGAAAACCTATATAGTATTCAAAAAATATTCTGATGATTTTAAGTATTAACGAAACATCATTTAGCCTCTAAAATACGAATTTAATTGTTCTTCAGCCTCATGAATTTGAATTACGTACCTTAAATTTTAAACTCTACCTTGTAAATTTATTAGTTAACCATTAAATCTAGCTCCCGTAAGCCTACGATGATCAATATAGTGTCTATATTGACAAACCCTCCAAGTGTCTATAGTAATTTTCCAGGGTTGCAGTGATTTAAGTGGTACTTCTCTCAGCTCTGAGTAGTCCGGTCGAGACAACTGCATGTGGGCGTGTCTCTCTTAGGGGAATCCTTCCACAGAGGACTTCTTCCAACACATTCTGAAGTGTTAAGAGGAGCCGGATGGTTGTACCATGAACAGGGCGATTCAGAAAGACATGGAAACAGTTGAAGTACTTGTTCTACTAGTGAAATTGGTGAAAATAGTTTATATAGCCATGGGCGAAAGATTTCACCCGAATTTCAGTACCTTCGTTAAAATGACGCCATATTGTTTTTTAGTGTTAATTTAAGTGTTATGAATTAACGCGCAAAAACAGTTTGGCCTATTTTTAAGGGGGGGCTCAAATCTTTCGCTCGCTATAACTCGCTAACGAAACATTTCCGATCATATGTTTACATGAAAAAAATTCATCATTTTCACAAGTAGACGCCATATTCTTTTTTCTTGAATGTTAATATACCTGCATGATGTTTATATACATAATAATAACGTGTCAAAAACAGTGGCCTATTTTAGAATCGGGAGTTTTTTCCCCGTAAAGCGCTGTCGTCTGCTATTTCGAACCTCCAACCAATCATAAAAAGTGACTTTTCTAGAACACTACATTCATTCTTTACTTTTTCCTGAATACACGTCTATTAATATGTATAGTCAAAGATGATAGGTTCCAACATTCTAGGAAAGGAAGATTAACCAATCTGTGTTCAAGTTTCTCAGATTGTCCTAGAAACTCGAATCAAGGTTATATGCAACCCTTGATTAAATTAGGCCTTCTTATACAGTCAGTAACGTTTAGTGAAAAAAGTTTAGTTTTTATACTCCAAATTAGGAGAGCACCTTTATAAATTACTATCAACAGATAAACTTTTTAATAAGAGAAAAGTATTTTGATCTAAATCATCTAACTAACTAACTTGCCTTGCTAAGTTAAAAATTAATTTAAATTTTTTTTGTAAATCATTAAAATAAAAATAAATTAAATTTGATTTACAAATGTGTACACCGTAGTAAATAAACAATAATACGATTTGCTACATCCTATTATATTTTATAGTATATTTTAACTATTTAAGAGAATTTAAGTGACAAATAAAGAAGATGTTCGAGAATAAAATTATATTTTATTGAAAACAAAACTGTACGCTAACAAACAACGGTACATGGTTAATATGGTCAAAAATATAATTTTTTAATTAAAAAAAATCCATAATTAAATTAATTTAATTTAATATATAGATTTCCCAATTAGCATGAATAGTCATTTAGTTATATACGTTTTTATAAATCCCTGCACGCTGGAATTACACTAAAGAAGCTTGGTTACAGTTCAAACATCATGTTTTCTTTGACGATCCGCGGAATTCACATTTTTAAGATTTCCCATACCTTAGGAAGTTAAAAGGATATATGCATATTTATTTTTTGTTTTGCTCATTAGATCAAGTAATTTGTTTTAAGCAGAGGAAATTACAAAATGATTCGTTTTAAATGTATTAAAAATACTATTCTGAAATTCGAAACAAAATTTAAACATTTAAACGAATTAATCAGAAAGGTTGACATTATTTCAATGTCAATGTCGATGTAATGAATGTTAATGAACCAATAAATAAATTATAAAAGAATTATGTAGATATTACATATGGTTCTTGAGATAAAGGTAAACAAGATCGTAACATAACCAAGGCAAGAAACAACCATCCGCCTCCTCTTGAAACATGATAGAATATAATTCATAATTTTACTTTAGCACATTTAAACAAAGTTTATATTGACACTAAATGTATATTACATTATAAATGAAAACTTAAGCCCAAAGATGTAAACATTTTCAATACATCAAACTTTAAAAAAATGAAATATTATTTTCACACCGATTAGATTTTCGTTGATAAAAATACTAAAAATTAGATAATGTCCTTTCTAAGTTAAAAACACATGTATACGTCAAAGAAATACCAATAGAAGGAAATGAGTGTAAATTAACACATATAACTTACCTCTAAGTATAATATAAGATCAAAATAATTATAACATTGATGAGTTTAAATATTAGATTGCATTTAATTTTCGAATTAAAGTTACGGAGACAATCAAGGAATTTATTGTCGTATAGGAGAGTAATAACGATATTACGATGGCGTTATGTTGAGAAAATCACACGTGTCAGGTAAAAGCATGATAACCAATCATAAATCTGCCGGGTCCGCCATATTGGCAGCCCTGACGAGTTATTAACTGTCACTCAAAGTCAGCTGATGTCCATAAAACAAAGCCTCTGGCGTGTGTTTATTTAAAGAGTGATTATCACAGTCTTCTTTTATAAGCAATACGCCGAACGTACTTAATCTGTTTATTAAAAGGCACAAGAGCCCCACTAATCCGAACTCCGATAATCCGAACGTCCGGCTAATCCGAACTACCTGGTGGGGAAACAGGTTTCTGAGTTTCAATTAAAAATGAAGCAATGTAATGTCAATTATAAAACTTTAATTTACAGAACGGTATCATTAATTATTCATTACCTCGTCATTAAATTTTAATATTATACAATATAATACTTTTTGGAAAATAATAATTCACATCCGTTCGCACCATGTAGTTAGTTAGTTACTGAAATGGCAATCTGTCCAGGTATTTTAAGCCAAGTCTGAATGAGAAATGAGTGTAATAAATGTTAATTAATAGCCCAACAGTCACTGGTATATCTATGGGACCTACAGTTAAACGTGGTGTCCGAACCACTGCCTCTGGTATGGTATTTGTGGATGGACTTAATAGTCAACAGTGCGGACGTTAATTCACCCCTTAATAAATGTTAATTAATAGCCCAACAGTCACTGGTATATCTATGGGACCTACAGTTAAACGTGGTGTCCGAACCACTGCCTCTGGTATGGTATTTGTGGATGGACTTAATAGTCAACAGTGCGGACGTTAATTCACCCCTTAATAAATGTTAATTAATAGCCCAACAGTCACTGGTATATCTATGGGACCTACAGTTAAACGTGGTGTCCGAACCACTGCCTCTGGTATGGTATTTGTGGATGGACTTAATAGTCAACAGTGCGGACGTTAATTCACCCCTTAATAAATGTTAATTAATAGCCCAACAGTCACTGGTATATCTAAGGGACCTACAGTTTAATGTGGTGTCCGAACCACTGCCTCTGGTATTTGTGGATGGACTTAATATTCAATAGTGCGGACGTTACACCCTTAATAACATGTTAATAACACACGTTTGATGTTAGTTTGTTCGTGTGTTATGTGTGTAATTATAAACTTTAATAAATGTAATGATCTCCATGTGAAGTAATAAGAACCTTAATTTTGCATCGCCTGATTATGACTTCTCGTAGCCTTACTTGATACTTGATATTGTCCCACTAGTATCGCTCCTGCTACGTGGTCGTCAGAGTGGTATGAAGAAATTTTAGGCTGGACTTATTAATACATCCACTTTATAGTAGGCTCCACATAAATATTCTATCAAAATGGCGTTAAATTTTTTAAAGTTTTGCTCCTCATTTGTATATTTTGGTAATTTATTATATATCTTCACACTGCTAAAGTATGGACTCCTGCTGGCCAAAGCCGAACTCACCTGAGGCTCGTGTACTTTGTTCGCACTTCTTGGGTTGTACTTGAGAACCACAATGTTTGGAAAAAAGATTTCTGGATTAATTTTCACCAGAATGGCAGATTCAAAAATAAATAGTGATGGGATTGTTAATATTCTCAGGTCCTTAAACAGGGGCCTACAGTGGGCAAGACTGGGACGGTGGAGACGTCCTGTAATCCAGCTACTTGGAGGTCACGAATTGTGGATAGCTTGAGAGATGATCGGTGGATGTGGTGTTTTCTTGTGTGGATTAACGTCCGCACTATTGAATACCACGTTAACCCGCAAAGACCACCCTCATAATTAGACCAATTCGTAATTCAGAGGCCGTGGTTCGGATTCCACGTTAAACTGTTGGTCCATTAGTTGCCATCGGCTGTTGGGCTATTAATTAACAGTCCTGTCTAAGGAACATGTCAGCCTTAGTCGCGCCACAATCATCCTACACTTCTCATTCATACTTGGCTTAAAATACCTACCTGGGTAGGTCGCCATTTCAGTTAAAAGTATAAGGCGTTGAGCACCACACATTCTCCTAATAATTCGTTTTTGGAGGAGGAAAATACTGTTTTCCGTGGTACTACCTCCCTAGAACACTATTCCATAAGACATTATACTATGACAACATCCATAATAGACTTTCAACGAGACGTCTGTGTGGACCAATTTTAGAAGTCTAGTAATTAAGTAAGTTACAGATGTTAATTTTGACGCTATGACCGAATTGGATTATTGAAAATGAGGTATTTATTGGTATTTCAACCATTTAAAAAAATCTCTAAATAATCGTTAAACAATTATTGGGGTTGTGAGCATGAAAAACTAGTCAGTGTACAAATATATGGATGTTATTCCTGTTTCACGTAACGAGTTTGCTCGTCGTGCAAGAAGCAATTCACTCATAATGTCGTTACAGGAGATGTAGAAGCCAAGTTGACGCGACGCATCCTCCCTTATTGAAAACTCCTCATGATAATCACATCAAGGCTTTGCATTTATTGAACGACGTCGTTTTCTAAAGCGTTAGATGGCGCATGTAATATACGTCTAAGCTTTGTGGAGTGTGTTTTAAAATTTGTCGGGCGCAAACGTGTTACGGAAGTGACGTCATATGGTTATGAGCGTAGCTGAAATTATTCTCTTCAAGCGTATATACATGAGATATCGACTTTCCCACAGGGAAGTAAATAGTAAAATACACTTTTTGTCAAAAATATTCTAACATTATTTTGGTCCTACCAAGTTAAGCATAACGTGTTAGTGGTGTCCATCGTATATCTTAAGTTTCCTCAACTATATACAACTTCATTTTACATTAATTTTTTATGTCTAGAAATCAAGATGAACTATCGTTGGCACCAATACAATTTATATTGAAGCAGTTGCAATATATCAAATCTTAAAACTAGAAACAATTACCAAAAATAAAATTTGATCTAGGGACTACAAAAAAAACTACTAATCAATAACAAAAAATAATACTTAAAATAAAAAAAAAATAATAAAAAAATCTAAGACTAGTCTTATTATTTTAAACGACATATTATTGAACAGTAAAACCTTCAGTTTTAAGGATAATTTTCTCAATTTGATAAGGGTTATTAAGAACTCCAATCTTAAAAAGTAAGATAATGTTTTAGTTCAACTAAAAATATAGTTATGTAAATTACAAACTTATTAGTCAACCTAAGTAGTACTACGTTTAAAAAAAGTTTCGTTCTAAAAATTGTTGAAGAAGTTAAATTATTTTTCAACTGTGGCATCAGCAGAAATTAGTTTTGGTGGGATTAAGATTAGGTTGCGTTTGGAGTAATCTGTCATTTCCTGACTGACAAACGGTACTTGTCAGATTAATGTTGTTTGAAATATTAATGTAAACAGTCAGTGTTCTATTTTAGGAAACCGCCTCATGAGAAATCTCGTTTACAACTGTTCTCTGGGGAATATCACTGAACTCAAACTCTGTCGACCTTATTGAAAACTCCTCATGATAATCACATCAAGGCTTTGCATTTATTGAACGACGTCGTTTTCTAAAGCGTTAGATGGCGCATGTAATAGTATACATTTTTCATTTATTTAGCAAATACGTCTAAGCTTTGTGGAGGGTGTTTTAAAAATGTGTTGGACGCAAACGTGTCACGGAAGTGACGTCATATGGTTATGAGCGTAGCTGAAATCATTCCCTTCAAGCGTGTACATGATCTACCGAATTTCCCACAGGGAAGTAAATAATGCAATACAATTTTTATCAAAAATATTCTAACATTATTTTGGTCCTACCAAGTTAAGCATAACGTATCAGTGGGGTCCATCGTGTATCTTAAGTTTCCTCAACTATATACAACTTCATTTTACATTAATTTTTTATGTCTAGAAATCAAGATGAACTGTCGTTGGCACCAATACAATGTATATTGAAGCAGTTGCAATATAACAAATCTTAAAACTAGAAACAAAATTATTAAAAATAAAATTTGATCTAGGGACTACAAAAAACTACTAATCAATAACAAAAAATAATACTTAAAATAAAAAAAATAATAATAAAAAAATCTAAGACTAGTCTTATTATTTTAAACGACATATTATTGAACAGTAAAACCTTCAGTTTTAAGGATAATTTTCTCAATTTGATAAGGGTTATTAAGAACTCCAATCTTAAAAAGTAAGATAATGTTTTAGTTCAACTAAAAATATAGTTATGTAAATTACAAACTTATTAGTCAACCTAAGTAGTACTACGGTTAAAAAAGTTTAGTTCTAAAAATTGTTGAAGAAGTTAAATTATTTTTCAACTGTGGCATCAGCAGAAATTAGTTTTGGTGGGATTAAGATTAGGCTGCGTTTGGAGTAATCTGTCATTTCCTGACTGACAAACGGTACTTGTCAGATTAATGTTGTTTGAAATATTAATGTAAACAGTCAGTGTTCTATTTTAGGAAACCGCCTCATGAGAAATCTCGTTTACAACTGTTCTCTGGGGCATATCACTGAACTCAAACTCTGTCGAGTTTGAATTTTAGTAGATAAATAGCCCCTATTTATCTGCTAAAATTCCTATCCAGTTTCTTAAAACCTAATATGAAACTCAAACTTACAGCAATAATAATAATTATCCTTAAAATTATTCTTTAACGTTCATGCAAAAGCTAAATGCAGTAATTTAAACCCCACCAATTTTATCATTTTCTAATTACGTAATATCCAAAAGATTAATTCACACATTTCTTAAGAAATTTTTAAATCTTAAAATGTTTAGCTACAGTGTGATTTCAATATACGTTGTTTCAAAATATATTATTTCATGCATTATAAATATGTTATACATACTAATACGAACTTTTAGACTCATAACGTCTTATGTTATATCTTAATATAAATTCCTTCTGAAAAAATTGCGTGGTTAAAAAATAATAGCTTAAATTTTTCCATTGATTACACTCTGGGTCCTTTGGATACGCCATTGACTGTTGGGTTATTAATTAACGGTCCTGTCTAAGGAATGTGTCAGCCTTAGTCAGTAACAAGACTACAAGATCGCGCCACAATCATCTTACATTCAATCCTCATTCATACTTGGCTTAAAATACCTACCCTGTTGTAGTCACCATTTCAATAAT
The DNA here is from genome assembly GCA_023375725.1 of Nephotettix cincticeps. NCBI lineage: Eukaryota > Metazoa > Arthropoda > Insecta > Hemiptera > Cicadellidae > Nephotettix > Nephotettix cincticeps. The sequence continues at coordinate 66,320,526 of CM041785.1, forward strand.
CTAATCTAGTCTAAAAGTTATTGATTACTAGAACGATCAAACGAAAAACATCATACGTGATTTTTAAGCAAATACTTGTGGAAAAGAATAAGATACAGGGTATTTTAGTGGAAAAATGAGCTGCATTCTGGGAAATGGTGTGGTTGGTAAACAAAGCGTCAGTGTGGTCCCTGATTATCGATTGGAGCCATCTTTCATTGTTATCTGGTCGAGCTACACCAGGTGTTTGAGCTTATTGGATGATTTGTTTCTGGGAAAAATATAGAGTATTTATTAGATGGTTAATATTTCTAAAAATCGCAGGGGCAAATACGTGAATCAAGTTTAAGGACTGAAAATGTTTTGATTTAGGTACTGGTAAAAGACTCCATTGAATTTTAAGAATCTATTGATTATTGCGATAAAGAAAGTTCCTAACAATCTCTGTGGAAAATACGTTAGATAAAAGACTGTATTTTTTAAATTTATACCGAAGACAATTGATCACTTTTCAATCTATAACAGTTCACCACCAGAATGAATACTTTAATTTTGTAGAATAAACAAATAAATAGGATAAATCACTAAATAAAACTGGTGTAAACATTTTTGCCTTTAGAGCTGATAAATACATGTTATTAGATTACAGTACCTTTTGTCTTCAATTCCTCTTATTATAGTCAACAACAAGAAGAATTTAAGACGGAATGTACTGTAACCTAATAGTAAAACTGATAGTTTTGTTATCCTGTTATTTTTAAATCTTATTCAAATAAATGGTATTTACAAGATTAAATATTACGTTTTTGAGACGGAGATGGTAACAAGATTTTAACAGAAATGCCGTTATGGAAGTGTTTACTTTCATCTGCTGAGTTTCCAAGTGAACGGGTCGACAAACATGTATTTTCGCACTCAACTCAAACATTGACTCATACTTGACTATTTACTCGTAAAGCTGCATTCAAGTTTAATTATATTCTAGAACAAGAATCACTTAAATAGTGGAATGCTATGAAAGGCTAACTTATGTCTTATCTTAGTTGTTATGAGTGGAAGGGATTTGCGGGCTATAGGGTGGTTCTTAAAAACGTGTGGTAAGTGAAAAAAGAAAAAGAAACTTGTCTTTTTTCTCTTGGAAAAGAGAGGTTATATACAAATTTATTTAGTAAATAACTTGAAATATATGTTTTACGTTTATGAATCTATTGATTGCCATTATGTTATTAGTTAAAAGGGTACTAAGGAACAAAAAAATAGTTTTAAAATGAGAAATAGTAATTTTTAAGCGTCATGCCAATTCAGTAGATAGTTCAATTAGAGCCATACTGTAATAGCTTTTTATTTGAATGTAAGGTTCATCTATTGGCACTGTTTTGTGGTTTTTTCTGAATATATTTTGAAATAAAGCACTAATTATTTATAATATTACTTTTCCTGTGATAACCTATGCTCTTCAGAATTATTGTGTTAATTGTGAATTATTGTGTTTGTGCCTAATTGTTGTACTTCATTTAATAGGAGTACCATTAATTATTAGTAGAATGTGATGGACGTACTCCTGATGGAAAACTCTTATCGTGGTCAGTTACTTATTATCTTGTAACCAGCATACCGAACATAACAAAAACAATATCAACGTGGATAGGAACCCTGTCCGTCAAATTGGTTGTGGCGTGTTCGACTCTGTTATTTTTCTTTCTTGGAGGAGGAGGTGATACTAATGCACTCCGCAGAGACCCGGTAGTGCTGGACATATCCAAGGATGTTTTCACGTCACTAGGGTTTTCTTCAACGATATTGACCTTTTTCGCACGAAGTATGGATTGGAAATAGTGTTTGACACAGTTCCAGACATCCTCTCCCTGGAGCATAGCTCCGACAATGTTGTCAGGATGGATTACTACGGCGATCTCTGCAGAATGACACACGCGATGAGTGGATAGTTGTAAGAGATGGTCGGTGGATGTAGTGTTCTCATGTGGATTAACGTCCGCACTATTGAATACTACGTTAATTCGCAAAGACTATCCTCATAATTAGACCAATTCGTAATTCAGAGGCCGTGGTTCGGATTCCACGTTAAATTGTAGGTCCATTAGTTGCCATCGGCTGTTGGGCTATTAATTAACAGTCCTGTCTAAGGAACATGTCTGCCTAAGTCAATAACAAGATCGCGCCACAATCATCCTACACTCAATCCTCATTCATACTTGGCTGAAAATACCTACATTGTAGTATGGTTGCCATTTCAATGATCTAACCGAAAAAAGTTAGTTACATCTGCCGACTTTGCCTATCTTGTGCAGATAAGCGCAAAAACCCTGTGTCCTGATAGAAATTTAGTCACGAAGAAATAAATCTCGCCCTGCTGACTTTCCACACAAGGGCGGATGTCTCGGATCAGTCTGTGGGTCCAATTTTCCTTCGACTTGGCCTCTCATTCACACTACCAATTGTGAAAGCCAATTGTAAGAACAATCTCGCTCTTCCCTGTCGATAGTCTCTCTACCTCCCTCTCCCTTGTAAGATTTGAGAGATTAAGATTACAACTGTAATAATCTAGTAGGAAAAATAAACTATCCTGCTTCCTTCCACCATATGGTAACAGTCGAGACGTTCTCTCTCACTAATCTGGAGGTCTAACAAGCGTGCCTGATCTTCTATTGCGTTTTGTTTATATTATCAATCAATAATACAACCAGCTGTCAATAGCTTTATTTCTTATTTTGATTTTACCTACATTTATTTTTCGTTGATTGTTTCCTTTTCTCTGATTTAATGGAATGAGACAAGCATGAATATAACAAGAGAAGCGTAGAATTGGATAGTAGCACAAGTAATTGGCAGATAAATCTAACGTCCGCCATATTGGATGTGACAGACACTGATGTTGTTGTCACTCTGTCACTGTTCTTGATAGACCTCATAAACAGCTGTACAACAAGGACATTACAGCTGGCCGAGAGCCAGTCAATAGTACGCAGTGGTGCCAACCTCACATTACAACTAATACACGAGTATTGTTTAGCTTTTTATTATTTTGAACATTTAAGAGCTTTCTTATAGTTATTATAATGCAATTAAATTGCAGTTTAATCCGAGTCATATATTGTGCATTATTTATTATCTGTATCTAATTAACTGCAATTTAGGAATAAACTTAAATTGTTGACATCTATTTGTGAGGTTGAGTTTAATAAAATAACTGTTATTTTCTACCATTATTGTTTCCATGGTAACATATAGAGACCAGTTGGTATTATAAATATATTTAAATTCTTTCTATTTTAATTCAATATCGAAAAATAACGAGTTTGAATTTTAGTGAAGGTATTTTAGTAGAGCTAATAATCTTAAATTCTTATAATAATAATCTTAAAATGTAAAAGAGCTTGGAGATACAGTAAATAAGCACATACATACTAAATCTTAATCAGACCAACGGGTTAGATTGTGGCTCTGTACGCATCCAGACACACACACACACACACACACACACACATGGACTATGTAAATATAAAATAAACAGATTAAAAAATAAATAAATAAAATAAATAAAAATGTTTTGAACTAGCATATACAATGAGTCCATGTTTTTCAACGAATGTCACAAATTCCCTCAATGTAGTATCATCTATATTTTTCATTCTCTTGGAATTCACTAACGACTGAGCTCTCTGTTAATGGTTGTATTGGGGTTACCATTGGACCAACTAACAGTTCTCGGAATTGGGTGGAAATATTTTATGTGTATTTTTCTGCGTTGATTGGAATCTGGCCATACCTTGAATTTGTTACTCCATGTGTCTATTTTACAGTCTTATAATAAACAATACAAATTTTTCATTCAAATATTCTATTCACATTTAAACCATAATATATATTTCATAATTAGAATTCATTAAAAGGTTAGCCATGGCCACTTGGGAATTCAAATACGTATTGAGAATCTATTCTGATTATTAGAATAATATAAAGAACTAACAGTAAGCCCGCCCTTTGCACGGATTGTAGGATTAAGTATAAGGAAGAAAGATTACCAAAATGTAAATCTGAAATACTAAAAAAATTAATTCAAATTAAATAAAGAAATACCCAGCTTTATTATTTAGCATTACTTTACAATTAAATAGATTAGAACATTCATACCGTTATTAAAATTACTTATACTTTAAAGTAACTTTTAAATATAGTATGATTTCGAAAATGGTCTTGTGTTATTTAAAAGTAAGCAAAATCTTTTTCAAACAGTATTGAGTAGTGAAAATAAGTTTCACTTCTCGTGTACTACGAGAGCAGTTTCGGTTGTTTTCCCCCAGAGGGAAACACGGTCGCGTAGGCGATAGTGTCTAACAAATACACTAAACTGACGACAGATGCCTCCACCTGCCAATTCTTATTGAATATGTAAATGCATCGTAAATTACGACTTTGCCATTTCTAGGGTTAAACAGTATTGAGTAGTGAAAATAAGTTTCAACTCAGCGGGCGTTATCTTTTCATGGAGAAGCGTTAAAGAAACGCTTGTTTGGTGTTATTGAAATAAAGACATAGACATTGAGATAGGACCCTTTTTGGCTTTTCCAGGGTATACAGCGTAATACATAAAAAAGTCATAACAACAAAAATGAAGACAAAACTCAAACTTTTATTTATATAGCTATTGAATGTTATAATATAAAATTACATATATTATGACTACTTATCTATTAAATCGGATGAGGAAATTTCAAATATATCAACACAAGAAAAAAAATTGAACGCTCTTTATTAAAGTAAAAAATTCATAGACTTCAATAATAGGAGAAACTGTTCTTAGGAATCAAATACTGTTTTAAACCGTGTCCTAAAGGCTGACCGGTCACATTAAGGTCCCACAAGGGTTGAGCAGATGCATGGACAATTGATTCCAAATGATCATTGGGTAGTAAAAATGGATGAGCATGTCTGTATGCCCCAATGACGTGATCCAGGTGAAATGTTCACATCATTGTGTCATAGAAAAACAACTGTAACAGAAAAAGAAACTGTTGACCCTAATGTCAACAAAGAAAGGATACTGATGACTCAAAATAATGTTTTAACATTGTGGAGCAGGTGATCAATGTATAGAAGTGGACTCATTACTACAATCACTGTCAATGGAATGTTACATTTGCCAGCAGAATTAAAACTGAAAGAGGACCAAAACCAACTGACTGTTGATCTCTACGTGGCAGCCTAATTTAGTGAACCAACTAACTTATATCTCCATTAGTATTGTTAGTAGGTTAAATTTCTTAGTATGTGTATTTGTTAGTATGCAGTTAAACTAAATAACTTTGATAATCTCTATACATAAAATTGAATGTATGTATGTATGTATGCATGAATGTCCTTTATGCGTTGCCAAACTACTCATCCGATCGCCTTGAAATTTTAGGAAGTTGCTCTATATGTGTCCGGGAAGGTTTTAGTGAAAAAATACTTTCAAAAACCCCATAAGTTTCCATTTTATGGCGTTTTAAATTTCTAATGTTAACCTTATGGAGAGTAAGTTTGTTTACAAATTTTCTACAATGAAAACATTTGATTTCTTAGCTACAGCTGATTGGTTTACTTTCCATTAGCAATATGCTTTTCTATCCAATGCCATCTGAATCATTAATTAATGTAAAACTATGAAGTAAATATGTGCTGTACAAAATGAACAGCTTTATTCGCCACGTTAATAGTTTACGGTTTTGGGGGATTATGTATTTATAATTTTATTTTCTGTCTGAATAAGTCACGTGTTTATATGTTGGCCAGATAAATAATAATTATTACAATGTTTATATATATTACGTTCATTATAATAATCAGCTGTTGTATATCTTTCCTATAAAAGCCGTATTACAATTAGGTTTAGTTTGGTTTTGCATTGGATTTAAAAATTGTGAATTAATCCACTCAGATTTATTTGTTTTATCGGAATGTTATTAATATGTCTTATCGTTTCAGTATTCTTATTTACTATTATAAATATGTAATTTTGTCTGATAACACTAAAAATTATATTGACAATCAATAGCTAGATGGTTTCATGGACACCCAAAATCATGGTTTTGGATTCGAAGCAAAATAAATAGAGAAAGTTTAAATGAACAACAGAAAGTTATAATCTCAGGACTTACGTTTTGATAAATAATCACTTGTGTGACCGAGCAAAGTTTAGGATGTGCTGTGAATGGTGTATGCATATGCAGCATATGGTACCTCGACACAGCTGGGGTGACGCTGGTTCTGAGATGTTGTGGATTGTCTCAGATAAAGTTAACTCCCTGCCTTTATGTTTCATCACTAGGACCAAAAATAACACGGGCTTAGGTTTTACAGCCGAGGCTGTTAAATGTGCGAGTATATTTTAAAACGCCAATTTAAGGCCATGAGATGAACTATATTTTTGTGATACTGCATATAAAATGAAACAAACTCATAAAACATAAATTATCACCTGATTTAGTATCAATAGTAAAGTTGTCAACAACGACAACTTTATGTTACTTTCGTTGTAGCAGTTCTTTCTTGATTCCTGATCGGGTGTTTAGATTATGCCAGTGTTAGTAATTATTATTAGTTATTATTAGTATGCATTATCCTTTTGTGTATTTTAATATGACGAAAAGTATTGTCCAATACTCGGCAGAAAAGCTCTTTGCCAGTACTTTCGTTTGGCACGTAAACACGATATCGTACTGGCAAAGACTGCTTTTACATATAACAAAATATACGATTTCCTTACACCAGGCGTATCTGATATACATGATGTAAACAATGGAAAAACACTGAAAATAAACTAACCTTAAAATGCTACAAATAAACATAGCCATTGTTCACATATCACAGAACAAAGATGTCTAACTGCCTGATGGATCCCATATGGCACATACTTAGTCATACACAACAATGGTAGATCAGAAATAGCCAACAACTTGCAGATGGTTCTATTCGTAGCGTCACTGTGGCATGGTTGTAGTCCCGTCACTGGGAAGCGATCTACACGGTTATGGATAAGTAACTCTGAAGGAGAAGTATAGACCAATCAAGAACTCTGAGCCCAACCTAATTTAGTTTCGCTTTCCTTGCACACATTGCTCAGCTTTTGAATATTAGCAATACCTCGGTGTTTTTTATGTCTGTAACTGTAACACTGGAGTCAAATAGAAACCAGTCATTTCAACTGGATTTGGAAAATAAATGTATCTTGATGAGGTGTTTTCACATAAATTTTACATGTCAATGTATTAAAATGTATTGATGAAAGGAGTGATGAATTTGCATCAATTGTAAAATGCAGAGTGAAGGTTGGTGGATGTGATATTCCCATGTGTGGATTAACGTCCGTAAGCTCTATATATATAAATGAATGTATGCATGAATGCCCTTTATGCAATGCCAAACTACTCATCCGGTCACCATAAAATTTTAAAACGTTTCTCTATATGTGTCCGACAATTGTTTGGAAAACTCCATAAGTTTCCATTTAAGGAGTTTTAAATTTCTAATATAAACCTTATGGGGACTAAGTTTGTTTACAACCAAAACATTTGATTTATTAGGATACAGCTGTTGGTTTATTTCAATTAGCAATATGCTTTACTATCCAATAACATCTGAATCATTCATTAATGTAAAACTAAAAAGTAAATTTGTGCTGTACAAAAAGGAACAGCTTTATTTGCCATGTTAATAGTTTACGGTTTTTGGGGATTATGTATTTATATTTTTATTTTCTCTCTTATTAAAAGTAACGTGTTTATATGTTGGCCAAACAAAAAAATAATTACAATGTTTATACATACAGTATTACGTTTATTATAATAATCAGCTGTTGTATATCTTTCCTATAAAAGCCGTATTACAGTTTAGTTTGGGTTTAGGTTGGATTAAAATATTGTGAATCAATCCACTCAGATTTATTTTTTTGTGGAAATGTTATTAATATGTCTTATTGTTTCAGTATTGCTATTCACTATGCCGCTGCAGTTAGTAATTCAGATACAAAATTGTGGTTCGGACCCCACGTTGAACTAAAGTCCCTTAGATGCAATTAGTTTTTGGACTATTAATTCACAGTTCTGTTTAAGAAGGATGCAGCCTTAGTCAGTAACAAGACTACAAGATCACGCCACAATCATCTTACATTCATTTCTTATTCATACTTGGCTTAAAATACATACCTGAGTTGTTAACACTTTCAGAAAAGGTAAAAACTAGAATAAAAATACCTAACCTAAAATAAACTAGATCCTACAATAAGTAAAAATCCTATAAGTGCAAGGCTGGCATAGTTAGTTAGGTAGTCTTTGTGAATGTGGATACGTGAATATTTAGATTAAAAATTATTAATCTATTAAAAACCTAAAGTTGGAAATCAAAAACTATACAGCTTTTGTATATTTAATCTTTTTATACTTTACAACATTTCAAGAAAGTTGTTCCAAGGGAAAAATACATTTACCTGTTTTTTATGTGGATATTTCAAGCTTTAGGGGTGTTAGCAATTCGTGTCACGAAAAATTGTAACGTAAGTGAAGTCATGGTTATAAGGACAGCTGTTTAGAGGAACTGAAAACAATCCCTTTAGACACCATGATCTAAGCTGTTTCTTAAAGGGAAGTGAGTACAATTTTTGCACATACTGTAATCCTCTAGAAAAAAGTATCTCAGTAAACGGCTACATGTAAAAAAGCCTTATGTGAGCGGTACACAATAAAACCCCTTCGAACCTCAAAAAAACTAAAACAGAACTTCCTATTAAACAATTTCTCCGAAATGATTTGTTGGCTAAATTTATTTATTTCTCTATAAGTCAAAAGATCCTTTTTATAATTCAACGTAATAGTATTTGTAACCAGAATGTATTATTTATTTCCGAAAAAATCCAAACAATTTCGACGAGAGAAGGATCTGAAAGCGCCTCCACTCGAGGGAGCGAGAGAGATGGGTGCTGAGGGATGACCGAACGGCTAAGGGTCTATTGTGTACGCCCAGCCCGCACTGGTCATTTTATGTCAACCACTCCCTCACTTGTTATCCTAATAACATATTTATTTCAAAAACTATCATCATACAAATTTGGTTTGACTTCCAACGGTAATGTAACTGTGTATGAACTTTTCCCTTTCCGTTTTTCTAAACAAATAGAAATATTAACATCAGTATAAACTAAGGGATGAATTTTTTGACATGGATGTATCTTAGCACGGGGGGGTTTTAGCAATTTGAACGTTCAAAATTAGATACAGTAAGATCATTTGGTTAGTGACGTCATAGTTTGATTATAAGAACAGCTGTTTAGATGAACTGAAAACGTTCCCTTTATACATATTTATGACTAGATTAGATTAGATTATTGAAATAGCAATCTACCCAGGTAGGTATTTTAAGCCAAGTATAATTGTGGCACGATCTTGCAGTCTTGTTACTGACTAAGGCTGACATGTTCCTTAGACAGAACTGACAATTAATAGCCTAACAACCGATGGCAACTAATGCACCTACAGTTTAACGTGGAATCCGAACCACGGCCTCTGAATTACAAATTGGTCTAATTATGAGGATCGTCTTTGTGGATCAACGTAGTATTCAATAGCGCGGACGTTAAACCACACAAGATGATCTAACCTACTTTCCACAGGGAATTAAATACAAACATTTTATTTTAAACGAACTTAAGAAAATATTTGATTCATTTGTATACCAAAAGAGTTTCTTTCAATTTTCATTAAAGTAACATTAATAGTACATTTATTATTTACCATTTTGTATAGATTCACATGACTTATGAAATGTTTTAAGAGGTTTCCTTGGGTGCGGGGATTGGGCAAAGCTATATTTTTCAGATAGTACAATAAATTTATTAGGTTTTATAGGGTAGTATGAAAATAAGATTATTACCAAGTTTTAGGAAAAACTGTCCGTTAAATAGGGAAGATATTGATTTTTATTCTCAAGGAGAATAAAATCTGGTAAATCATATCCATCTCATTGAGATCTAACTAAATATATTTTACACAAAATAAGTACTGTATTTACACAATGCAAAGTTTATTCTCATACATCTCAGAGTGAGGAGGGGAAATTACTTGACAAGTTGCCACAAAAGTATTCGTCAACGAGCTCGCGGCTGACACTTTGACAATGTTAACTTGGAGTCGCTCCGTTTGAACTTCTTACTTTTGTGCTCAGTCTTCAAAAGGGTGACTATGTGTGTAAATTTGAGTGTAATTTTAACGTTTAGATTAGACTAGAAGCGAGCGTAGTCTTTGTACGAGCTGTATGATTCAGTAAATAGCTATCTATAATATTATATTATAGATACACAGGCAGACATCACTCTAAAACTCATCTTTTGATTGAGGGGGCTGCATTCACTAATGGATGTATATTCACCAGAAACTCAAAATCGAAAATCCTTGCGCAAACAATACTTTCTCCTTATACTATATTGGGAGAAAGTACATAAAATGAATAGAACGATTTTTTAAAGAACATACCAAGTTTAGGAGACTACAGAAAAGCTATACTTTATACTTTTAACTGAAATGGCAACCTACCCAGGTAAGTATTTCAAGCCAAGTATGAACCGAAAGTTTAGTGCTCCAACCTCTGTTCTGAACGCACGCTATCTTGTGTTGTCCTGCTAACTCGTAGGCGGAGTGTTGTGGCTATTTGTTGCGTTATCTATGTAGTTGTTGTATTGTGAATGATAGATAAGTATAGAGTAAACCACACTAAAATAGTCAGGCGAGGTCTTGGACAGCTGATTCCCCCCCTCACCCCTTCTTGCCAAGCAGTGTTGCCATTTTTCATTTAGCCTATCAGCTGACGTAACCATATGCTATAGTAGGACGATTTGGCAACACCGCACTGACTCTCATTTTCCCTTTTTCGTGCGGCTTACTCTAGTATTATTGACAACATGATATAATATCACTGTAACTTAAAATTTTAATTTTTAACGTAAATTATTAGGTAATCACTTGAAAACGGGGGGAGTTTCTCGACCTCCAGAAACGTTGTGTAGTTAAAACCACAGACGCGTTGGAAAAGCTCAACAAAAGATATTGAAAATGAAAAATATGTTTATAACTGTGCGTATCCTTATTTACGAGAAAGTGTTACATAATGAATCAACTACAGCTATATAGGCAGCCAGAAAGTGAGTTAAGACCCATTTTGGGCTTTACTGGGATAAAAAATGTAAAATTAATCGAAAATATCATAACTCCAAGTAAGGTAGAGACAAAACACTAATTTTATTGATTTAAATGTGCTGCCCCACGTCTCGCCACCTAAACATAAATATATATAACTTATATTCGCTAAAACGTGATGGTTGCCCGAGCACTGAAACACTCATCACGTGACCGGAGGTCCTTTTGAAACGTCGAGAATCACAACTCGCGTCTCTTCTTACATCTTTTAGCCCAACGAAGAATCGAAGTCATGATCAGCCTCACCGATTAAACTATGCACCGATAAGTACTATTATTAAGGGGGGATTACGTCTAGGGTATGGTAAGATAGGAAATTAGTATTATTATTATTTGTTTAAATAGCATCATGTAGTTTCATTCAGTAAATAAGCAAATTACCCGACGTACCCAGGTGGGCATAGTTTGGCACACGGTAGGATAAATTGTTGAATAGTTGAATGAATTAATTAAGATATTGCAATTCCACATTATTCAATCAATACCACAGTACATCTAGGAAATCATCAAAGCTCGCTCAGTAACTGGTTCGGCAGACGATTTTGGTATCTGGGAAACTCATTCTTTGATAGATATAGATATAGTCATAGTTTATTTCTGAATAAATACATAGGTAAATAATGTATATCTCAGTCGTCAACGTTTCAAGAAAACAAATTAAAACAAGTGAATGCAAAACAAAGAAGTGTAAAATATTATAAAACAAGGCTCTTAAATTTAGCGTCTGACTTCCATCTTGACTCAAGTCTACACTGGTCTCAGCCAGAAAGAAACTCGTCTATCGAGTAATACTCCTTTTCAATTAAAAACGTTCTAAGAGTTCTAAGAAAAACAGGAGCCTTTCCACAACTACTCTTTATGTTTGCAGGGAGTTTGTTGAAAAAGAAAGGTCCAGCAAAATTTACGTCCCTTTCGGTGAGTTCCAGACAATGTACTGGAGTACGGAGAAATTCACAATGCCTGGTTGGATATCTATGACTAGAACCAACAGCTGAAATGTTTTGAGAGCCAGCTACAGTCAACATTATTACCTTGAGAATAAAGATTGAAGGCAAAGTAAGCATGTTGAGAGAACGAGTGTAATGGAGAAACACCTAGAATAATGCGGACAGCATGCTTTTAGACTAAGATGACCTTTGAGGCATGTGGAGATCTACCCCACACTTCTATCCCGTATATCATTTCAGAAGAGAAACATCCGTAGTAGACCATAAGTAGAACTTTGGACTCCAAAAGTGGTTGTAATGATCTAAGTGCTTAGCTTATTCGGCTGAGTCTACTACAAAGCTGTGTTATTTGAGGCAACCATGATAATCTACTATCAACCTTTAGGCCTAGAAATTTTACTGATCTAGAAATTTCAAATTCATTTATAGAAACGGCTGAAGAAACTTTATTAATTGTCAAAAATTGTAAGAAGAATGATTTTTTTTAATTAAGCATAAGATTGTTTTGTGATAACCAGGTAAAAAGGGAATGAAGTGCGCTCTCATAATTGAAATAATCTATCCGTCTAATTTCTACTTCTCTTAGTCAGCTTATTAATTTCAATGAATACTCACAGAGCCTATCTCAGTCCATAAATACAGAATTTAATCTGGACGTGATCATTCAATAGTCCACATTGCATAAAAATACCCCAGCAATAATCTCCCACACCACAAATACAATCCCTTCATATCACGATTAGTTGCAGACTATCTATCAACAGTAGTTTCAATTGGACATGGTTTAATTTAGGTTAGGCTTTAATTTAGTCTCGTTTACCAAAATCTTCACACAACGGTAACTGGAGCACAACACATCTAAACACCACAAACCCGTTTAGGAATATCTATCAATTAACCCCAATATGTTCCAAATTTGTTGCATGAGGTCTCCTATGTTACAGTATAGAGTGACACAAATAAAAATCAAAAAGTTTTAGTGGCGAAAACTGGAAAGTGTTCGATATTCTGCCCAGCATCACGCCGCTCGGATGGGAGCTCATAAAACTTACCGGGCTGGACATTTCATCACCCTCTCCCCATCCTTGTCTGATGAATCTAGAGCATTAATTTTTTTCTCAACCCCCAAGATACATGGAAGATACTCAATAGTCATAAGTTAGGTATTACAGAATGTCATTTAACTAGATTTTTTGTCATGCACATGTCACACTCTGGGGAGGGGTGTTGGCAATTTGCGCGACCAAAATTTGAAACAGTGACGTCATATTGTTATTAACGTCATTACTTGGTTATTAGAACAGCTGTTTAGATGAACTGAAAACATTCCCTTTAGAAATATCCATGGTTTAACCTATCCCTCACAGGGAAGTAGTTGCGAAGATTTTTGCAATACAATAAGAATATCTATATAATTATAATAAATGTAAATAAATAAATATAATAAATGTACACAAATAACGTTCAATTTCAGAGTTTTGTCTTATAATTATGACATTTTTTGTTATTTTTTACATTTTATACCCCAGGTATGGTAAAAAAGGGTCTTATCTCAATTTTGCCTGCCTGTACATCAGTCTATCAGCGTACTTTATCTTTATGAAACGATTTCTCGTGAACAAAAGAATACATCACATTTTTTATGAATCTTATTTTAATTTTTTATACCTTTTGGAGACGGTTTTTTAACTTTACTAACCTATGTACTATGAACATAAAATAACGAACTCTCAAAACTCCAGTTTTGAGCAATAATATATATTTTATATACGTTTTACAGAACACATAATCTATAAAAGTGAATTAATAGAAATAAATAACCGAAGCTGCTAAATTTAAATTACATTGGTCATTGATTTGAAACCTATTTCAAACTTATTAAAGTATGACACGTTTTAATAACGATACAAATTTTCTAATACATCTAATGGTAAATTAAAGATAAATAAGTAATTGAGCTGAGAATCTAATTTTTCTTTATGCGTATTTGAGTTAAGATTTATTTTATTATGTCACGATAACAAATTTTTCGTCTTAACATTGAATTGTTCAACCCGTACAAAGGACAGGCTTCATGCTATTACAGTATTTTCATAAAGGTATTTAAGTGTATTTAAAAAATACTTTAGAATAGTTTTGATTTTAAGATCGAATAAATTATGAAAAGCCAAGCAAGGTTTTCTATTAGTTTGGAATATTGGAAAAACCTAAGGTTAGTTTTGTGACATACTCGTATCTAATTTTTGTTCGTTAGCGGATAAAATAATTAAATTCGTGATCAAATCAGGACTCCGTTACTAATTAGCTCTGCCCTGAGCTCTACAGTCCAATCAGGTTTGCTTTATAATCAAACCTAAATTCATAATTTCCTAAATCACACGCATACTAAATTGGAGTTGTACTTCAAACACTTTATTTTAACTGTTACAAGATGACCTCGATGCTTTAATGCAATGCATAGGATATAGGCCCATGGCAATGGACAGTTGAGGTTAACAAAATATTGATGACAATTGCATTATGTGCCTAGTAGTAACCAAACGATTAATTCTTCGTTTCTAAGAATTTTTCTAAATGAGTTCTTTATTTGTTATAAAAATTTGAATTCATGGGCAATTGTCAAAATAAATTCATGAAAAAAACTTACACCTAAACTTAGACTAACAAAGAATAAAAAACTAAAAGCCTTTCTGAAAAAACACATTTAATTTTTTTAAGACGCATCAGGTAATCCTCTACCGAGTAAAATTCTTGCTCCAGAAAAAACTTTCTTAAATTATGCTTAAATTTTAGTTTTCTTACCACTGTTTTAGCTCAGAGGAAAGAGAATTAAATAGATTTATGCAGGATTGGTGAATCTGTTTTTCGGAGAAAGTGATTCACCACGTGGAAAGTAATGGGGAGGTGGAGGTGTTATATTTCTATTGCGCAATTGTCGTGGCAAGGATGAATATGGGAAGTAAAACATGGCTACTTCGTTAAAAAATATTAAGCTTTCCAGATTATAGATACAAGAAGTCAGAAAATTGTTAGATTTGAAGAGTGGCCGACAGGAGTCTGTACTTTGAGACACAGAATGATCCTTCTTTGAGAGCCTTCTTTTGCAGAACGGAAATTGACTTAGTTCTAAAGTTCTCACAACCCCAAGCAGGAAAGCAGTCGGACATATGTGGACAAATGCAACCATAATATGCTGATAAGAAAACATATTTTCTGCAAAAAATGCAAGTGTACGGAAGAACGAAAGTTTCACAGCTTATCTTTTTTATTACTTTGTCTATATGAAATGAAAAGTTTAATTTACAATCGATGGTTCAACCAAGATAATTTACATACTGACATGAACTGAACTCTGCTTTGCCAAAAAATGCAAAGATAATTCCATAAAGCTAAGAAAATTCCAGAACGCCAAGAAAATGCCAGAACGTCAAGAAAATGACAGAAAGCCAAGAAAATACAAGAAAGCCAAGAAAATGCCAGAAAGCCAAGAAAATACCAGAAAGCCAAGAAAATACCAGAAAGCCAAGAAAATACCAGAAAGCCAAGAAAATACCAGAATGCCAAGAAAATACCTGAAAGCCAAGAAAATACCAGAAAGCCAAGAAAATACCAGAAAGCCAAGAAAATACCAGAAAGCCAAGAAAATACCAGAAAGCCAAGAAAATACCAGAAAGCCAAGAAAATACCAGAAAGCCAAGAAAATACCAGAAAGCTAAGAAAATACCAGAAAGCCAAGAAAATGCCAGAATGCCAAGAAAGCCAGATTAAGCCCGAGAATTGTACCGTAACCTTTTACCACAACGTCCAAGACACTACCCACTGGGATAGCAAAACCAATGTAATCGCTGTTTAGCAATATAATCTTTGACAAACAATGAATGTAAAACAGAGTACGAGGTTGCAGTTCACGTACAAAAAGCCTGTTCTCCAGGAAAGGTAATAAGGTGCAAAACGAGGAGCTGGAAAACAACGGCAATTAGGGAACATTATTTACCTGTTGCTCCGCCGCCATTGCAGTTTATCCATTTAAACGAGCAACGCTCGATAGCCTCTATTCATTAGCGAGAGTTTGTTTTAATCATAATTGACTAATTAGATAACGACTGGTGAAAGCTGTGTGGATTAAAATTGACAGATACCTTATATTTCGTATCGTTACGGATTTAAACAATTAAATTTTAGCTTTAAAGTTGTTATATAACTTTCTTTTAATTTGTTATACAAATTCATCTACTTTTTCTTTGTTTGAAATTAATTATTTGTAATGATGGATTTATGTTATTTAGATTTTTATTGTGGACATTTTCCATTGCGGTTTTATGTAAATCAAAGTGATGGAAAATGGCCACAATCAAAATCTAAATAACATAAGTTTAAAACATTAAAATTTTAAGTTAAAAAATTTTAATTTATTGAATTCTTAAGCTTGTTAACAATTTTTTAATTATTTGAAGATATATTCTGAATAAAATATTAACTAAAATAATTTATTTAGGACGTCGCTTCTAAGAAGGAAAAAGAGCTGCTAACGTCAAGGATAAGTCTTTTTATTACATTTATTATGTTAGTAGTTCACAGTGATAGGTAATATAAAATTGTACTCATTATTGTATGTACTGTTAAAAAAATAATTTAACTAGGCCTAAAGTACCTCTGTAGCAGTTAACTTCAGAACTCAATATATTTTAATTCATTTATGAATTTTATTTGATATACCCCTTCCAATAGACCGGCTAAGCTGGATGTCAAACTTGATTGAATAATTGCACATTTACACGTCTGCGTTAAATTTAATCAGCATTGGAGTTATTTTGGTGAAATGATAAAAAAAAGAGTTCCTGTGTAGACGTTTTGTCATAAAGACTACTCTATTAGCTTTCTTTCCTACAGAAAATTCACTAAACACCTTTTTTTAATTACAATAATTGAATACAGATGAACACCTAAGGTTTAAAAAATACTTTTTTCACTATTCTATCTAATTTAGATGACTTGTTTGCTAAACTGAACCATGCACTATGAAAATAAAACAAAAAACTCTCAAACTCCCTGTTTTGAGCAACAGTTACAAGTTGTGTGCATAATACTAAATTGTATTAATTGAAAGAAAGTATTACAAAAATATTTTTTTACTAGAAAGAACTAACCATCAGCTTAAAAATAAAATAAATATTAGTATTTTATATTGATCAATGATTTTAAGCCTGTTTTAATGTAAAATGACTATTTAAAATGTTATCTTAGGGTTTAAACATTTTCTGATTTTTATCTCATTTATTTAATAATTGTTATTATTGATAATCTAGTATTTATTAGTTTAAAATTTCAAGTTTCTCCTATTTTATGATAATCAGCTAACAAATTATAATCGATATTATTTTATGAAAATTTTATTAGTTGTCAATGATAAGAATACTTTTGCTTCATAAAATACTTTCGGACATGAAAAACTAATCTGAACAATTGAGTTTAATTAATTATTATAATTCCTATAGCTTCTGGATTAAATTAACAAACAACAAATAGTACGAAACATATACAAAAACAAAAATGTTTTTATTATGTTTATAGAACAGTTCTAAAGGAGTTGAGCGAGAGGCAAAATCGAAAAACGTTGAATCTTTATTCCGTCCATATATTTTGCATTAACTCGTCCATCCTTGAAGGGTGAAATTTAAGGGGAGACCAGAGTGGTGAAATTGGAAACGGTATTAGTGGAAGGGTGAAATACTGTGTTCGAATTGGGTGGATAAGAAACGCTTTTTACGTGGCATTAAAAGTTTGTTTGGGAACAGCTGTAATTAACTGGATGTAGTTATTATTTTTTGTACGATAATTATAGTTATTTTTACGAATAATTTTCATGACAAAGCTTTTGTTCGGATGGTCCCATAAAGTGGCAGAAATAATTTAAAAATGTTAATATTAAACTGTGGAAGAGTGTGACTGTTATTTAATCTAATTTTTATATGTAAAATATTTCCTCATACTTCTCTCCACTACTTCTCTTCCTACCTAGGGTGTATAAGAACTACTTTAGACCCGCAAAGTATATGCTGTATTTAAAACTGTCATTTTCTAGCATAAGAACTATTATTTTTGTAAGCTTTGGGAGAGGGTTTTAGCAATTAGCGTCACGTGAATATTAAAACGGAAATTACGTTATATGGTTATAAAGACAGGTGTATAGAACAACTGAAAACATTCCCTTTAGATAATCTACTCCCAAAGGGAAGTTGATGTGTTGTGTTATTCATATAAATCACTAGCAGTAAGCCCGTCCTTTGTACGGTTAGTAGGATTCAGTAAAAGAAGAAAGATTATCATGCAAAATGTAAGCCTGAAATCATAAACAAATTAGTACAAAGAAAATAAATAAATACCAAGCTATGCTATATAACATTATTTTACAATTAAATAGATTAGAACATTTATACCGTTATTATAATTAGTTATACGTTAAAATAACTTTTTAATGTAGTATGATTTCGAAATGGGTTCAATGACCAATATAAACTAACTAATATCGATTTGACAGTTGTTTGTTTTTATTTCTATTAAACCTTTAAACTACAAAGACAGCTGATTATTACCAGTAGGTTATTTATTGAAAACTGAATCAAAATGTGAGTAATATCGCGTAAAAGTGGTTTTAAATGCTCGTTATTTAATTTTTCAAGGGGCGGCGGGCGATTTCAAGCATTTAAAAACCTTCACTGGAATGTAGAGAATACATGAAATAAGTTTCATTGTAATCAGTTCTCCCGTTTTTCCGGAGAAGACGGCGTAAAATGCCTCCTGGCCACAGACAAACAGATAAACAGACAAAAATTGAGATAAGACCGGTTTCAGCTTCTCTAACGCACGAAAAGTAAAAATAACTAAAAAATGAATAATTATGAGCAATGTACAGACAAAACTCTAATTTTATTTGTATAGATATAAGATCAACTCATAGTTTTACCTTTTGAAAATTAACAAGTTAATATAAAGTAATAAAATGTTTCTTGCATTAATCTGTTGTGAATACACGAAAAAATAGTACATTTTTTAATTCCTTACACATAATAGCCATAACAGTGAATGAGAAAAATATGTATAACATTGATGAGTTTAAATATTAGGTTGCATTTGATGTGTAAAATCCTTAGTTCCAGTTCAGAAATATCGTTTGTAATCTAAGGAACAGTCTGATAATTTGAACACTTTGACAAATCTTCACGGCGGCGGGCGATTTCAAGCATTTAAAAACCTTCACTGGAATGTAGAGAATACATGAAATAAGTTTCATTGTAATCAGTTCTCCCGTTTTTCCGGAGAAGACGGCGTAAAATGCCTCCTGGCCACAGACAAACAGATAAACAGACAAAAATTGAGATAAGACCGGTTTCGGCTTCTCTAACGCACGAAAAGTAAAAATAACTAAAAAATGAATAATTATGAGCAATGTACAGACAAAACTCTAATTTTATTTGTATAGATATAAGATCAACTGATAGTTTTAGTTGTTGTGTTTTGTTTTATAATCTTGAATTTTAAGTAATAAAATGTTTCTTGCATTAATCTGTTGTGAATACACGAAAAAATAGTACATTTTTTAATTCCTTACACATAATAGCCATAACAGTGAATGAGAGGTGTTTATTGTCTGAATGGTAAATGATGTGTAAAATCCTTAGTTCCAGTTCAGAAATATCGTTTGTAATCTAAGGAACAGTCTGATAATTTGAACACTTTGACAAATCTTCACCGTTAATACAAGAAGAGTTACTGACTCTGGGGGGTTCCAGGGTTAAAGTGATTTGTTCTCTGACTAGAACACTTCAGTCCTCTACCAAAGGGATTTTTTTCTTATAAGAACAGAGATTTTTATGTTGCTCTACAATTCACTCTATGAAATGTAGGCATAGTAATTTATTATAAATAGCTAAATTATATCTACAAAGGAGATTAAGTTTGTTAAGGAATTCGGAAAGTATTTGAATGATTTGCTCTAAAAGTTTTCTTCATGACAAGTACTTAGAATTTCTTTTTCAAGATCTATCTAAAATAGTTTCTTATCTACCGAAAATTACCTGTCATTTTGAAACGCCATTTTTTGTAAACACGTTACACGTGTTGATTTTGTTGATATTTTATTTGTAGACTAAATTGGATTATTGAAATGGCGACCATACCACAGGTAGGTATTTTACGCCAAGTATGAATAAGGATTGGGTGTAAGATGAATGTGGCACGATCTTGTAGTCTTGTTACTGACTAAGGCTGACATGTTCCTTATACAGGACTGTTAATTAATAGCCCAACAGCCGACTGCAACTAAGGGACCTACAGTTTGACGTGGAATCCGGACAACGGCCTCTGAAAAAACGAATTGGTCTAATTATGAGGATGGTCTTTGTGGATTAACAAAGTATTCAATAGTGTGGACGTTAATCCACACAAGAGAACACTACACCCACCGATCAATCGCTCACAACTATCCACAATTCCAACCATCGCTCAGTGAGGACTGTGGTTTTTATCCCAATACTATGGGTCCCTGTAGGATATTAATTAAAATTCCAGTTTAAGGAACATACCAAGCATATTCAGTATCAGTATAACAAGATTGCACCAAAGTTATCTTACACTCTTCTTAAAATGCCTACCTGGATAGGTCGCCGTTTCGGAAAAGTAAAAAAGTAACATTATATGGATCTTAACAAGGCAATTAGGCTTCAATTGCACCTGCACTATCTCTACAGTCTCTTTCATACTTGGCTTAAAACATCTTCTTGAATAGTTCGTAATTTTAAAGAGTAACAGGTAACAGTAAAAGAACCTACTCAGGTTTTTAAACCAAGTTATGAACGAGAAATGAGTGTGAGATGATTGTGGCACGATCTTGTAGTATTTTTACTGACTAAGGCTGACATGTTCCTTAGACGCCTGGGACTGTTAATATAAAGCGACCAGCTAATGGGATCTCAGGATCTTCCCGTTTAACTACAACTATTTTATCTCTGAATTACAAACTGGTCTAACTATGAGGATGGTCTTGGTATATGATCGTAGTATTCAATAGTCCACACCAGGAAGTATCCAACCCATTGGGCATCTATTGTAACATACCACAATTTATGATCTTCAAGTAAATGTACTATAGAAAACTCCACCATTCCAGTCTAATTATTGATTTCATAACCGTATTTGGTTATATTTTGGTTTAAAACTTAACTAAGCTGCTGTTTTACTAGTTCGACAAGTGTCTAAAGTTTGTTTTAGAGATTTTCACTGTATAGAACTCATCTAGGTGTACATAAACCTCGATATTAGTGGAAATGTGATCAATATCTGTAGAGCAATTGGTTACTGAGGCACTCATGTCGATTGTTCAGATTCCGTGAATGCCGGTTAGTTTAATCGATTGTACGTAGTCATCGCTTCACACTGTGTCAGCTCTATTTCCATGCATACGTTTACCAAACGGCTCAATGGAATGTGTGGATGGTCAATGTGTAGGTACAATAGAAAAAGTCATTTAACCGGAATGAATCGATGATGGTGAAATAAGTTTATATATACGTGGAGAGTAGTATATGCGTCAATATCTTTTATTGAGAATTTCCAATGCGTCTTTGTTTTTAACTACACAACGTTTTTGGAGGTGGACAAACACCTCCCGTTTTCAAGTGATGCGGAAAGAGAGCTAGCGATGCGACACAAGATAACGTGCGCTCAGAACGAGAGTTGGAGTTCGGAGGCGGAGTGTTTTGGTTATTCGTTGCGTTATCAATATAGTTTTTGTATTGGGCACGATAAATAAGTATAGTATTATTGAAAATATGATATAATAATTAATATCTGTAACTTCAAACATTCTTAATGAAAATTAAAGGTAATTACTTGAAAACGGGAGGAGTTTCTCCACCTCCTGAAACGTCGTGTAGTTAAGAACACAGACGCGTTGAAAAAGTTCAATAAAATATATTGAATAATTAATAACCACGCCATAATGTGTTTTAAAGATATGAGACATGTCTAATAAAATGTGTAATTTACCCAATAATATCAATGTTTTAGATTATTTGGTGGCTCAAGTAGCAGCGTGTTGGACTCCAAACTGTGGTCAGAAATGTCCCTTATTTGGGTTTCAGAGTCCCCAATCGGTGTTTGTCAGTAATGTGCACCTTGCACTGTGTCAACTATGATTGATACTCTCTAAACATAGACCGTAGACTATGCAGGGGAAAGATTATACTCCTTAGGTATAGGTATATGAGGGTAATGTAGCCTTTCACCCTCTTCAGAAAAGCTTATTTTCATTTCCAATATTTTAAGAAGTGTCATTGAGGGGGCACTAACCCCACTTCTTAATGTTAGGAAAATTTAATTTTTTTGGAAACATAGATGTATGATATTTACTTTTTTTTGAAAAAACTTTTTTTAAAAAATATAAAAATAAAAAAATACAAATAAAAAATATTATAACAAAAAATATAATTTGTACTTTTTAAAAAAATAATTATAAATTAAAATATTTAGTTCCTGAGAAAAATAATAAAATAATTAATATAAATAAATAGTAAAAAATTCGTATTATAATTATTTATATAAAATTCAAATAATACAATAATAAAATATAAACGGTTAATTAAAAAAATATATAAAATAAATACAAATTCCAAATTTTCTTCCCGAAAAATCTTTTTTTAACTCAGGTAAACATAGCTTGGAAACCGTTAAAGTTATTTTGATGAGATGTTTGTCACACAAAATATATTACATATTGCAGCTTTGGTACTAAAACTATTATGTTTGCTTCAAAATCGTCGTCTAATTTTATAATTCGAGTTCCAACGAACTATTAGATATTGAATACAAACTGTGCAAAAATGTATGTGAAAAGTAATCTATGAGATATGTACCTAAAATATGAAAATTTAACATGGGGTCTTATGGAACTCAACTTAAACCGTTTATAAATAAAAATAGAACAGACTGAGTAAATCTAGAGACGCCGGTGCAAATCCGTTCCGGCCCAAAATTGTTATTAATGAAGTCGATTTCTGCCAATCCACTCGCTCCGACCCTCTGTAATTTTTCAACCTTTTTCTCCGATATCTCACTCCATCCTAATTCTCTCAAATTCTTCCTCAAATATTTTTGGTATTTATTACTGTCATAAAGCTTTGATTGTAACGTCTACTATTATTTTGTTTATTTATAGCAAAATAATAAACTAACCAAAGGAATTAAGATTTTTGAAATTCATTCACACTACGTTGATATTTTATTTCGTTTAACATTTTAATCGTCTCCAAGTGATATGTTTGGTGGTTTTGAGATCTTTGTACTCAACGGCTTAAAGTTATAATAACTCCATGCATGTTTCAGTAGTTTTAGCGAATTTCCCATAGGGAAGAATCTATTACCTATATCATTAAATTACGCCCCAACAGTGTTAATTTTATCTATTTTAGTTTTTTGGAGAGTACGTTTCAAATTCGAGTTTTTTTTTTTTGGAGCTTGGTTTTTTTTATAAACGTTTGTACAAATACATAAGTTTTCATTTTTTAAACGGTTGTGGGTTGTTGTTTTGTTTGGTTGGGCGCGTTTTTGGATTGCAGGTTGTTGTTCTTTTTCTTGTTTCTTTGGTGTTTTTTACTCAGTTACCATAGCTGTGAAACCGTTTTATTTTTTTATTTTGGTTTGAGATGTTTGTAATATATTTTGCAGCTTTGTGTTTTTTTTTTGCTTCAAAATCGTCGTCTAATTTTATTTGTTCGTTTTTGTTAGTGGAGTTTTTTTTTTGTGTGTTTATTGTATGTGTTAATCTATGGTATGTTTATTTCTTTTTTTTTGGTTTTTATTTGTTGTATTGTGGTCCGGTTTTTTGTGGGGTGTGATGTGTTTTGTTGTTTGTTAATGTGGTCGTTTTATGGGTTCCACTGTGTCTGTTTTTTTTTTTCTTGTTTTTGTCCATCCTATTTCTCTCCAATTTTTTTATTTGTTTTTTATTACTGTTCTTTGATTGTAATGTTTATTTTGTTGTTTTATTTTCTTTAAAGGTTTTTGATTTTTTGTTGATATTTTATTTTGTTTTTCTTTTTTTTTTTGTTTTTTTTTTTTTGTACTTTCTTTTTTTTTTTTTTTTTTTGTTTTTTTTTTTTTTACCGTAGGTCTCTGTGGTAAGGGGGTTGTTTAATTCTTCTTTTATTGTGCCTAGAGACCAAAAACAATAGTCGTTCTCTATCTCCAACGGTTACTGAGATATAAAAAATCTAAACACAGTACGTTGTATTTTGGGGCTCCAATGTTAATCTTATGGAGGATAAGGAAAAATTAATGTTTCACTTATTATCTAATATTTTTGGATGAAACTTGATACCTATTTAGCTTCATGTGGTTAAGATCCATACATTTATGCTAAAACATCATAGTTTATGTGTTTATCATGGCAGCTAACCTGCATACTCTTTTCCCGTGTTAATCACATAGAGTTTAGGTAAACTCCTTTATTTGTGAACAGATTTTGATGAAACTTGATATAAATGGTTAAAATATAAATTGTTTACGCTATAAAAACCTACTTTTAGCGTTCCTCATAGCAGCAAACCTGTATACTCTTTCCCATGTTAATCTTATGGAGAGTAGGCAAATAATACTCATATTTATTGACAGATAATGATAAAACTTGTCATATATTATTATTATGTTATTGTTTTGTAAATTCGCTGAGTACGCAGTTCTGCTGTGACGGGGGTTTTTAGTATTTTGTTCTTATTTAATGTAAATGTACTATTACTGTTGTTTTTAGAGGATATGGCTTTGATTTCGTTACGATTTTTATGAAGTAAACCAACTTTTAAAACTATTTCAATTATCCCTATCAAGGTTTTAAACGAGTAAATATTTCGTTCCATGTAACCTTAAGTGGATTTGCTACTCGTATAACAGTTTCCTTCTAAATGTATAATTTATTTTATTCTAAATAAGAAAAACACTGTACACTTAACCTATAGTACTTAATTTTAGTGTCATAATTTAAGTTTTCCCAAACCTTTACATATCACAGCCGATTATCCGAAGCGCGAAATGTCGATTATCCGAAAGTAGATTTTTTCTATGTTTTCACGGCTTTAAATTGATGTTACAAAAGAACCGTTGAAGTTATGTGGATGATTATTTTAATACTAATTATCAGGGATATATTTAAAGGTTTCGTGTATTTTTTAATATTATTAGACTGTAGGTTTAAGGTAAAATTAATTTATTTTTTACTTTCTTACAATAGTTTCTTTATTTTAACACAATATGTATTTTAATACATGAATTTTTATTTAATTTAAATACCTACAATTCGATGCCAAAATAATCAATCGTTAGTGAGTAGTTCTCAAAGATATCCATAAAAAAACTTTTATTATTAAAAATGAAAAAATCAAAACAGTTTTTCATTATTGTTAGGAGTCGGGATACACCTGCCAAAGATTAGATGGATTAGAAAGAAAGAAATAAAAAAAAATTACGGGTATTGAATCCCATTAATGTATTAAATACATTTTGATATTTAAAATTAGTAACTTATTGTATTTCCTACACAAATAGTATTTTTATTTTTTTTAGGTAAAGGTTCAAATCCTGGTACTGGTAACGTAAGAAATAACGTCAACCTTTTTCGATAGGTAAATGATTACCTTTTTGAAACTACAAAATGGCGTCATTCAGGTTTCGCTAATTATGACACTATGTTAGTATTTGTATTGCTAAGAGTCAAGCTTAATCAAGCTTTCTCCGACTATAATGCCTAAAAGACTATACTATACTTATCTTAACATAAACGATCTTCTTATAACCTTTTACATTCCCATAAAATATTCTCTATACGATTCTGCATCCTTAATATTGGCTTCTGGAACGGAGAATTCTTATCTCGGCTCCAGAGTAAATGCATTGCACGTGCAGCCAGCGGGTAACTTGCCTTATCTCTCTCTAAAAGCACCTACTGCTGAATTCAAGCGCCCAAAAAACTACATACAAGACGTTGTTACTGCTGAGTGTTTCATTTCAGAAGATAAAGTAAAAATATTATAAAATGTAACTGGAAATATTACATTTGCATTTTTGTATTTTTACATTCGTACATTTTAACAGTTTATCGCATTTGTTAATATGAGGCCTTAAATGCCTCAGCTGTGGTTACTACAGTGTAACACGTCACGAAACGAAGGTGCGAGATAGACTGAAGGTCACGTAATCTCCACCACCGTATCGCTTCGACTACTGACACCAAAAACAATAGGTAATCCGAGTTGAAGGCCAAAATATTACACTCCATGTTTTGTAGAAACTTAAAATGAAAAGTCAGCGCTGCGCTCACCCCTCGACTATACTGATCGTATCTATAACTGTACCATTGTGGCTGTCGGTGCCATCCCGACCGGGGAAACTCATTCCAGTACCAACCACCACCACTACTAGTCCAAACCCAGGAGGGAGTGAAACCTTCTCCAGTCCATAGTACTATAATCTTTTTAAGCCTAAATGGTATTTGAGTATCTTCCCATTTCATAACTAACACAATCCTTCGGTATAGAACATTACAGAAAAACGTATAAGAAAAGTCCACTTACAAAAGTAGAGTTGGTCATGAGGACTCGGACAGTGTTGTTGTGAGCGTTGAAGATACTGAGACCTCCGTGCATGTCCCTGTACACCACCTCGGTTTCTGAAACATAAAATTTAGTCGTTAATAAAATTGGATGTGCAAATTTATATAAACAAAAATCAAAAATAAAAAAAGTTTGACTGGGACAGTGGCAACGTCCTGTAATCCAGCTACTTGGAGGTCACGAATTGTGGATAGTTATGAGCGATGGACGGTGGATGTAGTATTCTCTTGTGTGGATTAACGTCCGCACTACTGAATATTGCGTTAATCCGCAAAGACCATCCTCACTATTAGACCAATTCGTAATTCAGAGTTCGTGGTTCGGATTCCACGTTAAATTGCAGGTCCATTAGTTGACATTGGCTTTTGGGCTATTAACTAACAGTTCTGTCTAAGGAACATTTTAGCCTTAACCAGTAACAAGACTACAAGATCGCGCTAAAATCATCTTACACTCAATCCTCATTCATCCTTAGCTGAAAATACCTACATTGTAGTATGATTGCCATTTCAATGATCTAATATAATCTAATCTATCAATGTGTAATTCAATATGCTATTAATATATAATTTGACAGGGGTGGTGGTGAGCTGTGTAATCAAGCTAATTGCCGGTTACGTATTGCGGATAGTTATAAACAAAGACCTGTGGATATGATTTCTCTGGTGTGGATTAACGCACTTTAGAATACTATATTCATCCACAAAGATCGCCCTCACAAATGAGATCAGTTTGTAACTCAAATACAACGATGTGGTTTGGACCCTACGTTAAGCTATAATGACGTTAAACTTAGATACAATTGACTTTTGAGCTATTAATTTAACAGTCCTGTTTAATAAAAATGGCCGATGTGGATAGTAACGCGTCTACAATATCGTGCCACAATCTCTAGCAGCACACATCGTTGGCCCAACGTTGGATTATTGTCGGGTTGGATGTGAAATAGTTGGTAGGCATTCTCGTGGTTGGACCAACGTAATAATGATAACGTAACCCGTACTCGCAAATCCAATGTCAAAAGACTTTGGACCAATATCAGACAGTTGTTGGCAAATCCTAGTTTCAAGGATAAATTAAACAAATTTTAATATTTTTTATTGCGAAATCTATTAAAGACAGTCTCGAAATAATGTTCTACTTAACACCATATGTTTGATAATGAAATATTAACTTTAGCATTCGATTCTGATATCTCCGGTAGTCTTTGTGTTATTTCATGCAAAACGCCAATAGCCGGCGTTTTGCACGTTTTTTACGCTTTGTGTTTTACGATAGTTTGGCACTTTGCAAATTGCGGAAGAGACTCACTTCAGCTCTACAGTTCTAGTGTTGCTAAATTCTTTTGTCTTACGATGAATTTCGCTATTTAAAACGTGAAAATAACAGAACTATTTTCAGTTATTATAAACTTCATTTATTTCATTTTGGTTATATGGTTGAAAAAAATGTCCCATTGTAATAAACAATGCAATACCAGTATTCCTCTAGTTCTGAAAAAAGAACAACAGTAACATAAACAGAAAAAATAAACTTTTTTATGACAATGAAGCGTAATACTCGAGTCGAAATTATTAAATTTTATTTCTTTTATATTACACTTTCTTAAGTGAAGCACTGAAAACTGAATAAATACTAATTTCAATAAATGTACTGGTTGGCTCACTGTTGGGTAATGGTTGGCATTGTTGGATAATGGTTGGTTATTCCATTAATGGGCCAACCTCGCACCGTATGATATGCCGAACCGTTGGCCAACTATTGTCGCCGATCATATTGAACTGTTAAATGGTTTAGAAATTTTAGAAAATCTTCCCGAGTAAGACACATTCTATTTTGATAAAACGTATCTTTGTATTCAATTAAATAACTTTTTAACGAAACTAGGACGCATGAATATTGATTATCCACACGCACTGGGAAAGCGTGCAAATATTCAGTCTCATTGAATATTCATTTCGAAGCTCTTGGTTGGCCATGTGTTCGTTAGTCAATGCGTGAACACGTTTGTCAAACTAACTCACTTGTTTTGCTAATTGGCTAGCTTCATTTTCTATTCATTTTATAATAACAATTATAATAAGACTGTTGACATCTTTTTTGTCTAGAAAATAAAATGCATTGATTAAGTTATTTGATTGTTTCAGTTACTACTACAGTATTGTTTCAAAATTACTGATAGTTCTATATGTTTATTCAAAATACATAAAAAAGTACATAAGTTAAAGAGCTTGCTATGTTCTACGATGAGTTATAATAGTGATTTTGTTGTTATTATACATGATTGATCTCTTCACTATAATATTACTCACTAGGGGGTGAGATCGGCTTTCTTTAGAGGGGCTTTCCACGCAACGGTATAGCGTAGTTTTTATTTTAATCAAATAAATAAATATTAAACAGTATTTATGATAATTTGATGGAATTAAAATTAAATTTAAATATGTTATACTAATAAATAAACTAAACTGGTTTAATACTAGAACCCTGGTGTGTCCTGTAATCCAACTACAGTACTTGGAGGTTACGAATTGTGGATAGTTGTAAGCGATGGTGGGTGTAGTGTTCTCTTGTGTGGATTAACGTCCGCACTATTGAATACTACGTTAATCCGCAAAGATAATTATTATCTTAATTTTAGAGTAGTTCGTAACTCCAAGTTAAACTGTAGGTCTCCTAGATATGCCATTCACTGTTGGCCTCTTAATTGACATGTCAGCCTTAGTCAGTAACAAGACTACAAGATCACGCCACAATCATCTTACACTCTTCTCTCATTCATACACCATTTCACTAACTAACCAACCAAACTAATTTAGTCCACATTTTAATTATTTATTTTATCATTATTCTGTGAAATGTAGGATGTTTTGGTTCAAAATAGACATCCAGTATTAGGAAACGTTAAACAAAGTATTGTAATAGTAGTACTAACACTCCCTTAGAGGAATAAAAACAGTAAAGATTTAAAATTACAAATACGTTATTCTTCAGCTTAAGTAATAGTTACACTCATATTAATTTACTACAGTGAACTGGTGTATGAAGTTTGTTTCATATGTATTTCATATATTAGTCAAAACATACCAACTAATTACCGCATGCTCAAACATTTAATTTCAATAAAAACTATATTTAAGACATTAATAAATTACAATCATGAAAATTAAAAAGCTTTTGTAAACTGGTCTTGCAAAAACTATAATTTTTATGATAAATAGCTTAAATTCATGACGTGATTGAAAACTTTAGTTTTTGAAAATTCTTATAACAAATTGTTAAAAGGTTCAAAGATATAAAAACCGGCAAGTAGAGCTTAAACTAACATATGTCTGGCTTACACTTCGTCTGCTGACAGTTCGGTATTGTAAGAACATGAGGGCTGTTTCCGTAATCCGACATGTGGCGGCGCCACTGTCGTGTTCTGTTACATTCTATACAAAATATTGTTACATCCATCTATATAAATAAAATTAGAGTTTTGCCTGTATATTGATCAGAATTATTCATTTTTTAGTTATTTTTACTTTTCGTGCGTTAGAGAAGCCGAAACTGGTCTTATCTCAATTTTTGTCTGTTTGTCGGTTTGTCTGTTTGTCTGTGACGCTTCAGGAGGCATTTTACGCCGTCTTCTCCGAAAAAAACGGGAGAACTGATAACAATGAAACTTATTTCATACATTCTCTACATTCCAGAGAAGGTTTTTAAAGGCTTAAAATTGTCCGCCGACCCTTGAAAAGTAAATAACGAGCATTTAAAACCCCAATTTTTACGCGATATTCGTCGCATTTTGCTTCAGTTTTAAATGAATAACCTACTGGTAATAATCAGCTGTCTTTGTAGTTTAAAGATTTAATAGAAAGAAAAACAAACAGCTGTTGAATCAATATTAGTTAGTTTATATTGGTTAAACCCATTTCGATATCATACTATATTAAAAAGTTAATTTAACGTATAACTAATAATAATAAAGCTGGGTATTGATTTATTTCTTTGTATTGATGTGTTAAGGATTCAGGTTTACATTTTGGTATGATGAACTTCCTTCTATGAACTGATTCCTACAACCCGTACAAAGGACGGCTTCACTGCTAAAGCAAAGGAAACAAACACATTTGGTTTAAGACTTTTCCTTCCTTCCCTTATACATTATATGAAAAAAGCATTGTTATGTAAAAATTTTTGAATTTGAGTTGAGAGTGAATGTATTTGTTTTGAAGCTGCATAAATCGAAAAAAAATTATTTTTGGACTGTTTTTTGTCTTTCTTTGTACACACCTCCAATACCAGATCGTCTGTTTTTATGAAACTAGGTGCACTGGGTACACACTTGGATCCATTTATAAATCCATATAAAATCTAATGGTTTATAGTTATTAAGGTCTCAAATAATACAACACTATTCAATTATCTGTAAAACTAATGTATCATGAATTAACGGGTTTTTAATAAAAATTATTTAATTTGTAAAACTATTTGAATACCTCCATTAAAACTGGCTCAAAAAGCTAAACAAATTAGTATTTTGAATCAGTAACAAACGACTAACGATTCATATAAATTTGAATTTACTGTCCGTGGTAGACGCAGTACGTTGTCTTTGAGAGCCCTCAATGTTATTCTTACGGAAGATAAACATATTAATATTAATTTATTATAGTAATTTTGAAATATTTGAAGGTTTACGTTTTAAAAGTTTTGTTTCAAAACTTGCCACTTAAGGTTGTTTAAGCACAGTATCCTAACTTTATTCGGTGAAATATCGTTTGAGACCCGCCTTAGAACTTTATTTCACCAGGAGACTAATAGAGGGTGCTAAAGCGTCTGTATCTTTCAGGTGTGGCACTCTTTATCCGAGTTCATTTCTCACCCCGCGCTGGGGGGGGGACGAAACATGTTTTCATAACATCTAACCTAATGCACCTTCGTGCTCGCATTGTTATTCGCCGCTCTGAGCGCACTCCAGAGAGATTTACGTAAAAGGATTTTGACGACAATGCCTCGACGGAGATGTTTATTTGCTCCCTGAGCGCTATTTCATCTATGAGATACGTTCTAGGTTTTAAAATACGTCTGTTGTAGCAAAACATCACGAAAAGATAATCTTTGTGTGGAAATTTAACCCTACAACCGGTTGGTGTTTAAGCCTTGAACGAAACAAATCATTAAGAACTCTTCTTTCTTCTATTCTTAAATACCATTTTGGATTTTTGACATGGATATGTCTTAGCTCTGGAGGGAGGGTTGTTGGTGATTTGTAAAATGGAAAATATGTAACAGGTTTCCATAGAAACCACTAGAGCTATTGTATTGCATGTTTTTGCATTTTTGTAAGAGAATGTCTGTCTACTCATTATTCAGGAACGAGATATACATGATTATAACACAAGGTCTTTTTCTAGACATGTATTCAGGACGACACAGCACGGATTGGTGGCCATGGAACGCCTCCCCTCATTGGCGGGTATTTCCATATTGAAGAATTCCGGAGAATATCAGATCCGAAAATTCAAAACCAAAATTCAAATGAAAATTTAGATGCTTTTTAGCGTCGTACGTGTTCTACTCGGTGGACGAGTTCATGGACCACACAAGGGGGTAACATCGGCTTGAGATCTGAGCTATACTAGCTCGTAGGACAGTAGTTGTGCTTTTGGCTTTTTTTGTGTGATCTGGCTGGTTCCTTGTTTTGACTATGCCATAATTGTTTCGAATTTTATTGATTTATTTTGTTTTAAGTTTTAATATTTTAATTTTCTATGACGCTTGTTATACAAATGTTCATTTTGTCATCACAGCAATGAAGATTATTATTATTATTATCTACAAGTAAACACTTTCAACTTAGTGTACATTTTTAAGTAATCACTTGAAAACAGAAGGAATTTATCTATCTACAGAAACGTTGTGTTTAACGAGTTGAAAAGTTCAAACTAGATAAAATTGACAAATAATTTCATTGAAAATGTAGACTTAATTAACTTGAATTAGTGATTACACATGTAAGTTATTAAATAAATATTATTTTCTTGTCAGATTTCATCCAAATCTGACAACATGGTTAATGCATTTACCGAACCGTCAAACGAGTCCAGAATGATAATTGACACAGACATTTTATGTTGGGACAGAAGAGTGGAAAATGTAA
This sequence comes from Nephotettix cincticeps, assembly GCA_023375725.1. NCBI lineage: Eukaryota > Metazoa > Arthropoda > Insecta > Hemiptera > Cicadellidae > Nephotettix > Nephotettix cincticeps. The sequence continues at coordinate 66,353,500 of CM041785.1, forward strand.
AATAAGTGACAATCGTGATCAGCTGTATTTGCTTGTAACCCCCAAGCGAGCTGTATAGTGAAGTGCTGTACAAATAGAACGGATTTTTTAATGTTACTCGAGAGAAATGTTGTACATGTGTATAATCGTTTTAATAGAAACGCTGAAATTCGAATGTGTTTTGTATGAAATTCAGTAGGTAGTGTAATAGTGCTGAATTTTTTGACATCGATGTTACTTATTATTTTGACCCTTGAAAACTTTACAAGTATCTACTACACTGACCGTATCCGTTCTATTCGTTTTATAGGACTATGCATATTTAAAAGTCAAAACTCCTTCATCAGGGAAGATATTTATATGTCAGTTTTTCATCATAAAGACATGGTAAGACCATTGGACATAATTTAAACACTGAACACTTTACGGTCATATGCCGAACTTCGCACGATATTTTGTGTGTTGTTTCGAATTGATGTGCTTTTACGGACTACCATCTAGTTCTTTGTCTGAAATTCATTATTGGTGATGGTGAATTAATGTTGTTTAGATTTTTAATGAGTAAATTTTCCATCACGATTTTATGTAAAATAAAGTTTCATGATGTTTCAAGATCTGGAATCTGATCCCGTCCTCGTGTTAGAGTCTCTGTGAGGAGTGGATGTGTTATGTTTTTTATGTGTGTAATTGTTTGTTTGTAAGTTTTTCGGCTGCTAAATTTTTTTGTTTTCAGTTTTATACCGGCTTACTAGCTCGCCCGAGGACGGATCAGTTCTAGATCCCGAAATAAAAATTTAAATAACACCATCTAGTCTTTTTCAGTAATCATTGCTCATTAGTAAAAAATTCTGCCATCCTTGAAAAACTTTTTTGATATATTGAAACTTAAATTTTAAGATATATATACGAGAAATTTGAATAAATGTTATAGCTGTTAGTTAAGATTTGAGAAGTTTATAATAATGTTTTTTATATTTTTACTGTATAAATTAAACAAAATATTTAGGTTTAGAGGTACCAGACTATTGATACAAACTCTAGGAAAAGATTGTAGGATATTCATCACGAAAAATGTTTCTTGTTTATATTAAAGGCTATATTAATTTAGATTTTTGTTTAAAGACAGTATTTTTTTTAGCTTACATATTTTTTATCAACTAAGTTATCCGAGAATAAGAGCTCATTAGATATAATATGATCTATAACGAAAATATTTTTTTTTAATTTGAAACAAATTTAAACGTAAGATAAAAAATTATAGGAAACGTATAACCCCAGTATTTACAGAAAGAAATCTGTAAGACATTAAAAAATTGAGATTACAAGTTTTATCCAAACCAAAATTACTAGTTTAAAACTGTTTTGAAGTACCGTAAAGTAATTTGTTTAGAGAGTTTGATGAAGTTTAGTACATTCTATAGAGCTAACAATAAACCCTCATTAACCTATTAGGGAAGGGTTGGACTTTGAAGAGGAAGTCTGGTGTCGTGCACAGTGTAGTCGACAGGGCGTTTCACTTTAAAAGGCAACTTTCTACGAGTACAACTAGTTCGATGTTATCAGTGGCCGGTGAAATATTTAGATTATTCACGTACAAGAATTTAAAGACAATTAAACATAGAAAACCTAACAGTGTCTTAAACAATGTCTCAAAAGAAAAATCATTGATAGAATTCGGCTTACAGAAGTTTATGAGCGTTTCTAAAACTTGTGGGCATAGACAGTTAATAAATAACAATCTTTTTGTAAAATCGTCTATTATTTGAGATAATGACAGATTAGTCTCAAATTTAGTATGCCAAACCTCAATAGACATCTTCTCTGGATCGAACTGTTCGCAAGAAAACCTCGGGAGAACAGGTTCATGGGATTGCTGCTCTAATAACAAACTGTATGGACATTTAAATTCAGTATAAGATTAGCTAAAACAATTGAGGTTGGCCAAAAACTCTTAAACGACGACGACAACTTGGCCGACGCCGTAGCTCAGTTAGTAGCGCTCAGGTCTCACGTACGCAAGGTCGCGTGATCGATCCCCACCCGAGGGCTATATTTTTGTTCAGTATTTATGCCATATTAATTAAGGGGTATGAAAACGGTTTTATTTAAACCACATAAATGTTTTCATTGAGCAGTAAATTTGTTTTAATTTTGCTAATTAACTTGTAAAAACATGTCTTATTCTATCCGAGAAAAGCTCGGTCACCAGGTACTTAACACATTATAAGTGAAACAAACATTACGAAGAACTTTTTAATGCTTAACATCACACACAAAAACATAACATCAACAATGAAAAATGTCAACAAAAACCATATGGTTTTAAGACCATATGTCAAAACCTATCATAAATGTATACGGAACATAGATAGGATAGGAAACTAATATTTTCATTTGTTTGTATCCCATTTTAAGAGTCGTTAAATTGAAACATACCTAAACACCTATATAAGTTCAACATTCACCTGTTGTAGAGAAAATGTATGAATATCGAATACAAAATGAAGTAAAAAATTAATTATAACTTCGTACTGTACTCAAAGGTTTGGTCAACATATCAAAGTCTAGGTAAACCCAATTCAGAAAGAAATTTATAGTGTAAAAATATAAACGGGATTTTTGGAACAAACCTTTTTTAAGTGAGATAAACTATTTGTATATTTGAAGGAAAACTTCACAATAAAATTGATATTTTTCCCAATGTCTTATTGACTTAAAATGACTACTATGAAATCAATTGATGTAAATAATCGACAGTAAAGATGCCACTTAATTCAACTTTTATTATTTCTGAGAATAGATTTTATAGATTCATAAAGTACTATAATCTTAAGAGGTCACTGTAAAACAAAATGGTTCTCCGATACTCTTGACTAACTTCTACTTGTCATGCCATGCTTCTGATAAAGCCACTCCATGGACTATTATTAGCAGTTCATAAATTCAAAGACACGTTTTAAACTACGTATTGTACCCCAAACTTTATTTTTTAGAAGTGTTTATTTCATAGTTTTTATACATTTTATTTTTTCCTATATTATTATAAAATAGGTATGTTGTTTTGAGAAATAACTCTCAGCAAAAGCAAAATGTTTCTAATGGAAAAAGTTTATAGAACTGTAATTTAATCTCTCTCCACCACTTCTATTCAAAACAAAATTAATGGGAACTATAAAACGAATTTCAACGAAACAATGTTTGAGATTATGAAATTCTTCTTATAGATATTCATTCATAGATTAGATTATTGAAATGGCGACCATACTACAAGGTAGGTATTCTAAGCTACGTATGAATGAGGATTGAGTGTAAGATGATTGTGGCGTGATCTTGTAGTCTTTTTACTGACTAAGGCTGACATATTCCTTAGACAGGACTGTTAATTAATAGCCCAACAGACGATGCAATTAATGTACCTACAGTTTAACGTGGAATCAGAACAACGGCCTCTGAATTAGGAATTGGTCTAATCATGAGAATACCTTTGCGGATTAACGTAGTATTCAACTGTACGGGCGTTAATCCACACAAGATAACACTACACCCACCGACCATCACTCACAACTATCCACAATTCGTGACCTCCAAGTAGTTGTATTACAGGATGAATCCATCATCCCAGTCTATAAAATCTATAAAATAAATAATACATACTCAACTCAACTATCATAGTCTTTCCCACATTTAAAACTCATTTTCATACACAAATTATATTGATGCATCTAAATTTCTAATGGAGCCGTGTCTCAGTATCGACTATAATTTATCGTTGTTGTAAACATTGTAATCTACGTGTGACAGCCATAACCAGGCAGGGCCGTCGTAAAACGTACGTTATCTTTATAGCTGATTCCTAATTAGCATATTTATGGTGAACGTTGCAGATATGTTTTCAATTTGTAAACCGTTGTTAAATGTGTTGTACACTGAGCTGTAATTTACAACGTTAATATAAATACAAAATGAGGTTCTCAATTTAAAATCCTACGAGTAATCTGACTCCCATAAGAAATTAATGTTAGCTAAATGACACATAACTCAGTTTTGGAAAGAGATTGAGCCTTAATTGTTTTTTTTATTTGAAAGATTTGGTCTTTTTCTAGTTACATGAGTTTATATTTGTAATTCAACAATAAACTTTTTAATTTTTTTGTAAAAAGCTTACCAAAAGTTTTAAATTTTTATCAAAAATATTTTCTTAATCAATAAATATTCACAATTAAGAAACCTCATGATAGGAAATAGTTTATAGCATGATAAATGTAATGCAAAACTTACATAGTGATACATGAAGTAGTTTTAGAGTTATGTGTCATTGAAGTTTAAAAAGTACAAGTTTCGGGAAATCAACAAAAAGATGCGATTATTTGACGAAAAAGCTAGTGTAAGCCTGTTTAGTTTAATATATTTTATGACTTTTCGGGAAAATAAATGTTAAGTGTTGTATATCATTGAAAAGAGGAAATTCTATCTAAGAGGAATATTAATCAATAAAAAAAATCATGTTATACTTAATGATCAACCAAAGTTTGGAAAATTGTATTTAAGTCTGAATAAAAACACGACGTTCCAAAAAAAGTAAGTTTTGTATTATATTGTATTATAATTACGGATAAAATTGCAGAAAAATTGTATTATTTTGTATTTTATTATATTCTGATTTAGTGCTTGAGTTTCCAAGTAGCACTAGTGCACTCATATAGTCGGGACAATAGCTTGACGTGCCTTCCGAAGCACGGTGACAGTCTGATAAATTAAATTTTTACATACGTCATGAACGGGAATCGACCCGAGTTTAGGTTGGTAGACCTGTAGCCTGTACTATACCTCAGCTAGGACTGCCTTAACATGGCGTTCCACTCATTTTCAGTAATAAATCTCTTTAGTAAATTAGTATTTAATAATTACTCAGATTTTTAAATAATATTAATGTAGAATTTCACTGTATTACTTAAGTCCTGTCTATTTTGTGTGTTTTTCTCTCTACGAGCAGCCCGAACTTCCCTTATGCGTGTGCCGTGTTCATATTTTGTTATTCGGTTCATTTTCAGTTTTAAACTTTCTTTCGGTGTCTTTTCCTCTTGTTCGCCCAGTCCTCTGACTGCGTTCTTTTATTTCTGTTCGTTTCGTTGCATTTATTTGTTGTTTGATAAGGATTGTAGTTCTTCTTGATCATATCAGGAACGTTCTGTTTTGTGTTATTTCTTGTGTGACGCTAAGTTTATCCATATCATTTCTCACTTCGTTCGCCCACTTGTTGTATTTTCTTACTCTAATCCAAGATCTGTCTTGTTAATCTGTGTGGTGCCATTTTGTTTAGGTATATTATATTAAAGATATAGCTGTAGTTTTGGTTTCTTGATCTTGTCTTTATTATCTTTGTGTGTTCGTATAGTTTCCTCCAGTCTCTTTAGCCAAACCCCGTCCTTTTTTGTTGCCTCGTATATTTTAATTAGTATTATATTATATATCTATAAAATTATCCAGTTTTACTTAAGGGTACAAAATTATCAATTTTATTTTTCATCATTATTGTCAACATTTAAAGTCAAGGATTACTATTCGTAGTATAAATACTTATATGACCTCTAATGTGGTAGGCTTGACATATGTGTGAGTATTTTTGTTTTTTAATGTTGGTAATATATAAAGTCCATCCTTGGCTACAGGTGGTGGGTGTTGCTTATAAAACCCGCTTCCAACATGACAGTGTATGAAGGATGACGGCGGCATATAGTGCTTTGCGCTCTCTTATTTTTTAGAAAATAACCTTTCAATGTAAAAGGAATGTATGAGTGCATTAACTTCGTTATTATAAAGTCCATCCTAGGCTACAGGTGGTGGGTGTTGCTTATAAAACCCGCTTCCAACATGACAGTGTATGAAGGATGACGGCGGCATATAGTGCTTTGCGCTCTCTGGCAGATGGGTTATTCCTGAATTGTGAGAAATTTTATCTGCATTATTTAAAAGCTTTTGTATTAAAGCGGACCCGACAGACGTTGTCCCGTCCCACGTCTTAAATGTAAATCTTTATAAATTTGCTGTAACAATTAGACTGTTATGACGGAAAGTTTGAGTAGAAACTTATTACAATACCTTACGTCATTCATATATATTTATCACAACACAACCGATAGATAACGTATCAGACGGTGGTCCTTTGTAGTGTAGTGGTTAGACTGCTGTGCTGACGAGCACGACAGTTGAAGCCATTCGGAGGGACGAGGGTTTGAATCCCGACCATGAGCAATCCCAATTTGGCTTGCAAATGTGTGGTATAGTGGCGTGGAGGGCCCACCTTAAATAAACGGTGACCGGCTTGGGTGGAAGTTGACGGCATTTGTAGGCTTAATTGGGATTGCAGTGGACACATTTTGCTTTTATGGTTAGTGGTTATAAGGGGGGGTGGCATGTTTTGTGATTTTTTGGGTATGCTTGGTATTTTATGAAGAGTTGCATAAAAATAACAAAATTTAAATAGTCATAGCACTTGGAGGGTTAAAAGCTTTTGCATTAAGCTTTAGCTTAGGCTTTTAGAAACTTATTACAATACCTTACGTCATTCATATATATTTATCACAACACAACCGATAGATAAACGTATGTGCGTATGTGTATTAATAGGCTTTTAGAGATGTTAAATATAGAAGCTGTGTTCAATAGAACTGGAGGAATTATGTTAAATATGGGTACTTTGAAGTAGTAACCTATTTCAAAATAAATAAAGAAAGAAGTAATAGACGTACTAAAAATTAAAAAAATACTCGTATGTGTTCAGCCGAACTGTCCGTTATGAATCTCCATTCGGATATGTATCGTTAGAGTAGCATAGCAGTATGAATGTTTAGACACTTTACACCATACACATGAAGACTATAGTCTCCATTGCTTAGACTATGAAACAGGTTTTCATATTTTACAGGCTCTGGTGATCTCTATAGAGATTCCCAGAGATTCTCTATTTCCCACAGGGAAGTAAATACAAACATTTTATTTAGAAATGAAATTATGTATCACTAGAGGTAAAGGACACACTCCGTGAAGTGTTCGACTTATACCCACCCTAGGTTGATTCCCAACTTGATAGAACCTATGTTACCGGTCACAGAAACGCTCTACCACTGCGCATTACGAGAAACAGTGCAGGAAAAAAGAAGTATAGTGAGGGTATGAATAGGGGGGAAGTAATTTGTAGAGCTCGGGATGAAAGATAAGCGATATTTTAATTTAGCAGATTTAAACTTGTTTAGATGACATGAAAGAGCATTTTCGTGACATGTTAACTATTGGTTGGGGGGGTGATAAGTGTGCAAATCCAATGAATGAGCACAGACTCTGCTGCAGACGATTTGCCAAACTTCCTCCTCTCTGCCATCAGATCACCCATGTCATGTGACTGGATGCGAGTGACGTCATTGCTGACTAGTGAACTACTCGACTGCTCATAACCGTCCACAGTTGGAAATGAAAACTAGTCTCAAAGAGGTTGGCCGTTATACCATTATACCATTACCATTTGGCGACCTACCCAGGTAGGTATTTTAAGCCAAGTATGAATGAAAAATGATTGTGGGAGGATTGTGGCGCGATCTTGTAGTCTTGTTACTGACCAAGGCTGACATGACCCTTAGCCAGGACTGTTAATTAATAGCCCAACAGCCGATGGCAACTAAGGGACCTACAGTTTAAAGTGGAATCCGAACCACGGCCTATGAATTACGAATTGGTCTAATTATGATGATGGTATTGTGGATACGTTAGTATTCAATAGTGCGGACGTTAATACAACATTTTGTAATTCCCTTTCGCTGAAACCTCTATGTCATTACCATTCCCTGATACAGCTGAAACCCTCTATGTCGTTTCCATTCCTTGATGTAGGTGAAATCTTTGTCGTTTCCATTCCCTGCCATAGCTTAAACCTCTATGTCGTTTCCATTCCTTGCCATAGGTGAAACCTCTATGTCGTTACCATTCCCTGATACAGCAAAAAACCTCTATGTTGTTTCCATTCCTTGCTATGGCTGAAATCTTTGACGTTTCTATTCCTTGCCATAACTGAACCTCTATGTTATTTCCATTATCTGATACAGCTGAAAACCTCTATGTCGTTTCCATTCCCTTCCATAGCTGAAACCTCTATGTTGTTACCATTCCCTGATACAGCTAAAAACCTCTATGTCGTTTCCATTCCCTACTATAGCTGGAACTTCTGAAGTGATCCATTGATTAGATAATAAACATATTTTCTTAATCAATGTTTTCCTAACTAAGACTTAGTTTAGTTTTCAGATACCAGGGGATGATTAGAGTGTTGAACTGATATAGATAATATCATAAATTTACATTTAAAAAAAAAACTATCCTGGTTAAAAATGCACGCTGTCTCCTAACATGTAACAATATTTTTAATTAAACTAAATCATTATACTCTAGTAAGGCTCTTTCGAATTGGCTGACATGACCCTTAGCCAGGACTGTTAATTAATAGCCCAACAGCCGATGGCAACTAAGGGACCTATAGTTTAACGTGGAATCCGAACCACGGCCTCTGAATTACGAACTGGTCTAATTATGGGGATGGTATTTGTGGATTAGCGTAGTATTCAATAGTGCGGATGTTTATCCACACAAGAGAACACTACACCCATCGACCATCACTCACATCTATCCACAATTCGTGATTTCCAAGTAGCTGGATTACAGGATGTCGCCACCGTCCCATTCAGGTACACCGATTAAGGTATTACTTCAATATGAGCCTTGTATGTGAAGCCAAAAAGGCTACAATTTCTTCTTTTTAACTCTCTCCTGAGGAGTCTAAGATGGTCATGATCTACTTTCTCGGAAAAATATTAAATTAAATTAGAAAAAAACAATACTTTAATTGATGCAATTACAAATTTGATGTTATTTCTATATGATCCACTAAAACCTTTTGAAGGGAATACCACTGTCTCTGTACGTAAATACAGTTCATAAATTAACAATGCTAAATAGGAGGTCCCGACCATAACATTAGGGATAGATTGTGGTACTACAGCTTTGGACTTACGGCTGCCTTCCACGCAACAATAATTACATAGGACTTTAATTGTCTTTCGTGAGATGTTCATCCTCTTGACAATTAAAAATACCCCCGTCGCAGCAGACCTTCGTACACAGCGAACTTCCGAATCAAAATAATATATAACAGGTTTGATCAATATCCGTGATAAATAAGAGAGTTTACTATTCTCCCTGAGATTAAAATGGAAAATAATATGCAGGTTTGCTGCTGTGAGGAACACTGAAAGTAGACATTTTCTTTGACCATATAGTTTCATCAATATCTGTCCATAAATAAATGAGTTTGCCTATTCTCTAAACGATAAATATGAGGAAAGAGTATGCAGGTTAGTTGCCATGATAAACACATATACTATGATATTTTAGGTTAATAGATTTTAAGTTTATTAGTTAATTAGTGAAATATTATTTTTCACTTAACCTCCATAAGATTAATGAGCCCCAAAATATAACGTACTGGGTTTAGATTTTCTTTTATTGAATATAGAACAAAATTACTAAATTGTGTAGTTTTTGAGTTGATTCTAAATGAAAAAGTAACAAAACACACATTAAAACGCAAAAGACCCATTTTGGGGTACAAACTCCCCCAACTACCCGTCTAGGTTAATCAATATCTAGTCTTGATCACACCATTTTTACGAGAGTTATCGTGTTCACGGACATAATATACATAACATTTACAACGCCTATGTTTTGGTCTCTAAGCACCTTAAAATGATAAAGTAACATGATCCCGGGCCTAGGTCTTGCCATGAGACCCACAGAAATAGCTTCTTCCCTATGGGAAATTCGCGAAAATTAGTAAAATTTTAATTTAAATATATCTTTTATCATACACGATGGATATATTTTTGACGTAACCTACTTCTGAAGATAACCCATATTTATTGACTCTCTTATAACTTTTGAGTCGTATGAGTACTAATGATAATAGATATGCTATAAAATTCATTATAACTCAAAATAAGGGTACATACTTTCAGTCAGAGTCCTTAATGTTATTTCTTTTTTGATATATTTTATCCTAAATGTTGAGCTTTATAGCTTTATTATCAGGGAAAATTTAAAATGTCAACAATATGATTGTATTTACTTCCCTGTGAGTAATAGGTTAGATCATGGATACGTATAAAGGGAATGTTTTAAGTTCATCTAAACAAATTTTCCTATAGCCATAAGACGGCACTTCTGTTAAACACTTCCGTTTCTCTTTTTGCGTTTCACAAATCTGCTAACAACCCCCACCCCAGAGCTTAAATATATCTATGTCAATATATTAACCACCATATTGAATCCTAACATATAACAATATTATTTAAAAATCCGAAACCTATCCAGCCTTTTAGGTAAAACCATTTAAAATGATCACGACAAATAATTCAGTTTTGTATAAACGCAATGGAATGGTAAAATTAAAATAACGTAGATGAGGAATTTCTTTGAATATTTTGAATATTCAATATAAAAGAACCACTTATTAAAAATTCCCTTCGTGTTTAGAGGCCATTCAACTCCGTGTGAAATAAGCGCTTCATAACTGTTTATTTGGTTGTAAAATTTATCGAGCTTGGAGTTCGTCGGATTCCTTCCATTCCTGATTACTATATTAGGATTAAAAATGATATGAAGTCATCTTCTCTTCCGATAGTATAATATTGGCAATAGTTATTTTTAGTATAATCTATAATATTATAAAGAAGAGGTGGTGTCTGTATGTTTGTTTGTGGGTTTGTGTGTTTGTGGGTTTTTTGTGGCAAGTGAATGCGAAATATACTGAACCGACCGGTTTGAAATTTTAGGCAAAGGTAGATCTTAAACTCATGCAACACATAGGCATACTCATTTCCTTAAAATCCTCTCGGGCTACGCCCTGTGAACGTCCTAAGTTTCAATGTTTACATTTTTAGAGAATGAAAACATAAAATTACTTGAATGTCAACAGCTGTGAATACTAAAATTTGACAGTTCGAGAAGTAGGAGAAGAAGAATGAGCTGCCGTGACCGTCCTAGGTTTCAATGTTTACATTTTCTAATGACAACATCCATTTGCTCTATATTTTGACAGTTCGGGAAGAAGAAGAAATAAAGTTGATTTTTCAGATAAACTGCTGGATCGAAATTAGTGAATTATTTGAAATAGCGGAATGGTAGATTTTAAGTTTTTTTCACGACTGTTTATTAAGTTAATCCTTATCCCTCTATATATTGACATATGTTAGTTGAAATGTTGTAGACAATGTTTTGTCATTTTGTAAACAATGAAGAATTAATTAACAATACCTTAAATGTATCAGTAGAGCCTACACCTTTTAGCCTTTTTAGCCCGTGCGAAGAACGGGTACTTTGGCTAGTGTAAAATAAACAACACCAGTGAACTAACACGTACTTTCTCCCTTACGTAAAACTAAAAACGATAATCTCTAATATACATATCATATTCTTTAAAATTTTTCTATGTATGATTTAATAAACAAGCTTGGTATTAATGTGGGGGTGAAAACCTGTTGTAATAATTTTTTGTTTTTTTTTCTGATAACCTAAAACTAATTCTATATACAAATTTTATAAAAACAGTTGGAAAAAAGATGAACTTGTTTAATATAAATAGAATAAAAATACTTAAATATTTACCATAGAAACTAATTTAACTCTATTTTAAAAAAATTTTATTTTAAGTTTATGATTTATTTTGATATTTATTGTTTTTTTTTAATTTATTTCATTCAACTGAAATCTTTATTCCCATAAATTAAACAAGTTACACATCATTTTTTTTATGTAAGGATAAAAAATAATTTTGTTTTTTTATTTTTTAAAAATTAGGAGGAAAATAATATTCTCCATATACAATAGTGTATAAAATTAAAAATGTATTAATTTCATTATGTACATGCTCCTTATTTATGAAAACATTCTTTTTTTTTAAATATAATTAGATTTTATATTGCATAAATTTATACGAACTTAGTAGTTTTTTATGCATAAATTACATCTTCTATAAATAGATTTAATTAATATTAAAATATAAAGTAAAGTATAATTTGTAAAAAAAACACAACTTTATAAAAAAATTTTAAAAAAAAAAGTAAAACAAATTTTCTAACCCAAAATTTTGAGTAATATACTTTTAGATACTTTACGACTACCGTATTGATAAATAAGTTATTTTACAAACCATTGATTTAATTTTAAACTGTAATATGTTTGTCAATACAAATAATCAACTATTGCTTTCAATACTATCAATAGCTTACTATTGAAACGATGTTGAGATCATCAAAGGACTCTTTCCCTCCCTAGGGCTGGAAAAATGTTTATTTTGACCTGAAAATCATATTTTACAGCAATATGAGGGAAATTATTTTCAATTCTTTAAAAATAATAGTACTTTTAGTGAATGAAAGATATTAAGTAAAGTAAAAACTTTTCTTATGCAAATGGTAAGGCATGCATATTATGGCGGACATTTTATTTTTATCCTAAAACATCTGTTGTCGATTAATAACACAAATTACTTATTTGTTATGTTTTTAAAAATGGTTAAAACATTCAAAATTTGTGATTGGTATTGAATAAATGCAGTAACAAGTGAGAATCCAATTCGTGATAGAACTTTTTAAAATAGGTCCTCCTGAGCTGATTTGTACTATTTACTTAACAAACTTTGGCTTTCAGAGTCTTTTCCAATAATTAGGTTTCTTCAGAACTCTTCTAAAGTAACCGGTCTGATTAATTTGGCTAATATATTTTCACAAAAGAAGCAACCCTTATTTCTAACAAATTTAAAACTAATACAGTAATTTTTAGTAAGCCCAATCTTGACCTCTTTATTTCTTTCCTTACTGTTTTTCTCATTTGTAATTACTGTACTTATTTCTTTTATGTTTCGTTTAAAAGAAAACATTGTATTTATTTTTTACATTTTATTTGTATCCTGCTGATGACAATATTTTCCTCTGCAAACAGCTTTTCTGTTTAAAATTAGCCTTTCGTTATCGAAAACTTTTTAAAAAGACTTTCCCAGAAGTAAAACTATCCTTCAAAATAAACAAATAATTAAAACTGTATTGGGGAGAATTGGGTATAATTTTTAGTAAAGTATTTATAGAATTTACGGTTGTAAGATAAGATATAATAAGTTATAAGATATATATATATATATATATATATATATATATATATATTATATGTATAAGAAGTATACGTCTTTATACTTTACTTCTACCTACGTCAGACATATTTCAATCCTAACACAGCGTTTTAAACGTTTTTGTTTCGAATATTGAGTTGGAAATTATTTTAAATAAAGATTGAAATATTCAAATTACCAAACAAGCAAAATAGAACAAATATTTTAGTCCAAAACTGGTATTAAAGTGTGATAATACTTACAGGAATTTCGAGTGATATACTTTTAGATCAAAATAACATTCATTGTCATTTTACAAGTTCTACATATTGGATACTTTATTATATAACTAGTATTCACGCAATAGTATATTAGGTAAGACTGAATATTCGAACTAAAGTTACGGTGATTTAAAATACAATGTGTGTATGTCCGGAACATAAACATAAGTGATTATTGTAGAGGTGTTCGTCATTACTGGTTTTTGGTTTATTTGGAAAATTTAAAAACGTCTCTATATTAACTTATTATTCTTTCTCAAACCCAAAGTACATATATATGCTAAATGTATTACTAGAGCAACTGTAAAAAAATACAATTAGATGATAAGTATTCTGCTAAAAAGTACTATAAGGTTTATGTGACCCGGTTATATAAACGAGTTTAAGATGAAAACTGCCATTTCGCTCTCCTGGCCATAAAGGTGTGGATAGTAAAATGCAGACACTTATTTCGTTGTCTATTTAATTTAATAAAATGCTTTAAGTCCATTGAAACATCGTGTCCATTGTGTTCTTTAAAAAAATTAATCTAACAATCAATTACTATCTTAATTATTGTGTCTAGTCTACCAACAGGTAATTATTTGTAAATTATTTTTTAAATTGATGTTGAAAAATTTTAGTTTTAATTTCTAGATTATAACCACAATCTTGTTGAACATTAATATTGCCGATGGGAAGTGTCAGGAGGAACATGAAATAATCAAATACCAGCCACATCGCCGCGCCGAGACCCGCAGATATTATTGCAAATAGCTCGATGCTTTTTGCACTCCATTCTGACAATTGCATTCTGTGGTTTATTCATGTTCTCTGTTGACTTTGCATCGAACCTGATGTTGGAAAATGTATTGTTTCTGCCAATTAATTGTGCATCGTGCGTTCAACTATTTTTTTGGTTTAGTATTGTTACAGGCAAATGGTCTCCAAAGAAACAATAGTGATTTCACTATTAGTGTTTTTTTAACAAATTTTATAAAATTATAAAATTACTTGCTTTAACTTATCCAATTCCTAACTTCTAAAAGTTTACCTATACAGTACCTACAGATAATTACCTAACTTAATTGATCTTTGACACTCAACGCTGGGCACAGTTAATTATTAACTGTTACTCTCACTATTGACTATATTTCTGTTAGTGCACTGGTCTGTCACATATCCCACTGACACTATACAATTGACTGGGGACGTGAGTAATGAATACGAGCGGCCGGGAAACTAGACGCTTCGACTACGGTGGCGGTGCTTCTTGTACGTTCCAGGCGCTTCGCCCGCCGAATCTCAGCTGTTCCTGACGCGGAGCCATTTTAAATTAACATTAAAAAAATTCCTCTCCAAAAAATAAATTTATTTTGTTCTCCAGGAATCGATCTTAGGATATTTTTTATTAAATTCGCTCTACTTTAGTCAGCTTGCTGCATACGCTCTCGTTATTAAAGTGCATTGCACGTGTAGTAAAATGGTTTAAAATAAGTAAAAATTCACACCATTTACGATTAGCAATTAACAACTAATTTGTTAATAGATAATAGTTATATTAATACCAATAAATTTAACATTATTGAATACGATTTACTCAACTTTTCAAAAGCTTGACACAACAATTTGGTAAAAACTACTTGATAATTCATCTACAATTTTCATATATTCCTAGATATAAAGAGTAACACATAAAGAAAAATATACGTTATCTTTTAAAATTCATAATAGAGTTGGTTATTAACTATTTTATATATTTTATTGGACTTTTTCAACCCGTCTGTGTTTTTAACCTGTCATAACCTAATAATTTACAATACAAGTTTAATGTTTAAGTTAAAAAATTTAATTATATCATGTTGTCAATAATACCATACTTAGTTATGATGAACAACACAAAAGTTATTTTAAAAAAGCAACAAATAACCACAACACTCCGCCTCCGAGCTAGCGGGGCGACACAAGATAGCGTGCGCTCAGAACGAGAGTTGGAACAGTCCTGGTCCAACTTTTGGAGGCGGAGTGTTGTGGTAATTTGTTGCGTTATCAATATAGTATTTGTGTTGTGCATTATAGATAAGTATTGTATTATTGACAGGATGATATAAGTAATATCAATAACCTTAAACATTAAATTTTTAATTTAAATTTTAGTTAATCTCTTCAAAACGGAGGGGGTTTCTCCACCTCCAAAAACGTTGCGGAGTGAAAAAAACACACGTTGGAAAAGTCCAATAAGATATTGAATAGTTAATTAATAACCAATTCCATTATTAATTCTGTGTTAAGATTATTTCTAGCATAATTTTAAGTTGTATTATCTTATTTAAAGTTAAAAACGTGAATGTGAATGACTTTTAGTTTTATAGTCGCAGTTAACTTGTTTAACTACTGCAAAGAAAATGCAGTTTTATGACACTTGGGACATATGGAACAATAAAGGTGTCATTAAAGAGGGAAAACAATCGGTCTTAATACGCCCATTAAAGCCATAACTACAGAGAGCAAAAAGCTGTCTCCAACAATAACTCTATATAGTCGTAAACCAATTTTTTGTTTGTTTTAGATAACCTGTGGTTAGTAAATAAGTGAGGTTTTTTACATTTGTTGGTATATACCGACTGAATACGAGTCTAGAATTATCGAAATCTCTAATAATCGATATTCAATAAACAACGTAAGTAACGCCAGTCTCCAAAGTCGAATGACAACCTAAATCCGTTTCAAATATGAGTCTTCAAAGGTGGATGAATACATACATCCGTTTCAAACACCAGTCTCCAAAGTCGGATAACTACCTACATAAGTTTCTCCCCAACTTTCTATCTTATCGTTTTTGGTTTACATTAACATACTTTTTGGAAGCTGTATGTAAATTTGGCCAAAGGGATTCCACAAAATAAATTATCCCCCAGACGTGCTCAAGGGGTTGTGTTATGAAGTTTGTCAACGTCTCAGGCTTAACTGTCATCATACAGGTTATGTGAATACTGTAGCTCATTTTTCCATAGGAAATTCGCTCACTAGTAACCTTAAACTAGTTTAAGGCATAGTTTAATTCTCTACAACTGCATTTATATTGTATTATGTTGAGGGCTTAGTAGAATAAAACTTGATTCAATCCCCTGCAGTAGAATATTATTTTGTGATACTCAATGGGAAATCATAAGATAAATAATATATCTTCATAAGGTAAAACGCGCAAAACGAGCCACTTTTCCAGATTTACAATGATTAAATGTGAATTAATAATTTGTTTGAAATAGGAAGAAAAATGCTGAAGCCATTTTACTGTCAACGTTTAATTTATTTTGCAGTATTGAGCTCAACAGCTGCGCAATAGGACGAAAAATATGGGTTTTCACTCGACTAAAAAGTGTCCAAAGCTACGCCTTAGTCGTTAAACTTGACTTCCGGTGAAATATTGACACTTAAAAGTCGTAGTGACTAAAGTGAAATATTGTTTTTTATGAGATACCGTACTGAAGAGTTCATATTAGTTTCAAACAATGCTTCAAGGAAAATTCATATTTTAAAAACAGAAACTTTTAAAAGAGTAAATAAATCCTTTCTCGTTTCAAGATAAAGATAATTAGTAGTAGTATTTCACAAAACTCGTAAAAGTTTAAGCTTAGATAATCTTTTTACCACCACGAGGAATTTGAGCTGCCGTTTTAATGGAATTAAAAATATACTTGATGAAACTATTTAGCAAATTAGTATTAGTTTCAGAAATCAGTTGCTACTATTGTATCCTCTTTTTATTCGGTTACATTCTTAGTTTAGTTTGAATCCAACTAAAAGACAATAAAGTGAAAATCACAACATTTTTATGATAATTAAAAACAAAAAATAAAACTTTTAGTTCTTTGGTTACTTCAGACCTACACATGCTGCTCACATAAGTGTTATTCCTTATTTCCCAACAGTTTTTTAACTTGGTATGCAGCTTAAGATCAAATCATCCAACAATACCCACTCAAAAAACTCTGTATTATTCCCACCATAGAATTCTTACAATTAATTTACTTTTGTTTTCCTTGTTGTTATTTTCAGCAATTGAATGATTATTTTTCAAACCATAAACTATTTAATCATATTTAGATAAATTTTAACGAATATGACACTTTAACTTCATATTTTAGTTTAAGATAAATTTCGTACATGAGGAAGTATGTGTCAGTCCACTGATACCGTTTATAGTCTTTGGATATCGCTTAAAATACATGGAGCACAGTATTTGATCAAACAAGTGATATTCAGGTTTTTTTCTTATATATTGTTAACATGAACTTTTCACCTTGAAAGAAAAGTAACACATATCATAAATAACCAAATATATTTAGAATAGCCAATATATTTTGATTACGTTACTTATATACTGAATTTATTTACATATCTGTAATTTATAAGTAGTTTTTATATTCGGTCGTCGTAACTAGACCAGTTAGTTTTGTTTATGATGTAATTTATTTGCAACTAATATATAATAAATCGATTTTTATCATTTATAAAAAGTTAACCGTACTATTACCACAGAGAATATTACTATTGTATTGTCCTCTATGCTATTATCATAAAAATTGTATCTACGGTTTCCATTCTATTTTTTAAAATAGTGTTATATGTTAGTTAATGGACAAATAAGTGAATTAACTGTTTGAAAACCTATTTGAAACCATTACATCAAACCACTGGCGTTTAAGTGATTGCAGCCATCCCACTATTAAGGTTGCTCCATCAAACGAGATCAATACAATGCAATGTCATCGCATTCAAGTCTGTTTCCGACTCGTATGGAATTCGAAATAATAACAGCCCTTTTTTATTGCAGCAAAATTCGGTATTTTGATTTTGATGACAAACCGTGAAATTTTGTGTCTTTAAAGAACTGTGAAATCTAAAAGATTTTACAGGAAACCGTTTAAATTATAACACTTTTACGACAGTTAAGGATTTTTATCTTTCAAGAATTTAAATGTAAAAAAAGATAAAAAATTTGTTTACATAATATATTATAGCATTCTTAGGAAACCTGTCATACATCTAACTTGGTGTAGCCTATCCATATATTGGTACGTTTTGAGAAAGATATCATTATTCTGTTCGAAATTTTTATTCAATACATCTATGTTCTTGATACCTAATAATGAAAAAGTAAATTACAGATCTATTTTAAACAGAGTCAAACTCAAAGGGCTTCTTGAGACATTTTGACGTGTCTCTGTTTTTGTTTTTTTGAGCTCTAGTGTTGGGTGTGAACCTGTTGCTGCTTGGAATTCTTTGTAAGCTTTCGACTAAAACCATTTTTTGTTTTAAGCTTTTATCCTATTAGTGATGACACGTTTCATGTAACCAATAGTTGTTTAGAAACAGAAATTACTTATTCTCATATTATGTCTAGTATATCACGATCACATATGTACTCAAACAAGTAATTAAATCCCAAATATAGGTAATATAAGTTACCTTTTCACCTATTCATAACTATGCGCTATTCATAGCTACGGTTTCGCTATTTATAATAGCAATAGAAATGTATGAGATTATAATTGGTTAAATCATTAACATTAAAGAAAAACTACTGTGTATGCCTAGTATGAAAATTTTTTTCCATTTCCACATCTTCAATATTCATGCTAGGACTTTTATATGCTCAAATTCCTGATTTTCTATCAATTAGAATTCGTCACGTTGAATGTAACGTTAAAATAGTATTGTGGAATTCAAAATATGTAAGTGTTAGATAAAAAGAGTAAAATATAAACATTAATTAATTAGATTAATTCCTCTATCAAGTAATTACCTTTATTGATACGATTTTGATAGCAGTGTTTTCGTTTAATCCTGTTGGTGTAAACAATACTTAAATGTTTACAGTAGATTTTGTATCTTTTAAAAAGTATTAACGTTACGTAATTTTATTTATCCCTAAATTTCAATTTATAGTAATGCTACATACTCATGTCACAACAAAAATAAGTACAATACCCTAAAAGCTAAATTACTTGTGTACTTTTTCTATAAATAAAAACTCCACATGTTTTTACAAGCTTAGAAACATGCTCGTTGAACCCTAATAGTGTACTATGAGGTTACAAAATATGAAAACAATTTAAATTAAGAATTAATATCACTTAAAAGTAATCAGATTTAGTACAATAATTAGTACTTTGGATTAATTAATGATATACTGGTGTTGAGATAATTGAAATGCAACCAGAATGAAATTGGGTGGTGTTGTAATTTTAACATCACTCAAATGACCGGAGAAAATGTCATTAGTGTATAATGATGGTTTAATTTAATGTTCTGAAGTGATTAGTCTAGTCTAAGGGATGAATCAGCTGGTTTCGTACAGGAGAAATAAGCTATGATTAGTCGTGGGAGAAATACTTTTAGTTTTGACTAAGTGACTATTGATGTAAATACAGCGACAAGCGATGACAATATAGCAACTAGCGATGGCAATACAACAACTACTGATGAAAATACAGCGAATAATGATGAAAATACAGCGACTAGTGATGAAAATACAGCGACTAGTGATGAAAATACAGCGACTAGTGATGAAAATACAGCGACTAGTGATGAAAATACAGTAACTAGTGATAAAATACAGTAACTAGTGATAAAATACAGTAACTAGTGATAAAATACAGTAACTAGTGATGAAAATACAGTAACTAGTGATAAAATACAGTAACTAGTGATGAGAATACAGTAACTAGTGATAAAATACAGTAACTAGTGATGAAAATACAGTAACTAGTGATAAAATACAGTAACTAGTGATGAAAATACAGCGACTAGTGTTCAAAATACAGCGACTAGCGATGACAATATAGCAATGATGGTAATACAACAACTAGAGATGAAAATACAGCGACTAGTGATGAAAATACAGCGACTAGTGATGAAAATACAGCGACTAGTGATGAAAATACAGTGACTAGTGATGAAAATACAGCGACTAGTGATGAAAATACAGTGAGTAGTGATGAAAATACTGCAACTAGTGATGAAAATGTGACTAGCGATTACATTACACTAGTGATTAACGATGGCAATAAAGGGACTTTTGATGGCGATACAGTGGCTAACTATGACAATACTAGTGATGACATTACGGCGACTAGCGATGGCAATACAGTGATTAATGATGGCGACAGTAGCGTGAAATTTCGTTCTGATGAACATATAATAGTACGATTTCATACTAATAGAGTTGTAATAATAAGGTGAAAACGTAAAAATTGGTATCTCTAAAACAAACATTGATATACAAAATATTCAGTTCTCAAAATTTATGCCAAATAATCTTTTTTCCTCTCTAGGCAGTAAACCAACCTACTCATTTCCTAAGTGAGTTCTTTGTGAACTGATTCATTAAATGTTCAAACAGTCTAGGTGTGAGCTCGTGACCATTTGATACCGTCGCGGCTCGTTGTGAACCACCTGTAGCCGCTGGCAGCCAGCCAGCCACGCGAACAGCTGACTGGCTCCCGGTGAACAGCTGGTGAACCTGTGCCATAAACCTCGGTCGAACTATACCTGTGCCCTAGTGGAAACAGTCATTGTCATAAACAAGATGTAGGTTTGCTCAAGGTAACTAGAAAGAAGAGAGACTTTGGTCTCGAACAAACATCCCGCAAAATAATGGTACGTGATACTGGACCAGTGACGTGATTGTTTAATTACGTAAATAACTGAAAAAAGTTTATTTTAAAATTTGGTTAACTTCTAAAATATGGTTAAAGCCTAATGTAATCAGCTGTCGTAAACTGCCTAATCGTTGTTGTGTTAGGTGTACAATAAAATAATAGTGTTGTATTCTTAAAATGTTTTCACAAACTTTCATTTATAAACTTGCACGATAAATAGATTAAGAGTGACTTGTTTGTGGAATTATTTTTCAAGCCAAACAATTGGCATGCATTAAAAAGTGTCTTGAAACATTTTCATAAGGGTATTGACGTACTTAAAATTGAAAAATTGATTTTTTCCTTAGCGTCATTAACAAATTAAAAAAAATCTTCTACCCAAGGTTAAAATGTAACTAAGTTAGTATTTGTGATCTAGACAAACGAATAATACAAGTATTAAAATAATGCTACGATCTGTTTAAAAATAAAAATATTAGGTACAAATTTTGCGTATCCAGCATAATAGTACTCAGATTTAAAAGGTCAAAAATGTCTGTTTCAAAAATTCAACTAATTGTATATAGTGTTGATAAAGTAGGTTAAATAAATAAAAGACTATTGATCAAAGGATTTTCTTTATTAATAGATTTTTGATTTAACGTTCGTCAATAAAAAAAACTTTTATACAATAATAAGTACAAGTTTCGTCTTAAGTTTGGTCAAGTAATGGTCAGGATAGCATTATTGAAATACTGATACAATCTGTGAATGCCCAAGCTAAACTTTTGCTGCCTTTGGCAAAAGCTTTCTGAATCGGTACAGCCCATTGTATTAGACAGTTATCTGCCAACTGCATGTTGGATGGTCTAACTAATATGGTCAGAAAAGGAAAGATCACTGTCACATATGGCACCAAGAGTTTTGACCTAGTCACTTGTCATGAGTACCACCCCATCTAATATAATGGCCAAGGCTCTCTCGTTTAGAGACTGTAGAAGTTGTAATGGGGCTATGTGGATTGCACTTCAGCTCGAAACATTTAATTTCAGACCATTTTTGCAGACCAAATATACTCTGCAGGTCATCCACCTTAGGACAGTAATCTAACTGCAGCTGACAATCGTTAGCATGCATGTAAATCGTGCAATGTTGCACACATCTTTACATCTTTGAAAGACAGACGTGTACAGGTTAAACAGGATAGGTCTAAGACAGCTACCCTGAGGTACACCATGATCCTAAATACACGAATCAAACACCTATAAAATATTATAACATTGGAAATATTTTGACATTTCTGAACGTTAAAACATGATTTTACCAGGGACGTCATTGGTTTTGTATTACTTAACCCTTATCTTAATTCGCGAATGACTTTTTTTAATATCAACTCAATTGCAGGACTTTATCCACAAAATCTCCATCACAAAATTTAGCGAATTGTCAGCTGCTTCCCTACTACTAACAGTTTTGTTGCAGTTTTACACAGTGCAGTAATAAACTGCATACTGTATAGTTAATTTTTAACGAAACCGTACGTAACTTGAGTTAAAAAAGGGGAATTTTAAACATTAATAGTCAAGAAAAAGTATGAATAATTTTTCACACTTGTGCCTAAGCATGAAATTACAGCCAGGCTAATAGACTACAATTCACTATGAGGATGACAACCACCCAATTTGGCCTTTGATTGGTGGCAAAGGACCAAGGGTCGCTCGCCATCAGACCTAACGTAATTTTATGCTCTTTGCGTTTGAGTTAAACACACAATGTTTCATCATCCTGGTTTCACGAGTTCTTTAGGACGAGGATTCTTCAGGATGTCGAAAATGTTATTAATTTCTAGATTATCCATGTGATATAATGTCTTGTAAAATATCCTTTCAAATTAGTAATCGATGTCAAGACATCACATCAATACATTTCTTATGTTTAATGAAAAGGAATTTGGACGAATGAATTTGGAATATGATCATGACATTTTGTGAATTCTTACATTAAATATATCTAATTTGGGAGGATGAGTTGATTTTCTATCAAAACTGTAGAAGCTTCCACAAAATGTGAACATATCTTAATCCTTAGGATATACATTGAGTACTATCTATAAAAATAAATGTATCTAAGGATTTTAGACATTGGTTTTTAATAGGTTACAGCAAGAACTAAACATATGATGTAAAAACTAAAGATAGGCTTCAAACAAAGACTAGAACAAATAATTCATTCCTTTGTTTAAAATTTATTATTGCTGATGGTGAATTAATGCTATACTGATTTGTATTACGGACATCTTATAGGACGGTCACGGTAGCTCTTTATTCTTCTTCTTACCGAAATGTAAAATTTTAGTGTTCACAGCTGTTGACACTCAAGTAATTTTATGCTTTCATTCTTTGAAAATGTAAACATTTAAACTTAGGACGTTCAAGGTGCGTAGTCCGAGGGGATTTTAAGGTATTGAATTTACCCATGGGTTGCATGAGTTAAGATCTACCTTTGTGTAAAATTTCGAACCGGTTGGTTTAGTATTTTTCACGTTTACTTGCCACAACAAACCCACACACTTACAGAAACCAACTCTTCCTAATCGTATTATAGATTTAGTACAGGAAGTCCTTAAGCTAAATAAGACATAGCCCCAAAACAGCTTTAATTATTTGATTAAAGTTTCATAATTTACACAGACTAGGGCACCAAATAATATGACAACACCACATAAATGTATAAATGATGTTTGAAAAGTTATGGGTTTAAGATATCAATAACTAATTATTTTGGATTTTATAGAAAACTAGTATACGAGTTTTAAAATAATATGATTTTTATATCGGTTTCATAGTACATTTATAATAATTTTTTGTGAATATAAATTTTTAGAATAGATAAAATATTTAAGTTGCATGAATGGAGAAAGGATTTTCAGTTCACTAGTTTTTGGAATAATCGATACTCCTAATAGTAAACGCATAGAGCCATTTTAAATACAATTCGATTATAGTTTTGCAAAAATAATTTTTAAATGGTTATTGCCTTACAACCCATATAAAAAGTATTTTTGATATTTAATTAAGACTGAAAGTTTTCTAATCAAAAGACGCATTACCTCTGGAAACACAGAAACCTAATTATAGGAAACAAATAAACAGATCCAAGTTGGTAGGAAAACATTCGCAAACAGTCAAAGTGCTTTATTTTCGTGTTTACAATTAATTGTTTAACTGCATTTGTGATTAATTGTATAAAATCGAATCATTCCTGTAAAATCCATTTAAGAGTTAAACTGATCAAACTTTATAAAAGGTGATGATTAAAACTTTTTTTAATTAAGGATAAAGACGCATTTGAAATTAAACTTTTGTTAATTAACATCAAAACTTAAATAGTTAGCTTTGAAAGTGCTATAACTGAACATCGTTAACCATGTTCATTATTTTTGTATGATATTTGCAATGTTTTTAACAGTTATTACAGATAATATAATTATTGAAGACATTTGCTATGGAATATATTTCCTGTCATCTTAGAGGAGAGAGATAAGATGTAAATAAAAAGTTATTATGACTGATTAGCCAAATAAAAATACCAAACCATAATAGTACCATTAGTGATATCAAGACTATGATATCATATGTTCTGCCTTCAATCTCGTTCGTTATATAAATCAATAAAATGTGTGTATTTTTGTTTATTTCATAATTAGTAAGTTTCCTATTGAAAAGTGAGCTCTTAAAATTACCCAAATGGTGTCAATTAACCCCGGGACCATGATAAAGGTTCATATCTCAACTCCCTGAACATGTTTTGGGTGGTAATGGGGTCATAATGGGCTTTTAAATTAATTAATGTATAATTTTTAAATCCTAATTTTCCTTTTTACAATTTGGATTCAGCCCAAAAACACACACAAATTTAGTAGTTTGAACTACGACTCTAGGTCAATTGGATACTGAGGTATTCAAAATGGTAAACACAGGAAATTGTTATGCTAATCTTATGGAGAATAGCTAAAGATCTTACTTACTTATTTACTTAAATATTCTTCATACATTTGGCATGCAAGTCAGTCTAGTTATGTTCTATCGATAAATTTATAGAAACCTCAAAGGTAATGTTTCTTATGGCCGTAAAACTACGTATTCATTGCCCATGTAATTGTGACGGAGAATAGATAAATTGGTATAACTCGCTTGGTTATTGACATAATATAAACTATTGTATCCAACACTATAATATGAGCAAGGTTTGTATATATATATTTGCACACGGATCTCGAAAACAGCTCTAAGGAATTCCTTTAAATTTTGGAAATAACTAATTTCCGAGTAGAAAATAAGTTCTAGATGGTCTAATATCCAGGAAAATTCTTGTTTACTTGTAATATTAAGTTAAAAAACTAAATATTTAACATTACGCTTATGAAAAATCAAATGTAAACAATACAAACCAAAACGTCTGTTTATAACCTTTTGACAGTTCTTGATTGAAAATGGTGGGGAGCAATATGTGAATAGAGGATTTGCATAAATATTTATTTTATGTATGTAATAAATGTAAAATTATCAGGTTACTAAACAATTTGTAAAAACTTAAGGGTAACATAACTGTGCGAAATAAAAGCAGAAAAAAGTATTTCCAAAATCTTCCGTGTTTTGATAGAAAACGTATTCATTGTATTGCTTGAAGCCACTGTAACAAACCAATTAATTGGTGTAAATTAAATTTCTCTTTTGCTTTTCAATCCTCATTCCGTTTCTAACAAAATCAGTTGATCACAGGCTAATAATAACTGTATGGATAACTAAACAGTAAATGATCGGCTAAAACAATTGAGGTTGGCTAAAAGACCTTAAACGGCGACGCTCAATTGGCAGACGCCGTAGCCGAGTGGTAGCGCGTTAGATTGGGAACCCGGAGGTCGCGAGTTCCATTCACAACAGGGGCAATACTTTTTGTTCAGTGCTTTATTAACTATGGTGTATTTAATCGGTTTTATTTAAACAACATAAATGTTTTCATTGAGTAATAAATGTGTTTCATCATCATCATGTGTATCATTTTATCAATAATACTATACTTATCTATGATGGACAACACAAAATCTATAATGATAAAGCAACAAATAACCACAACACTACGCCTACGAGCTTGAGGGGGGCACAAGATTGCGCTCAGAACGAAAGTTGAACCAGTTGTGCTAACTATCGGAGGCGGAGTGTTGTGGTAATCAATAGGGTGGTATTATTAGGTAATCACTTGAAAACGGGGGGAGTTTCTCCGCCTCCAGAAACGTTGTGTAGTTAAAAAACACAGACGTATTGGAAAAATCAAAGAAAATATATTGAATAGACGTTATATTTATATTTCTCTACAGTATTATTCAACCCTTGGCTTATTTCCTTTTCAGAAATATGTAATCAAAACCACATATGCCCTACTTACCTGTCAGTCTGTCCACAACTTGCATACGAGTACAAATAAGATCACGAATTAAATATATAAAGCTGTAAAAACAAACAAACAATGTCAAATAATAAGTAAGATATTGATTTTAACACATTTCTCGTCAGATTAAAATTGAAGCTTTAAAATACAACGTTCTGTGTTTACTAGTTTCTCTCTTACAGTAACTGTTTAACGTAGAGATTAAATTGAAAATACCTAATCGTTTGATTGTTTAATATGATGATTTCACTTATGCTAATACAAGTTTATTTTTATAAATATTATGTTAAAACTCACAAATTAAAGAAAACACACTAATTTTGGTTTTTATGAATGACAAAAATTAAAATGAGGCTAACTATTCAAATAAAATACATTCGAAAATGCTGTAATAATAATAGCAGTATGAAAAGCATTTTTTTCTTAGAGGTTACCATATAATAGATAAGTGAGTTGTTGAATTTATTATGCTATTATTATTTGGAAAACACTTATTGTAAATTTTTGGGGACATTTAATATAACCAATTTTTAAATTTTTATGTTAAATGACAAAAATACAGATAGCAAATTCCATATATCTTTTGTATACTTCCAATAAAAGTTTCGATTAGTCAAAAATCCAACCTCTCCTTGAATGAGGACCGATTAAAACACAGATGAGTCCAACCCAAGTTTAATTTTAAAGATTATTTAACACTGATAGATCTTTTAAACAAATTTTTTTAGAGAACCCCCCCTGTTAAAATTTTGAACACTTTGAAACCATCAAAACATTTCCCTATATCTTAGAGTTGAGGTTCAATGAGAAAAAAATACTCGGAAGATTAAAGTGCTACAAACCTTAAGACGACTAAGAGCACTTTAGCTCAAGTCTGTTGTACACATGGTCCAAATGGGAGCACTAGGTCAGGTCAATCAACTGTCAAAACTCAAGAGAAGAAGTTTATAAGTAGTATTAGTGTTTAACTTTTTCCTAAAATATGTTACTGTACATTCGTTCTTCACTTATTCGTTTAGTCAACAGGCGAATATTTTCAGGACTTTATAGCCCCTTTTCGGCTTGTTGGGTCTAGTCACGTGCTGAATAAACGAACTATTGAAGAACAAAGGCAATAATTTTACTTAATTATCAATTTTGGAGGCAAGAATGTTTAAAGTTAAATTTTAGTTGTGCAATATTACTTACTACTACTATCAGTTAATTTTTATTTATGTTTATAAATTAGATAAAGTTTGATTTAACAGCAATTAATCTTCAGTTACTTTAAATAGACTAAAAGTTAATGTATACAATTAGTCATTGACATAAGACATAGATTACTCCACAAATTGAGGAAATCCACATGAGTAGTCATCACCAAACATAACTAAGTAAGAACCTGTTGAATAAATCAAGGATTTAATTAAAACATTAAAAGCAAAATAGTGTTAATAAATGAGCTCTGGAGTACTCTACTACCTAAGGCTTCCCCAAATAATATTCCCTGATATATTTGACGTCCTGTGCTATTTATATGATCAGTGTGCCTCCTATGAGAAATATTATATTTAAATAATATATTATACATTTTAATATGCTACTAAAATCTTTATATAAAGGCATCATAATTAACAGTGTACTTCACTCAAACATATATTATTATTTCATTTGTACTGTTTAAAGATTCGAGTAGTAATTCACATGTCAAATATAAAAAATCTAAAAGAAATTCGCAATAAAAAACCCAATAAAAGTAGTTTTATTATTCTTGGTCTCAAACAAAATTGCTTCCGCATTGTTTTCCTCGTTCAACATTCCTATTTCGGAGAATTGCCTCATCATCGAAACCAAATACTCGTCGTAACTGGGCATCTTTAAACTTACAATTTCTTTGAACTCAGTCGTTAATCAAGGAGGAGAGGGTTAAGGAGGAGGAGGAGGAGGTGGAGGAGGTGGGACGGAGGGAGGAAGAGAGCGAGCTATCTGTTGCCCGGCAACTAGACGCTATCGATTCACTACGCGGTAGACGCCCATCTCGCCCTCACGTTCAAACTGTTCCGACCGTGAACTGCTTATCACCCATGAGATAACAAGATACGTAACACGTTACTGTGCATTTAGACCAATTAACTTACGTCTAATCATAGTTCACAAATAGGTTTGTCCACTAGGTTTTGCCTGAACGGCATCAAGTGTTCCTGCAGGGACGTTCTATCCGTTATGGACTCGTCATTATAAATATAAAACACGACACACATATTGACACATAACAATGATAAAATAGTGTCGTTTGTAGGCCTAACTTTTACGTAATCGTGGTTATTGCTGGAGATAAACTCAAATATTCGAAAAGTAGTTCACTGAAAATCGATGATAAACAGTCGGACAAATAATCGAGGGTAGATAAACATAGCAATTTTAATTTTTTTTCCAAACCACCTTTCTATACCAGAGAATTTGAACCGTTCATCATAAACACGTTTTTAAATGTAATTGTTGAAGAAAATAAACAGATTGGAAATAAAAATAAAATATTTTTTTCGTACTTTACTACGTCAATAGTTTAATTTTAAACTTCTTTTGATTAAGTTCTACGAAAAAATCACGGACCTAAAGGCACTACGAAGAAATTATAATTTCATTTCGCCGTTATAGTTAATGAGCACAAAATTAAAAACTAAATAGTTTGTAGCATTAAATTTAACTAATTTAAAAAATTAACGAAGTCATTTCACAGGGTTTATTAATTTAACTCTTCTGCACTGTCGCTCCTTTATTTAAAAGGTTTCTCACTTTAACCAGAGGTCTGGCAACAGTTTAACTATACTGCATTTATTGTTTGGTTTGGTCGACAAAAGTAAATTATAACTAGAAATAAACTATTCAAATTTTTACAGTATCGTAATTTATTCCCGGAGGCTCCACAGATGCGTCAGAAACAGCTGAGATTCAGCGCGCGAAGCGCCCGGAATGTGCGAGAAGCGCCGCCGCACCGCACCACCTTACAACAATGCTGGAAGCTTCTCGAAGGTTTTGAAGGCGTCTAGTCTTTCAGCCGCACGGTTAATCAAGGAGGAGAGGGTTAAGGAGGAGGAGGAGGAGGTGGAGGAGGTGGGACGGAGGGAGGAAGAGAGCGAGCTATCTGTTGCCCGGCAACTAGACGCTATCGATTCACTACGCGGTAGACGCCCATCTCGCCCTCACGTTCAAACTGTTCCGACCGTGAACTGCTTATCACCCATGAGATAACAAGATACGTAACACGTTACTGTGCATTTAGACCAATTAACTTACGTCTAATCATAGTTCACAAATAGGTTTGTCCACTAGGTTTTGCCTGAACGGCATCAAGTGTTCCTGCAGGGACGTTCTATCCGTTATGGACTCGTCATTATAAATATTAAACACGACACACATATTGACACATAACAATGATAAAATAGTGTCGTTTGTAGGCCTAACTTTTACGTAATCGTGGTTATTGCTGGAGATAAACTCAAATATTCGAAAAGTAGTTCACTGAAAATCGATGATAAACAGTCGGACAGAGAATCGAGGGTAGATAAACATAGCAATTTATATATTTTTTTCAAACTGCCTTTCTGTACCAGAGAATTTGAACCGTTCATCATAAACACGTTTTTAAATGTAATTGTTGAAGAAAATAAACAGATTGGAAATAAAAATAAAATATTTTTTCGTACTTTACTACGTCAATAGTTCAATTTTAAACTTCTTTTGATTAAGTTCTACGAAAAAAACACGTACCTAAAGGCACTACGAAGAAACTATAATTTAATTTTGTCGTTATAGTTAATGAGCACAAAATTAAAAACTAAATAGTTTGTAGCATTAAATTTAACTAATTTAAAAAAATTAACGAAGTCATTTCACAGGGTTTATTAATTTAATTCTCTTCTGCACTGTCGCTCCTTTATTTAAAAGGTTTCTCACTTTAACCAGAGGTCTGGCAACAGTTTAACTATACTGCATTTATTGTTTGGTTTGGTCGACAAAAGTAAATTATAACTAGAAATAAACTATTCAAATTTTTACAGTATCGTAATTT
Organism: Nephotettix cincticeps; assembly: GCA_023375725.1. Classification (NCBI taxonomy): domain Eukaryota; kingdom Metazoa; phylum Arthropoda; class Insecta; order Hemiptera; family Cicadellidae; genus Nephotettix; species Nephotettix cincticeps. The sequence continues at coordinate 66,384,088 of CM041785.1, forward strand.
ATTCCCGGAGGCTCCACAGATGCGTCAGAAACAGCTGAGATTCAGCGCGCGAAGCGCCCGGAATGTGCGAGAAGCGCCGCCGCACCGCACCACCTTACAACAATGCTGGAAGCTTCTCGAAGGTTTTGAAGGCGTCTAGTCTTTCAGCCGCACGTATTTATACCACACGCTTTGTGCGTCTTCAGTCGGTTGCATACTGTAAGTGTTAAGTAACAGTGGTAATGAATCAAAACTGAGTCATTTTTTAATATTGAAGCCTGAATAAATTTGAAAAGTAGCTGTAAAGATAATAAGATGGGGTAGTATTCTTTGTAAAATTAGTACAAGCTATGGTTGATAATTTTGTTATTTCAATTGTGTTAAAAATAAAAAGTAATGCTGAAATTACCATTAACTTGATTTATAGAGCCTGTAGACTGGTAAAAATATGTTGCCTGCCGTAAATCTTTTATTTCTAGAGAGGAATACATGATTTATAGCCTAGGAGTTGTCTACCAAATAACTAATACAAAAAAATTGAAGTGAATTGAAGGCAGCTAGGTGATGTTAAGTCATGTAGGCTAGGGGTTGACATATTCTGGTACAAGAATTTCCCACCACTGGTTTCGGACAAGGAAGGTTTGACCTTGATACATGGTGTTACCCAGCGTTAGCAGTTAAAATAAAATATCTAAAAACTGTGTATACATTGCAAATTATTGTTTTATAACGTATTTTATCTAACAACTAGCAGTAATCGTCCTTTGCACGGTTTGTGTAACCCAGTGTTAAGCAGCAAATTATTTATTATAGTAAACATTATGTTATATAGTATATTCATTGAATAGGCTTAAAATGAATCACTCGTGTAAGCTAAATAATTGTAATATTTGTTTAAATTTGACAGCTGTTTATTTATTTTGGTTGAATCACTAGATCACTGAAACTTATAGTAAAACTAAGAAATATTACTAATGTCGATTTGAACTGGGTTTTGAAAAGTTTAGCTTAAAGTAAACAAAACCCTTCTTCAAAAGGTAAAGAATAATGAAAATAAATATATACAGTCAGACAGACAAAAATTTGGATAGGGCCCATTTTTTATTTCCTCTGACATGAATCGTAAAAATAACCAGAAATATCATAATCTCAAGCAATGTACCTCGAGCAACGTAACTCTAGTTTCATTCTCATAAATAGATAATTTCATTTAATTGGATATTGATGGATTTCATCCCTCAATCGAATAACTGTTTTTTCAAGAAAGATACTTTATTTTAGAATAATTTTACATTAAAATATTTACAAATCTTCCTGTACTGGTGATTTAATCAATGCATGTATACCCTACTTCAATAATTTGGCTAACATAAATGTGAAATAGAACTAAATAAATTATTAAAAAACTTTCTCGTCAAAAAAGTTCTTGGAAAGAAGGTAGTTTAGCAATGCAGTTACTTTCAAACCTGTAACCTTTGACTGTTATTGATTTAGAGTGACGTGTTGTCTGACAAGCTGTCTAGGTCATTGGAGGAGGTTTAAATAATAATGTTACCTCCCTCTACACCAAGTATTGCCTATCCGAGATGACAGTTCCTTCATCAGTCGTGTCTTGTAGACTAGTTTTAGACGTGTAGACAATAAATGTAGACTTTAAGTTTAATTTTTACTAGCTTAAAAATATAAACTGTACACAGGTTTTCAAACAGATGACCTGTTTATTTATTTCATTGATCTTCATGAGAGGATGTAATAATTGAACAAAATTAAATAATTTTAATTAGTTTAGTAATCATTCCGTATTTTTAGTAATATCTCAAAGATTGTTTAAACAATACCAGCCATATTAGTTGAACAATTCATGAAACACACTATGAATGTTAAAAAACATCTCCCTCTGACTCGTACAGTTCAATATATCAGCTGATTGGTTTTGAAGGAATTTGGTTCAGATAAAATAGATATATTTTAAACAAAATACATTAGAAAACATAGTATGTATGAGAACTTAAAGAAAATATATTAATAATACCATAAAATTGTTTTAATACAAAGTAAAACCATTGTATGAAATAGTGTAAATTAAAAGTGGGAAATAGCTTACATAGAGAAAACATTTTTACAGTTTACATAAAAAGTTTAAAGTTCACATAAAAGAACAATTATTTAATGTAAGGAATTAATATAAAATTATATGTTTATTAAATATTTAAATATTACGTGAAAGAACAAAAAATACAAATAATTCATAAACGATTCTAAAAAATCAGCTATCTTTTCAATCCATTTAGCTATTTATCCAACCTATTTTAAACCCCCTCTAAGCTGTATAATCCTCAGATGAGACTACTAAAACAGAAGATTTATAGATTTAGTCGTTCATTTCCCAGCGAAAACAGTAAAATTTGTCGTAAAATATTTTACAATTAGTAATAGGCTCAGGGATAAAAGTTAAAGGCCATTTCAGCCTCTATTATCTTACAAGTAATTGCAAACCGTACATAATTCCTTGTAGCAAGTTTGGGGGACGAGCGGTTACATGGGTATCTAGGCCTAAGCTTGCCAAGCTTGTAACCTTTGATTGGATATTGATCCAACATGCATATGATTAGAAAGTGTAGATGGGATTACTACAGAAGCAAGATCTCACGGGCCTACAAGCAAATCACATACAGATACGTCTGGCTTAGGCCTACTACATACCATTACGTCATATGCTACTAATTATACTTGGAAATTATGGTAAGATCCCTTTTATGAGTGTCTTTTTGAAAGGGCAATAAACGGATGTTTCTGAATAAATTGGATCAAATGGACACATATATGCACTGTTGCCTTTCTAAAGGCATACGTATAAAAGGATTTTAACAGTATTTTTTTAAGGAAAATTGCAGATCTCTTAGTAAATGCTGGTATATGGGCGTATAAAAAAGTAGAAATACAGTAAAAATGCATTTTTTAAGATTTAAAATTCAAGAGACAAAGGTATTTGAGGCTCGCCGGGAGTCATTATACAATGCCAGATCGAAATAGACAAAACCTTTCCTTGAGAAATGGAGGAGTATGTCCTGCGATTGCAAGGAAAAACGAGATCACGTCGAAGGGAGTCTCTCACAAAGGTATCGTGGCTCTCCATAAATAAGAGGCCGAATACCGAAGGGCGAATACCGAATATACTTTTTAGATCATTTAAATGGCAACCATACTACAATGTAGGTATTTTAAGCCAAGTATGAATGAGGATTGAATGTAGGATGATTGTGGCGCGATCTTGTAGTCTTGTTACTGACTAAGGCTGACATGTTCCTTAGACAGGACTGTTAATTAATAGCCCAACAGCCGATGGCAACTAATGGACCTACAGTTTAACGTGGAATCCAAACCACGGCCTCTGAATTACGAATTGGTCTAATTATGTGGATAGGCTTTGTGGATTAACGTAGTATTCAATAGTACGGACGTTAATCCATACAAGAGAACACCACATCCACCGACCATCTCTCACAACCATCCACAATTCATGACCTCCAAGTAGCTGGATTACAGGAGATATGATCCATGTCCGATTATAATTATTAAAGATTATGATGGATTAAACTTGTCTCAAAATATACTTTTCAAGTATATTTCGAATATGGTTGGGCTATACTTCAACACAGTGAAATAACTATAGAAACAATAAAAACGAAAATACTAAATTCAAATATTATTACAGTATAACCTAATTAATAGATTTGGGTGATGCAATATTTAATACAGTGTCTCTAGTAAATAAGGGATGGGTTGGGAATTTAATAAATGTAATTAAATTGTTTTTTTTCAGATAAACATTTTTAGTATTAGTGGTTTGATCTGAACGCGTGAGGCACATTGTTGGAGGGTGGTGACTGGAAGAGTTGTTGAGCTGTAGATTGCAATTGGCCGGAACTGAATGTGAATCATTCGACCTCAATATCGTGTTTTACCTGGGGAAAATATAAAATTGCCTACTGATAATTTAAATTTAATCATTGAGGACAGTTCCAATTCAAAATTTGTGTTTGGGATTTCTTTGTTTCCTTCGTTTTCTTTCTCTCTATCTGTCTGTCTGTCAGTGTGTGTGTGTGTGTGTTTCATGTTTGAAAAATACAGTATAATCATTGCTCTGAAGTTAGTTCAATTGGTATCCTCACCTGCCAAGCGAGTCAAAACACACTATCACAGTGTACAAACGTTACAGTGTGTGTGTACACGTCAACTTCACTTCAAAGTACATTCTAATTCCATTATTTTCGTAGAAAAACTAGTATCCAGGAACAGTAGAGGTTTATTGTTTGCCAACATGGTTGATGACATTTTTTAATGAATATATAAAGAATCTAACCTAACCCCAAAACCCCAATATTAGTATATAAATTTTGACGGATAAATAGTCACTTCTATTAAAAAAAGCACAATTAATTGCTTTTCTAGGATAAGTAGTTTAACCAAGGATTAAACCTTGGTTAAACTACTCCCACATAGTACCCCCACTCCCACCTCCTTGGATAGTTTGTGTATTTACGTTTGAAATCATGATAAACAGTAAAAAGTTAAGTATAAAGTCCTCTGTTCTATATTCTTTGTTGGTGAGGGTAGTGTTATATTATTTAGATTTTTGTTGCGAAAATTTTCTTTTAAAAACAAGTTAAATGGTTTTACGCCGTTTCAGGATCTGGAATTTAATCGCATTTTGAGTTAAAAATAACAAGATTAGTACGTAGCCTGGACTGAACTGACCAATGTTATTTAATGAATTGTATGTCATGTAGTTTATACCACATTTTTGTGTTCAGCTGTGTGCCGACTTAGTCCAGCCGATTTACTGATCTTGTTATTTTCTAGGTTACCCAAGAGGTCAGATTCCAAATCCCGAAACTGTAATAAAAATCTAAATAACACAGATTTAAATTATTAGTAAAAAATTGAGTTCCTTTAGGGTAATAAAAAATAACATGGCGATATACAAATATACTATACACCTTACTTTTCCTTCTATCTGATTTTACAATAATTTTTCTAGTATTCCTAAATTAATACAGAAGTGTGAGTAATTAAAAAAAACTTTATTCTGTTACGCTTTTCCTATGCGTCTGTGTTTTTAACTACACAATGTTTCTAAGGCTATCAATATAGTTTTTGTGTTGTGCTTGGTTATTAAGTACATAATTGAAAAAATGATATGATTAATATCTGTAACTTAAACTTTTAATTTCAAATTATTAATCACTTGAAAACGGGAGGAGTTTCTCCACTTCGAGAAACGTTGTGTAGTTAAAACACAGACGCGTTGAAAATGTCAAAAAAGATATTGAATAGTTAATAAGCAATGCAACTATTGATTTTCAAGATTCGGTACTAACAATTTGTTATCCCAAATCTATTTTATGCCAGTTTATTACAATAGGCTATATAACGAACTAGGCGGTACGTAACCGTTTATGATCTTTCTTGATATTTAATTGATTAACAGAGAAGGCCTTTTTAGTAAAACCTAAATGTGAAATGGTTAAAAGAAGTTAATACCTAGTAATAAACTGACTAAATATTTAAAAATAAGTTACAAGCAAAATAGCAAATAACGTAATAGTCCCGCAGTACTGTTACAAAAGAAAAGGCAATAAGCTAAAGTGTGTTGCAGGCTCTTTTTGTGTTGTGCTTGATTATTATGTACAGCATTGAAAACATGATATGATTAGTAACTTAAACATTTAATTTCAAAAATATTAATCACATGAAAACGGGAGGAGTTTCTCCACTTCGAGAAACGTTGTGTAGTTAAAACACAGACGCGTTGAAAATGTCAAAAAAGATATTGAATAGTTAATAAGCAATGCAACTATTGATTTTCAAGATTCGGTACTAACAATTTGTTATCCCAAATCTATTTTATGCCAGTTTATTACAATAGGCTATATAACGAACTAGGCGGTACGTAACCGTTTATGATCTTTCTTGATATTTAATTGATTAACAGAGAAGGCCTTTTTAGTAAAACCTAAATGTGAAATGGTTAAAAGAAGTTAATACCTAGTAATAAACTGACTAAATATTTAAAAATAAGTTACATACAAAACAGCAAATAACGTAATAGTCCCGCAGTACTGTTACAAAAGAAAAGGCAATAAGCTAAAGTGTGTTGCAGGCTCTTAAAAACTACTAAGAAATGCTATAAAAGAGCTGTAAAAGAATCGATAACAGCCACATCTGCAGAGGAAGTAAACATTTCCGGAATAGTTAAACAGCAGTTTTACAACCCTTTCTCCAAACAGGGCTTATCTGACAGAGCACTTTGTAGCGCATCTATTAGGTACAGTACATCACTTTCGGCACTGCGATTGGCTGCCGAATACACCAATTGCTGGTATAATTCAGTCTGTTTAAGGAGATCGGGGAGGCTAAAATTTAGTTTTTGACATGGATATGTCTTAGATGTGGAGAAGTGTTGGCAATTTGCACGACCAAAGTCTGGAACTGTGACGTAAATTGGTTAGTGACGTCATAGTCTGATTATAAGAACTGCTATTAAAGTGAACCGAAAACATTCCCCTTAGACATATCCATGATTCAACCTATATTCTTATAAAATATATTCTTGATTATTACCCTTCGAGCTATCCTCTTTAAAATATTATACTACAGAACACGTAATTGCATAGTAACGCTGTAAATTTTATTGATTTTTCTAAAGTATAATACTTATTTCCAAAGAAACCCTTTTCAAAAATTCCAACATCGATAGTTGGATGAAACTTTTGTGCTTATTCTATGACATATCAGTAGTGCAAGAAATGAAGTTATTACTGTATTATCTTCAGGAAAAAAATACAACATTATAGTAAAATATTATTTGAAATTTTACGTTTTTTTTTAAATATACTCGTACATAACATTTATATTTTTCTTGTAAATTATATATCCTTATTAAATAATGTAGCTAATTAGTTGTAGAAAACACCTACATAATTTCAAGATAGTGGTTAGCTTAGTTAAAAAATGTACCTAAAGTCGGTAAAATTTAACGTTACCATAGGCCCAACCTGCACCCCAAGCTTTTAGATGTTAAAAACCATTTAGTATGGGTTTTATAAGATCTCACAATATAAAGGGAGAGCCAAACTTGTAGTTCAGATCCCACGTTTTAGATTGTTGGCCTCAAATAACCTACCCAGGTCAGATAAAATACGTATCATATATTAAAGACGTGTCTCAAATATAATTTCATTCAAGGATTTAGATTTTTCAATTGAATTCATACGTACATGTTTACTGTGAATACAGTTTAGAAAGATTTATATAAACGTTTTCATAAAAAAGTCAAGTTAATTAAAACAAACTGTTACAAAATAAATGTAAACGTAATAAATCTGAATGATATAGTAAAAAAGTGATACCAAACATTTGTATGTTCATGTTATGAATGACACTCGTTGAGTTTCTTGCTAGACACGTGATCAGCCTCCACAAATTTCGGTATACGGTTTTTTACTTATCTGTCTGGGGTTTGGATGAATTCCCAACAGAAGTTGGGTGTAATCATAAACCTTTTATAAAATCTAACCTAGATAAAAAGATGTGACATTCTAGTTAGATGTGACAATAAATACGGTAAAGTATTTATAACAAAATACACTATCAAAAACTAGGCTTTGACACTACTTTGACTGTATTTAAGGTAACGTTAAATAGTAAATTACTCCCTAACATGATAAAGCTGCAAGGATGACTAGATTTTATTAAACCATCTATTTAGTAAATACCGGTAGATCTTGAAGTAGATCCTTTTAACCAGAAGGAAAATATTGATTTATAATTATTATAAACCTTTTCGTTGAATTTTAAACATTTAAAAATTAGAAATATATGTAATCATTGAGTTTCAAATCAAGTAAGATTTTCCGACAGTAAAATTAATATTTAAACTTAGAAACATGCGTTATTAAATGTTAGATAGTGACCCTTCCCAAGTTTCTGAACACTCAACAAACGAGCTCTACACACGGACTCATCTGAGAGGGTTAAATATAGCCTCCGAACAACAAACTCGGCCCAGTGAACATGAGAGAGACCACATATAGTCATATAGGAGCTTCAGATAAATATGATAGTTTTTTAAGTGGTAATGCAATTTCAAATCAGAGAATTCAGGTAGTTTGGGATTCGCACCCACTAAAATCCTCTCCTGGGACAAACCTGGAACAGGTTTGTACATTACTTCGGGCTAGACCTTTGACTATTATGCAGCTAGGGGTTTTCTCATCGTGGTGATAAAAGTGTTAAATCTAATCCAGATCGATATTTTCTCCCAAAGTATAAATTTGACATAGTGCTTAACAGTCCTCTACCTGGATCATAGCTTCGACGATGTGGTCATAATGGATTGTTACACTGTTGTCCTTGAAATATAGCAATTGATAGTAAATAATCATGACTTTAATATTTACGAACTGCTATAAGTTCAATAAACTATATCATAGTATATTTACAATTAAAAAAATAAAATTTTGGTGGTGCTTACAGTATAAACATTCATTTGTAGAAACAAAACCTGGAGGTGACAGAAGTGGTGAATAGCAACTTTTGTAATTAAGTCTTCCATAGAAATACGAAGGGAATTAATGATATTTAGTTGATAATTTGTGGGCTTTGCAGAGACAAAGGTCGTTCGGCCATAAGGTCATACGCCCCTCAACAAGCAGAGGCGTCAAATTCATATGGCCTTTATTTCGTCCTGTGGTAGAAAATTGTAATATAAAATTTACTACATAACTATAGAATATATTAAAATTTAGATAATCAGTAAATTTATAAAAAAATGTTTAATAATACCCAGAAACCTAAGCCTTAAGGTTATATTTTACATTTTCATTATTTAATAAGTCCAGGAAAACTTTTATCAGATCATGACCTCACTATTTTAAATCCACCACACATACCCAAGGTCCTAGTGTTAATTTATAATGTAATGCAGTCCCAGTTTTGCACAGTTTATTTTATCTCAAAACTTTTGGATTACAGCTCAACAATTAATTTGAAAACGAGTAAGCCGAATTATATCCGTCGAAAAGTCGGTTTTGACTGGGTTCTCAGAGCACCAATTTTGAGCCAGGTAAGTGGCTCTCTACTCCCAACAACTGGTTCAGTTCCTATCGCACAAAAACCATCGAACTGTAACTGTGAAAGTTAAGGACTTCGTTCTCATTATTGGTTGATTCAATGACCATTCAATAATCAACGTGACATAACAATGTAATGTACAGAGGATAACAGAATTACAGGTTTAAATGAAAATTCGAAAAAGTTGGAAGAAGGAACTGAGCTATATTTAAAATAATTCCATATACCTAATAGTAATGGTACGAGAAATCAGAATTAGTTAAATTGTAGCTATATTTATTGAGAGTGAACGGCAACGCCATTAGTCAGTGTTAAGTGTTAACCAATGCAAAGCCGCAACCAACGCACCCTAGCGACAGAACTGGTAAACGGCATGTTTAGACTAACCTCTGATGCAACTAATATCATAGTTTCACCTCTACGTTAATCCATAAAATTGTTCACATTTACCCATTGAAGACCGAGGGTAGAGTAGAGATAAAGAGTTACCACCTGCCACAAAAAACAGGTTTGTACAGGGACCTATTTAAGATATCTTAATGATTTTTGACATGAATATTATTAAATCTTTATAACATATTATGATATGATTATCCATGATTAAGGCTGGTGACAGTATAACCCCTTGGTGTGCCGAGACTCACATAGAAGAATCAGGTGCTAAAAGATTGAAACTTATTAGGAAAGCCCCAAGGCAGCCGGGGGTAGATAGATGTATATATGAGACGTATATATTGACTGGGACGGTGGCGACGTCCTGTAATCCAGCTCCTTGGAGGTCACGAATTGTGGAACTATTGAATTGCTTTAATCCACAAATAACATCCTCTTAATTAGACCAATTCGTAGTTCAGAGGCTGTGGTTCGGATTCCACGTTAAACTGTAGGTCCCTTAGTTGCCATCGGCTGTTGGGCTATTAATTAACAGTCCTGTCTAAGGAACATGTCAGTCTTAGTCAGTAACAAGACTACAAGATCGTGCCACAATCATCCTACACTCATTTTTCATTCATACTTGGCTCAAAAAAACCTACGTGGGTAGGTTAACACTTCTCTCACAATAATCTAATCTAATCTAACCTAATCTATAGAGCGTGGAGATGCATCGTTGATGAGGCCTAACACCTAATTGGGTTTTAATCGCCACAGAGTTAAGGTTAATAAACCACTTTAATAAACCTCAATGACGTCATGCTACATTATGAACTAATAATTCGTATATTTGGAAATTATTTGACCAATGCAACAGCTCTGAAAGTCAAAAGTTACTGGATCAAAACAAGAGGCTATGTGACTCACACCATTGTATTTTATCCCTCATATAGCCATTTAATATTTTTAAATAATTAATTTCATCCAAAACATTTTAAACCTGTCTTTAAAATTCGAAATTCTTCAGAGTAAAACATATTGAGTAAGGAATATTGCTCGACTTATTAGGGGTGAAGCTGTATGATGCGCTCAACTAGAACAGCCAGTCGATGAAGATTGAGACAAATTTTTTTAAGGGACAGTTTGCCATCAAAAATTTAAGAAAACTTATCAACATCGATCTTCTTAAAACAATATACTGCTGCCTAGTCGAGTGCCACGTATCTTACTAAATCGTTCTTTGGGGAGCTACTCAGTTAAAGCTGAAAAATATCTTTACTACTCGAAAAAAGACAGTTCGTTTGATGTTTCGTTCGCCTCACACTGTAGTGATTTTTTTAAAATTACTTCAAAGATTTTAATAGTTTCAAGTATGTTTATTTTTTAAATAAGGCTAAACAAAATTTTTCTTTTTATCGCAGTATATATTTTAATAAGTTTTTTAAATCTTTATATACAAGCCAAAATGTTTTCAAGAAATTACCCGTGGATTTAAAAAGATTGATATTTTAGTCAATTTAAAGCAGCCTAAAAAACTATTAGATAATTTATTAACTAGTTATTTTGCTTCAGGGGAGTGGGAAGGTCCTATCTCTGCCATGTTAATTTTTTTTGGACTGTAGGTACTACACTTTTCTCGGAAAATATAAAAGATATGGAGTTGAAATGTTATATCTGTATTTCTTAATGCATTGTAAAGGTACAGCACTAGATTTACTTAATTATTATTTTTTTAAACTATTTTCTTTAGATTTTTCTACATTCAACTTTTATTTTTAATGCAATAATTCTAGTACTGTAGTTAGGTATTATAGATGTAAATGCATAAATCGTTGTAATGACCTATCTCCTATAGTTCCTGAAAAAATGTACTAAAAATCAATTATTGGTAAACGAGCTATAAAACGTTACTATCGGACATAAAAATTGATCCATAACTTAATTAATTTATTTAAAAAAATATACACTTAGGGTTATCATTCATAAATTGTAAGACCAGTTCCTGAAAGAGGAAGAATTCTTCTGTAAAACTAAAATTACCCTTCCCAATCCCCTTCAATTCAACTTCATTGCAATCCAACATGCCAACCATTAACATTCCCAGTCCAACTTAAACCAACCAAACCCCCTCATTAACGAACGAAAAGAAAATTCAATTCAATTTGATGTCCGTAGAAAACGGGCTTCTAAAACAAATCCAACTCCACCAAAAAGGTCAATTGGACACTGCAGAGGGTAAAAGGTAGCTAAAATGTTAATTTTAAATAGTATCACCGTTAAGTACCATTTAAAGGTCATCGCCATTTCCAATATATGTGTGATGAATAATGAGGTTGGAATAAACGGGCAGTTGGACTACCGGGCTGGTTTACTAACATCCGGTGAGGGTGAACGTGGTCGTGACCAGTCTGCCACCACATTAATATTATCATTTATTCCAACGAGTCTTCAAATAAAACTACGGATTTAACGGTTATGTAATTGCTATGCAAATGTATCTGCGATTAAACTGAAATGGCATATCAGTTTTGTATTAAATATTCTCATAACTTTTCAGTTTCAATTTAAATATATCTCTTGAGTAATTTTAAAACACGTTCTTTCCTGGTAATGTTAAGGAAACACACACAAAAATGTGAAGTGTATTTCAAACATTTTCCCATTATTCTATTCAGTAAACGGCATTTAAATAAGAAAAACAATTTGAAATGGCGGTTCCACCGTGTGGTAAGTGAAGTAATTTACCCCCGTTGCAGCAGACCTGCGTACTCAGCGAATTTCCAAATCAATAATATGGCAATAATAATACATGTATGTGACAAGATTGATCAATACCTGATCAAATACCTGTTGATAAATTTGAGTACTGTATTTGCCTATTCTCCGTAACATTAACAAGGTAAAGAGTATGCAGGTTTGCTGCTTTGAGGAACACTAAAAGTAGGCATTTTTACCATAACAATTTTTATTCTGACCATATACCAAGTTTTATCATTTTTTGGACATAAATAAAGGAGTTTGCCTATTCTCCATAAGATTAATATGGGGAAGAATATGCAGGTTTGCTGCTGTGAGGAACATATAAACTATGTTTTTTAGCATAAACGTATGGACCCCAACCACATGAAGCTAGATACAAAGTTTTATCAAAAACTATTGGTTAATAAGGGAAATATCAATTTTTTCTTATCCTCCATAAGATTAGCATTGGAGCCCCAAAATACAATGAACTGTGGAGATAGAGAAAAACATTAAGGAACTAAATTGTGTAGTTTTGAGGTGATTGTAATGGTGAAAAATGAAATTTGAAAATTTTAAAAATTACATGGGAAAAACGTAAAAAACCTATTTTTGGGGTACAAACCCCCTAAACTAACATTAGTCTTAAAACGACTTACGTGTGTGAAATAGCTTAGGTCATGCACGTGTCTAGGAGTGCTACTTCTCATGACCTAACTATTGTCTGTACAGCAATCGATAAGGAAAATTTCCAATAAATACTTTATAGGGCGATACAGTTTTAATTTCATAGTTTATAACCTATGAAAAAGTAAGGTAAATTTTGAGGAGACTTTTTGGTTGAATAAAAGAAGGAGACATATAAAGAATCAGAAAGAATAGGGTACTAAAAGATCTTTATACAGTGAAGCAGATATTGTAGGAATCATTAATAAGAGATGGTTAAGATGACTGGGCTAAATAAACTGTAGAAGTGAGAGGTAGATGGTGAAGACATTGCTAAGAGATACACCAGAGGGCAAGAAGACCAAGAATGCGATGGGTGGATGAGGTGATGAAGGACCTGAGAAGAATGTGAGCAGACTTGGAACTGGCAGAGGACGGAAGAACGTGGAGGTATATGGTTTAAGAGGCCAAAAACCAAATAGGTTTCCAATGGCGAAGGAGTAAGTAAGCAATGAAGAAAAAGTATATTTAATCTATATTATTTGATGTATTATTTAAGTATTAACAATACATATTCTATATTATTAATAATATATACTTATATATTATTTAATGTATTACAATTATTTCCCTATTTATCTACTGAATTAAAGTGTTAAGCATACTTTTTTTAATAAATAATTCAATATTTCAATGATTTAATCCTTCAAGTGTCAACTGTTAGGAATTCTCACTGATATTTATATAATAAAAATATACAATGTGTATTTTTATATTTTACTGTTTTCAAAAATTTTTATTAAATAAATTTTAATATTTTTTTTTAGATGATGAGTTGGAAATAGATAAAGTTAATAAGTAATAAAAAAAATAATAATATTATTAATTTTAAACTTATGTAATTTTTATTAAAAAAATGTCAAGATAAGTAAATAAAAAAACAAAAAGAAGTTTTTTCTCAGCATGCTAAGGTCACCTGCTCTAACATTTAGATTTATTATGAAACTGAAAGCCCAATTTGGTTAAATTTATGTTGATAATAAACTACATGGAATTACACTTTTAAATTATAACTTTTTGTTTAATAAGTAAAAAATTTTTAAGTTTTTTTTGTTTAAATTTTATTAAGTAAGAATATAATATATTTATTAATTTAAAAATTATATTTTATTAATGTATTACAATTAATTATTTATTACTGAATTAAAGTGTTAAGCATACTTTTTTTAATAAATAATTCAATATTTCAATGATTTAATCCTTCAAGTGTCAACTGTTAGGAATTCTCACTGAAGGATTGTATTATTTTGATATAATAGGAAATATTAAACAACCTGTAGTATTTATTTTACTGTTTCTTTCAAATAATTTATTTTTATTATTCTATAATTCCTAACTTTTTTATGATTTTCCACTTGGTGAGTCGCTCGGAAAAAATAACGAAAAGTTAAAATATAAATTATTCAATATAATCAATACAGTTTAAGCAAAAAACTTTTCAGAAACATTTAAAATACATAATTTACTTAATGTCAGTTTGATTAGGCTTAAAACGTCAAGATAAGTAAGTATAAAAACAACAAAAGAAGTTTATCCGCTATCTCCAGGGCGCAGCACTAGTAATGCTGAGGCTTCACTAGCGCTATCTAACGGCCATCTTATAGCACCTTCTAAGAAACAGCTACTGAACTTAAAGCCCAAGTTTTGGTTATTAGTTTAAATAGCTTTGGCTAAACTGTCCCGTGCCCAACTTTACAGCTTACTCTCTCACTGTTGTCACTTGAACTTTAACCACTTAAAATTAATAATAATTTATTATAACTTAAATTGTTATTACTATATTAAGTCAGTAATATTTTGATGTGATATGTTAGTGATGAACCTTTTTTATTCAATGTATAAAATAATTTATTGGTTACAGTAATTTGTATAACTAATCCTCAAATTGTAATTTGTAAAGATAGGCAGATAAATTCATTATTGGAGTAAGTAATGTCTATATTAATAAATTTATTATAGAGTGTCTGTTAAGCCCGCCACCAAACTTATTCATGTTTTTTTGCCAAAATGGTTCCTACGGGGAATACCTTAGTCATTTTTAAATTGTTCTTTTTAAAGCCTGGCATGTTTCTTTCATTAGTAAAGATCTAATTTAGTAAAAAAGTTAAAGCTTTTTTAATTTTTATTTAACAGTGGTGGTCACTTGAATTTTTCCAAATTAAATTAGCAATTTAACAACTTTTAATTCTTTTAAAACTTATTAAAAATTCTAAATTTATGTAAAATTCAAGAATAATATATTCACTTAGGGTACAATCATATAATTTTACTCCATTAGAAGTAAAAGTACTGGATATCGTTTATAAAACGTTTGAAAACAATACAAATTAGATTAGATTAGATTATTTGAAATGGCGACCATACCACAAGGTAGGTATTTAAGCCAAATATGAATGATGGTTGAATGTAAGATGATTGTGGTGCGATCTTGTATTCTTGTTACTGACTAAGGCTGACATGTTCCTTAGACAGGTCTGTAATTAATAAAAGCTGGCAACAAGGACCTACAGTTTAACGTGGAATAACCACGATCTGAATTACGAATTGGTCTAATAATGATGATGATCTTTGCGGATTAATGTAGTACAGTATTTAATAGTGCGGACGTTAATACAACAGAGAATCAAACCATCGCTCACACTAACAATTCGTGAAAAAAAAAAGCCCCAAAAAAAAAAAATTAATATACAGAAAAAATAGTTAATTGATTTTAATTTATTGTTGTTATTTGATCTTGTTTGTTTTTTTTGTTATTTGAATGTCATAATCTTTATATTCAATAATACTTTTATGTTAGTTTTTTTTATTGAGTATTCATAATGTTGTTATTTTATCTATTCTTATAATCAGTTTAATTGTAATTTATAAAACTTCTTTTTTAAAAGGTCTTTAATGGTTAATTAAAAATGTGTCTTCGTTTTATAATCTAAACTAGTGTATGTCCTTATTCTTTGTATGTCATAATCTTTTAAAATTATTATTTTAATACTATTAATTTTTTCTTTTATATTTTAAATTTATAATATTTATTTATAATTTTTCATTATTATGAATTTTTTTAATTAAATAAATTTATTCTCATTTTGTAATTATAAAAATTTACATATCTTGAATTTAACAGATTTTAATTCAAAAAAGTGTTTTAAAATCAAAATAATATTGCTTCTCAGTTTTTGTCAATATTAATATGCAGGAGTATTCTATGAGATATTATATTCAATAGTTGATAATTTGGTAATTTAAACTGACTGTATGGGAATAGTTTTTTGCATGCTGCATTGACTAGATAAGCTGGTAGGTTACATATTGTAAAGTTACAAAAAGTGTACAATGATGCTTACGAGTTCGTGATGTACCTAATCATACATTTAGGTACATCAATTTTATCACATACCTGGACTTATAGCTCTAAATATCCTTTGTTAAAATAATAATAAATTCAAAAATCTAAAAACTACAAACAGAAAATATCTCTATTTTTATAAACAAGTATAAGCTTTGCTCATAATGAAACGCTAAAGTTCAAAGGTGCTATTGATTTGACATTAGTTTTGAATACTATTGATGTTCCCGAATAGATTACGTTGTAGAGGCGGACTCATCGCCAATGGAGCCAATAGTGGAGTTTAATCACTATGAGAGCCCAGCTTGGTAGCGTACCTGAGTATCACATCCAATCATCTGTTTCTGACGGTTCAAACAAATGCGAAACTACGTTCAGTTTATCGGTATTTATATTTTAGGACTCGTAGTTAATTTGGTGTGGTTGGCTGATTTTCACCCATAAATATAAAAGTTTCGGCCTTTCGGTTAAAAGGGTCCTGTTATCGGCTGGGTTACGATGCCTCTGTTCTTGGACGTATTTATGGAAACGTTGGAAAACCTTTCTTGTGTTACCGTGTTCAACTATTTCAAACCAGGTTAAGAGGTTTAAACGGCTTTTCACTTTTGGAATTCTAAACGGTATTTCTAATGCATGGTTTGTCTCATTTAAATACATATGTTATCCTTTATTTTCACAAGAATAAGAATTTTAATCATATACATTATTCAAAATTCCTGAATTTATTATATATTTTACGACAGTTTTATCATTTCTATAATTAGTGATCAGTTTATTCAATTTTATACAAAACGTATTATTATTAGGTGTTTTATTAGTTTTATAACTAAAAATTTCACATACAGAATTAAAATTGTAATTGTTAAATAATACAAGAATCTATAACAGATTTTAATAAGGTAAACGTATCTTTTCTTTTGATAAAACTCTTTGTAATTTATTCCTGTCAAGCTCCTGTAGAAATATGATTTACATCAATAGGAGAAAGTGAAAGTAAATTTTAAAAAAGATGTAATCAAGGAGATGAAATTTTGAGGACTAGGTAGACCTAAGGCATTAACATTTACAATATATCTAAATAATAATATACACTTGATTTCTCTTTATCCTTTCCTAAATTAAATTAATTTATACCTCAACTTATACCTAAAACTAAAAGCGAATTATTACTATTTTTAAAAGGTCGACGCTTTAAACTGCATTGAGGCAACAACTCGAACATAATAAAATTGAACAGATTTAGAACTAAAAATACTATTCGTCATGCAAGTGAAAAATGGTGTTGAAATGGTGACCAATAAAATAATGAAAGGGCAGTAAACGATGAGATCTTACCTGACACCCAGGATCCGTTGAAGGGCGAAGTTTTGAAGATATTGTTGGTGATATGTTCTAAAGTAAACTTAGTCCCTTGAACTCTTGGGCCTTCATCAGGAGGAGAGAGTAGCACAATGGAGAAGAGGATGAGGCCCAGCACCATGACGATGACAAGCAGAGCGATGAGCATCCCACGCCAGTTGCGGACATTGGGAGTGCTCGACACCAGCTCCTGTAACATGATACAATTACATCATCAGGAGGAGAGAGTAGCACAATGGAGAAGAGGATGAGGCCCAGCACCATGACGATGACAAGCAGAGCGATGAGCATCCCACGCCAGTTGCGGACATTGGGAGTGCTCGACACCAGCTCCTGTAACATGATACAATTACATCATCAGGAGGGGAGAGTAGCACAATGGAGAAGAGGATGAGGCCCAGCACCATGACGATGACAAGCAGAGCGATGAGCATCCCACGCCAGTTGCGGACATTGGGAGTGCTCGACACCAGCTCCTGTAACATGATACAATTACATCATCAGGAGGGGAGAGTAGCACAATGGAGAAGAGGATGAGGCCCAGCACCATGACGATGACGAGCAGAGCGATGAGCATCCCACGCCAGTTGCGGACATTGGGAGTGCTCGACACCAGCTCCTGTAACATGATACAATTACATCATCAGGAGGGGAGAGTAGCACAATGGAGAAGAGGATGAGGCCCAGCACCATGACGATGACAAGCAGAGCGATGAGCATCCCACGCCAGTTGCGGACATTGGGAGTGCTCGACACCAGCTCCTGTAACATGATACAATTACATCATCAGGAGGAGAGAGTAGCACAATGGAGAAGAGGATGAGGCCCAGCACCATGACGATGACGAGCAGAGCGATGAGCATCCCACGCCAGTTGCGGACATTGGGAGTGCTCGACACCAGCTCCTGTAACATGATACAATTACATCATCAGGAGGAGACTAGCACAATGGAGAAGAGGATGAGGCCCAGCACCATGACGATGACAAGCAGAGCGATGAGCATCCCACGCCAGTTGCGGACATTGGGAGTGCTCGACACCAGCTCCTGTAACATGATACAATTACATCATCAGGAGGAGAGTAGCACAATGGAGAAGAGGATGAGGCCCAGCACCATGACGATGACGAGCAGAGCGATGAGCATCCCACGCCAGTTGCGGACATTGGGAGTGCTCGACACCAGCTCCTGTAACATGATACAATTACATCATCAGGAGGGGAGAGTAGCACAATGGAGAAGAGGATGAGGCCCAGCACCATGACGATGACAAGCAGAGCGATGAGCATCCCACGCCAGTTGCGGACATTGGGAGTGCTCGACACCAGCTCCTGTAACATGATACAATTACATCATCAGGAGGAGAGAGTAGCACAATGGAGAAGAGGATGAGGCCCAGCACCATGACGATGACGAGCAGAGCGATGAGCATCCCACGCCAGTTGCGGACATTGGGAGTGCTCGACACCAGCTCCTGTAACATGATACAATTACATCATCAGGAGGGGAGAGTAGCACAATGGAGAAGAGGATGAGGCCCAGCACCATGACGATGACAAGCAGAGCGATGAGCATCCCACGCCAGTTGCGGACATTGGGAGTGCTCGACACCAGCTCCTGTAACATGATACAATTACATCATCAGGAGGAGAGAGTAGCACAATGGAGAAGAGGATGAGGCCCAGCACCATGACGATGACAAGCAGAGCGATGAGCATCCCACGCCAGTTGCGGACATTGGGAGTGCTCGACACCAGCTCCTGTAACATGATACAATTACATCATCAGGAGGAGAGAGTAGCACAATGGAGAAGAGGATGAGGCCCAGCACCATGACGATGACAAGCAGAGCGATGAGCATCCCACGCCAGTTGCGGACATTGGGAGTGCTCGACACCAGCTCCTGTAACATGATACAATTACATCATCAGGAGGGGAGAGTAGCACAATGGAGAAGAGGATGAGGCCCAGCACCATGACGATGACAAGCAGAGCGATGAGCATCCCACGCCAGTTGCGGACATTGGGAGTGCTCGACACCAGCTCCTGTAACATGATACAATTACATCATCAGGAGGAGAGTAGCACAATGGAGAAGAGGATGAGGCCCAGCACCATGACGATGACAAGCAGAGCGATGAGCATCCCACGCCAGTTGCGGACATTGGGAGTGCTCGACACCAGCTCCTGTAACATGATACAATTACATCATCAGGAGGAGAGAGTAGCACAATGGAGAAGAGGATGAGGCCCAGCACCATGACGATGACGAGCAGAGCGATGAGCATCCCACGCCAGTTGCGGACATTGGGAGTGCTCGACACCAGCTCCTGTAACATGATACAATTACATCATCAGGAGGGGAGAGTAGCACAATGGAGAAGAGGATGAGGCCCAGCACCATGACGATGACGAGCAGAGCGATGAGCATCCCACGCCAGTTGCGGACATTGGGAGTGCTCGACACCAGCTCCTGTAACATGATACAATTACATCATCAGGAGGGGAGAGTAGCACAATGGAGAAGAGGATGAGGCCCAGCACCATGACGATGACAAGCAGAGCGATGAGCATCCCACGCCAGTTGCGGACATTGGGAGTGCTCGACACACCAGCTCCTGTAACATGATACAATTACATCATCAGGAGGGAGAGTAGCACAATGGAGAATAGGATGAGGCCCAGCACCATGACGATGACAGCAGAGCGATGAGCATCCCACGCCAGTTGCGGACATTGGGAGTGCTCGACACCAGCTCCTGTAACATGATACAATTACATCATCAGGAGAGAGTAGCACAATGGAGAAGAGGATGAGGCCCAGCACCATGACGATGACGAGCAGAGCGATGAGCATCCCACGCCAGTTGCGGACATTGGGAGTGCTCGACACCAGCTCCTGTAACATGATACAATTACATCATCAGGAGAGAGTAGCACAATGGAGAAGAGGATGAGGCCCAGCACCATGACGATGACGAGCAGAGCGATGAGCATCCCACGCCAGTTGCGGACATTGGGAGTGCTCGACACCAGCTCCTGTAACATGATACAATTACATCATCAGGAGGGGAGAGTAGCACAATGGAGAAGAGGATGAGGCCCAGCACCATGACGATGACGAGCAGAGCGATGAGCATCCCACGCCAGTTGCGGACATTGGGAGTGCTCGACACCAGCTCCTGTAACATGATACAATTACATCATCAGGAGGGAGAGTAGCACAATGGAGAAGAGGATGAGGCCCAGCACCATGACGATGACAAGCAGAGCGATGAGCATCCCACGCCAGTTGCGGACATTGGGAGTGCTCGACACCAGCTCCTGTAACATGATACAATTACATCATCAGGAGGGGAGAGTAGCACAATGGAGAAGAGGATGAGGCCCAGCACCATGACGATGACGAGCAGAGCGATGAGCATCCCACGCCAGTTGCGGACATTGGGAGTGCTCGACACCAGCTCCTGTAACATGATACAATTACATCATCAGGAGGGGAGAGTAGCACAATGGAGAAGAGGATGAGGCCCAGCACCATGACGATGACGAAGCAGAGCGATGAGCATCCCACGCCAGTTGCGGACATTGGGAGTGCTCGACACCAGCTCCTGTAACATGATACAATTACATCATCAGGAGGGGAGAGTAGCACAATGGAGAAGAGGATGAGGCCCAGCACCATGACGATGACGAGCAGAGCGATGAGCATCCCACGCCAGTTGCGGACATTGGGAGTGCTCGACACCAGCTCCTGTAACATGATACAATTACATCATCAGGAGGGGAGAGTAGCACAATGGAGAAGAGGATGAGGCCCAGCACCATGACGATGACAAGCAGAGCGATGAGCATCCCACGCCAGTTGCGGACATTGGGAGTGCTCGACACCAGCTCCTGTAACATGATACAATTACATCATCAGGAGGAGAGTAGCACAATGGAGAAGAGGATGAGGCCCAGCACCATGACGATGACGAGCAGAGCGATGAGCATCCCACGCCAGTTGCGGACATTGGGAGTGCTCGACACCAGCTCCTGTAACATGATACAATTACATCATCAGGAGGAGAGAGTAGCACAATGGAGAAGAGGATGAGGCCCAGCACCATGACGATGACGAGCAGAGCGATGAGCATCCCACGCCAGTTGCGGACATTGGGAGTGCTCGACACCAGCTCCTGTAACATGATACAATTACATCATCAGGAGAGAGTAGCACAATGGAGAAGAGGATGAGGCCCAGCACCATGACGATGACGAGCAGAGCGATGAGCATCCCACGCCAGTTGCGGACATTGGGAGTGCTCGACACCAGCTCCTGTAACATGATACAATTACATCATCAGGAGGGGAGAGTAGCACAATGGAGAAGAGGATGAGGCCCAGCACCATGACGATGACGAAGCAGAGCGATGAGCATCCCACGCCAGTTGCGGACATTGGGAGTGCTCGACACCAGCTCCTGTAACATGATACAATTACATCATCAGGAGGGGAGAGTAGCACAATGGAGAAGAGGATGAGGCCCAGCACCATGACGATGACAAGCAGAGCGATGAGCATCCCACGCCAGTTGCGGACATTGGGAGTGCTCGACACCAGCTCCTGTAACATGATACAATTACATCATCAGGAGGGAGAGCAGCACAATGGAGAAGAGGATGAGGCCCAGCACCATGACGATGACAAGCAGAGCGATGAGCATCCCACGCCAGTTGCGGACATTGGGAGTGCTCGACACCAGCTCCTGTAACATGATACAATTACATCATCAGGAGGGGAGAGTAGCACAATGGAGAAGAGGATGAGGCCCAGCACCATGACGATGACGAGCAGAGCGATGAGCATCCCACGCCAGTTGCGGACATTGGGAGTGCTCGACACCAGCTCCTGTAACATGATACAATTACATCATCAGGAGGAGAGAGTAGCACAATGGAGAAGAGGATGAGGCCCAGCACCATGACGATGACAAGCAGAGCGATGAGCATCCCACGCCAGTTGCGGACATTGGGAGTGCTCGACACCAGCTCCTGTAACATGATACAATTACATCATCAGGAGGGGAGAGTAGCACAATGGAGAAGAGGATGAGGCCCAGCACCATGACGATGACGAGCAGAGCGATGAGCATCCCACGCCAGTTGCGGACATTGGGAGTGCTCGACACCAGCTCCTGTAACATGATACAATTACATCATCAGGAGGGGAGAGTAGCACAATGGAGAAGAGGATGAGGCCCAGCACCATGACGATGACGAGCAGAGCGATGAGCATCCCACGCCAGTTGCGGACATTGGGAGTGCTCGACACCAGCTCCTGTAACATGATACAATTACATCATCAGGAGGAGAGTAGCACAATGGAGAAGAGGATGAGGCCCAGCACCATGACGATGACGAGCAGAGCGATGAGCATCCCACGCCAGTTGCGGACATTGGGAGTGCTCGACACCAGCTCCTGTAACATGATACAATTACATCATCAGGAGGAGAGTAGCACAATGGAGAAGAGGATGAGGCCCAGCACCATGACGATGACAAGCAGAGCGATGAGCATCCCACGCCAGTTGCGGACATTGGGAGTGCTCGACACCAGCTCCTGTAACATGATACAATTACATCATCAGGAGGAGAGAGTAGCACAATGGAGAAGAGGATGAGGCCCAGCACCATGACGATGACGAGCAGAGCGATGAGCATCCCACGCCAGTTGCGGACATTGGGAGTGCTCGACACCAGCTCCTGTAACATGATACAATTACATCATCAGGAGGAGAGAGTAGCACAATGGAGAAGAGGATGAGGCCCAGCACCATGACGATGACGAGCAGAGCGATGAGCATCCCACGCCAGTTGCGGACATTGGGAGTGCTCGACACCAGCTCCTGTAACATGATACAATTACATCATCAGGAGGGGAGAGTAGCACAATGGAGAAGAGGATGAGGCCCAGCACCATGACGATGACAAGCAGAGCGATGAGCATCCCACGCCAGTTGCGGACATTGGGAGTGCTCGACACCAGCTCCTGTAACATGATACAATTACATCATCAGGAGGAGAGAGTAGCACAATGGAGAAGAGGATGAGGCCCAGCACCATGACGATGACAAGCAGAGCGATGAGCATCCCACGCCAGTTGCGGACATTGGGAGTGCTCGACACCAGCTCCTGTAACATGATACAATTACATCATCAGGAGGAGAGTAGCACAATGGAGAAGAGGATGAGGCCCAGCACCATGACGATGACAAGCAGAGCGATGAGCATCCCACGCCAGTTGCGGACATTGGGAGTGCTCGACACCAGCTCCTGTAACATGATACAATTACATCATCAGGAGGGGAGAGTAGCACAATGGAGAAGAGGATGAGGCCCAGCACCATGACGATGACGAGCAGAGCGATGAGCATCCCACGCCAGTTGCGGACATTGGGAGTGCTCGACACCAGCTCCTGTAACATGATACAATTACATCATCAGGAGGGGAGAGTAGCACAATGGAGAAGAGGATGAGGCCCAGCACCATGACGATGACAAGCAGAGCGATGAGCATCCCACGCCAGTTGCGGACATTGGGAGTGCTCGACACCAGCTCCTGTAACATGATACAATTACATCATCAGGAGGGGAGAGTAGCACAATGGAGAAGAGGATGAGGCCCAGCACCATGACGATGACGAGCAGAGCGATGAGCATCCCCGACGTTGCAGGTGCTCCGGTATCATCATACACTTAAATTGTCACGAAGGGTAAAAGCCACGCACAAGAACTAATGTACGTGAGATGTGTTAATTAAAAGTGGTTATCCAATATACATCTTGAAAAATAATAGTACGGATAAAATTTCATAGGTAAATCCGGAATCCGAACCTCTGACATAACTATCTAAAACTCTATCACACTAAAACCTGAGCTGCCAATTTACCTACGATCATAATAATTTCAGAACATTTCAAATAAAAAATTATCACTTTCATTCATTTAACAAATGAAAATGAATTAAAAGGCATTAGACATAAAATTTAAAAAAAAAATCCCTGGTCTGTAATTGTTAATTTTGTTTTGAGAATCACAATTACTTAAAATAGAAGGTTGACGTTTCTATTACTTTTAAGTTATTAAAAGTCCTATTAAACATTAAATAAATGGTTGAAGCCTTTTTATTTGTGAGCCTAATTATATGTGAATTTTCTATTCGAAGTTTCTGAGTTACCTGTTTCTCACATCAATTAATTATTTTGAACATCGTGAAACATCTTTTCAACAAATGTTTACTCTGAATAACTATTTCCTGGTCATCAAAAATGTGGAATTACTAATGAAGCCATTAGGGGAATTTAATCTCAATAAAAGCCGGGCAGGTGCATGACAACCAATCAACTGGCCAGCTGTTCCTAATTGTTGCTACAGACGTGGATCCACCTTAAGTTTACAAACTGGTATTTACTGAAAACTAACTCGTCATGGCTGTACTATTTTCTACCATCTATAACAATAGAATTAGACGTTTGTCTCTTCATTGCTTGAAATTAGTACACTTTTGACATGAATAAGTCTAAGCTTAAGGTGGGGTGTTAGAAATTTTTGCAAGAGAGGCACAAAATGTATCGGGGAAGTGACGTCATATGGTTTTGGGTAAAGCTGTTTAAAGGAATTTAAAACAATCCTAATGCTTTTGTGGTTAGTGGTTATAAGGGTGGGCATGTTTTAAGCTTTTTTTGTTTAAACTTTGATATTTCAAGAAGATATTAGTAATTATTTTTATGTTACAGTTAAGAGTAAATAGCTTGCCACTTCTAGGGTTAAATTTCCCAGGAATTTTTATGGTTGTAACATTTTCATGGAATCCGTGTTATTTCTAAACAAAATAAATATTTTCCAACTATATCTCGCTATCTTACGAACTTAAAACCTACAACTATAAAGATTTGTCTAGTTAAATTTTAATTGGATTTTTATGTTAGTATGAGTAATCTCAAACAAAAAAACATCTTCGCTGTTACCTAGCAATCAATTAAAACTTTGAATTTCCTATCACAAATCACAAATAATTATTATATTAATACTCTCTGCTGGCCTTTATAGAATTTAAACCAAGGCTATTCCATAAATGATTTAAAAAACAATTATTGTGTTCAAACAAATACAAAACAAGTTACAATTCATTATTAGATTATTTATAAAACATTTACGACAGTAAGTTTAAACTTTATTGATCCCCCATAGGTTTATGGTAATTATCAACATAAAGAAAGAATTTTTGAGACAAGAAATAGCAATAATATTTGAGTATAATAAGTATTCATAAGCTTATCACAAATTACAATTAAAATGTGCTTAAAACAGTTATAAGTTCTACCAAGAAAGCCCTAAAACACTTAAAGTTGAATGATAGACAAGATAGGACATTGTTAAACCCATTAAGACCGCGCATTAGAGAGAAGTCATTAGTAGAAAGTTAACAGAGACAGTCTTGTAAATAAACGGACAAAGCAACCCCCCTCCCCCCACAATGTTAGTCGATAACTTCCTCACAAATTATAGTAACTCTGTCAGAGGCTTTTAACCACAAGTTTTACACTCATAGTTCTGTTGGGGAACACGGTTACTAAAGACACAATGTTAGGATCACTGACAAAAACAAAAAATGACGTCAGTGGATCGAAAGTAAATAATCAATTCTACAAAGTATGGTACTGACTATATTTAAAAGTAAATTACTTTTTTTACAAAACATCCTTGATCAACGTTAATTTAAAAATCGTTTTCACAATTGAAATTCATACTTAATCAGTTTTTTACATCTCCATTACGTCACTCACAATATGGCGTCACTGTTTCAAATTTTGGTCGAGAAAATTGCCAACGCCCCCTTCCCAGAGCTAAGACATATCTATGTCAACTTACTTTCAAAATTAGAAAGTTTAACGAAAACTATGGTTTATCGTTTATTAAACTAATGTAAAATAGATGAGATTTGAAAACTAAGTATTTAAGTTTTCTTAATAAGTTGGCCAAGTTATGAGAAAGTAGAATAACAGTTAAATGTATAGTTTCACTATTATTTTTATGATATTAAATTCGAATTCAACAATACATTTTACACTCATTTACACACTAGATGAATAAGCAATTCCTTAAACTGAAAACTTCAGGAATCCTTTTTCTGTTAACCCAAAATCTGTTCAGCTACTTTCCATTTTGTCAACAAAAAAATTGCCGTCTAGCAGAAGTATGCCGTAGACGCAAAGGACGGTTTTGCCACCACAACGAATTGCATGTGTCTTCATTTTCACTAGCAGCAATATAATAATATAATTTTCGCTATATCGATTTGTTTATGGAGTGTTTCCGAATCCGTCCTATGTTTTTTCTAATGGGATTACTTTTCGTCCTTGGTACTAAAATTTCAGAAAGTCCTGAGAGATGAAAAGTGGAACTTAAAGAATCTATTTCCCAGAGTATATTACGACTTTACATAATAGGTTGAGGAAATATTATTTTTCAGTACCAAGGTTAAACATGATGCTTCTCAAATAAACAAGGGTTTATTATGAGAAAATAACGGAAAACTCCTTAAACTCTTGTTATAAAGTATTTGCATCGTCAACTACATGAAATATTAAGCTAAATACTGTACAAACCAAAGATTTCACAGACGGAAGAGTTACTTTCATCCTGTTCTTGCAATTGAAAACCAGCAGCTGAATGTCAAATACTGATATTATTTGCTGATACCATAGACATGCACATATTTCCATCTGTTCTACATTGTATTAACAAACAGCTGATGACCCAATATCAGCGGACTCTATCCCTCCCTAGGGTGGGAAAGGATTAATTTCGATCCACAAAGCATATACTGAAAAAAGTCGTTTTCAGAGCAGCTATACAAAACTTAAGCTCTTATATCTAATTTTCTTTTACAAATATGGGACTGTTTAACGTTCTTATATACTGATAAAAGTCAAATGAAAACAACACATTAAGTTACGTATAGCTGTTTAACTAGTTTTTTCAATAAAAAACTGGGTCGTGGCAGTATACATAAACGGTATACTGGTCTTAGACTTACCAGTTTTATAAATACTCTAAGGAAATTAATGTACATCAAACTGTAACAGCACATCTGGCAGATTACGCATCTGGAATACAACAGCCATCAAATCAAACAACGCTCAAGCTACCATCAGTGTTGGATCAATGCGTATCTTAATGGGAACCTGATCCACATTAAGCTCTTGATAATTAAGAAATATTGATTTGCATATCTTAATGTATCTTATTTTATTATTGAAGCTATTATAAGGTAGTAGTATACTCTATTTAGCAAAGGTACTTTATCTTACAATTTAGGTTACATGAAACGAAATTTTTCTGTAAACTGTTATAATTTAACTGTTTTATTCTCAAGGAAAGCCTGTTTATAATTAAATGGTAATGGAAATACGTGTTAGTTTCATAGCTACACTTCTAACTATGAACATAGCATAGAGATAAGACAATATAATTGAAGGGTTATCCAACTTCAGTTTCCTATTTATAATTGAAGAAAAAGTACACACAGTTTTACATCATCCTAAATTTTAGTATATAAAGAAAATCTTTTAAATTTTTCATTTACAGTGGAAATTATATCAGTCTAATAGCCATCTCTAGACCTCCTACAGTAGTCAATTCAATGTAATTTTCCATAACTTTTTCAAGTTTCGGGAGTTACCTGGGCTATAAATTGGTGACTATTTTTTCATCTTCTCAAACGTTTTCGGTTTATTAGCGTGAACACGACTGTTAAAAACCGCACAGAAAAATCGTCAGTCGTAAAATAACGCGATTTTTGTGCCCAATTGACTTCACTGTGTCGAGAATTATTTAACCTTTGAGCTTCTATCAAACTATCTATCAATATTCTAAAATATTCTTTGGCTGAGCATACGCGAGGCATACTCAACGTAAATGCGCAGGCCTTGCCATATCTACAATGCTTCCATTTCCTTCAGTTTGCACAATTTTTGCTCCATTGACAAATTGCTCCTTTAAGGTTAGATGCACAGTTCATATGGAATTTTTATTAGAGTAGAAAAATTAAAACACATTGATCAGTGTTCCATTTTGTAAATGTGATAATGTAAAATGACGTTTAATGTATTAGAAATATGCAACAATCAACATCTGTTTTATTGTCAGTGCTGCCCCCCCCCCCCCCCCCCCCCCCCCCCCCCCCCCCCCCCCCCCCCCCCCCCCCCCCCCCCCCCCCCCCCCCCCCCCCCCCCCCCCCCCCCCCCCCCCCCCCCCCCCCCCCCCCCCCCCCCCCCCCCCCCCCCCCCCCCCCCCCCCCCCCCCCCCCCCCCCCCCCCCCCCCCCCCCCCCCCCCCCCCCCCCCCCCCACCCCCCCCCCCCCCCCCCCCCCCCCCCCCCCTAAACTTAGAAACTGAAACTCGATCATTCTGTATTTGGCTAAATCAGGACTCCTAATTCTGTATTCAAAATATTGGTTTGCAATGTTGTATGTGGTACATCTCACACTATCCTAATTGATATCTTATAACTGATCTCTCAGTTTACAATCTCATTACACTGCACAATTATTTTATGAGCTCAATATAGTAGTAGCATTATTAATTAACTATAGCAATATGTAAAAATGTACAGTTAACATGTGCAACTGTTCAAGTCAGAAGATTTATATGGGTACGATGTAATTTAACGACGTGACCGCTTGAGGTCGCTGTTCCTCCATGTGATGTGTGTCCATTAGGTCCATTAGATCTGCATGCCGACCGCTGTCTCGTTCTAATGCGAAGTGTAATATTCTCTGACGACCTCTACCTCATCATTACCCTTCCACGATCAGCAAGTCTGTCGACTCACATCACCGTTTATATATATTTGGAAAATAAGTAAGGTTTTGTTGTATTACTAAAATTTAAGTCTGCATATTACAATGAAAAAAATTATGAAAATTATTAATTTGTGAAATAATTTACGTCACCTAATTTGTATTATATTAAATTACTCAATAGGACTCAAAAAATTTCCTAATGCAAACCTCCAGACATATTATAACTGCTATGTCAGTTTAGCTTCCAACAATGGATTTTTCCAACAGGAGGGGGAGGATTACTGCAAAAGTACCAAGTTCGAGTAGTTAGGAATTAAGGAATTAATTTTAGCTAGAGAGCTATTCTTCATAATTTTACTTTTACTAGCGTAAGCACACTGAACCCATGGTTATTATGAAAGGGGATTTTCCCTTCACACAATGGGCCCCTGTAACGTAAATCAGCAATACATTTTTCTGTAAGCTTTGATAAGAAGCGGGTTCCCAATAACCCTGGTCAACAACATCCTAAAATCCTAATTCAAAACCAATTAATAATGTTACGGTATTTTATGACTGTTCCCGAAGGCTACGAAGCGTTGGCAGAGATAGCGGATATTTAGCGTGTGAAGCGCCTGGAATGTGTGAGAAGCGCAGCCACCACGCCACACTACGCAGCAACAATGCTGGAAGCTTTTTGAAGGTTCTGAAGGCGTCAAGTCCTCCAGCCGCATGTATTTAGACCCTACGCTATACGCGTCACAGTTAAGTTGTAAACTGTGAGTTTTAAGTGACAGACCAGTACTGTGACAGAAAGATAATCGAAAATGTCCGAAAGTGTCCGTGAATTATGCACTATGCCAGTATTTAACTGTGACCAGGATCGTGGTTTGATGACATCTAAGAAAAATAGTCTTACTAAATTAATTTTTTATCTATTCCAGTCAATCACTCTGAGCGTTTTATACTACTAGAGAGTATAATACTTACAATACTAATAGAGTTAAATGTAATAAAAACATATAATTTTTACTCTCTGTAATTAGAATAAATATGGTTAAAACATTTTATATATTTACACATAAGGGAGAATGTAACAATAATATGTAGCCGAAGTCAAATATGATTGCAGCTATGCATGATCATGCTATTAAGACAAAACTTAATGATTTTACCCCCGATTTATTGTAATCTATATCGAAGACTGAGTAATTTTTTAGTTCGTTGTAAGCAGTAGAGGCAGGTACGGTAATAAATTATCATAATTATCAATAATTTTATTTATTGTTTGATTAAATAGTAATTGTGAAATCGCCAATGTGTTTCCAGTATTTTTTAACAACTAAAATTTTAGTCTAGGATTAGAATAGTGTATTTTAATATCAACAGAAATTTATATGCGAGCATGACGTAGTAGAGTGATTAGGGTTCACTGTGGAACATCAATAACCGTATTGGACGCTGACTAGCCCCCGGGGGACTGAAATACAAACCAACGTCGATACGAGTAGATAATCCACAGCCGACGGTGAAACAACACGTTCACCCAATACGATAGATCCTCATCCCACGTGTTATGTTTGGTTCAATCAACATCTCCATCATTGTATTAGGCAGATCGCAACAGATACGTCTTGTCTCATCTTGATAAGACATACATCTTTGTGTATTGTTCATGGCAGTTACTTTTATTAATTTGTTTTAAGATTTCTACCGGCTTAGCCCGAATTATGTACGAATCATGTTATGTTTTAGGTACTAGTTCACATGAGGATGGGGTCAGATTCCTGGCCCCGAAACGTCGTGAAACTTTGTTTTACTTAAAATCGTAATGGAAAATGTCCGCAATAAAAATCAAAATATCGTAAATCCACCATCACCAAGAATGAATTCCAAATAAAATAATTGATCGTTTTACAATTATTTAGTATACACACAAGAACGTATTAATATAATGTATACACACACGATATTGATCTACATCACAGCTTATATGGTATATCCGAATCGTTTTAAGAAGGAAAGTTATTTCCCAATGTTGGCAAGAGTGTCGGTGACAGTAGAATAAATGTATCCCGTCAACCGTCTGCCAACACAACCCGTTGCAGAGATAAAGTGAGAAATGTTTTCGAATTGTTTCTTGAAATGATTTACTCTAAACACTTTATTAATCTTTGATCCCATATACTATTACTTGATCTAATAAACGGTATAAGTGCACTGACACATACTTTCTCCCATGAGGAAATAAAAAAAAACTCCTGAGTTGTTTGTTTGTCCCAGTGTAACTATTAGTTATTTATTTAGATGTGTTCGAGTGGAATTAATGAATGTTAGATTTAGCGTGCAGTTAGGTTTGGTTTGGACCAAATTTGGTAGAGAGGTGTATTCCTACAACTGTAAAAGTTCGAAACCAAATAACTAAATGAACAATAGATTTTGTCAAAAAATTTTTCGTTTTTCACATGTTTTTTAAAAATTTCACATTGAATCAGCTTTAAAAACTACACAATTAAGTCCTAAGTTTATTCTCTATCTTCAACGTTACCGAGATATTAAAAAATCTAAACACAGTACAGTTGTATTGTTTCCAATGTTAATCTATGGAGGATAAAATTACTATTTCCCAATTAATCAATATTTTTTATAAAACTTGATATTTAGCTTTATAGGTTGAGATCTATCCATTTATGCTTAAAAATCATAGTTTATGTGTTTATCATGGCAGCACTGCATATCTTTTCCATATTAATCAATAAATAAAAATTTTATTTATGGACAATGTTGTGATGAAATTATAAATGTTAAATATAAATTATTCATGGTAGAAATAACTCTTTCAGTGTTTTTAAGCAGCTAAATTTCCATGTTAATCTTATGGAGACTAGACAAATAATTCTTATGTTTTTGGACTTATTTTTATAAAAGTTGTCATATATTAAATTATTGATTTGGAAATTCGCTGAGTACGCAGGTCTGCTGCGACAGGGGTATTTTTATTCACTATGCTGTGAATACTAACCCAGAACCCAGAATATCTAATCTTTCACAACGAAGCCCTAATACTATTCGACTTCAGAACATGGTCAATATTGAAGTTAATATCTATTTACTGTTAGGCGTTTCGAAGTTAGCAGGGTCAGCTAGTTTAATAGTAAATTTTAAGGTTTTAAATTTAATTCAATTGCACAAGCATTATTGAAACTGTTCTTTCAAATATCTTAATTTGTTGGGAACCATGGTTTACATGTACCAAAAACTTCTTTGTAACATTAGCTTTAAAATTATAACTTTTGCAATTATGTAGTTAATAAAGCAGGATTCAAAATAATACAATCTAAAAAAAATGTTATAAATTTGAAAATCGCAAATATTGTGATGTTTTATAAAAAATATAAAATTTCTCATATTAAATCTTTTAATTAGCTTAGTAACCATTAAAACCCCTTTATTGCATCACGAAACCCAAAATAAAAAGGTGAACATATTGGCAAATCCCCTTAAAATGTATAGGATGATGATGTGTCTGTGTTTCCTGAGTCCAGGCAATAATACAGATATATTAAACTTGACAAGTAGTTTCACGCAGATGTAGTTTGGTGATGTTAACTTTTCATGACATTATTTTACTAAATATCAAACCTTTCCCGTATTTTATAGCAATATGAATGAACTGAATATTCTCCTTCAGGCGAGGCTCAACACGACATGGTTGATAGGCGAATCCCAAGGTGGCCATACTGCTATTTTATGTAGGTCAAGTGTGTAAGACCCGAACAATCTACCATCCATCACGCGTTATGAACCAAGCTCGAGATATTGTTTTACTCGCCCCAAGGATGGGTGGGTTATGATGGATTTTCCCCACCGAGTCAACATATATATCTTGGCTTCTATACTCTTGTTTTGTCGTGGATTGAGGTGTGTTAATAACGAAAACTTCTCTCAAAACAGTGAATCCTAATGTTTATAAAACTAATCATTATTATTTCAAGGTACATATTGGGACACGTCATAAGGAAATAATACAACAACGATTCAAAATAAGACAAATAAGAACAATAATCAAGGGGTGAATTGCGTATAAAATAAAATATAGGCCATCAGAAGTGAAGAAGAAATAAGTATACACATAATTAAAATACAATTTACATTATGAAATATGAGGTGAGAAAAGTCACCTGACGTCACGCATTAAATAGGGAAATTCCAACAAATACTTTTTCACTTTTCGTTTAAATTATTGCTATTGTCGTTGTGTTATTGTTTATTTGTTGTGAAATATTGCCTTGGAGAAGAAGAGGAATATTTTGCGCTGAATGAGTTGAGCGAATTTTTATATTATCCCATCATTGTAATCGTATAATGTACTGAGTGTGCTGGTTTGCTGCAATTAGAGTCGTTTTAAATTGTAACATACTTATATTAAGGCTGTTCAGTAATAAAAACCATATACGAAATGTTACCAAACGCTTAATAACCAAGTGAATTATACCAATATACGAGTATCTATTCTCTGTAAGAATTACATGGGAGATAAATACGTAGGTTTGCTACCGTAAGGATCATTAAATTTGGGGTTTTATGGATGTATTGATAACTCTTCTAGATGAACTTGTTTACCAAATTTAAAGAGACTATTTAAGAAAAAAAGGTGACCTATTGATTTTTTAACCATTCTCTATAAGATTAACATTTCACAATATACAGTACTGTGTTTATTATTTTTATATCTCAGTAATCAATCCAGTGTTATAATATGATACTAATATACTAGAATAGTAAGAAAATCTCTATGTAAACACAAAATATAAAAATATAAGCGTTTATTAAAAAGTACCGTACTTTTTGTTATAAAGCTGTCAAAGTATTACTTATAGTACAGGGCCTTAGCATTATGTAGAATAACCTGTAAAACTTTCAGGAATAAATGTTGAGTAGTCTGGCACACAGATCGATACATTTTCCCGAATTCAAAAGCATAGCCCGACGTTCTTCCCTTAGTAAAAATATTAAAAATAATTGAGTAAAATGTGACGCTGTGCCTTACAAAGTAATAGCTAAATTTTTACTAATTTAATTCAGATCATAATCGAATAAGTATAACAAAACCCTAATAGTTTAAAATATAGATTACTGTACGAATAAATATCAAATTTCAACAATATAACCAAGTGTGTATTTAATACGAGAGGAGTACACGAATATTACCTAATGTTTGTCAAGAGAAGTTATACAAAGGCTATTATACAAAGACATAGTTATACAAAAGACATAGTTATAGTTATACAAAGACTGGGATGGTGGCGTCATCCTGTAATCCAGCTACTTGGAGGTCACGAATTGTGGATAGTTATGAGCGATGGTCGGTGGATGTAGTGTTCTCTTGTGTGAATTAACGTCCGCATTATTGAATTCTACATTAATCCGCAAAGACCATCCTCATGATTAGACCAATTCGTAATTCAGAGGCAGTGGTTCGGATTCCACGTTAAACTGTAGGTCCATTGATTGCCATCGGCTGTTGGGCTATTAATTAACAGTCCTGTCTAAGGAACATGTCAGCCTTAGTCAGTAACAAGACTACAAGATCGCGCCACAATCATCTTACATTCAACTCTCATTCATACTTGGCTTAAAATACCTACCCGTAGTATGGTCGCCATTTCAAATAATCTAATCTAATCTAATCTAATCTATTAAAAATATATTCTGTGATTAGGTAATCTCCTCCAGATCCTTGAGACTTTACAAGGTTTTTTAGCGAGTAAATTGCAACTTCCTTTTTTCGTTGAGTAAAAAGGAAGATTGTCGGCCCCATTAAGACTGAACATTAAGGCAAAGTCATTAACACAAACTTGAAAGTGACGATCTTGTAAATAAGAGAACAAAGTGCCTTCTCGCTGGCTCGTTTCTTCAGGACTAAACTTGATAAATGGCATACTTAAATAAAAAGAAAAAGAATAATTTTTTAGTTAATTTTACTATAACACAGTGAATAATATTATCGATCTCTAAGCTTGAAAAGATTTATAGAAAAATACTACTGCTTTGAATAAACACACATACGTACGTGACGTTTGTAAAATTTTGAAAAAAAAACAAAAACTTCATATATTACAGAAAAAAAATTCTCAAAGCAAAACTTTTGTTCTGATAATCTTTTAAAAATTGTCATTTTGAAAGTCTAAAATCTTTTAAGATATAAGAACAATTGTTTCCTTAAACAGGTCACTCAGGAAGCTTGCATGAAAAAATAATTTATGCAAAACAAACATATAATGTATTTAACTGTTTATGATGTATATATTTATAAATGTTTGTTAGCAATCAGGGATAGTACCTGTATGGACTTGTATAAAGCCAATGATGATGTTCACACACTTTACTAGAATGAACTCTGATATTTACTTATCTAGATGCAGACTTTCAACGGTTCTGAACTGATTTCCTGTTTCAGTATTAGGTTTATCAATTTTCTACCTGTAGAGGTTATGTCATTCTCGATAAAAATATGGAAGTGTTTTAAATGCTTGGGTAGTTCAAAATCCTCTGTATGGCGTAATTGCATATTTTTCTCCTGAAAAAATCTTATTTGTAAACCTTACTAAGTTACTTTGTAACATTTACCTTGTAAAGTTACTTTACTTGCTTTTGACAGATTGCGAGAAGCTGGATTTAACAGGGCCACGATACATAGTTCTCATTGTAGGAAAAAGAACGTAAAATGTTATCGAAGTCTGGCAGTAAAAGTCAACAATGTCAGGTTCGACGCGTCGTGCAACATTCACATTTCCTTTCCTCAAACATCGACTTCTTTGTGGTTCACATTCCTTAGTGATGTTGTTCTACCAACAAAGAGGTCCTGCTCAGTAAGAAATAACGTTTTTCTAAATTTAAATCAATGGAATTTGTATTTAATAATTTTTGAAATAGTAAACGATTCCTCAATATTCAAAAGATAAAACGTAAGGGTTTCGTAACTGGAGGATACTATAAGACGAGAAATATAATGGAAAAATAAATTTTAACTAGTCCTTAACGAAAGTATATAATTTCTATGACAACTTATGTTAGCAAAACAATCGTTCCCCAGGTGTTTTTAATCTTTGTCATGGCTTCTAGGTCTAACCAAGTTAGCCCATTATCAATATATACAAAAGGTTTTATACATTGATGTATAAAATAAACAGCAATGTCATTCAAAACTAAAATTTTCAGGTATATTATAAATCAATGTTGTTATCAAGGTTGAAATTTGAAATTTTAATTTTGATAGGTTTTCGTAGGAAGGATTTCTTGATTCCAAAGGGACAGACAGACAGGAAAATATAACATGGTTGAGAGTAGCTTACTACTTTCACAATTACAAGTTTCATCATTTACATACTATTTTCTTCTTAATAAGTGAAATATATTAAAGGTATGGCCATCAAGTTTTATAGTTTTTATACCAAGGTGGTGTAAATTCTCAAGGTTTTTCGAGATGTAATCTTTTACCTTTAGGTTTTGACGAGCCGTTACAATTTTCTTGCCATGAACTTTTCGTTTTAGCTGCAAGGCTTCCCAATCTCTGATTTGGAGCAAAGGAAAATATCAGCTAATACTTTGTCCTTCCCTGAGAATTAGTTTCAGTTTCTATCGAGTACAGTTCTGTTTTTCCCCATTATGTTAGTTTTTTACAACATTTATTATCATTATTTTGAATATACTGTTTTTACTTTTTATCAACATGAACATAAACAAAAATAGGCAAGTGTAAACCATAATGAAAAGTGTCGTTTATAATTCGTACCGGAAGTGATTTTCCGGCACTTGTTCCAATTATCCCAGTTATCGGCTTCGCTTCGTATATGAAGTACTGTAATATATTTCAACGCGCATCAGAGAATGCTACTTTCGGAGCTAGTAATAAAATATAGTATTCTTACTCTTTAAGTCTAATTTTTTCTTGGAAATTCGTGAAAATATTGCATTTTTCATAAATAATCACAGGCGTTTGTTTGAAATACTGAAATGCTGGTAAAAAAATGGGAAGAGGTAAAATTGTTTTTCGACTTGAGCAGGGAATCTAACAGTCTTAAATTGAATTAACAAAGTTTTTAATCAAACTTGTGAATTTCAACTTTAAAATCGTGTACAAAACATTAACCCTAGGAGTTGCATTAACCCTGTCCTGATTTCATGTAAATTGATCTGTGTCCCGGCAGTTTTGTCCTTTTACAAGGTGTTATTAAAAACCCATTGTGCCTTAACCATCAATGATAACCTAGTCATGCTCATTTTGTTCCTAATACGCGTAGATAATGAATAGAATAGATAAACGTAAATTACGTGATATTGGTGGAATTTTTACTCCATCAAAAAACAAACATTTAAGAAAATTGTTAACCTATTTTTCAAAAACAGACCTCTGGTATGGTGACAAAAATATTTTACCAAAGACCCAAGATGTCCATTAGCAATGAAAATAAATTACACTTATTCAAGATAAGACTATAATAAAAATCGATAGCATAAACATGACAAATTGACAACTTTTAATTTATAAATATGGGAAAATAAAAAATACAAAAATAATGTACTAAAAGTGTTATACTACTGATTGTAATTATTAAATATAAATTAAATAGTATAATTTACAAAACAGTATATATAATATTTATTACATAAGATATATGATTTACCAAATGTAAATTTTGAGACGACGAATCACAGTATTGAGAGGGGTTTTCAAAAATATATCCCCAGCTTCTTTGAAGTCAAATGACATAGAAAAGGTATCAAAGAATAGAGTACAGTAATTTTTTTCCAATCAACTGTTCCTATTTTAGTCAAAAATCGTCCATACGTTTATTTTCGGAAAATCGTGTAACCTTTCGGCGTGCATGAAAGGAATGTTCTTTGTGGTGCAATATTATTTAAGATTTTATCAATTTGTTAACTTAAAAGTTTTGAAAATTCCTATTTTTAATGGGATAAATTAAAAAAAATCTGAGCCGTTTTCAGAAACGAACTGTTTGAACAAATTTGACATCAAATATAACTTTTTATATTTCCTAGCACACACACATCAAATAAAAAATAATTATAGTCTTTTATTTTCTATCAGTGTTAGCCTTTTAACATTGTTGGAGTTCCCTGTGTACACATTGAAATAGAAAAGTACAAAAAGCAGACCTACAGGAAAATGGGACGTTTTTAATATAGGTGGATTGGATAAAGTAAGGTAAAGCCAATATAGTCAATATTCTGGGACGATGCAAAACCGTATGCGTTATCAATATAGAGCAGATGGTGAAATTATCATATGAAAGAGGAAAATGTTATGAAATAAGTGATGGCTGCCAAACGCAACGTCAATGGGTTCCTTGACGTAATGCGATAGGCAGACGCCTCTCGTGTCTGCGTTTTATGAACTATAAATTATTGCGAGCATAAATATGTATTCTCTATATCATTTTTTACATCCGTGATGCTTTGGCAATCATACATTTCAAATTAACAGTTGGTAATTAGTTGAAGGTTTTAACAAAAATTAAAGTTTTAGTTTCTTCCCTGTGGAAAATAGGTTAGATCGTAGATAAGGCTGACGGGATTTTTTTTGGCTCCTATAAACAGCTGTTCTCATAACCATGTGATACAACTTCTGTCATTATTTTTGAGACTAAAAAATTGCTAACGCCCCACAAATCTTAGACATAACCAACTCAAAATATAAAATGTTTGTCAAGATCTTTGGTTTGTAGGGTTTCGGTCAAGTGACAGTTTTAAGCGATTAAACTACTTATTAGTAATATTGACAACATGATATAATTAATTACTATTGGCAACTTAAACTTTAGTTTTTAATGTAAATTATTAGTTAATCACTTGAAAACAGGGAGAGTTTCTTATACACTTCTAAAACGTTGTGTAGTTAGAAACACAAACGCGTTGGAAAAGTCCAAAAAGTATAATGAATTAAGTACAAAAATGGCAAGATTTGGTGGAAAAAGGTAAAAATTATTTTATAAAAGGAGGATAATCTTAACGATAATTTTTTAAGTAAAATATAGTAGTGTGTATCCAGTGAAAGAGCTAACTAATAGGTAAACAATTATCTACACTAATTTAAACTTTAGAACATTTTAAAATGTGTTAGAAAATAAATATTGTTTACGATTCACAGATAAATCTCTGAATGCTTCATGGTGAAAAACTGCATTATCATATAAAGGAGATAAATTCCAATGCTTCTCTGGCTGTAAACGACAAGAAGAAATTCAGATGTGACATTTCCTTCGTCAACCAAGAACGTTTCCGCTCAGTATTGGGTGTCGTGGCTTCCAAGCCTCCTTCCGTTTCAAAAGAAATCTCTTTTAACATCAACATGACAAATTTGAAGTACACCAAACTTAAATTTACTTTACTGCACCAGATGGTTGAATCTAGTTGGAAGTGTCTGAGGTATTCTGTGTTGTTTGTTCTAAGGATGAATTTTTTCAATATGTTTAAATAACTTTTAATAAAGTTATTCGAATCATATTTTAAGTATAATTTACATAAAAATACATTTAGTATAATTTCACTTGTTGCACTATATAAACCGTGAGCAAAAAACTGAAAAGAAGCAGATTGTTTTAGAAAAAAATCGTAGATCAACTTTTGGTCCACCTTGTGATCAAATAATATGGAGGATAAGGACTAACCTCAGAGAAGCTCTCAGGAATCAATATAATGATCCTGACAATATCTTTTATCAAGAGTATAATCTCGAAATTTGAGATGGGCTGGCTATGATAAGGGGCTGGAAGAAGGGAGCTGGACTCCACATTAAAAATGGTAGCAGAAAATCTTCCCCAAGGGAGACGACCACAGTGGTCCAAGACTACGTTGGAAGGACAAGGTGCAGAGGGACATATGGAGGCTCAAAGTTTCACCAGAACTCATACAAGACAGAAAAGGTGTGGAAAAGGTGAGTGGATGTAGACGAAGCTACGAACCTTTTATTGTCTTAGGGTCCAAATGGATAAGGAAGGGTATACTCTGGTACATTGAATGGGAAATAATTGGTTATTAAAAGATCATAAGAACAAAGACTGGGATGGTGGCGTGTCTTGTAATCCAACTACTTGGAGGTCACGAATTGTGGAGTGTTGTGAGCGATGGTCGGTGTGTGTGGATTAATGTCTTCTAAGTTCATCAGCAAATACCAACCTTATAATTAGACCAGCTCGTAATTCAGAGGCAATGATACGGACTCAAAGTTAAACAACTGTAGGACCTTTAGTTGTCATTGACTGTTCGGCTATTAATTAACAGTCCTGTCTAAAGAACATGTTAGACTTAGTCAGTATCAAGACTAAAAGATCGTATCTCCATAATCTTACACTCCTTTTTAATTCTCGGCTTAAGATACCTGGAAATGTTGCAATTTCAGTATCAAACAAAACACCTAACTAATTAACAAACATATCTCAATTGTTTTAGTCCATTAAAAACATAATGAACAATGAAAATAATTGAAAACAGGCTCATTTATGTATTTAATTACTAGCAATTGATTATACCCTGATTTAAATATAACCCTGGAAATCTAAGAGATCAATACCATCCTGAATAGATTGTTTTGTTTGTCTCTTTGTTTAATTTACTAGAAAACAACGCTTAATAAAATGTGTGTTTAAGTAAATAACCATATAAGAATGCACAAATAATAATACAAAATAACACTAATTTAATTTTCTTAAAACGAATAAAGGTATTTTGATAATTTTAAGTTAAACATTTTAAACTGCCGTCAGTTAAAAATAAATATCAAAAGGTAATGGCTAGTCATTCTACTAAAAATAAAGCTATCAAGAAAATTGAGCATATTGTTTTGGGGTGTTTTATGCCTTAAGTTTGTTCTAAACAAAAGTTTAGAAATAAAATGGATTGTATGCCTATATACGTTTATGTATATTCCCATTAAAAAAATTATTAAATAATTTAGGTTTTTTCTATCGTTTGATAAATTAATAACAAACTTTATACTGGATACTCAAGCTTGAGAATAACGAGATATTGTTGTTTCATAACATGAACCCAGTGACTTGTTATATTTTACCTTATTTTCCCGGAAGATAAGACTTCAAATGAACTCATCTGTCCTTATTGACGTAGCACCCAATTCCCTTCCTCCTCTGACATGTGTGTCACTTTTATGAAGTGAGGGAAAATTCCAGCCCGGGAAGACAGAAAGTGTAATATATTCTTGGAGCTAGAATTTGTGAATTGAATACACATGCAATATCACTGTTGTATCGTAAAAGTATAAGATTTAGCCCTTATAGAATAATGGTTTATTTAATTTAAGAAAAATATATACTTTTCAGGTGTAAAAGATCATATTAAATAAGTTAGTAATATCAACTAAAATTGATTGATATAAACAGACAATAGATATAGAATTCTAAATTATGTTCTGTGACAAAATTTCGAAGCATTTTGTTCAAATAAATTAAATATCTAGATAATTTGCATAAAATGTTCAGTAAACTAAATGATGTCAGCATCGTAGAAGAAGCATGTCCCACTGTTCTGGCATAATCCACGTTAAGCGGCCTACTAACACGTATAAAGAGCCTGGCACACAGCAGCTAGGCATTTTACGACAGTTGAACACAAAAACTTTAGAACATTAGAATTTAAGGAAAACTCAAAAAATAAACTCTTACAGTAAATAGTAAAATATCACGTCAAAATTTTAGTGGTAAGTTTGTTCCTAAACTATACGTCATATTATTTCTAGTTACCTAGTTGTTTTTCTAGTTTTATAACATTAACATCATTCACTTTTATTAATATCAGCTGATCCAATTTTTAATTATTTCGTTCTACGTAGATATTTGTCTATATGTGAGCGAGCCTGAAGTAAACAGGCTACAACTTAAATGAGTCCATCGTTCTATTTCCCAACAATGTTTTAGGTTAGGTCATGGATATGTCTAAAGGGAATGTTTTCAGTTTATCTAAACAGCTGATCTTATAATCAAACAATGACGCCACTAACCAAATGACGATATTACTTCAAACTTTGGTCTCACAAATTTCCAACCCCCCTACCCATAGCTAAGACATATCCATATCAAAATTTATTGACTTCTATTTGGGAAGTAGATTCAACCATTGGTATGTCTAAAGGGAATGTTTTCAGTTCCTCCGAGCAGCTGTCCTTATAACCACATCACGTCACTTCCGTTTCAAATCTCGGTCGTACTGATTGTCAATACCCTCCTCATAGCTAAGTCATATCCATGTCGAAAAATTGACCAAATCAACCATTAAAAACATGAAACGAATATTCAATAAGCACTTAAAGTTGTTACAGTTATTTTACGTACGATTTCCTCAAACAGGATTTTACTTTCGTGAATCAATAGGAATGCGATTAACCCGGTAGTGCCTGCGGGGCTTCCTAATGCACGGCTGGCTCCCGCCGGCTGCACCCTTGCTCTCACGTCTTGCTGAAACCTCCATGGCTTTACCATTCCAAAACCTCTATGGCAGTATCTTCTCAGGCAGAACCAGAAACCATTATTATTAAATTGGATTACCATTTGAAATGGCGACCTACCCAGGTAGGTATTTTAAGCCAAGTATGAATGAGGAATGAATGTAGGATGATTGTGGCGCGATCTTATAGTCTTGTTACTGATTAAGGCTGACATGTTCTTTAGACAGGACTGTTAATTAATAGCCCAACAGCTGATGGCAAGTAAGGGGCCTACAGTTTAACGTGGAATCCGAACCACGGCTTTTGAATTACGAATTGGTCTAATTATGATAATGGTATTTGCGGATTAACGCAGTATTCAATAGTGCGGACGTTAATCCACACAACATTGTTGTTACCATTCTCCACTGTCGCTGAAACCTCTATGTCATTAACATTCCCTGATACAACTGAAAACCTCTATGTCGTTTCCATTCCTTGCTATAGCTAAAATCTTTGATGTTTTCATTCCCTACCATATCTGAACCTCTATGTTGTTTTCATTCCCTGGTACAGCTGAAAACCTCTATGTCATTTCCATTCCTTTCTATAGGTGAAACCTCTATGTCGTTACCATTCCCTGATACAGCTGAAAACCTCTATGTCGTTTCCATTCCTTGATGTAGGTGAAATCTTTGTCGTTTCCATTCCCTGCCATAGCTTAAACCTCTATGACGTTACCATTCCCTGATACAGCTGAAAACCTCTATGTCGTTTCCATTCCTTTCTATAGGTGAAACCTCTATGTCGTTACTATTCCCTGATACGGCTGAAAACCTCTTTTTCGTTTCCATTCCTTGATATAGGTTAAATCTTTGTCGTTACCATTCCCTGACATAGCCGAAACCCATGTGTCGTTATCATTCCCTGATACAGCTGATAACCTCTATGTGGTTTCTATTCCCTAGTATAGCTGGAACTTCTGAAGTTATCCATTGATTAGATAATAAACATATTCATTAATTTATGAATTCTTTGTCGTTAACTGACAAAGACTGTGTCGTTATCATTTTACAGCTAAAGATCATTCTAGAGTATGAACTTGATAGATAATACATATCTTTCAATGTTTTAAAAGACTTAGTTTAGTTTTAAAAAGCTTAGAGTATTGAACTGATACAAATAATATCATAAATTTACTTTTTTATTTTAAAAAAGCCATCCTGGTTAAAAATACACGCTGTCTCCTAACATGTAACAATATTTTTAATTAAACTAAATCATTATACTGTGGTAAGGCACTTTCGAGTTGAAAATGACAAATTGGTAGCGTAAGAGACTTACCTGAAAAATTAAGAGTGAAATTACAAATGAGAATGTACTGTGTTTTAAAAACATTAAATTCCTGGGACTAATTTCCGTAAACTATGTTTTACGCATCTAAATACAAATAAATTCGCACAATACCTTTAAACAGCTATTGTAAAAAATGGACTTTCACATTATGATAAATGTAATATTATTTAAATTCTGTTTGTACTTTTATTACAAAAAATTTATATAAAAATTGCTGTTATCCAATAATAATTGTCTATATAAATTATTATTACACAAAATGTAATACACAAATAACCAGACGTTCTATTTAAAAAAAAATAAATCGTTTTAGAGACTAATACAGATAACATGTTATACTATATTTAAAAAAAGTTTTAGTTATTAGATTTTCTTAAAAATTTATTTTGTGATTGA
The DNA here is from genome assembly GCA_023375725.1 of Nephotettix cincticeps. Classification (NCBI taxonomy): domain Eukaryota; kingdom Metazoa; phylum Arthropoda; class Insecta; order Hemiptera; family Cicadellidae; genus Nephotettix; species Nephotettix cincticeps. The sequence goes on from CM041785.1 coordinate 66,428,780, forward strand.
TTTTATATTACTATTATCATCTTATCTTTTAGCTGCACAACGTTTCTAGAGGAAGAGAAAAGCCTCCCGTTTTCAAGTGATTACTTTAGATTGAACATTTAAATTAAATGTTTTTTAGATGTAGATATTTCTATTCATGTTGTCAAAAAATATATCCCTATCTACCATGCACAATACACGAAAACAGCGTGCGCAGGAAAATATATTGTTCCACTAGCTCGGAGGCGGAGTATTGTAGTTTATTAGAAAATGTTCAACTAAAATTTTATTGTTAGGTGTTTACTTTAAAACGGGAGGAGTTTCCCCTTCAGAAATTTTCTGTAGTTAAAACCACAAAGACGCATTTAAATTCCAAAAAATAGTATTAGTAATAATTATTAACAAAAGACATTATAAATTTAAAATAATTTATGAATCATGTTTTAAAAAAATTGTGAAATATTTACGAGTCACATAGCCAGGCTAACAATGTATGGCGGTGCGTGCAGGAAGTTATTCTGATTTCCTCCTCACGAAAGTTTCTGTAACCCGTCACAACTTTGACATGCCAGAGTTGCTCTATGAACAGCTGCTGTTGAGCAGATGTTACGCTACCCCTGGGGGTATGAGATATTCTGTTTACTGAATTAAAATAGCGTTATTGTTAAGTAACATATTTTACTCGTCATTTTTAACCCGTGGATGGTCTTGGGGTGAGAGCAGTGCTAATTTTTTTTAAGTTTCTACAAAACATTGAGTTTGAAATATACAAGGTGTTTCAGAATTCCCTACCAATACTCTAGGGCATTGTTCCTGGGTAAGAAACATATCTAAATATCATACTTAAATTGTCCGGAAGTCCTTAATTACTCACAGAGCCTCCAGTTTGTTTTTTTCAGTTATTATTTTTTTCTGAATAATGGTTGAACTTACGGAATTGATACTTTGCACGAACATTTATAAGAACTAGACGAAACTAAAAAAATTGTGACAATTTCTCAAATTCATAAAACAAAATGGCGGCTATTTAAAATTTTATTTCTTAAATAACTCGTGAACCATTATTTTGAGAGTATTTTGACTTTTCCCACGGCTGATACAAATGTTTGGGAGTTTTGTGTGAATTTTAATGACAAACAAATAGAGGCTGTTGCATTATTGTGGCAGAATTTAGTCGCATGCCTCGGCATGCACTGCTACTAAGCTCCAGCGGTCACCTATCACTAAAGCTGCCATATCTCAGTTAATATTAGTCTAATTTAAAACAATTTGGTGTCAATCGATTTGTAATTAAATTACCTAAAAAAAATATTCTTGTAAATTTTCTGTTAAAATAACGGTTTACGAGTTATTTGAGAAACAATATTTTAAATGGCCGCCATTTTGTTTTATGAATTTGAGAAATTGTCATAATTTTTTTGTAGTTTTGTCTAGTTGTTTTAAATGTTTGTGCAAAGTTTCAATTTCGTACGTTTAACCATTGTTCAGAAAAGAATAAGTGAAAAAACAAAATGGAGGCTCTGTGAGTAACTAAGGACTTCCGGACAATTTAAATATGATATTTAGATATGTTTCTTACCCAGAAACAATGCCCTAGAGTATTGGTAGGGAATTCTGAAACATCCTGTATAGGCCTAAAACTCAGAGGACCTGTTTTTTAAGGAGTTTTAGTAGTTGGGGAGGTTAAGAGACCTTCAGGCTGTCCAGCACTTTCGTTTCGTGACGAGTTACAGTGCAGTAAGCACGACTAGAAAATCTTTAAGACCTCATAATATAGTAATAAATTATGTGTTTTTAATATGTTTTTGATGTTGTAACAAACTTAGTGTTAGCAAAATGTCATTTTAGTAATGTCCAGTGTATTACATAATTAATTAAAAATAGCTAAATTAATCTTTTTTAAATGTTACAGTTTGAGAGTTTTTTATTGTGATATTAGTTATTTTTAGTTGGTTATAAACTAGTTGTGTATATACATATAAAATTAAAAATTACAAATGTTAAATATATAAAACATGTATCATGTATTAGCACCTACATTTACCCTTCAAATGTAAGAAAAAGGATAACAAACTTGAAACACTTTGTTTTCAAAGAAATATGAACTTGTTTGCTAGTAAACTTATAATGATTAAAGTAAAACTTGTTGCTTATAGGATTAAGAGGTTGGGAGATAATCCTCTAGCGGGACGTGACTGTACAGAGACGTAAACAGCAAGTTAGCCAGGGACTGTACCGACGGTAACCATGGCAACTGCTATTCTCTACCAGCTGATTGACGCCATACCCATGTATAAGTCGCTCACTTCAGACACGTGCTCAACAGAGGAAAATTCACTTTAATATTACTATCCATTTTTAGCGTAAACGTCAATTAAATTAGACTTACAAAAAAAGGAAAAAACATGAAACATTAATTACAATCATTCAATATATTTTATTGAACTTTTTCCAAATGCGTCTATGTTTTTATACTAACCTTTTTGAATGTGGATAAACGTCTCCCGATTTTAAGTGATTGACTAATAATTTACGTTTAAAATTCAAATTTTAAGCTACATATATTGGATAACCATTTGAAATGGTGTCTTACCAATGTTGGTATTTTAAAGCCAAGTACGAATGAGAAATGAGTGTAGGATGATTGTGGCGCGATCTTGTAGTCTTATTACTGACTAAGCCTAACATATTCCCTAGACAGAACTGATAAAATTCTAAGGGACCTTTAGTTTAACGTGGAGTCCGAACCACTGTCTCTGACCTACGAATTGGTCTAATTATGACTATGGTCTTTGCGGATTAACGTAGTATTCAAAAGTGCAGACGTTAATCCACTCAAGAGAACACTACACCCAACGACCATCGCTCACAACTATCCACACCATCATATCATGTTGTGAATAAGACTATGCTTATTAATCAAGCACAATACAAAATTTACTTTACCGTAGTGCCCCAACTCCGTGCAGTGCGCACGATATCTTGTACCTTGTGTTAATTGTTGCGTTTTAATATGGTTATTAGTTAGTTAGTAAGTTATTCCATTGTTCCACTTGTGAGATGGCTTTCCAGGCTCTTATAGACAACCTAAGATTTGAACCTATGACCTCTTGCACCAGAGACTAAAAGCTAAATACTGTGATTTTATAAAAAAAATTACAAGAAGAGAAGGCGACAGTTCCATAATTTAACAAATTATCGAAATATTCTGGAATTCTATTTATGGTGTACCCCAAGGCTCTAAATTGGTTTCTCATTAATGTATGAATGAGATAATTTAATGATCTAAAAATCATTAGTACAATGATTTATGGATCTAATCAGTTTCTCTGCTGCTTTAAGACAAATATCTAGGTAGTATTTATGGGTTTTACATTTTTAAAAGATTTTTTTACCTAGTTGTTACAGCTCTATAATTAGGTGTAAGGAAAAATATTGTATTGATCAGAATGAATTGATTTGAATGAGGAAAACCCGAAATGCGATCTGAGCATGAAGGTATTTCTGTTGAGAAGGTTTGGTTTACAAACATTAGCTTGAGAGCAGACGGAGCGGGTAATTTAACGATATGCGCTCTCGGATGTGGCTCCAGGCTGCTCTGACATGTTCTACTCTACCCCTACAACACTGTAGTGATAGTGATGCAGGTGTTATTTGCGCCTTACCTAGGTAAACCTTTGCCTCATTGTTGGACCTACTTTATCACTTTTCTAAATCGACGATCTATCTAGTTAGGCTTTTTAAGCCGAGTATGAGTGAGAAATGAGTGTACAATGATTGGGGCGCGATTTTGTAGTCTTGTTACTGACATGCTCCTTAGACAAGACTGTTAACTAATAGCCCTACAAGTAATGACATCTAAGAGACCCACAGTTGTGGGGTCCGACCCAAATTTTTTCCCCTGCATTACGAATTGGTCTAATTAGGACAGAGCTCTTTGCGGATGAATAGTGAGAATGTCACATCCACTGACCTTAGGTTACAATCATCCACAATTTGTGACCAATGAGGAGGAAGTAAGTGTGTAGAGTTTCAGACTTCGTCTGGAGCTCAATATAAGAGTCCTAATGTTTTACGTGGGATCCGAACAATTTTTAAGCCACTTAAATATTAACTAGTCTAATCATGAGATTTGTCTTTGTGGATAAATTAGTATTCAATAATGTATACGTTAATCCACACAAGAGAACGTGTATTTACTTCCCTTAAGGAAATAGCTTAGATCATGGATATGTGTAAAGGGAATGTTTTCAGTTCCTCTAAACAGCTTTCCTGACGTTACCAGTTCAAAATTTGGCCTCCTCTTCACCCTCCTCTTCAGAGATAAAACATTAATGTCAATATCACATCCACAGACCATTGCTCATAACAATCCACAATTCGTGACCTCCAACTAGTTGGATTTTAGGACATGTATGCACCCTAGTCACATTCATAGGGATCTAAATGAGTTTTAAATATAATAATGTTTTAAATTTCATTTTTATATTTCCTTGTGCCCACCATTTTAATCAGATACTTATGTGTAACAAAGTTAGAGTGTGTGATGAAAGTTGTAGTGATAATTAATAGCTCATTATTAGCATTATTAAAATTATTATTGCAGATATTACCCATTACGTTTAAGTATCTGGAATCTTGTCCTCAGGTTAACTTGAACCTAGAGCATTCACGATAATGACACTATTATCCGCACTACCAGATAAAACATAAACGCTGTTAAGCTTTTAATGGGCATAATGGTAAATGACCGCAATAACAATATACATCACATTATTCTACTATCACGAACAGTTAATTTCAAACAAAACACTCTAGTTTTGTTTTCTTACATACAAATAGCTTATTTAACCACAACTCAATAGCAAAAGCTAAATTGAGATTGCACTTCACAACTATGTTTAAAAACCCTTTTTTTATTATTTTTAGGATTTTACAGTACTTTACTGTCTTCCTTCTCTTAGCCGAGTTCTCCATCCTTGTCTGTCATCCCATTCACCATCTCTCAAATTCCTCATTACCATAGCCTCATCCACTTCATTCCGCCAAGACCTTCTCGGTCTCCCTCTTCTCCTCCGCCCCAGAGGGCTCCAATCCGTCACTATTCCAATCCACTTACTGGCACTAGCTCTCCTGACATGACCATACCATATCAACCTTTTATCCTCTATGAATTTCATTACATCCGACTCCACCTTCATCATGTCCCTGATCACCTCATTCCTCACTTTATCCATTCTTGTCAACGCACAGCATCTTCTCCAAAACTCCATTTCGACAGCTTTTATTTTACTTTTTGTTTTCTTGTTTGTCACCCATACTTCTGCACCATAAGTCATTATACTCCTTACAATGGTATTGAATATCCTGTGCTTAGTTTTGTTATGGATATTTCTACTCCATAAGATGGGATGCAACTGCCTTATGCAACTTCTTGTCTGCGCCAATCTGACTTTTATTTCTTCCTCTGTACTGCCAGTTTGCGTGATAGTGAACCCTAGGTATTTAAATTTATTTGCTCCTTTTATCTCAGTATTGTCATCAATTTTTAAATTTTTTGTTAAATTGCCATTTGTCTGCAAATACTCTGTCTTATCTATATTTATTTCTAGACCAGCTTTTTCATACTCTTCTTTCAGCTTCCTCATCATGAAGCTTAGATCTTCCTCATCCTGAGCAATCACTACCTGGTCATCTGCAAAACAGAGGGTGAAAAGGTTTTCTCCTCTGATTGGTATTCCCATTCCTTGACACTTCCTCTTGAATGTCCTTTAAAACCTTTAATCCCAAAAATAAAAAATTCAGTGGTTTAATTTAGTAATATAGAAGAAATTATCGAACCAAAATGTACAATGGAGTACTTCATGCGGTTTGAACACCATTGAATGGGTTCAATTGGGCGTAAAATGTGATGATATTCAACGGATATTCGTGTTAATCTGTTGCTGTTATTGTCATATTCGGTAAAAATATCCTCTGTGTTATGAATGTTTTTAAATTTACTCCTAGTAGTTTCCGTTGTAAAATAGATTCTGAATATTATTACTAGTGTTCCCTTATTTAAGCTTGAAATAGCGTGACACAATGTGGAGTCCAAAATATTCGTTTTGAGTAAGCCATTAAGGATCCCTGAAATCCGCTAGGTCGGCGCTAGTGTCGATTTTCCGTTACGCATGTGTGGCTGTTTCATAAAAGATTCCTGAGTGACCTGTTAGAAATAACAATCATGTTTTTTGGTACATTTAAAAATTTTTAGACCTCTAACATATATTAACACATTGTAAGTGAAACAAACATTACAAAGAACTTTTTAACGCTTAACATCAAACACACAAAAACATAATATCAACAATGAAAATGTCAACAAAAAACATATGGTTTTAAGACCATATGTCAACCTCCAAAATTAAATTTTCTGTAAGTTTATTGAACGAAAATGTGGCTTTAAATCAGTGTCGGATAAGAAAATATTTCCTATTTAAAAACTACACATAGGTTTCATAAATATTTTCTGTTATTTATACACGTCATTAAAGTAAAACTTCGTAAAAATGTTTGCAAAATAAAAGAGAAATAGGTTTATAGATGTTTCCAAAGCAGCAATAATTAGAGACGAACAGAATTAATTGGCTTCAAATTGCTTATTAACCATGAAAACAATACTTGTAACTATTAATTACCCTATTACGTGCACTGATGATAATGAATCAATTGTTAAGAGAGGGTTGATAAATTATGAAATCACTGGAATGATAATAGTTTTTAGAATATTTGTACTTATGACTCTTAATTGGGTAACAAAATCAAGAAAGGAATTTTCTTCCGGAGGTAGAGTAAAATTAATCATACCAATGTTAGGATTTCAAAAAACTTTTTTGCTATTTATAAAATAATATAGAGGTGAAAACTAGGAAAATAACAAAACACAAGATCTCAACTCAGTAACCATTAAAATATGAACTAAAAGAAAATACTAAGCTCCACAAATAAAGGATATCAGAGAATTGATTTTACTTTAACAAAGCTTACTTACTTAACTAAAAACTTACATGGTTTTTTAGCTATAAAGCTTGACGACTCAATCAGTACCAAAGGGACATACCTGGAACAAAAAAATAGAACTATTAAAATGAAACAATACATTTTCGTCATCGTCATATCTGCAATACTACCAGATAAAGTTGAAACCAACAATAGCAACATTAAATTTGTGCGAGTTAAAAATTTGAAAATAATACACTTCTAAAAGCTTTTACTTAAATATACTAAAAATAGAACACTGGTTAATACAATAACCAGAAAAAGATATTTGTAATTTAAAATAATTGTATATTTGGTGGAGAATAGTTTTTCTAATGAGAGTGAAAATAATAACAAAAAATCAGCTGTTTTTAGGAATACCTCACAAATTATTTTCATAATACATAATTCATACTTTATGGATAAAACAACAATAACATTGCATCATATATAATTTAATGATTGTACTTTTTTGCGTCGTTGTTTTTGTCAATTTTTAGTCGTTTAGCTGGGTTAGTAGCCACATTTATATTTTTTAAATACAAAAATCCTGTTAAGTTTGTGTTTACAGGGATTATTACAAAGAAATTATGATATTGATTTATTAACAGTAGTTTCAGTTTATATAACTATATTTTCAAGAGACACTTCTTTACTGATCTCAGTTCTCTGTTGCCTTTCCAAATACATCCAAATAACAGGCCAAATGGAAATATTAGCCATTCACGCATAAAACTATCATATTTTATCAGTGTATGGTTCAATCAGCTGTTTAGTGCTCATAAACTTGAAACAGCTGATCGAAGTGGCTAACTCACAGCGATTTCATATGATAACAGTTAGTACTGGAACACATTAAACATGTCTTTTCACCGTTATTTGTGAACCAATTTCCTTCCATTAGGTGTGGGCAAGACTTACAACGGTAATTGCCGTTGCTTTTTTATCATGAGCTGTTTCTGAGATTTTTAAACAGCCCCATTTTGAAAATTATAGATGAAAAATACTTTTAGGTAATATAGCTAAATAATTAATTACGTAAATAATTACGTTACGTTATTATAATTAAATTTGAAAACAATACAAAAACATTTGTATATTAAATTTTATTTGAAGATACAGAAAACGGCGCCGAGATTTTCTTAAATTTTGAAATAACTAATTTCCGAGAAAGAAAATAAGTTCAGATAGTCTAATGTCCAGGAAAATTCGTGTTTTCTTGTAATATTAAGTTTAAAATCTAAAAATTTAACATTACGCTTATGGAGAATCAAATGTAAATTTGCACACGGATCTCGAAAACGGCGCCGAGGATTTTCTTTAAATTTTGGAAATAACTAATTTCCGAGTAGAAAATAAGTTCTAGATAGGTCTAATGTCCAGGAAAATTCGTGTTTTCTTGTAATATTAAGTTTAAAATCTAAAAATTTAACATTACGCTTATGGAGAATCAAATGTAAACAATGCAAACCAAAACAGCTGTTTATAAACGTTTGACAGTTATTGATTGAAGACGGCAAAGAACAATATGTGAATAGAGGTTTTTCATAAATATTTATTTTATGTATGTAATAAATGTAAAATTATCAGGTTACTAAACAATTTGTAAAAACTTAAGGATAACATAGCTGTGCGAAATAAAAGCAGAAAAAAATTTCCAAAATCTTCCGTGTTTGATAGAAAACGTATTCGTTGTATTGCTTGAAGCCACTGTAACAAACCAATTAATTGATGTAAATTAAATCACTCTTTTGCTTTTCAATCCTCATTCCGTTTATAACAAAATCAGTTGATCACAGGCTAATAATAACGGTATGGATAATTAAACAGTAAATGATCGGGCTTTGGAAAAGATTAAACGACATCGTTCAATTGACTAACCTCGTAGCCGAGTTTAGCATGTCGGCCTCAAGAACTATAGGCCGCGATTTACATAAATGTTATTGAGTAATAAATGTGTTTTAATTTTTCTAATTAATTTTTATAATAAATGTCTTATTAACGTAAAATAACGTACTTTATAATTAATTACGTTATAAAAGCCGTTCTCACATTAAAATTTACTATTTAAAAAACAAACTAGTGGCTATGCGGGAACATTTTGGGTTTTAGGGGACAAAATCTGAAGAGGTCAGAGGAGAGTTTAGGGACATTTTGTACTTGCAGTGCTTAACTGGACGTTTTAAATTACATTTAACAACTGAGTTACTGACTTTCCAACTGAGATGATAAATAAATAAAGAAAATGCTCTATAGTAAACTTTTAAATATTTAACTAATTGTGTTTATATGTTTATTAACTGTCCATCGGGCGCATGGCGGAGGTCACCTTCACACTTGCAAATATTTTGCTTAATAAATTTTGAAAACGTTTCTTTTGAAATCGACACTTGATCGTACCTCTCGAAAATATTTCAAATAACATAGAAATGTCTGGTTCTACCCGTTTATTTCTACATCATTGTGGGGTTGGGTTTCGTCAGTGTTTTGAGGTAACCTCCGAGCTCGCCCAATAGCGTGTCTGTCAGTGAGGAGCTAACATTGTGCACGTTTGATAAATGAATGCTTTAGTAATGAGATAACTAATTTGGTTTACAAGAATTGTGGAGCGTGTATAATATTTACTAGCTTTTTAGTTCATAACTGTATATTATATTGCTATTTCGTAGCCTAGAAATGATTATTTCTATATACATTTTTTATTAACAATCATACTTCTATTGCATACAGTAATTCAATGTAAAACTAATTTGTATATGAGTAAATATAAAGGCTTTGGATTAGATTAGATTAGATCACTGAAATGTCAGTATTTTAAGCCAAGTATGAATGAGGAATGAGTGTAAGATGATTGTGGCGCGATCTTGTAGTCTTGTTACTGACTAAGGCTGACATGTTCCTTAGACAGGACTGTTAATTAATAGCCCAACAGCCGATGGCAACTAATGGGCCTACAGTTTAACGTGGAATCCGAACCACTGGCTCTGAATTACAAACTGATCTAGTTATGAGGATGGTCTTGGCGGACTAACGTAGTATTCAATAGTGCGGAAGTTAATCCACCATCGCTCACAACTATCCACAATTCGTGACCTCCAAGTAGCTGGATTACAGGACGTCGCCACCGTCCCAGTCTTCTTAACACTTATAGTACATAACTACGATTGTTATAGTAAACAATACTACTACAAGTATTTACTTTTTTAAAATAAGGAAGGAACCTGCTTATGTGCCTGACGGCGTTTCAAAATTAGTACGCCTGATGAAGGGTTAAAAATGCTACAACATCTAATTATGCCGCTATCACGATTCTGCAGTGAAAATTACTGCGATCAAACCAGACCACGGACTGGAACAAGGGCTGAAGGTTATAAATAATTTGGTAGCTCGATAAGGCAACGCCCTGTGTGTGAGTGGGGCATCGTTCAGCCCTTATCCTGTCACGGCTATGTTAGACCACCTTCCATTACTCAACATCTCTCTACTTATAACATTCATGTCCTGTGCGACGGGTTGACAAATATTTAAATTAAAATATCATTCGTATTTATGATTCAACTATTTTATTTGTTTTATAATCTCACCCGTTAAAATCCATGTGGTTCAGTGACGTATTTTTAATTACATGTATTACAATGTATCCATTTTTATTTTATACTAACCAATTTTTAGAAAATTGTGTTTCAGTAAAGTAAAAAATATCATCCTGCTAATATTTTCGTCATACTGCTTCGAAAAAACCTGTTTTAGATACATATGTTGAAGAGAAAAAGTTTTTTGTTTTTCATCCTAGGACTAAACCTATTATTGTAATGATTTTTAGAGTCCTAGGCCACGAAAGATCATTGTTGATGACTTTTGGTTCGAGGTCAGCTTTCGCATTAAATGAACAACCAATCAGGAATAAAGAAAGAACTGTTACAACGCAAGTAACATAACAGCTGATTAGTCTAAAGTAACAAAAATGGTCGACAACCATTGATAAATTAATCAGGTAATAGTTTATTGTTTTATTTTTTGCAATGATATAAAAAATATAGTTCATCATTTGCACTTGCAAATTTATCAGCCTCAGCTGTTAAAATTTTCCTCGAACCAAAAACGCCCGTTTTTGGTCATAGTGATAAAGTATACTATTTCCTGAAGATCTGTTTTATCACGGAGGAGAAAAAAGCTATCGAAGGATGGACAATGAAAAGGAAGGGAAATTTCCCTTAACTTTAGGAATAAAAACTTTTTTATCATACAGTGTTTCAGAATTCCCTACCACTGCTCTAGGGCATTGTTTCTGGGTGAGAAACATACCTAAATATCATATTTAAATTGTCCGGAAGTCCTTAGTTACTCACACAGCCTCCATTTTGTTTATCTATAACAACTCCATTCTTCATTGTTCTCCATTTTTTGTCATACCTCGGTTAATATTTCTCTAATTTAAAACAATTTGGTGTCAATCGGTTTGTCATTAAATTACCTAAAAAAAGTTATTCTAGTAAATTTCCCGTTAAATTAACAGTTCTCGAGTTATTTGAGAAACAATATTTTAAATGGCCGCCATTTTGTTTTATGAATTTGAGAAATTGTCATAATTTTTTGCAGCTTTGTCTATTCGTCATAAATGTTTGTGCAAAGTTTCAATTCCGTACGTTTAACCATTATTCAGAAAAAAATTATAAGTGAAAAAACAAAATGGAGGCTATGTGAGTAACTAAGGACTTTCGGACAATTTAAATATGCTATTTAGATATGTTTCTTACTCAGGAACAATGCCCTAGAGTATTGGTAGGGAATTTTGAAACACCCTGTATATATAAATAAAATAAGATTTTTGTCTGTAAATTGCTCAGAGTTATTCATTGTTTAGTTACCTTTACATTCCGTGCGTTAGAGAAGCCGAAACAAGTCATGACTCAAATTGTTGTCACCCCCCAGGAGGCATTTTACGCCGTCTTCTCCGAAGAAAATGGGAGAACTGATAAAGATGAAACTTATTTCATGCATTCTCTACATTTTAGAGAAGGGTTTTCAAAGCTTGAAATTGTCCTCCGCCCCTTTCAAAGTATATAACGATCAAGTAAAACCCACTTTTTACGCGATATTAGTTTATTTTGCTCTCAGTTTTCAACGAATCACCTACTGTCCGTCTTTGTAGTTTTTAATAATAAAATAATGGTTTAAGCATTCATTGGTCATTTAATTCAATAGAAAGAAAAACAAACAGCTGTCAAATTAAAATGAGTATTATTTTATTTACATTGATCATGATTATATTATATTAAAATGTTATCTCAACGTATTACGTATTAAAATTTTTAATAATTATAACTATTTTCTGATATAAATTAATTTTATTTATATAATTTTATTAATTTTGTCATGTCTATAAGTATCTTTCGCTCCTAACACAGAAACCTACAACCCGTACAAAGTACGGGTGTACTTCTAGTGAAGTATAAAATCAGAATCACAAGATAGCGAACTTAATAACATAAAATTTATTGTTTGAACCAAAAGTTCATCGAGGTTTATTAATTGTGTTTAAACTGCTATCACCAAATCACCCGCAACTCTGTTTTCATTATCAGACCTTTGCAAGTGTCGATTGTTTCCAACAGTTCTATTTGTGCAATTAAACGCCAAGTTAATTACTGTTTTGTTTGTAACCGTTTGCTCCTCATCTGAAATACGATAAAAAGGACTCGAGTTTACAAATGCGCTTGGAGATCACAAGTGTTATTCATTTAACCTTTCTTTACCGATTGGTTGCAAAGCATAATGTATGAAATGCACAAATTAAAATGCCAATTATGACCCACTTTGTAGCTTTGTCACTGATATTTTCAAAGTCCCTTATCATGGAAATGCTTTTCAAAATTAAATTAACCAAAGAGATAGTTTGTTAACTCTGTTTGATCAAAAGCAAACAGTTTCAAATAATTAACGTGTTATGTTCTGGGAAAAGGTTATATGGGTGAAAATAAAGAGAAAATCTGGAATACAATCTTTAGTTTCAAAAAGGTTTCGCCAACAAGATATCCACCAATTTGTATAATTCACTTATCTCGAAAAATTTACAATAGAGAAATTCAGTGGTTATATTTAAAAATAATAAATGTGAGTGTAAGATGATTGTGGCGCGATCTTGTAGTCTTGTTACTGACTAGGCCTGACATGTTCCTTAGACAAGACTGTTAATTAATAGCCCAACAGCCGATGGCAACTAAGGGACCTACAGTTTACCGTGGAGTCTGAAACACTGGCTCTGAATTACGAATTGATCTAATTATGAGGATGGTCTTTGTGGATTAACGTAGTGTTAAATAGTGTGGATGTTAATCCACACAAGAGAACACTACACCGACTGACCATCACTCACAACTACCCACAATTTCTGCCCTCAAAGTAACTGGACTACAGGACACGCCACCGTCTCAGTATAAATAATTTCTATAATTTATAAAGGACATATGGTTTTTAATCATAATTGTCCTTTGTATATTTTTGAATGTTTTTTAACTCCATTTTAAATTGAACTTTAAAATTTACTACCATTTTCAAATTTAAGTTGGACCTAGCTAAATTTTTTCTACAGTAATTTTTTTAAACATACCTTCCAAGCTTATACATAAATCGGTTGATAATTTTAGAATATAACAGTCATAATAATTATAATTTACTATTATTTGTAAAAAATACAACAGCAGATATATGGTAAAGGAATAAAACGATTCTTGGTTGTATTTATATATTTCCTCATATGATTTTTTTTCAGAATTGGACACTTTACTTATGGGGCACTCTGTATATACTTTTTTTGTATATAATGGTTTAAAATATCATTATTTTATAAACCATTCTTGTTTATGATGTGTTAGGGATGAAAAATATTGTTAGGGATGGAAGCGAAAACGTGTGCATGGGATGGTTTGTAATTTCCAGGCTATTTCCTCCACCTGAAAGATGTTTTATTTCAGTTTAAATGTTTTATTCAGCTTTATTTTCACTCAATAAAAATACTATTCAACAAATACAAAAATAATATTTTATAGCGTTTGTGACTTGTATGTATAAAATTAATTATCCATGTTAACCTACGGATAAGTGTTGTTTAGCGATTCAATTAAATTGGTTAAAATGTTGAAATATAAGACTTATACATTTTAAAACTTGTTTCTAATAAATGTATAAAACGTTTTACAATGTTAAAATGCGCTTGAAAATCACACACTTTATTAGTTTAACTTATTTCAATTCAAAATTAACTTATTTTCAACATACACAATTGATGTACAATGATTATCAATTCATCCCTCAACACAAAGCAGAAAATTTAGTTTACTTAAAATTAGAGAAACAATAAATTTTCGTTTTCTTATATTTTACCGTAATCTATAATATTATGAAGAAGAGGTGGTTTCTGTATGATTGTGGGTTTGTGGGTTTTTGTTGTGGCAAGTAAATGCGAAAAATACAGAACGACGGTTTGAAATTTTACACAATAGATTTAAACTCAAACACATGTTTACTCATTTCCATAAATTTCGGGCTACGCCCTGTGAACGTTAAGTTTCAATGTTTACATTTTTAGAGAATGAAAACATAAATTACTTGAATAAACAGCTGTGAATACTAAAAATTTGACAGTTCGAGAAGAAGGAGAATAAAAAGAGCTGCCGTGACCGTCCTAGGTTTCAATGTTTACATTTTCTAAATGACAACATCCGTTTGCACTTTATTTTGACAGTTTAAGAAGAAGAAATAAAGTTATTTTTCAGATAAACTGTATCGAAATTAGTGAATTATTTGAAATAGCGTATGGTAGATTTTTAACTTATTTTCCACGACTTCTATTACATTTAACTTATTTAATATTTAAATATTACTTTGAATGTTGTAGACAACTTTTTTGTCATTTTGTAAACAATGAAGAATTAATTAACAATATCTTAAATGTATCAGTAGAGCCTACACCTTTCAGCCTTTTTAGCCCGTGCGAAGAACGGGTACTTTGGCTAGTATATGATATACAAGATTAATTTATATTTTCTGCACCATTCGGTTGAAACATACGGTGTAAAATCAGCTGATCAAATTACTGACATTTTCATTTACAATACTACTTAACTCTTTTAGATATGAACCGATTTTGTAGTTGGTTTCTATCCGACACAAGTTCTTGTTGTAATGCTTCCTCGTGTAAAAGAGAGCATCAACCATGATAAAAGTTATTTTCTTTTATCAATAGTTTATAGATAAAAGAAATCCAAGTTCTCAAAGTTAAAGTTTTACTTAAAATTTAATAAATTCAAACAATTTAAAAGAAACAAACAGCCAGCTGTAAAATTACATTCAATGTTAGTTTTTTGACATAAATCGTTAAAACATATTTCATAGTTGTACTACATTACGTTGTTAAATTGGTGCTATATTTGAGTATAACATTGTTTACTAATGATATATATTGTCTAGTTTATTCACAATTAATACTAAATAATTGAACTAAGATTTGAATTTAAATTTTTTACGATCTAAGGACTATTTCATCATTATAATAAGTATTTTATTTTCTTACAACTGAATCATACAACCAGTAAATAAGAAAGGTATATTGGTAGTGAATTTGATACATACTACATATTTGATACTAATAAATCTAGATGAAGCCACTTTATAATACTTTGTTTGAAATTCATTATTGGTGATTTTGGATTGATATTATTTAGATTTTTATTGCGGACATTTTCCATCACGATTTTATGTAAAACAAAGTTTCACGACGTTTCGGGATCTGGAATCTGATCCCGTCTTCAGACAGTTGTCTTTGAGTCTCCGTGACGAGCGGACGTGTTTGGTTTCTTTTGTGTGTAATGGTTAGTGAATGGTTTGTTTGTGGGGTTTTTTGACTGCTTTAAACTTTTGTGTTTTCAGCTTTATACCGGTTTGGTCCGGAATATATGTTAATTAGTTGTGCTATGTTATAGATATTGGTTCACCTGAGGACGGGATCGGATTCCAGATCCCGAAACGTCGTGAAACTTTGTTTTACATAAAATCGTGATGGAAAATGTCCGCAATAAAAATCTAAATAACACTTTATAATAGTTTGCTAAATTCATCACCGTTTGGGGTTTTATAGTTTAGAATACCAATCAAAGGGAAAACAGTAGCTAAACCAGTACCTCTTGCTCGCACAGTTCAAGCCTATACATTAGACATCAAAGAGCCAGAATGGATCGTCACAGGGAGATTGGGTTCATAGTGTGCGTGTTCGAACCCTACATTAAACAGGCCCTCACAAACACTAATCTCTTTGTCTCTAACTGTTAAGTGCTCTATTCTCTTTGGAGAGGCGTATGCGCCTCGCTCTTGTCTGGTACTTCGTTATGAAAAGAAAATGTAAGTATTAACACACTGACAGCTCTTTCTTACAGCTCCCCAAGTAAATATGGGGTTTAATGTTAACACAGGTTAACAATAGAACAAAACTTTTTAGCTAAAACCTTTATGTATTGTAAGGTGGGAAATTAAAATACGATATTAAAAACTGCATCACCTAATATTTTTGTACAATTTAGAATTATTTTACAGCTTTTAAATACAACGTTCACATCACAATGTTTAAAAGTCGTATATTATTAGGAATGTTTTAAATAATAATAGATTTGGTTACTTAGTATGCTATTAAAATTAAAAATTTCTGATTTTAAAGAATACTATTTTTTATCTAAATACATTTATTAGTCTCTATTATGATAACAGATTGAGTTACAGTACTTAAGATTATTTAAACTTTGTAATTTAGTTCTTACTAGTTGAATACTACGAAAAATAAAAAAATAATATTACGATAGAAATATATTTATTTAAAAAGTCTACAACTTTGCGTGATGGAGTGCATACAATATATTAGACGATAAAGTAAAAATATTTACAAAATAAATTTTTTTTCAAACAAAACTAAGTTAATTTGTTACAAAAAATCGCTAACTTTTTAAAGCATTTATAATACTTTCAAACAGAAAATGTTTAAACATGCTTCAAAACTTCTGTAGCTGCTTGCTTCTGACTTAAAGAAGTTTGATACAGCATTAAAAGTGAAACTCCATTATAAAAGAAACGATGTGAAAAAAACTTGTTTTATGTTTATGAACTCTTGCGTCGAAAGTTTTTTAAACATTATTCTTAATTGGGAAGAAAATTTGATTTTGATTAAGAAAAAAATTATTGTGTTTATAATGTAGACTGAAGGGAATGCTTGAACTTTTGATTTTTGAAAGTGACTTGCAAGAGTACCTGTATGGTTTTATGAAAATTAAATAATAAAGCTAATAAATTAATAAAAATATAATTACATGACAAATGTAGATATATTTCACTAAACAACTGTATTTAAAAAGTATGGTTAAAAAAGTCCAATGTAAAAAATATAAACTTTACCCCACAGCCCATTCACAAAAGCCTTTTTGTTCTGGCAGTTAGATTATACATGGTTCAAATACATCCACAAAAAGTTTCAGCTATTTGAACTTGTAAAATAAACAGCCAAATTCACAGAGTTAAAAATGGCCCTGTTATATTTACATTATTTAATGCTCTGCAGTATAATGTTCCCGGAAAGCATTATTTAAAAAAGTTAAAGTACAATAAACAATTTCCATCCACTAAACTACAAATGATCAATGTGTTTTGGTAAATATACTCTTTATGGGTATTATTTTTATGGATTCACTTAATAATATTTTTATTATGACTTCTAACTTTAATGATAATGTGTATGTGAGTAGTGTGTTTTTCTCAAAATTTATGAATTTACTTAGATCGAGATGAAGATCTTGATTTTGTGATCAATTTATAAATGATATCAAGTAAATTTTCCTGATCTACTACCACAAGATCATTTTGGTTACATTGAGAAAAGGGTAAAATGTCGTAAAAAAGTAGTTACGTATGTTTGGGCACACGGCCCAAAATTGGCTCGTTATATACGTTTAAAGGGGCGAAGGACAATTTAAAGCATTGAAAAACCTTTTCTTAAATGTATCCATGAAATAAGTTTTACTGTTATCAGTTTTCCCATTTTTAGGAGAAGACGGCGTAAAATGCCTCCTGGAGGGTCACAACAACTTAAGATATGACTTGTTTCGGCTTCTCTAATGCGCAGAACGTAAAAATAACTAAAATATTGATAACTCTGAGTACAGACAAAACTCTAATTTTATTTATATAGATAATTAAAAAAATATTACTTTTCTAAAATTTAGGGGAAATTTCCTTTTCTTTTAATTGTCTAACATTCCACAGTTTTTATCCTCCGTGCTATAACAGATCTTCAGGAAATAGCAAACTTCATCACTAGGACCGAAAACGGGTATTTTTGATACGAGCTCAAGTTTAACAGCCGAGACTGTTAGATCCGCGAGTAAAGATCAAAACGAAAATTTTAGGCCGTGTGATGAACTATAGTTTTCGTCATACTGCAAATAAAATGAAACGAACTTGTAAAACATAATTATTAACTGATTTAGTATCAACAATATTTATAGTTGTTGATTATTATTGTCACTTTAGACTAATCAGCTGTTATGTTACTTAGGTTGTAGCAGTTCTTTCTTGGTTCCTATTGGTTGTTTAGGTTGGTTCTTTAGGTCGGCCACGAATCAAAAATATCATCGACAGTGATCTCTTGACTAGGACTCAAAAATCATCAGTATAATAGGTTTAGTCCTAGGGAAAAAAGAACAACGTCTTCTCTTTGACACTTGTATAAAAATAATTGTTTTTGAAGTAATATAACAAAAATATTTTTTTAGCCGACCTGTTTGAAGCTTTTTTCTAAGTTAAGTTGATACTTTATTTCATCTGAACATTATAGTTAGAAGTTTTAAGGAGAGTAGGGCAGACGGATGGTTCCAAGAGTCCTTACTCCTGAAAGTAACTTGCGTTAGTTTTCAAAATTTAGTAGTTTATCTTACTTTAACTGACTCTCGCCGTAAATTCATTTATTTTAAAAGAAATGTTTCAAGAAACAGAGATGATTTTTTTATTCACCTGCAGGTAATTTTAAATTAATCAGAAGATCTTCCACAAGTCGCTATAAAAACTTAATTCTCTTTCTTGCTTTTTAGCGTCTCATTTATGCAGCGTGTGAAAGAAAAACTATTCTTTAGCCAAGGTTGATTATGGAAAAAATATAAAAGATGTACTGGATTCTGTGCACTGTACTTCAATTAACTATTTCCTGTGAAATGTTCATTTTATACTAAGAATATAAAATTCGAAATGATATTCCTTTTTTTGCTACATCGATGTTTAAACTATGTGAATAATTTTAGAAACCGAATTGATACTATGAATTAGGAAAAAGCTACGTTACATCTCCAACAAATTTATTTTTAGTTTTTATATTAAGGGTCTTTAGGGATAAACCAGCTCAAAAACATAAAAATTAGAATTATGAAACATTAGTCTACAACCAACGGTTCTAAGGAGAAGTTCAAAAGTTATTTTCCGTGGTATATGCATTACGTTGTCTCAAAGCGCCCAATGGTACAGTACTTCTCAACTGTTTTCCATTTGGTATGCAGTCAGTAGGGTCACTCTACCCAACAAAACCCATTCAAAACATTTGGTATAACTTTTGTGGGAAGTGGGTAATCCCAAAAGTTCTAGCAGTTATTTTCCGTATATTTTACTCCTGTATTTTTAGTTTCAGAAGTTGGATGTTTATTTTATAACAATAAATGTTTAAATCGTATTTCAATAAACGTTAACTAATACGATAGTATTTTTAATTTACTTAAGGGAGAAAGTATGTGTCAGTAGGTTTGATTCCACTAGTTGTCTTATATGTTTTGTTCTTTTTAATTTCTCCCCTTATACAAAGTATATAGAAAAAGCTATTATTTTTTTCAAAATTTTAGAAAACGAGTTGAGAGTTGATACATCCGTTTCAGGGTCCGTGTGTTTGTGTGTGTGTGTCTAAATGTGTACAGAGCCACAGACTACCCCATTGGACCAATTTATATAAAATTTAGTGTGTATGTACATATTCACAATATTTCCTGGAATTTTTAAAAATTTTAGATTTTTAAGGGTAGTTCACCTCTTAAATATCTAAAAGACGAAAAATCCAAATCACTCAAAAAAGCTGCAACGACTTCGATTAAAATTTGATTGTTTATAGAGCATAGAGTACTAAATGAAATGAGACCACCCGCATGTATCTAAAAATGACGGTTCAAAAGTTAGAGGCTTGTAAATGTGAAAAAATCTATTTTTAGTTTCCCACGAAAATCATATATGGAAAGTATTATTTGAATACCACCATTGAATCCAAATTAAGAAACTGAACAAATTAGCATTTTGTGTCCATGATAAATGCAGTACGTTGTCTGAACGTGCACAATCTCATTACTATTGAGAATATTACAAATTAAATTTGTTCCATAAATCCCAGCTGTTTTCGATGAAACTTGGTAAGTAGCGTAAGGTCACATCACCCAACAAAATCCACTAAAAAACCTTGGTATTCCCGTGGTGGTAGGGCCCCCATGGTACTCAAACAACATATTTAACTTTGTTCTCTTGATGTTACGTTCAGAAATTCTTCAACCAATAAATTACTAAACAATACCTACACACACTTTAAAGAATATTATAGTTTTATTACAGATTGTAGTTTTCAAATTTACTTAAGGCAGAAAGTACGTGTCAGTCCACTGATACCATTAGATTAGATTACCATTTGAAATGGCGACCTACCCAGGTAGGTATTTTAAGCCAAGTATAAATGAGAAATGATTGTGGGATGATTGTGGCGCGATCTTGTAGTCTTGTTACTGACTAAGGCTGACATGTTCCTTAGACAGGACTGTTAATTAATAGCCCAACAGCCGATGGCAACTAAGGGACCTACAGTTTTAACGTGGAATCCGAACCACGGCCTCTGAATTACGAACTGGTTTAATTATGAGGATGGTATTCGCGGATTAACGTAGTATTCAATAGTGCGGACGTTAATCCACACAAGAGAACACTACACCCACCAACCATCGCTCACAACTATCCACAATTCGTGACCTCCAAGTAGCTGGATTACAGGACGTCGCCACCGTCCCAGTCTACCTTTTAGTTTACGACGTTTTATATCTTACCTCTTTGACATTGACGAAAGTTACGACCTTGGGGTAAACCTTCCTCTGCTCCTGGGGCTGCTTGGTCGCGTTGGTTGGGGGTTGGGGTTGTGGCTGGGACGGGGGTTGCTCGGGGGTGGAGTCCGACATCGTGTCACATGCCACTCACTCGCTCAGGGTCACTCACTGGTCACTCAAAATAACTCAACGAAAGTTAGTCAGTTCTTAGAATTTCATCTATAAGAAAAATGTTGATCGAATCAAAACATTTTTAACCACGAGTTTAAAGGAAATGTTGTTATATGTGTTAGTAAAGATTTTTTTAGATGAACTATATTTAAATTGAGGGATAAAACTGAAATAAAGAATTTTCCGCAAAGTTATTTAATTAGTTTTACAATTAGGACGAAAAGAGATACGTTATGGACTTTTCTTTTTGGGGTTGTGACGTTTTCAAAATAATGGATATGGTGTGAATGGTTTAAAACGGAATTATATTAAGTTATTTTTGTATTAATGTCAAATTTACACTATCTTGTGTACTGTCTTACTGAGAGAAAATTATTCTTGATCTATTTTCATACCTAATATCATATCATATACAAACACTGATTTAATTTGAATTTTTATTGGTTAGCTATACTACAATATGTTTGCCACATAGAGTCAGTGTTTTTAATCTGAGATGCATTTTTCCTAAAGAATATACCACCCACTAAACCTGGGAAAATTATCTATGTTAACAAATTGTCTATTTACAATAATGTTTAGGTCCAACGTGTATATTAATTATTTATTTGCTAATTACTAAAGTAGTTGAGAGGTTATTATTTTCAAATCATATCCAATTACCTTCACTTACTTACTTTTTGAATATTTTTGTGAGTGCTTTTGTTGTGAACTATTATTGATTCGGTATATTTGTTTTTTTAAATAATAATCTCACTAGGTAATTCGTTTTATTAAAAGTGCACTAATCTTATGAAATTAGGATTTAAATTCTCAACGAATCTCATTACAAAAACATACTTATTATCTGTATCACTGATCGAGAATGTTGTATAGTAATATTTTCGCGATAAGTTCTCGTTCTGTAGAGACGTGAAACATACGTCAGTGCGCGGTAGGACCCGACAATACACCAACACCGGGGCGTCCGTTACACTGACATTGGTTTGTTGTGGTGTCTGGATATAGTCGGGCCGACACCCCCCGAACACACCCGAGTGTCGACGGAAACACACGAGCGCCAATCAGCCTTCATGTTGGCCGGCGGTTGACCAGATTGCATTACTGGATGGATTCGTCACTATGCATTTCTAATTGTCTGTCCCGTGCTTTCCTGTTCAGCTGACCCAATATGGCGGTGCATAATCAGCTGACCGGATCATCCGGGGCTAATTAACACGGTGGTTACAATTTATCAGCTGATTCGCTCAGCTGTGGTGCTCATTTGCCCTTTGTGGCTGCTGAGCTGTGTTTTGATCTTCTGTAAGGCAACATAATGTTTAAGGTTATGTTATACAGTTGGGTGTGCTTAAACCCAATTTACACACTAAAAGAATACTTGGATTATAAATAAATAACTGTGTCAATCTGTAACTTTCTTGTAAACTTATGTAATTGTATGTATGCACTTTTGGGTGTGACATATTTAGCTTTAAACTTGTAATGCGTGAATCACAACACCATTAGTCAATGTTCTTTGTCTAACATTCATTTATGGCCCAATTCACACAGAACGGACGTATGGAGAAGACGTGTCGTGCTGTGCACACATGAGAGGAGTCCCAGTGACCTTTATTGTCCGTTTTTGTTAAAATAACAACAATTAAAACAAATCTCGTGCAAATTGACTCGTTAAAAGCTCAAGACAACGCCATGAAGAACTATACGATTTTCAACGTTTATCCCATGTTAAGCACCATAAGGCATACAAGCTGAATGCAGTACGAAGTATCTCGGTGTCATCATGGATGCAAAACTCTCATGGCACCAACATGTTACAACTCTCTGCAAGAAACTATGCTCTGGTATCCATGTCATCAGATGGATGATGCATATAAGTGATCTAAACATTGCAACAACTGCCTATCATCAGTGAGTATATCATTCACTTTTCGAGAGTCACCTTCTATATGGCATAGTGATGTAGGGAGGAACCACCAACACTAACCTGTGGAGAGTACTAGTGCATCAAAAAAAGGCACTTAGGTGTATGACAGGAAAATGCAAGAAAGGTGTCGGGATAAATTTAAAGATCTAAAAATACTCACGGTAACATCCCTCTATATACGCGATACAGTGCTTCATGCTGTATTCACTCATCAAAAAAGTTATGAAGACTTGCACCTCCATTACACAAGACATGCCTTAAACTTCACCCTTCAAGTACAACGACTCAGCCTGTATGAAAAGAAGCCATCCTATAGAGGAGCGCTGTTCTACAACCGTCTTCCAGACTACCTCAAGATAGAACCAGTTAACAAACTAAGGAAAACCCTGACAGCATGGCTACAGGACAGGCCCTACACAGAAAAATAATTTCTACTAAACCAATTATAACTCAACGGAATCTCACGGATTGTACTGTTCTTAAAGAAAATGTCGATAAAGTATATTGTCTATTGTATTCCAGGCCATTCATGAATTTATAAATTCACGAATTAATAGAGTTTAATGATTAAATAACCATTAAAAATATTTCCATACGTTTCCGGAACTCAGCCAGCCAATAAACGTTACATCCAACGACGTGACAGGAACTTCCGGTAGCCAATAGTATTTAAGCAGGGACGCCATCTTGTTTCTTTCAGTCTCCGTTTGGGCCTGATGATGTCCGGTGTGAGTGGACGAAATCGATCGGTAATTCAACAAATTTTGTATATATTTACCGTTTGTATATAATTACAATATAGTGTAAATATATTAAGTAGTGTTGGAAAACGTAAGGTTTACTTCATCCTATAGTAAAACCAACACGCATAAAGCTAATCAAGAAGTTATTCACCTTTTGATATACAAATAAGTATGTAATAAAAGGCAAAAGTAATGTTTTAAAATCTAAAGCTCATTTGTGAGAAATAAATGAGAGATAGCATTTAAAAGAGAGTCGTTGGAGTAAAAACGTTACGTGAAATCAGTTTTGATAAACAGTTAAAGTTTGTAAATTCAAGCTGAAATACTGTTCGTTTGCCCTCTGAGAAAGGTCAGAGTTTAAAAACATTCTCTTATTTTATAAAACCCCTACGGCTGTATTAAATACACTAAAATTATGTTTTTTTAGATTTAACTTTGTGCTAATTAGGTTAAAATGATATTAACTTTTTGTTTATATAAACGTTTTGAGAAATGTGTTTTTAAATATTAATTTTAAATGTACGTAGTCAACTATATAGCCATAAAAATGTCGTAACACTTTTTATTACTTAATTTGGTATTAACCCGTTTCATTACCAGTTTTCTTGAAATTCCTAACTCACAATGTGCTTTTTTTATTTTTTTAGTGTACTTTTTTGGGAAATATTCGTCATTGGGTCTAATATATTGTAGTTTTAGTGTCAACCTCTTGATTACGTTGCAATAAAATTATCATTGTGTTATTGTAGCATCTTTATCAAATTACATTTTTACAAAAAAAGGTTAAACGAGTTAGGGTTGGGTGTCTTGCTAGCGTAGTAGTTAGCGTCTTGGATTTTGGTGCGTGAGTTCACGGGTTCAAATCCCAGGATGACCATTTGATTTTGACCACTCTCCGAAAAAGCGTTTGTGTTCAGTTGGTTTTTGAACCCAATGTGTGTTAACAAACTATTTTCAACGTCAATTATGTCTCTTTCTGTTTATATCAATTTCGATTGGGATCGTGGCGTTTCCTGTAATCCAGCTACTTGTAAGTCACGAATTGTGGATAGTTGTGAGAGTTGGTCGGTGGATGTGATATTTTGTGTGGATTAACGTCCGCACTATTGGATGCTACATTCATCCGTAAATACTGTCCTCATAATTAGATCAGTTTGTAATTAAGATTGTTAGATGATTAATCTAAAATCATCTAACAATCATTTATTATTTATACCGATGTAGTTAAAAATGTCTACCGTGGGAGGTCACTATTTCAAAGGGTAATTTAATCTAATCACATTATGACTTCGTTAAATTGTCTCTGGCAAAAGAAAAACAGTAATAATAAACCGTCAAGACGGCTATTGGTTTTGGCAATTTAGTATGGAATCAATTACACATACTGAACACCACCTGAAGTGATCGTCTAGCTTTTAAATGACGCCATAATAGTGTGTGAAAATCTGTTACGTTTATGGTGACGTTTTCACTTTACTTGAGCAAAATATAATCTCTTTTTATGAATAACATCTAAATACGTTACAAAACACATTATTCGCACATATAAATTACTCCAATTCATGTGGCATAATATTTTTGGCTGTGAAGTCCTTGTTTGTTTTGATTTATGATGGCTTTACTGAAATACTGTAAATATGAGTAACGCAAACAAAAAATAAAACAATCCTGAACAGACCTGAATCTTAAGTGAATTTTCTCAGGTTTATAATAACATACAAGAGCCATTTAAGGTGATATTTAAATTTTGATTGTGAAAATTCTCTTGGATTGAGATAAAGATTTATAGTTACCATACTTTTTTGAAGAGTCTTTAAACGAGGTATTATTCAATGGAGCAGTTACTATAATACTGACAGTAAACTTAAAATGAGGAAGATATTCTTTGTTTTGTAGACGTTTAAAATGTGGAGTTATTTTTATTGTAATTGGCCACCATTTCCCATATGACGACCATTTTGTTTACTATTGAACATCAAATATTTTATGATTTCGTATCGTAAAAATAATTTTAAGACTTGTTCATACATGAAAACTGTTTTACTAAAATATTTAGATTTTTGTTAACTGTAACTACTGATAAGTTATGTATAAGACCATTATTATGAGAAATATAACTTAGTTTTTTTATTAGAATTTTTAGTAGACATATAACAACCTATGTTTAATGGGGTTTTCTGATAGTGCATATGACTAACACTTTAACACTTCTTATAATTGAGTGATTTTTTTTATATATCCACAAAACACACTTTTTTAAATATACGGCACAGAGAGAGAGAGAGAGAGAATGTGTGTGAGAAAGAGAGAGAGGATACCAAGATTTAATACAGGAGGTAATACTAATAAGAAAAAATATAACAGCTGGTATAATAAAATTGCAGTTTATAAATACAGCTGTTATTTTTTCTCCATTGGTGAAATGATGGCAAAAGACCAATTTCCTAAAATAAATACGCCACAAGGAATTATTATATCTCACACTAACAGAAATTGTATGCAAATTCGAGAATGAACTTTTTTACATTTTTGAAATCGTTAACTATTTCCTTGCATTTAAACACCCTCCCTAGGCTTTATTAGGTATTCGAAGACATTATATTTTTGTAGGAGACATTATATAAATAGTAATCAATGGGGAGCTGCATTAAACTGCGTTAAACTGGTGGCAAAGTTCTGAAAGGGCCATTAGTGATTGAGTACTAATAGGGTTTATAGAAGAGCTTATTAGTACTGGGATGTTGTAACTATGATGCGCTTATCAGTTTAGATAAGTAGGCCTGTCCAGGGACATTTTGACTTTAACCTCTGTGAAACACTATATCTGTAGATCAGTTATATTTGAACGTCAAACTGTCCTCAATTAATGTACGTACAAGGTCTTAGTAAAAACTTTCTTTCTAAGAACTTTTAGTGCTGATATATTTTGACTGGCTAACCCGGCGAATTCAAATTTCCAACAGTAAATACGTGTTAACAAATTATGGCTTCGTTGTGACAGATTAGATATTCTGGGTCGCGGTATAGCTAATAACAATACTATTACAATAAGAGATACTAAAACATTCCCACATAACAAATGAGTCTGAGTGAATAGATTCAGAATTTTCCAATTCAATCTAAACAAAACCTAATTGCAATACAGTTTTTATATGAAAGATTACATTTTCTTAATCTTAGGAATCGTTTGTTAATAGTTTTTTTAAACAATCACAAACATTCGCTGAAAATGGTGCACAATGACGTTAGCTGTTGACTAGTAAAAATAAAGCGACACAAAATCAGCTGTTAATAAAATATTCATTATTGACATATTATGAGAAAAATAATTCACGTCTTTTCCTCATAAGCTTAACATATACAAACTCTACAGGCCATTTGGGCTTTTCCCCAAGGTTAAATGCAAAACTAAATGCCTAAAGCCTACTCAGGCAGAGACGAATCCAACAAATCTAAGAGCATTAAAATTGGTCCAGCTACTCTCGAGTTATAAATTAACAAAATGACCTAAAACGAAAATGAATTATGTAACGAACGCGAATTTGTTTTGTACATTTAGATAGTTTTATGCCTAAAATTGTTTAGTTTTGATCTGATTCTGGTTTACACAAAATCCTTTATAGTTCATCGTTTTGTTTAAGGAAACATTGTCTTGGGACATTGCCAGATTACTTAAAAAACCCGACTGCAATCTCGCCAGTAATATCAAGTTGTTTCAATAAGGAGTTTATTTAAATATTAAATCATAATTTAAATTGTGAAAATTAAAATATGTTAACTTAAAAAAATAATTAATATTGCAGCCCTAAATATGAGTTTGTCAGCAACTGGAGGTTAAATAAGTCAAATGTTTTAACTCATAATAGTAAATCAGTGATTCTTTTTAGGAAATAAAAAGAAACATTTACGAATGTAGTTCTTTCGAGATTAATTTTGTGTATTACAAACATTCAAACGCTCAAAAGAAAAACAATAGATTACCAGTTGTTTATTTATTTTTGTAAGAGAACCCAGTTTATAGATGTACTAACGCATTTCATAAGCAAGATACTAACTGATTTATTTTAGTTCATCTTTAAGTAGCTTTCCAAATATTAATATTTTTTAATGCATAATCTGGTCCGTTTAAATTTAAGGCTGTAGTAATGAAACACAAAACGTCTCTCACTAGCACCATATGATTTTGGATAGGCCAAACAATATTTGAAATACTCTTCTATCTATAACATTATAAAGAGGTAGTATCTATAAGGTAGTTTGTAGTGTAAAAACTAGACGCGAAAAATACTCATCGAACTGTAGGATTCAGTTAAAATTTTACACAAAGGTAGATCTTAAACTCATTAGGCATATTCATTGTCTCTAAATCTCCTCGGGCTACGCTCTGTGAACGTTTTAGGTTTCATGTTGACATTTTCAAAGAATCCCAACCTAAAATTACTTGAATGTCAACAGATGAGGCACTAAGTTATGACAGTTTGGCAAGAAGGAGAAGGCAATCTGCAGCCAAGACCGACCTAGGTTTCAATGTTTACATTATCAAAGAATATAAAACCTAAATGATAACTTCTGGATCAATATTAGTATTGAAAATGATAGGTTTTAAGTAATATTCCAATGCCTGTCTCTATTGCGTTAATTATCAAGTGGTAATAGTCTGTATTAATACTTAACAAATAAAAGCTTAACTGTAAATTTGGGTTATTTGAATGTTTTGGAATACTAAGTTAAAGTTTTTGTTACCATACCTCTTTTTTTGTAGAAACACAAAATAATTTACACCTCCCAAACTTTTTACCCTTGCGAAGAACGGTTACTTTAGCTATATATAAAAACAATATTGTTATGGTAAATTAATATTAATTTATATAAGATAAAAGTATAATTTTATTATATTATAATACGTTGTTTACGGAATCATCATCATCATCATATTATATATTTAATACACTAGGCCTATTTTTGTGATAATTGTTTTGGAGCGGTGGTGCTACCAATCACCATGTCCAAGGTGTCGTTATAAAGGTCTTACCATGTGGTTTTGCCATCAATTAAAACAATTTTGAATTCATCGTGGTCATGGAAAATAATGAGGTCAAAGTCGCGATATTCCCCATAAACTTAATCTGGAGGTAAACACCGACGATCGAGAAATCAGCTGTTTATTTAAGGAAGTGGTTAAATAAACAAATCAAATCTGAAAGTTAAACATGGTTCTTTTTTTCGTTAAATGACGACATCATCGTACAGCTGGCAATAAAACACCAGTTTTTATTTGCATAAAACCAAAACATAACCAAAATGAAAATCTGTTGGGAAAATCTAAACTTAGTTTCTAAACATAGTTATTGGTGGACAGATTGTCTCCTTGACAGCGCACGATTTCGTGCGCCAGGTACGCTAGTGTATATTTAATAACCTAAATTTATTTTTAATTAATAATGTAATTCGAAGTGTAAAGTTAAAATCCAATCAATAAGCAGTTTTATTACTTTATTGAGCTAAATAATCTTACTCAATACGGGGCATCGCTGTCATAAAACTCGTCCTATCCATTCTACACTCTCCAGGTATATTGTTTCCCATTATCTGTAATCATAAATCTTCAATGCGCTTTACATTTTGACGTGTTGTTTATAGCCTTTCAGCTGATATTAAAAATGTAATAGCTCAGGTAAACGATATTTAATATATTTATTTTCTAATCTATATAAATTAAATTAGAGTTTTGTCTGTACATTGCTCAGAATTATAAATTTTTTAGTTATTTTTACTTTTCGTGTTCTCAATTTTGTCTGTGACGCTCCAGGAGGCATTTTACGCCGTCTTCTCCGAAAAAAAAACGGGAGAACTGATAACAATAAAACTTATTTCATACATTCTCTACATTCCAGAGAAGGTTTTTAAAAGCTTAAAATTGTCCGCCGACCCTTGAAAAGTAAATAACAAGAATTTAAAAACCCAATTTTTACGCGATATTCGTCGCATTTTGCTTCAGTTTTAAATGAATAACCTACTGGTAATAATCAGCTGTCTTTGTAGTTTAAAGATTTAATAGAAAGAAAAACAGACAGGTGTTGAATCAATATTAGTTAGTTTATTTCGGTCATTGATTTAAACCCATTTCGAAATCATGCTATATTAAAAAGTTATTTTAACGTAATAATACTATACTATACTATAATAATAACGTACTAATAATAATAAAGCTGGGTATTGATTTCTTTGTTTTGGTTTGATTAGGATTCAGGTTTACATTTTGGTAAGACGATCTTCCTTCTTTAAACTGATTCTTACAACCCGTAAAAAGGACGGGCTTACGGCTTGTCTTATTCAATTTCAATATCGTTGTTCTGATTACTTAGAGTGTTTTTGTTTGTTATCTCTATGTGCAATATTTTAAAGTAACATGACTCAATGTAATTAAGTTTGCATTGTGACCCTACCAATTACGGTCCGTTAAAAAAGTGTTAATAATTCTTGATTTACTTTAATCTCAAGCATTGGTTCGTGCAAGTTGTTAGTTACATTATTTATACTGATTTAATTTAATAAAACTACAAACTAAGAATCCATTTCTGTGCACTAGCACCAAAGTTTATAACATGAGAACCAATAATTATATGAAAAAATACACCTAATATTTTGCACTATGTTAGTTTGCAAACATGGATCACAGAGGAAATCAAGTTTTTTTATACAAAACCGAAAAATATTTGTTAAGTAAGTTTTTGAGCTTAACATAACTAATTCATGTAAATAAAGTTTCAAGATTGTAAAAATGTCTGCTTTGTTATTTGTAGCGGAAATTCAATTAGTTTTAACGAAAATTGCAAGGAGAACAGTTTTTCTAGTAATATTACTAAAGGTTGTCTTGAACTCAATTCATAATAACTACGGTCAACATATAAATACAATAATTGATTATTAATTAAGATTGTATTTAAAGTTTATGTTTTTTTGTAAATTACAATCTCTATATATAAAATTCAATGTATGTATGTCCTTTATGCGTTGCCAAACTACTCATCCGATCGCCATGAAATTTTAGGAAGTTGCTCTACATATGTCCGGGAAGGTTTTAGTGAAAAAATATTTTCGAAAACCCCATAAGTTTCCATTTTATGGCGTTTTAAATTTCTAATGTTAACCTTATGGAGAGTAAGTTTGTTTACAAAATGTCTACAATGAAAACATTGGATTTCTTAGCTACAGCTGATTGGTTTACTTTCCATTAGCAATATGATTTACTATCCAATGCCATCTGAATCATCCATTAATGTAAAACTATGAAGTTAATATGTGCTATAAAAAATGTTCAGGTCTATTCGCCACTTTAATAGTTTACGGTTTTGGGGGATTATGTATTTATATTTTTATTTTCTGTCTGATTAAAGTCACGTGTTTATATGATAATTACAATGTTTATATTATTACGTTTATTATAATAATCAGCTGTTGTATATCTTTCCTATAAAAGACGTATTACAGTTAGGTTTCGTTTAGGTTTGGATTGGATTTGAAAATTGTGAATTAATCCACTCAGATTTATTTATTTATGGGAATGTTATTAATATTTTTTATCGTTTCAGTAATGTTATTCACTATGCCGCGACCCAGAATATATAACCTTTCACAATGAAGCCGTATTGCTATTCGACTTCAGAACATGGCCAATCTTAAAGTTAACATATATTTACTGTGAGGCGTTACGAAGTTCACCGGGTCAGCTAGTTTAATATAAAATGTTATATTTTTCAAATTTGTTTTCTAACAGTTTTCTAACACATTTTTCATATCAGTAACAAACATTAAATAATTTATTATGATAAAATGTTTTAAAGACTCTGAATGCTAAAAACTGTATGCGCCTAAAAATAAATCGTATGAGGTTTTTAAGTTTTTTGTCAAAATGTTAGGGGGCGTTTCAGACCCCCCACGTGAGTGTTTACATCTAAAAATTCCGCGTGAGTAACTATGGATTTAACAGTTTTGATAGCCTTTTTTGTCATATCAATAATTTTCTCACATGAAAAGAATGGCCCCACACAACAAATGGCACCAACTTGTGTCTCCACACAAAATATGACAGTTATACTCGTATTTGTTTATAATAGATAGTTTTTGTACTCATTTATAAAAGAGCAAAATATTTTATCCATAAATATACCATTAACAACTTTTTAAATAATAACTTAACATGGGAACCCCACAACATAACATAACTCTATGTACCACGCCCAATTTAATTTATTTATCACTAAACAAAAAATAACATTTTAATACTGTATACAACAATGAACAAATAAAAGCCTCAGTGTTGCTAAAATACTTTGGTATTAAGATGTGTACTTATGAGAATATATAAAGTTTAAATTAAAAGCTTTATCCCCAGAAGGGTATAGTTTCAGATAAAAAGTTTCGTATAACTGGTGTTGTTCTACCTGGAACTGCGGGCCCAGTTTAATTTTGTTTTAGTCCCAATACAGGTGTTCTGTTAAGAAAAACATTGTCAAATAAAGTTAAAAAAATTCAATACAAAACTGACATACACAGTCTTCGTTTCATTTATCAAATTGTTTTTTATTTGACAGGGAATGATTTTATAAGGACTCCACGTGTATAAAGTGTTTCAAAGTATACAAACCTACCTAGTTATATAAAATGTGAATCTAATCTTATCCTCAATTGACCTCGATACTACATTAGTACTAGATTAGTACAAACACCAGACTAAGATAATATGAAGCTGAAAAAATTTTTCATTAGGCCTTTTCTTGTGGACATACTTTGTTACTTGTGTCCGTAACTTTTGTTGCTATATTTTGTACGCTTTGACATCTTTCAAGCAGTTTAAATTTTGTTTTCAGGTTTTAACCGACTTAGTCCGGATTAAGTACTAGTTTTATCATGTTCTAGGTTCCAGCCAAATGTCATGAAACCTTGAAAAGGAAAATAAAAATGTCCGCAATAACAATTTAAATAGCATAAACCCACCATAACCAACAATCAGTTTTAAACAAAGAACCCCTTTTAGCTAAACCAATTGCCCTTCGAGTGCAGATAGGAACTCTTTAATGATTAAGACCCAATTAAACAAGACCGTTTGCGGAAGTGTTTAAACTTGAGGGAAACGTCTGACCGGATATAGGGACTACCAACGTATCACTTTGTGTCGAAATTAGTTTGTCGATGGAGAACCTTCTATTAGGAGTGGAAGGTAAATTAGTTCTCTAATATCATTGGTTTTTATCACATTATTAGTTTTGATTTATTAAATTAAATTTGTCCTTTGAAGAAACGCGTGTCTCTCCGTGCATAAACTAGTATTGAAATAAAAATAAAATAACATCACGGATTTCCAGCCTTCTGCTAAAACAGAGTTTTCTGAAAAAGGTTCTCGTTATTTTATATGTTTTGGATTAAAGACTTGTACAATTCATAGTTATTTTCCAAAAACGCTTGAACACTGTTCTCCACCTCTTTGGTTTAATTTCTACGTATAAGAAAAATGTGATTGGGAATAAAGTTCAACATTTTTTATTTAGATAATTCGTCTGGTACAAATTTTTCTGGTTTTTATTATTATTCAAAATCAAATAAAAAACTTCTTTACTCCATACAGTACACTTGTAAATTGTTCAAAATTGAATTTAATAAAAATTTACACACACACATATATAAATATATACAATGAAATTATTACTTATAGAATTTTCTTTCACATATAACATCTGTGCATGGAAAAAGAGTTCCTAAAACAACTAACATAATGTCACAAACAATTAAAATATAAAAACTTAATAAACTGTAAAACTAATATACACAAAGAATTAAAGAAAATAATACAAAAATAGAATATAAATATTTGGCTTATATTGCTTACAGTATGCAAACGCTAATGAAAATAAAATAACAACATTTTGAAGCAAATACTTACCTATGAGTACAGTTAAAAGAAAAAAATGTATGTATATAATTCTCTGTGGGTTAGATCATAGATATGTCTAAAGGAAATGTTTCCAGTCCTTCTAAACAGCTGTTATTAATCTTATATATTACATATTCAATACAATAGCTCTGGTAGTTTCTATGGAAACCTGTTTCAAATTGTCATCTACCATTTTGGCAACACCGAGGAAATTTTGAAAAAAATCTGGAACATCCGAGTTTCACTATTTTTTTACTTCTAAATTTTATTAAAATAATCATTTTTATGAAACATTAAATTTCAATATGTTTTTAATTTTGTGATTCCTCAACCTTAATAATACATTCACGGAGCGACCTGAAACCTTCGAGTATGATGGCCAAAAGTTGATAGAAACTAAGCTAAAATAATGTAAAATATAAATACTTTTTTAGAGTTTCACTCAGAATCTAACTTTTTTATTGAAAGCGTTTTATTATAAATTGAAACGCGATAGAGGGGGAATAAAACAGTTTAGTTAGCTAAAGCATTAGAAGAATTATTGTGTTAAAGGAATTCACAGTTGAATGGTCCTTATCATTGGCAGAGTCTGATTTTAATGGAAACATCATAAAACCACACTTTTCAACTGAATTTCTATCGACTCTAATTGATTTAATTATTCATTTATTTGTCTTAAGTATATTCCAAGTGTTTTATCCATTTAAATATTATAATTTTCCTTCTTCCTATTAATGTATACTTTGAATATCAATAAATATAATTCCTAATCTCTGTCGAAAATATGTTTCATGAAAACATATTAGATTTATTTTAATTATACATAATTTTTCATTCCATATCGTATATATTTGATATATAAAAAAGTATCCTAAAATATCTGCACTTTGTCTCGTAGCAGTTAAGCCACATTTTTCTTTAGGAAAGTAGGTAAATATATATAAATTCCTTATTTTTATACACTGGAATGAGCCTTAGTACACAACTCTATCTAGGTAAGGTAAACTGTATGTTGAATATCTAAAATTTTTATTCTTTGCTTCAATAAATCTTATTCCATTTTCCCATAGGTTCTTATGGGAAATTAGTAAGTATATGTAGTTTTCAGTTTATATGTTGGTTGAATCATAAATATGCTTCGACTTAATTTTTCAACTTTTTAGTGAAAACGTTTTGAGTTACTGGGTGGTTAAGCAATTTTGTGTTTTCTTGCACAAGGAGTGTGGGAAAAACTACTCATGCTTTTGAGCTGATATTTTGGGACACAGCAGGGATATTTTGACCTTTAATAGCAGTTTTTTTCATGTAACCTATGTGTAATTTGTAAATGAGAAAATATCATATAAGCCTGAAAATCATTATTGAAGCTACATTTATATACTGGTAATCTAATAAAATATGTAATTTTGGAGGTAAAAAAAGTACAAAAAAATAATTATTGACTTAAACAGGTCACTCAGGAATATTGCATGAAATAATCATATAAACGTATAAGCGACACTAGCGCCGACCTAGCGGATTTCAGTTGTCCCTAACACCACTCGTCGCCTTAACCTATGAATAAATCTATGGAAATTGGCTTAGTATGTAGGTTTGCTGCAGTTGGTGTTTAATTATCGAATACGAAAAATAAAATTTGCTTATGTCAATGTAATATTTGTTAAAATAATATCATAATGTTTATTCTCGATATATTTTTAAAAGTTCATTTTATTCAATTAAGTTAGAATCTTCTACTAGTTAAATTTGTAAAAAATATATAATTTAATTGGGAAAATGTTTTATGTTAACCTATTTAATACTCGTTAAACGTATTTAAAACATAATTTGTCACTTTTAATCCCATTGTTTATTTATATCTAGTTTAAATGATTCGTCACTTAAACCAACCTTGAGGACATCGTTCTGAAATGTATAGTGCTTGCTGGTAGTTTGTTTTATAGCAGATTCGTAGCAGCACATTCCAAAGGTTACTGAAATCAATATAGTGTGTACAGTAGCGCACCTCTAGCGGGCTTGGGTTGAACTACAGGAGGAGAGATATTCTTAGTTATACAGTGCTGCCCCTAGCATTGCTTCCTGGTACTACACATTTCCATGGACTTATCTAAAATTTTACGAATTTTATAATACGTACACTTTTTAGTATTTTAAATATATTTTTGGACGTCATAGAAAATATGATGAAATTTAATAAGAAACTATGAAATGTGTTGAATCCCAAGCAGATCAAAACAATATAAACGACTGGTCAAACATTTTCTAAAATATTTTGTATACTTACTTAGCCTACTTACTCCCACGTCGTCCGGTTGACCAAATTCTTCGTACGAGACCAGTCAAATTTTACTCAGTTTATAAATTTCAGTCAGTTTTATAAAGTTAATAACTTTAATGTCACATACCAAATGAGTTTTAATGAGTTATTTATGTAATCAGGATGAAACCTGGATTAGTATTAAAAATATCAAATATTTTAATATTAATATATAATAGTTTTATAATATAAATAATATAAAAATATATTAAATTTTTTATTTTGGTATTTTAATATAAAAAAGATTAAATAATTAATATTTTGTATTTAATTGAAGAAATCTGTTTAATTGAACTTAAATTTCAATAATAATCTACATTTTGATCTCTCATTTGACTTTAATTAGAAAGCACGTAGATAAGGGATGAAACTAAATTTATAAGTTTCCAGTTTAAGTAGATCACGGAAGAAAAAAAATTAATACTTTTGTTTTTTAACATACGTTATATTGAAGACTTATTTCTTTTAACATTTGTTTTTTTATTTTGTTTACTTAGAATACTTATTAGTTTCATGACTATTTTTATATAGGCATGTAAGGGCGGAAGACTCAGTGACTTTTGTCAGGAACCAAAAAAGATAGAAGCGTATTTTTTAAATTTGAAGGTCATGTCTCTTTCTTTGTTTTAACAAAAGGATATAACATATTTAAATTAAATTTTGCCCTAATTCTCGTTTAGACAAGTGAACCAACTTTTTTTCGTTAATTTTATTTATTTCATTCATTATTCATTATTTATTTAAAGTAGTTTTAGTTTCCAAATGTGGACGTCTATGAGCAGCCGAGTAGTTCACTAGTCAGCAATGACGTCACTCCCGTCCAGTCACGTGACATGGGTGATCTGATCGTAGAGAGGATGAGGTTTCGCGCGCATTGTTTGTAGAGGCATTGTTCTTCTTGACCGGCTCCGTACACACACACCTATCTCCCTCCTATTTAATAGTATCATTTAATGTAACTTATATTTTTTCTGTAATCTAATGTTTGTTTAGCCAAAATTAAATTAACATAAAGTTTCTTTCCGAGCCTTTCAAATGACTTGACCACTCCCACTAAAATTCTTATTTCCAGGACTGCTCCCTGCAGTTAGCATCGGTGGCAGCTTTACGATGTCGACGACACGTAACACAACTAGGCATCAAAAATATTTTTTGAAACATTGTGTTCAAAAGTAGGCAATTAAAAACATATTATTCATTATCTTCTTTGAGCTTTGAGAAAAATGCTCTTTTGTCATTATTACTTGTCTTAGGCATCTGTGGCTCCTAATAGACCCCTGGTCTTCTAATAAACCAGTGATTCGCAAACGCTGTGATCTCACTTCGGATATTATAAGCCACGCGAACACCAGTTTGAGTGGGGGGGAGGGTGGGATTAGTGGCTAGGGGGGTAGACAAAGCTTAGCGGTAGAGCATAACCCACGTAGACCTTCTTTACTCGTCACAGAGTAACCATCAAAGTAAAAAACCACAATATTTAGTACAAGGAACATTCCAACTGTAGGTATAGTAATAATATAATGAAAATACAACCTTATGAGCTTTTCAAAATCTACGTAAAAATTAGAATTTCGTCTGTACACGCCTAGAAATAAGTGTTCTTTTTTGTTATTTATACACTTTATACACCAAAAGTTTGAAATTGGTCTTAAATCATTTTATATCCGTCCGTATGTCTGTTTGTTTTCTGTAACGCTAAAAAAGTTATTTTTGAAGCTCTTCTCGATGAAAATAAGAGTACCCACAATGGTAAAACCTATTTCCATTAATACCTTTTGGAGAAATATTTTACGTACCATAACTTACCCTCGACCTGTAAAATAAAACTAATGAACCCTCGCCCAATTTTGAGTGATATTTAGAAAACATTTACTGAAAGTTAAAGTGACTTTAACAAAAGGAAACAACACGCTGTCAAATTATATATAATTTAAGTGTTTACATTTATAAATAATTGAGCTAAGAATTTCTCCCTTTTTATTATACATCCAAAAATTTAATTTGATGTCTGGTAAATATTTAGTTATATTAATGAGTATCACACTCCGTTTTTCTACATGTATATTAAACATGTCATTGAACATAATACAAAAACATCGAATCTTTTTTAAGTAAACGTGACGTAATTTCACCTAAATAAACGCAACCAAGGTATTCATGAAGGAACCAATCAGAACCAACGCCTTTCACTCGATAATGGCATCTTAATTCTTTATTTCCGGTCGGTAAAAGGTTTTTCCGAAGCCCCATTTCATCCAAGCTTTCATTTCAATGCTTTTACCAGCGGAAAGTAATTCCGTGTTTTAAATTAAACTACCTTCTTTGTCAACGATCCTGTTCACGTATTCAATTCAGGTGTTGATATCATTTGTGTATACACGGTGTTTAATAACTCTGTACAAACCTTTTGAAGTAGGTCTATTAGTCTATCTGGGTTAGAATTGAATGTAAATGTCACATTTAAATAGACAGTTAGTCTTCAGTAACTAGAAAACAAAAATTGTCGATCGTAAAACTCAAAATGAAGCTCAGTTAAAAATAAAATAAAAATACATTGTCTAGATAACTGCGAGACAAAGAAAAACATAATTTTTGAAAGTCGAATAAAAAGAAATAAAAGTTGTCACTTTTTGTGGCAAGAAGTCGCTGTACGTCTATTGTAGTTGATTTTCACATCGGTGCAGAGAACATTGCCAGAAAATGTTGCCAAATGTTGTACAATGAGTCCAGCTTTATTAATTTTCCTATCACAATTGTGATGACATTCCTTGGTGTAACCGGTAATGATTGGTACAATTACTGGATAACTGAGGATAATCACCAGTTAGAATCTAACCGCGGTGTTAAACCATAAATGTTTCAACATGATCATACTATAAGTACTTATATAGCCTAGATTAGTAAGTACTGCCAGTATTCTAATCAGCTGTATTTTGTTACAGTAACTATTAAATAAAAAGTTTCCTTATAATTAATATGTTCTCATTGATTTTTAAAATATTTTTAAACAGTTTGTGTTTTTGATGAATTGTTACAGTTTTCATTCTGTCTTAAATAAATCGTAGATTTTTTTACTTCACCCCATGTCTCCAATATATAAAACACTTCGTAGAGAAATTCTATTTACTTCCCTGTGGGAAATAGGTTAAATAATGGATTAAATACTAAAGGGAATGTTTCCTGTTCCTCTAAACAGCTGTCGTAATAGGCATATGATGTAACCAGGCATATGACGTCACCGTTTCAAATTTTGGTTTCACGGATTGTCAATACCCCCACAAAAAAGCTAAGTTGTATCCATGTCACAGCTGTTTTCGAATAGTCCGGGTGATTCTCTTGTTGTATGCAATAAACCGAACTGAATCAATGTCCAAAAGATGTGAGTATTTTACTAAAAAAATAACCTAGTTTTGTGTTGCAAGAGGTGTGATTGTGATTGTACGGTTAGTTGAATATTCCAAAAAAATCTACATTCCTTTACGAATATTACAAATAGTTTTATAATCCAAATATAACTTCAGATGTAGGGTTATGTGCTTATTAAAACGATTCATATATACAATAATACTTGATCTGCGTTATTTATTGACCCATTTTCATAATTTTTATATAATTGGATAGGAAATTAAATTTAACATAACGTGCTATAATAAACCTCTTTTAAGTTATTCTAATAAAACAATCTTAAATAGCCTTAATATTTTAATCTTATCGATACTTTTGTTTAAATCGAGACTTTACTACTTTAAAGACACATGCCAAGTTATAAAATTTTGATTGAAAAAAGGAGTGAGAAATAAAATTACAAAATTGCAGACACTTGCTATGAGTATGTATTTTAGGACATACCTTTTGCTTATATTAACCCAAATGAACCACATCATGAAGTTTTGTGGCGGACCTAATAGAAAAGGGGGGTTTGAAAGCTTATTATTTATTTTCATAACGCGTGGGACAGTTTAAAGTAAACGAAAAATTCTCCAAAAAAGTATAGAATAAGGGAAATAACTGTGGGTGTTCTATTTTCAACGGAGATGACGAAAACAAATGCCTTGTTTAGCGTCACAGATGGACAGGTAACAAATAATTGAGCTAAAACTCATTTTGGAAACCTTTTTTAGATTATAAAAAATAACCAAAAATATTATATTTCCATAAAAATACACAAACAAAACTCCAATTCAAGTTATATAAATAATAATTCTAGTAACTAGCAAGATAAAAACTATTGTAATTAATCTCAAGAAACTCGAAGTTTCTAAAACCAGGAGGTAAGAAACAACTAGTTACATTCAGTCAAGAAACTTCTGAACATTATACAAAGTTTGATAGATATATCATTCTTTGTGGAATTTCTGAGTTTCGAAGTCGTAAATCTTCCAGTTTCTAATGAACCGCCAAACTGCCGTCGCTACTCGTATGGAAACATTCCATCACTACTTGCAAACTGCAGACTGGCTTACATCTAATGAGTTATTCACTATTCCCATATGCTATTTTATAATCTAATTAGAATTAAAACAAGAGAAAATGAAAACTCCGTAAGGAACTATTGTGGATGTAATTTAAAAGATTAGCTAAAGTTTCACATCTTCATTGTAAGTGCAAAAAGTCGTGTGTCAAATTGAGTCAAGACATTTTTAGCAGTGTCGAAAACAAGTGTACAAAACATACAACAAAAACCTAAACTGAATTAATGATATACGAAATTTCGCACTTACACCAGCTGAAAACCCTTAATATGGCAACTATTTATGTTTAGTAGGTTTTTCAAAAATACTTATACCCCAGATTTAAAATTATATAGTTAAAATATTAATAAATATTTTAGGTAAAATTCTAAAGAGAACTATACGAAGCTGAATTTTATTAGAGTTTTGAGTAAATAATACCCAAAAGTCACAGTGATTAAGTTTTTAGAGCGTGAAGCATTTAATGGAAATTATCATCTCAGAGTTTTTCTAGGTAACCGTCACCGTAGGGACACTGTTCAGTTATACATTAATTAAATTAGTTTTCATAACTTGGATGTTTCTTAATTGATATATTTTTCAATTTAATAAAATAGTATTCCTTGTTTGGTAATCAAGTTTTACTCTAACTTGAACATTAAATTGCTCAATACGAATGTGAACATCAATATTGTCTAAAAATTATTTTATTTATAAGTAGTTTTTCCTGCGTAAATTAAAGAGAACGCACTGATGAAAGTAATACATAATATTACTTTAACCTACTCAATCCAGTTTAGTAGGTTGTTTAAAATTTTCAGATTTTTTAAAATTTATATTTTCTTCATAATTGTAAATTAATGCGATAGTGTTTATTGTAATTTACTAATTATTGTCAATTTCGTTTTTGTTTGGAATTAGACCGCTTTTACCTTAAAAAGTTTCACTCTTTTACTGTTTTACACAATGCATCCGGTGTAGAAAGAACAAAATAATAGACTACTATTATTTCTCCTAACAGTATTGATTTTGAACAAAAATACACTAGGTTAATAGTGCCATCTATTAAGATAAGATCATAAGGTATAATAACGAAATAAGCTATAAATAACGAATATAACTAACCAAAGCGGAGATTTGAAAAGGAATAAATGAAATGGAAATGAATCAACTTTTGTTCATTTATTATATTTCAAACTTTACTGTCAGTATTAGAGTACTCATACTTTACACGGATCGAACGACACAGGTTTGGAAAGAAAATTAATTCTTATTATGATAAAATATTAGTATTATAACTAATATTTTTAGCAAACGAATATAATAAAAAATAAGTTACTTGTTTAGTACATTAAATAGTCTATATTGATTATTAAATTCGTCAAGTTATCATAACAATATGTTTAATAGTGTAATTTGAATAAAATTTTGCCTATATCTCTAAACATTGGGTTGTTGAGAGTTAATCACATTATATTAAAGGAAATAGTTCAGTTTAAGGTATAAAAACTCTTTAAAGGCATACAATAATCAAGAAAGTTTTATTAACGGGGACTTTATTTTTTACTTGAAGACGACCATTGGCTTCTTAATTGCCAGTACAGAAAGATGTGAAAATAGAAACTTAGATGTCAGTTTTGTTGTATTTTAATATAACGTGTTGAAAACAAAAAAAAACTAAAAATTGCAAGTAATACACGTTTGAATATTGTATTTTGTTTATTATAGTTTTATAATATTATTTACTATGTTACTTATTTTATTTAATTTATTTTTTATTACATGTTTTTGTTAATCGCTCATTTTATTTAGTTTATTTACTAGATTTATTTGTATATCTATGCATTTCAAACAATCTCTTTTAGAGAGAAAAATATTTAGTTATCTCACTGAACAATATTACTAATCGTAGAGTTAGAAATTTAAACT
This sequence comes from Nephotettix cincticeps, assembly GCA_023375725.1. Taxonomy (NCBI): domain Eukaryota; kingdom Metazoa; phylum Arthropoda; class Insecta; order Hemiptera; family Cicadellidae; genus Nephotettix; species Nephotettix cincticeps. The sequence continues at coordinate 66,471,398 of CM041785.1, forward strand.
GATCTTTCATTTCGTACTATGAAGAGAAATTGACAAAGGGAAAACCTAGATTATATATAAGCAATCAACTCTTCAGGGGTGACAGACATGTTGTTTAATGAAACTGCATGAAGAAAATAATTCAATTCTAACCATGGAGAACATATAGAGAATGTTTCAATTTTTACTTTCTTTGCACATGACATTACATTTCCTTTTGCATATTTTAAAAGGTCACACGAAACCCATTAAAACATCCTTCTTTTCATAGAAACATCATTGCAATGGTGTTATTGATGGGCGGCGTACAATATAAAGTAATTACTCCATACATTTGCCATGGGCCGATATATTTAGCGACAAAGACCAGCAAATGCGGAAGGTTAATGAAGCAATTTGCATGAATGAACAGTTTCAGGCTAATGTGACACTTGGTGGATCTTCATTGTAGCCTCCGTCAATACACTCCGTTGGCTGACAACCTTTTCCACCATTTCCATTAAGATAAGGTAGTTTCGTTTGATGTAATAATGATTTAAATGTTTTATTTAATAATGATAGAAAAGTTAAGGTTGTGTCATACCCATGACAAGTTAGTTGACAAGATTTAAAATTATTTTAGAAGGATTTTAAGTTTTTTTAGGCTAAGCGAAGCACTATTTTTTCTTGACAGCAGACAGCTGACTAGCTGAAATCTAGGTTATCGATGGTGACAAGGTGTTGATAATGGCTGTAAACAAAATAAACTCTGTTTTGCAATTGTGTAATTAGCTGTACGATGGTAAATCCCATTAATATTGGAATTTTAAGAGCCTTTCCAACACACCCAGACATCATTATTTTGGGATTTTGACCACCTACCACCAGCAAACCAGAGCTGTAACTTATAACCGTTCATCTAACCACAATTTTATTAAAAACATCCAAAATAACCTAATTCTTGGCAGTATCGGTTTACAATCAAATATCTTCTTGAAACAAATTTCCATTTATTACGTCACTACACTTCGCTAACAAAACATAAAACACTTTCGGAGATATTAACTAATTATATTTCAATCATAAACACCGTCAAACTAACACAAAAGGATACAAAAAACCATATTGTTATCGTCCACTCTTTCAGCTGATACTTTTTAGTTTTCCTCCTTTCAAAGACAGCAGAATTGCGAAAAAGAATATGTATTTACATACTCTTTTTCGCATATTTATGAAAAGTAGAAACGTTCTCCAATATTGAGAAGCTCCAAATAGTTCTAAAAAATCCCGTGACCTTATATTATAGTAGCTATAATGAAAAAAAAACTGATATTAAACAGAATCAAACTTGGAAAAGAAAATAATTAAAATAAAAAGGTATTGTAGATTAAATACTCATAAAGATAAAATATTCAAGCTTTAATTTCAACTAAACAAGACCCTTTAACCAATTTGTCCGAAGGCAAATGTGTAATTTATTCAACATAAAACCGATTCTGCTTCTGAGAATGTCTCTGAAATTTATAAAAGTTTATTATGAACCAGACTAGTTAGTTTTTAATTAAATTAATTTTCTTCATTTCAAACGTGTAATTTATCCAACATAAAATCTAACTTGATTCTGTTATTATGTTAAAGTTTATTATGTGATAGAGTCGTTTTTTTAGTTAATTATTTTTGTTTTTATTTTTTTTTAGTTTTTGTAACTGCTACATTTCAATGGTTTTATTCAATATTTATGTACGTTATTTTCCGTAAAGCTATTCTCTTTACGTAAAATTATCTTCCACAATTCATTGTTCAATTCTTTTAGTAAAGGTCTGGGAAAGATATGTCTTGACCCTAATTTATTTTCTATTATTATCTTACACGCATTTAATTCAATTATCTATAAATTATAAAATGGGAAACTGATTACAAAGAACATGTATAATCACGTAGATTAATATGTAAAACAATAAACGCACAAAGTTAATGGCATTGATATAATAATTTAGGCTAAATTTACGTGGAAATTAGCTGTAAATGTGAGAAAAGGTAAATCAGAACCAATGATTACATTTTATTAGAAAGTTAGTTAATTTTATACTTAGTTTTAAAATATATTGAAAATATTGAATACAATATTTTTAGTTAAAAATAGCAAAAACAATAATAGAAAATGTAGCAAAATTTTTATGAGGAAACACCTGCTAAGCAAAGTTTGTATTTCGTGATGAAAGCTATGAATTATGCAAAAATTATTCGTCTTCAGTGATTGTTTTGTAAAGACTTTCGTCAGCCTTCTTCAGTCTACTTCTTTATTGTTTCCACTTTGAATAAATTTGAATTTTTGTATTTGTAAAAGTCTAATGTAGTCACTTATGGAAATTATATTAACATTTTCAATCATTGATTTATCACATGTGATGAGTTGCAAGTTAAAATCCCTCCAAAACCAGTTAGAACGTAATGTTTACAATAAACCTCAGTAGGTGTGGGAAACTAAGATATTCAAATTTTTTATAAAAGATAATTTATAATAATAATGACAAAAAATATTTTATTGCACCAAACCAACTGCTGAAATCAGTACAAATGAAAAGACATTTAATTTCAGTACTTTTTGAAACACAGTCTTAGAGAAAGTCGTTTACAAGCTATAATGGCTCTCCAGAGATATCCTCTATGGCAATAAACACGTTCCCTGTATTACTCTGTGGATGATATATAAGGTGAATCGTTAAAATACAGTGATTATTATGTATTTAAAAACTTTAAATATTTAATTCGTCATTATCTTCCAGGTCGCTAATGTATCATTGATGACAAACTTATGTTAAGTGTGTTATCTATATTAATTTTTATTGTACATTAACGATTATAATTCTATTGATTCATCATATTTATTATATAAAATATTTAGTAGAGGGGTTGTTTAAATTTTAAATTTGATTGGAAATTGCTTTGTTCAAGTTTAAAACCAATTTACAAAAGATGTTTTTTGTAGATTTATTAAAAAAATACTAAATACAGATAACGAAACGGCTATTGTATAAATGAATGACTAAAACTTATAACTAATTTAATATACCGCCAGTGTAGCTCAGGTTAAACATTGTAGTACGTGGTAAGGTAAAAAACTTTATATATATAGGCTTTACCTTATAAAATAAACTGTTAAATATCTCTATCAAAAATGACTATGCCTTGTTTAAATAAATGTTAAATTGATTAAATAATAAAGAGCTCTCAGTATATTTTAAAAGAGGGAAACATTTAGATACAAAATAAAATGCAAGGGCTCTTTGGGCTTCATAGTAATAGTGACTGCCTGCCCCAAGCTGGTCTTGTATTCCGCCGGCATTTTAAGTAACAAGACCCCTGATAATGCTATCAGCTTTGTGAAAACACAATGAGCAGCTTTTATTTTCTCCTTTTATCTAAAGCACTATATATAATAAGTCAAGTATTGTGATTTTGTGTTTGAATAATAGTAATAATAATATAAAAAATCAAAATTATACGTATTTACACTAAATTATTTTCTCCGACTGAAATAAATTTATCAACACATCCAAAAAACCTATCGAAGAGCATCTATAAATTATACATGGGGTTTCAATGTTATGGCTGCATGATTGATATAATAAATGACTCAAAATTGCATGTTTACCTCCAGTTTTTTATTTGCATTTTTGATTGACGTTTTATGTGCTTTTTCAAGCAATTTGTTGCACAATGAATATTCATATCACAAAAACACAATTATCATAGTAGTTCAAATAAGACATACAGCACTCAGAATCCACTTTTGATATGGATTTTTTACATGTTTTTAATTCCCAATTGAGTACCTTTAATGTCATATATTGGTTTTCCAATTTGAAACAGTAGTTATTTAGCTATTCACGTTTTTATAAAATCCTGCACGCTGGAATTTCACTAAATAAGGGGGTCACATTCATAAAACTGTGTTTTTCTTTTGACGATTCACGAAAATTAGGATTGTTGTAAATGCATATCAGGAAGTAAAAGAGATGAATCCATATTTTTTATTTTGTTCATTAGGTGTATTACGTTGTTTTTTGGAGAGGAAATAACATTATGAAAGTTAACATTGTTCCAAGAAACCCTCTCGTTTAAATAATGTTACACACAAATTATGTTTATATTACTTATTTATGGTTCTTGAGATACACACACCAAAAGATCCAAAAATTATCATGGACAACATCCATTTGATTCCTCTTGGTAAAATATTTAATAGTTCTTTCACGAGTCAAGAAAAAAAGAAGTAGATTTTGAAAAAAAACACTAGTAAAATCTATGAAAAGTGTAATAATATCAAGTGCTATCGATAAAATATCGGAACGTTCGATGGGTCGATGGTCGAGCGCCTGAGACTGGTCCTGGCGGAGGCTGGAGATTATGTGGAGTCTCCGCGCAATTTCGCTTATAATCCCCAACTCTGCGAAAGAAGAAGGGAGAAATACATTTGCCCTCTGCAAATCGATTACTTTATAGAGATTGAAAATTTATATTATTAATTAATTAATTATTAATTATAACACGAATTCTGGTTCGTATTTATGGTTTGGTAAATGGTAAAATATTTTTTAGGTCAGGAGGGGATATTTACAATACGTCAGACTGCAATGACTGGGACTACAATGACTCCGTCTGACTGGGACGGTGGTGTCGTCCTGTAATCCAGCTACTTGGAGGTCACGAATTGTGGATAGTTGTGAGCGATGGTCGGTGGGTGTAGTGTTCTCTCGTGTGGATTAACGTCCGCACTATTGAATACTACGTTAATCCGCAAAGACCATTCCTCATGAATAGACCAATTTGTAATTCAGAGGCCGTGGTTCGGATTCCACGTTAAACTGTAGGTCCCTTAGTTGTCATCGGCTTTTGGGCTAATAACTAGAATCCTGTCTAAGGAACATGTCAGCCTTAGTCAGTAACAAGACTATAAGATCGCGTCACAATCATTTTACACTCAATCCTTATTCATACTTGGCTTAAAATACCTACCTTGTGGTATGGTCGCCATATGAGTAATTTAATCTAATCAATTAAAAACGGAAGTGACGTCATATTGTTTTAAGTACATCTTTAAAGGAACTGAATGCATTCCCTTTACATCTATACATGATCCTAGGTTATTTCCCATAGGGAAGTAATGGCATTAGTTTTTTTACTTACAAAGGGTAAACATAAAGTCACGTATGTGTTAAATTTGTTTTCGTATGATAACAGATAAACTAAGGTTTGGTACACCCGTATTACACTTAATATCGTACTTTTTTAGAGCCATAAGTTTTCTGTCTTGTAATGGGAATATTCTGCAAGGATTCAGAAGGAAACCATAATTAGACGGAAAATAGGTCAATACGCACATCACTTTAAAAAGCTTATCTAGAAGAGTTTAAAGTCACAAATCACACAAAAAGCATTGATTCAAAAGAAAATGGCAGTGGTTTGAAAATGTATCGTTATAAATTAAAAAAAAACATCATAATTTTGTTTACAATCGACCTTTTAAGATCTAGTCCTATGGGGTTTATTTCAATTAAAAGAATACCTCACTGCTAATAGATAAAGTTATTTAGCTAAAGGAATTTCTTAAACAGCTGCACAAGTCAGAGGATATCACGTATTAAATACTTATTTTTATTAGATATCCGAAAAGGTTGATAATTAATTTAAACCCAGTTTCCATATAACGTACCAGAGCTATTGTATTGAACTTTTTAGTTGAATATGAAAACATTCTCTTTAGGTATATCCATGATCTAATCTATTTCCCACAGTGAAGTAAATACAACTATTTTTATTGAGGATCTATATATTTTTTATCGAGATCTAAGAAAATATGAAGTCGTTTTTAATTTTAACTAACTACAGTTTTAGTACAGTATTGACAATAGTGCACCTCGTAACATATGTGTGGACATATTTATATATACCGGACTGAAAGTGTAGTACATTCTCTCATGTTTAATGGCTTAAATAAATTGGCTTAACAAGTGAGTGCGCCAGAACAAAGGATGAGGAAAGAGCCAGGAGAACCCTAGACGTTGCTTGGGTAGACGTTCTTTTAAATAAACTCTCTTCAAAATATCGTCCTACACATTGTCAATTTATTTTTAGTCATTGCAATTAGCTGCCTTTCATACAACCTGTTTTCGTGAACCTATATTCTTTCTTCTCTGATAAGTAACAAAAAAATGCATTTCCTACATCTAAAAATACGTAAATATTATATTTTTGTTATACTATTTCACTCTATTTAGTTAAAGAATAAAAACACTTCCTACAAATCTTCCTACATGCAGGTTTAGGGAGAGAAATAACAACATTGTAAGGCATAAATCAACATTGAACACATGAGCTTAATCTGAAAATTCTAGAAGGGAATTAACCTAAATCCAGGGTAATCTAGTCTTATAAACTAGATCCGAAGTAATAACTATACATCCTGTAGAAAATTTTCTAAATTGCCTAATTATTTAGTCCGAGTAAGAGAAGATGCTAATAAAACTTACATGTTAAAAAGGAATATGACAAAAAAACTAAAAACTATTATTCAGACTACTTGAGGTTACAAGCTCTTTAATGTAACAATTCATATAAAAGTAGTGATATTATGAGCATTAAGAATCGTTTTAATGTCGTTAGAGATGCTGTTAGTTTTATGAAAATTTGCTATATCCAATTTTTTCCATGTCAGTTTTTTTCAAATAATAAGACTTAAAACAGAAAAAGATCAAAATAAAAGTTCAATATTGTACAACATTTCATAACAATTAGACTGTTGTCAGTGTAGTTTCTTTTTCGGCTTATTGAAAGTCAAATAAGCCAAATGGATAGGGGAGATACAGTGTAAAACAGTATTTAGGGAAGTTAAAATACGATATTTTGATTTTCAACTTAACTAAAAAAAGTACAAAAATATGTCATCAATCATTTTGTAATAGTAGATAAATCGTTGTCTATAAATTTACTATAAGTAGTTTAAAAAAGTTGAAACATATATGATCAAAATAATATTAACATTAAGCGACACTAGTATAACATAATAATGACGATACTTACATTGATAGAAGTAATAATACAGAAATTAGTTCACGACGTACCTGAAACAAAATAATTTTATTTTAACTAAATGCAAAAAATAATCATTAAATTGGAAACATTCGTGTTGAAATATCCAGTTAATAACATGAGTTATTGTAATTTTTACCATGGTTTTTGTATTCAAGTATGAATGGAGATTGAGTGTAAGATGTGGCACGATCTTGTAGTCTTGTTACTGACTAAGGCTGACATGTTCCTTGGACAGGACTGTTAATTAATAGCCCAATAGCCGATGTCAATTAAGGGACCTAAAATTTAACGTAGAATCCAAACCACGGCCTCTGAATTACGTTATTAGTTTTAATTATAAGTTAAAAACTTTAATAAGTTTAATTTAGTTATTAACTCACAATGACTAAATCATAGAATGTAATTATAAACATAGTTTTGAAATGTTTAATGGATGAACTCATCCAATAAAAATATTAGGTGCACTTTAGTTTTAGCCAAGTATTAACTTTAATCTATATAAATAACATATTTTTTCTGGAAATTACATATAAGTATGATGCTTTGCTTATTTTTACGTGTTATATCCCAGCATAGCTTAAATGGATGCTATTTCAACCTCTATCTGTGTTTTGAACGATAAAAAATATATTTTTAACACTTCTATGTGAAAATGAGAGTTCCCTCAGTTTTAAAACTTATTTTGTTTGTACTATACGTACTTTGAACACACTATAATATAAAATGGAGAGCTCTCAAAACCCAGTTTTTAGCAATATTATACATTTCTCTATGTTTTCCAGTACATGTCGTTCCTCGATAAAAAGGTTTATTACAAAGAAATAGTAACCAACATCTGTAAAATAAAATTAGTATTAGTTTATTTATTTTGACCATTGATTTTTAATCTACAGTATTAAAATATACTACTCGTATAATAAAATGCTACTTTAATGGTCAAAGAATATTAATATTGAAAAAACTGTACAAAGGTTGGACTTACTGATGGTATAAAATACATTTTGATGTATTAAACATTAATATTTCAAAAGATTCCTTCCTCTAGATTGAATTTTAATGTTTTCTACCTATGTTGAATAGTTTCATACCGCTTCAGATGGTATGTCGACTGTCTGTTATTCATGTTTTAGCGTAAAGATAGTCTAAGTAACTAATTTTAACAAAATTTTAACTATCACAGTAGCTCTTACAAATTAGGGCTAAATTATCTAAAGACAGCAGAACCTTTCGTAATTTTGGTGTACTTAAAAGTCTCACGGCAAAAACTAGTTGCAAATAGAAATTACTAAAGAAATTAAAAATTATTAAAAAAAACTTTAGAACGCATGAAGAGATTTTACATTGAATATTTTAATGGAAAGGCGTTAATCATGAACTACAAGAAAGTTGAACGTTGCTTTAAGTCGTTTCCTAGTCCCCAGATAAACTGATGGCCTAAGTTCTCTCCCATACTAGTAGTAAGTTGCAAACTTTTATCTCATTAAACAGAAATATTCAAGAAACTATTAAAATGTTTGAATAACATTTTCATTTAATTATAACTATTATTTTATTTCCATAGTATAAGTATTCAACTGTGTAAAAATATTATAAATTTCTACAATATACTACTTAAATTTACAAAAATTGATATACTATCTTAAAATAAACTACATTTTAAAAACATATGTCAAAAAATTTTGTTTAGTGATTTGTATTTTATACAAAAATTTTAATAAAAGAATATATAAGTCAGCACCACTTTGCACAAAAATTTATAAAGAGAATTTTAAATTTTCATTAAGTTGCTTTATTATACAAAATCTTCTTAAAGTTGATCTTTTTTTTATTTACTAAAAAATATAACAATTAAAATATAGCTTAATGATAATTGAGAAAATTTTTTCTACCATTAAATAGTGGTTAAATTTTGGTATTATGTATTAAATAATTATTTTATATATAAATTTTTTTTTATAAAATAAATGTCAATAAACAATTTTCATACTTAATGACATTTTTTTTTATATCGAAGTACTATCACTAAATTTTTTTCAACTTTAATGTAGAATACTTGAAAATTTACGAAATAATTGTGGTAGAATATATACCTTCAATCTTAGATTCTAAACATATTTAACTAAATTAATTTTCAATTTATTTGATAGTGTAATTAAGAATATTTAATAACAAATTGTATCAAATTATCAGCACCACTTGTCCCATAGGTTTGACACAAAATTTTAACTAATGCTAAAAAATTCTACTGCCTTCTACTGAATGAAATAACTATTCATTATTCTTACAATACAACAACTTAAAATATACCTATCCTAGGAGTATTGTTAGTGATTAGGTTTAAAAATTAATTTAAATAAGGTTTGGGTATACGTTATAGAGGTTTAAATGACATTGCAACCAATATTTATTTGGACTCCATATCAGATTGAATCATCGATTGATTAATCTATAACGATAGTACTCATATCTAATTCCTATTTCGTATCACAACCTTTAAATTTTTGATATCGAGTTACTATTTCTAAGTGTCAGGATTCAATGTGGGTTTTCCATAAAGTTCAATTAAACAATGTGAGTTGACTTAAAGACTTTAAAATTATGTTTTGAACACTCCTTTCACTCATAATGATTTTACTTACTTATTTAAATGAATACATGTTTAGTAAAATTCATAAAAACAAACACCAAAACCATATATCTTTGTGAGACAGTATATATAGACATTTAATTGCTGTAATCACAGCAAAATTACAAATTTAAATGAATTTAAACCTAAAACTTTGACAACTTAAAGCAACACAACTTTGTGAACAGAGTGAATTAAAACCTTATTACTTGCTTCATTATATAAGACTCTTTGAAGTCGAAACCTAACAAAGCCAACTTCAACTCACTAAGTCAACAATTCTAAGTAACTTGGATATTCTAAATTGAAAACCCAAAGAAACCTTTTCCTATTCTATCTACTTTAAAGTAAGCCCAATATAAGTTTGGTTACTCCCTAAGATGTTTTGTGTTTACCTTTTAGTTAAGGAAAGTGAAGTTATTTTCACTCTCACTTATTATTTCATGCTAAATTCCAGAAATTACGTTATAAGATGTTTTAACCTGTAACTTTGCGTTATCTACAGAAATTGAAATTTTCGCTTGACAATTAATAATTAGCTATAGTGTTTTGCAATAATGCAAAATAACGAATTCTTATGAATTACCTCAATAATTTTCTGGAAACGAATACAGTTCTAATCTATAATATTATAAAGAAGAGGTGGTTTCTGTATGTTTGTTTGTGGGTTTGTGTGTTTGTGTGTTTGTGGGTTTGTTGTGGCAAGTGAACGCAAAAAATACTGAACCAAACAGTTTGAAATTTTACACAAAGACAGATCTTAAACTCATGCAACACATAGGCATACTCATTTCCTTAAAATCCTCTCGGGCTACGCCCTGTGAACGTCCTAAGTTTCAATGTTTACAGTTTTAGAAAATGAAAACATAAAATTACTTGAATGTCAACAGCTGTGAACACTAAAATTTGACAGTTCGAGAAGCAGAAGACATGGTTGCTATAAATACCCTGGGATTCAATGTTTACAGTTTTTAATGTCAACATCCGTTTACTTTACATTTTGACAGTTCGGGAAGAAAAAGAAATAAAGTTAATTTTTACACATAAACTGCTGGATCGAAATTAGTGAATTATTAGTTCGAAATAGTGGAATGGTAGATTTTTTAATTTTCTCCCGATGCCTGCCTCTATTACGTTAATGCTTATCCTCTCCCAATATTTGACATATGTTACTTTGTCATGTTTAGATATATACTTAGACACGTGTTTTGTCATTTTGTAAACAATAAAGAATTAATTATCAATAACTTAAATGTATCTGTAGAGCCTACACCTCTCAGCCTTTTTTACCCGTGCGAAGAACGGGTACTTTGGCTAGTTTATAATAAAATAAGCATACGTCATTACGCCATACGAGTTGAAATTTGTTATAATTAATCTCAGTACTTACAGAGACGTGTGTCTTTATTGTAATAAATTCAACCTTTTCTTAGAAATAACATTATTTTGTTTGTGACACATATCTCGTTTGATTAAAGATTGTTAACTTACGAAACGCACATTATATGAAACCAAAACACTATAACCTTAAAATCAACTTATTCGACTTATTTGAACACTATTATTTTATTTCGACGACAATTAAGGCTGTGTAGTTTCTACAATACATTCACTAACGTCACTAGAGTAGTACTAAATTAATCGACAGTTAATCGATAAATTAATCGTTACATAGTTCTAAGAAATAAATTATTTGTGCAATAAGCTGTATGTTCATATGTTTATACTGTTAATATACAGCTCTGAAAAAACTAAATACATGCTATTTAATCTAAGAGAAACAATACGTTTTGACGAGGATATTGTGTATCACGATATTTTTTGCTCTGCAGTTGGGAACTGTAATTGTATTAAAATTGATATAGTTACTACTATAAAGTATCTTGGATTAATGATAGACTCTAACTTAGCTTGGAAAAGCCATGTAACTAAACTGAAAAAAGAATTTTGTAAAGGAATAAGGAGTTTTTACCTCTTGCGTGATGTATGTCCTCCTAAAGTAATTGTTAGCACTTACCATGCTTTAATTAATTCGCGAATAGGATATGGACTTGTATGTTGGGGAGGCACCTATGCTTCAACGTTATATCCTCTTATTACTTTTCAAAAGTTGTTCATTCGATTAATAACTAATTCTGGTAAAACTGATCATTCATGGCCTTTATTTAAATCTCTTAATATTCTCCCAATCAGAAACTTTTATATATATAAAGTTTTGAAATTGTTCTATATCAGGAGTTCAAATGATAGGTTCACCAGAAATGCCAGGTATGATTTCAGGAAATTACTTGTGCCAGTTCCAAAATCAAATTTAACCATGTTTCAACATTTCTTTAGTTTTAATGCTCCTAGATTGTACAATTTAATTTCTTGTAAACTTATAAGCTTAGAACCTTTATCTGTATTTTTAAAAGCTTTAAAGACTTACTTAATGTCTGTGAAAGATTGTGAACCACTTTTAAAAATTATGGCATAACTTTTAAGTACAGTAATGTATAAATATTTTGGAATAAGCATTTGTTATATAAACCTTTCAGTATGTCTCCTTGTTTATATGTGTAAAGAATTTTACATTTATAATTTTTCCTGTCCACAAAATATTTTTTTTTTGGATTTGTATTTTTCCTATGTTCTATATACTTTGGTCCGTGATAAGTAGTGTTTAGTTTTGTTTAAGAACTTAAGTTACGTTTATTATATTATAAAATTTATTAAAATATTTTTATTATTTATTATTATATTATATTATATTAAATTTTGAGAAGTTCATCCCACACGAGCTTAAGCCTAGGGGATGAATCACTTGTTTCACACTAAAAAAGAATCTTTGTGTTTATTATATATAACTATATTATGTTAACTGTTAAATGTTATCAGATATAATATCCACATATGAAATCATTTGTCAACATTAATTGTGTGAAATAAATACGTTTTGAATTGAATTGAAATTGAATATACATTTCAGTCTAAAATTATATTCAAAGAGCTATCCACAAATAGGATGAGGCCTTTACTCTGGTTCCATTGTGGGGATAAAGGGAGATTTGCGAAATTTAATCTTCCTTTGATGGAGCTGAAACCATCCGATTCGGCTCAGATATTGATCTGTTCAGAAAATTGAGATGAATATGAAGAGCGTGGCAGTTGTTTCATAGCAATCAGCAATTCCAATTCTACTAGGCTCATTGTTCGTGTGCAAAAGAGATCTTTTCAATAAACGAATCGCGGTCAATGTGTATCAGTTAATTTGCATTTTTATATCGAAAAAATAGATTTTCCCATCAAGAATGAGATTGAGTTAAATAGCTAGTATGGTTCATATATTTATTTAGTAGATACGAACTATTAAAAACTCATTATTGCTGATCTTTTGATACACGTGGTTGACGAGCGAAACAAAAAATTACATACAGAAAATTAATTTTTAGGAGGAAAAGGGGTACAATAAAAATTTAAATTCACTTTTAGACGTCATAACTAACATGTAAATTTTTAATATTGTTGTGAATGAAATTTAAAGTTTAAAACTGGTGTTTCAAAAATTTTACCTCTTTTGAATCAAATTTATTTTTTGTACATGTAATTTATTATAATAAATGTTTACATTGCAGCATACTTATAATCTCTATAAATTCAGTTGAAAATGCTATAATTTATACATGTACTATGAATATATTGGTACGTAATTTACATAATTTCCTTATATTCCTTAAACGTGGTTAAAATTTAATATCCAACTGAGAATTTAATATAATAAAGGAAAATCACAGTAGTCATGCTGTTAGATGAAAACTTTTAAAATTACATACAAAAACATTTTAAAACTGAATCCTGTAAGAACAACTCAAAATCTCTGAATATTTATAAGAAACAACTGGTAAGTGAAAAAAGTACTCAAATTTTGCATAAAGGATAGAATGAATAATTCAAAGAAATTTCTCTGGCTCTCGTATCCAGAAGGGGGATTTTAGAGAGTAAATTATGATTTACAATAATAATCAAGCTTTAATTAATCTAAGTAATTAAGACACGACTAATATTTAGCTAATCAATAATCAATTATATAGCGATAATAATTAACCAAAATTAATTATCTAGCGAACATAGCTAATATTCAGTTCTAATGATACTCATTACGATCATATATAGGGTCCCTTTTTATGAATAGACATAGATAATGAAACAACCTATATAATATTTATCACACACTCTAAACAAAAGCTATACTATGGCTGCTATAGTCAATTATATGTTTCGTTCATAGAAACATCGAATAAAATTTGAGAAATTTATCGTATCGTTCAACAACCAAAAGTATATTTTTTAGATTTTTTTGTTTTAGAGATATTATATAGTTTTGCACATTTTAGTTTAAATGACACAGTGCCCAGACACAAGTGAGGTTCAAAATTTGTTGTTTATGTATTTTTTGTTTGTTTGAGCATAATACATTTTAACTGTATGATACTTTAGTATTGATAAAATTATTTTTAATATACTTTGCGTTTTCAACGTAAAAAATATTTTTAAACATACCTACATATTATAAAACTTTCAGAAATCTACCTGCTTTGTACGTTGAATAATTTCAAAATATATTTCCATCTTTTTCAGTTAAAATAACAATACATGTATTCTAAAGAAGTTCATACAAAATCAAACTAATTTTGCCATATATTTTCACCCAAACCAAAAGAATCAGTTTAATTTTAGATTGATCACCATTTTTATCAAGTTTAGTAAATAATATATAAATAATTTTGTACAGAACAATAAATCCGTTAATCATGTGTTATTATTTATTTTTTATATTTAAGGTTAAAACATTTCTTAATATTCGAAAAACTTATTGTTTATCATACTCGTATAAACGTTTCCCTTTATATCACCAATGGAAATATAAGTGAGGTATAACTAAGTGCTGAGTCAGTTGATGTTATTATTGATCTTAAATGTGATCGAATAAAAATACTGCTGAGCTATAAATGTAAATCGTAACATGTAAAATTCTTTCTGACCCACGAGTGCTTGAAACTCATGTACCAGTGCAATTTCGTCAAAAAAGCTGGTTTAATAAAACATTATTTCATTTCATTGACATCATTTCATTTCGCACAGGCGTTGCTAATTTGTTAACACGCTCCCGGGGAACCCTTTTGACTTTAAAAAGCTCTAGCTTTGACTAAGTAAAGATATATTCTCACTTAAATTTGCGAATATGTTAACGTATGAGCTACATTATTACATCTCATTTCTTTACTTAATGCAATCCTTTTTCCTTTTAAATTTTTTTAGCCCTTCATGCGTTATCTAACAACCGGATATGGTAATAAATATAATATCATTGCTTTGGGAACACTCCCAATTGAATTTTAAGCCATTGTCCAGTATTTATTGGGCACATTGTTTTGAACAAACACGGGAGAGGCTGGATACTGATTGTTTCATGAATAGTGAGGTTTAATGGTTTCGGTTAGTGAAAGGGTTAGCAATTAACTTTAAAATTTTTTGCAGATGGCATAAAGCTTTGTTTTGGCAGTATTTAATTAAAATGTTAAGGTATGTTATGTTTATTTTATTCCATGATTATTAAAAGGAGCATACAGTATAACAATGTGACGTTCAATTTATTATTGGAAATCAATTTATTTTTTAACAAGCTTGGTAGATCAGGAACGCCAAAACTGATTGGTATGCTAGGGACGAGTCAGAGGGAACAGTTCTAGGATCGCAGTGGAATGTCTTTCACAACTGGTATAGTGACGTTCCTTAGCGACCAAACACAACGGAAATGCATTGTTTGAAAGCAAAAAGGGGGATTTGCACTTTTAGTTTGTATTATATAGGAATGAAATTAGTAGCAAGACTCAAATTCTTATTTAAATTCATAATAGAGTTGGTTAGTAATTATTACTAGTATTCTCTTATTGGAAGTTCAACACGTTTTGACAACGTTTCTGGAGGTGGAGAAACACATCCAGTTTTCAAGTGATTACCTATGAATTTAAATTTAAATAAATTAAAAAATTTAAATATCTGTCATGAACCAAACACTTTGCCTTCGAGCAAGCGTTTAATTTTTTTCTTACTTGAAATTAAGAATAAATTACAACTTTATATTTACATCTTTGATAATCACTTGACAATGGATGAGTTTTCACGTTCTGAAACATTTTCAACTAAAAACACACGTGTAAAAGTCTAAATATCCAAATACTGATGATAAATTTAAATTTTAGATTTAGAATTGTATTTTTCATGCCAAAATTGGTGGTACAATGACTTACATCCAGATTTATTAGAGATAATAAACTGTGCTTTATTTAAGTTTGCCCTTTTCCAAATTAGATAGGTCATTTAAATTAAATACCAAGGAGTTTTTAGCTACAAATTAGCAATTTTACGCTTCGTATTTACCAAAGTGTAATATTACTAAACGATATAGATGTTCAATACCATAATGACTGCAGCATAGGTTACTGTGAATTTATGATGTTTAATTAGTTTTAAAACAACTGTTCAGGGGTAACGCATTGGTCCAAAAAGCCAAAGGTTGCTGGATTAAAACCGGCGACTCCTGTCTGTTCAGTGGTCTTGGTAGTTTGTGTGACTCGTGCTGCTACGTCACCTCGCTGTCTTTAATTAATTATTCATCTGTCAGACTCTATACCCAAGGTGTTAACTAGTTAAGGTTGAGGTTTAAAAAATGTCAAATATAGACCATAGAACAGTGGGCAAAAGATAAATTTATAAAAATTAACATATCGCATAAAACATGAAACAAAACATTATTTAGAAACAAATGATCAAATGATTAAGTGTATTGTATTGAGTATTGTGCGAATTTTTACATGGAATCTAGTTGTAAAAACTCATAGGTTTTAACACTTAATTAGGTATTAAATTTACTTTTTAAGCAAATTTTCTAATTAAAAACTAGAACTTAAACCTTCAAGTGCCAACGATCCCGAATAAGAAGGTCAACACTTGGATAGTTTTGTAATTAAAGTAAAATTTCAATGAGTTCAAATTGATTTACAAAAAGCATTTCAGAAGAATTCAACTGATAAAAACAAGTCTCTAAAATTACCCTTTAGAACTCAAGGGGTAAAATCAAGTAGAAGAAGAGGATGAGCAGAACAAAGGAAAGTTTTTGGGCTGTAAAAAACGAGAGCACTACAAGTTTTTGCTTCAACAGTCGTTCTTCAAAATTAACACTCTGAAATAAAAGTAACGTGAAGTGGAAAACAGGAAATTACGGAAATATTTAATTCAGTAAAATTAAACTTATTTACTAATAAAAGTTAAAGTTGTTGTATATATCCTCCTTTCATATCACGTTGTTTTAAGTTGCAATTAAGTTTATCACAATTGTCTGATAAAAGCTATAAACTAGAGTTATTTGGTCTTGGGGGAAAATTATATAAAATATGAAATACGGTAATTAATTGTTTTGTATAAAATCGCAAAAGAGATTTGACTTTTCTTAAAAATCACTAAATTAATGTAAAATATTTTACAAACACATCAAATATTTTTTTAGTATATGTAACACGATTACTAGAAACGTATAGGATATTTAAAAAAGTTTCACAAGTTTGTATGAAAGCCAACAAAATATTTTTTAAACGAAATATTTCTATGAATAATTGTTCGTCACTGTTGGATTAACACAATATTTTATTCAAAATACAATAGATGTTGTTTTTCTTTGTTTAAAATCCTTACCGTGTGACTTTTAATATTCTTATTTATCAACTGTGGATATTTATGAGCGAAGGTTGGTAGATGTGATTTTATTTTGTGCAGATTAATGTCTACAAAATCAGAGTTTTCTCCGACGGTGGTATTTTGGTGTAGTGGTTAGACCGTTTTGTTGACGAGTACAACGGATGAAGTCATTTGAAGGGACGAAAGTTCGAATCCCGACCACGAGCAATCCCAATTTGGTTTGAAAATGTGTGGTATAGTGGAGTGGAGGGCACACCTCATATAAACTGTGACCGGCTTGGGTGGAAGTTGACGGCATTTGTAGGCTTGATTGGGATTGAAATGAAAACCTGTTTTGCTTTTCTCTTCAAGAGATTCTCAATTTGTACAGTTACTTTTCAGATTAACTCTTGTCATAATATGAAAAGCAGTTGCACAAATTGAGATTCGCTTGTAAATAAAGGCAGTTTTATCAATTTAATAAATTTATAAAAATTATTATTCATAAAAAGAAAACAGGCTTCCACTGCGATCCCAATCAAAATATAGTTAGTGGTTTAAAAGGGGAGTTTTTTGCAAGATTAAAATACTCCTTTAACAACTCGTGTACGCAAAAGGAAAATTACAAAGTTTCTTGGGTCATAAATGAAAATTAAACATATGTGTTGTGTTAAATTAATTTTCTAATTAAGATGCGACAAAGGGGAAAACAAAACTAAAATCAACATTAAAATGAATCGCTCAGGTTAGTACAAAAGGTGACAAATAGTTTTCATGACATTGACGTATTACGAGAAACACCTCAGGGCTGCCTCATTTAAAACCTAGCATTGTTGTTGGAAGGAGATTAGTGTTTGGATATGGGTTAATGTTCTATTTAGTCTATTAAATTTTAGATATTTTAAAATTAAAAAACAATACTGTTCTTCTTACTTTTTAACTTAATATTTAAAAAAGATAGAATAATAAACGTTGATAACAATTTAGTACTGCTAAATGAAGGTCTTTAGTAACCATACATAACCTGAAAAAGATCGCATGCTTTTGGATTTCAAATACAAACGTCTACATTGGTAGAGCCCGTGAGCTGGTATTAAGTATGATTAAAGATTTAGATTAAGCTACTACATTTCAACACGAATCGTCTTTTAGTTAAAACAACAAGCCATGGATACAATCACGTAGATTCGAAACAAAAAATGTAAATACTTCCCTGTTCATGGATGTCTGACGGGAATGTTCTAGGTTCCTCTAAACACTGTTATCATAACCATATGTCGACGACCTTGTCTGTGTCTCGAGTGAGTTGATAACAATCAAGAGCCTTAGAAACATTCATGTAGGAAGGAAATAAAATAACCATATTGGCCCTTAGATAAAAATACAGTATTTGTAGATTATTTATAATATTTGTAATACAAGGGGATTATTGATTGGAGCAATTCAAAGTAGATCTTTAGATAAGGTAAAAATTTAACACTTATTTCATGCATTATTATTTTATAGTTATTTCTTTATAGTATATTTTCGATTATGTATTTGGAGAAACTTATAGAATTAATGATGAACTTTTTTTATCAGAATAAAGATAAATATTTCATATAACGTTATAATAAAAAATTCTTAATACACGAAAAAACTATTTATGCGTAATTTTAATTACAATTGTGGTACCTTCTTTTAGCAGATCCTTGAATAAACAAAGCGAGTATATTTAAAGCAATCCAATTTGTTTTTTATTTAAATTAATTATAACTTATGTCCTTTTAAAGTTCCAAGTGAAAGTAGGAAGATCGTTACAAAATAAAATAAGTCAAGTGCTGCTTGAGTTACGAGTGCCTTCGTAATTCCCTGGAACTTTTAATTAATTCAATTAAGAGCAAAAAGTAGTATAATTATGCTCCAACAGTTTTATTAAGTTCGCGATACATTATTTAATGTACACAGAACCTTGATACAAACTCGTTTACTAAAGCACTTAAACTTAGCTCGATTTACTTCTCCGTTTAAATTGCACAATTTTCATTGTCAATTCGTAATGACCTAGTATAGTAGCAAGTAATTTATATGCACTTAAATTCCTTACCGGGTGGCTGACTAAATTTCTCGCAGCGAAGTAGGGTCGCGGTGCGGAAAACGAGTTTACTCGCGATCAAAAATGTTGCCACATTTACTGCGCTGTAGTTCGCTAAACAACCAATAGAGTGCACGGTGATTTTGCTTTAGCCTCTATTCACTCACAAAACCAATATAGCAGATATATTAAAAAATATCTAGCGACTGAAATTACTTATTATGCGACTTTGTCCAGTATTCGTGCGCTCCCATACTGCTTTGAACGGGAAAACTCGCGAGTCACTACGGCCAGCTGTTGTCACTTTCGCTAACCATGTTTGTTGACATTTTTGTCTATGTGTGTTTATTTCCATTGTGTTTTAGCAGTATATAGTGTAAATGTTTGTATTGTGTATTGTATTATTATTAACTGAAATGGCTCATCCAGAAGAAAAAATACTTTTTTAACACCTAAAAATAGTCTTAAAATCTTCAATACTAAAATGAAGCAAACTTTTGTTTGCTACTTTATTTAAGCTACTTAAATCCAAAAAAATTGGGAAAATATAATTTTAATTTTTTTACACTGTATGAGCAGGGACTGTGATTTTCAGTAGGGCTCTAAGGGTTAATATTTTGTCGTAATCGTAGATGTGTGGGAGGAGTACTAGCCTACCAGCAGAAAGACCCAGGTTTGATTCTCTGTCATGAAATATATTGTCTGGGACGGTCGCGACGTCCTGTAATCCAGCTACTTGGATGTCACGAATTGTGGATAGTTGTGAGAGATGGTCGATGGATGTGGTGTTCTCTTGTGTGGATTAACGTCCGCACTATTGAATACTACCTTAATCCACAAAGGCTATCCTCATAATTAGACCAATTCGTAATTCAGAGGCCGTGGTTCGGATTCCACGTTAAACTGTAGGTCCATTAGTTGCCATCGGCTGTTGGGCTATTAATTAACAGTCCTGTCTAAGGAACATGTCAGCCTTAGTCAGTAACAAGACTACAAGATAGCGCTAAAATCATCCTACATTCATTCCTCATTTATACTTGGCTTAAAATACCTACCTGGGTAGGTCGCCATTTCAGTTAAAACTATAAAGTAAAGTATAAAGTACGTTAGAGGCACTACGACAAACGAAAAACTTTAACACTAGACTTTAGCTCAAAGATTACACGAAAAACAGACCTTGTACTTTACACTTTAACCCACCGTTGGTCAAGGTCACTTGTGTTACGCGGATGGTCAAGGGGTCAGCGTCACGCCCCTTGAATTTCAAACAAATTATATCATACCACTTTTGTTGAAATATTTTCTAGCCTTTTAAGGTTTGGAAAACTAAATAAACTGGTTTCATTACAAAATAATAATAAATCTCAAACTATAGACTCTGCTATAAATTAATTTAACTATTTCCAATTAATTAATTTAATAATGTTTTCAATTATCTTTAAAACAGAAACCTATTAAAATATATTGCTAATAATCGTTGTATTATAACTACAAAAAATAAAAATATATTAATACATAATTTACTGAAGGTCACTTAACCTCAACCACCGTATTCCCCCGTCTACCGAAATCCAGAAAAAACAGCTATTCCAAGTTTCAGGTCGATATATAATGAATCCCATGTTTCATAGAAACTTAAAATGAAAGATAAGCGGCGCTGACACACACACACACACACACACACTTTACACATGGTGAAAAATTAAAACATGTTGATGATTTTACATAAATTTGGATCTCAATTATTGGATATTAGTATTGTGAAAACGAAACTTAGGTTTGATTAAGGTTTTAAGGCCTCAACAAATAATATTGATCTATCAAATTATCGTTTGGCAGCACGTTGCTGAAGGTAGAGCTTAACGAGTGTTTTTGTCAGACATAGTATTTACCCGGACGTTGATCACCAACAACAGATGACCTGCTGACGTAACGACGCTGACGAGCTCAATTACAGCTGTTATCTGTATCAGCTGTTACACTTCCAATTGGCATAATCAAGACGACACTCCTGACGAGAACTCGTTATCAATACTCGTGCCGATTCTCTATCACAGCTTCTTCATGTCAAGTTGAAGACAATTTTCTTCCCGTTATAGTGTACAGGGAATTGTAGTGTACTTTTGTTAGAGTAAGTAAATTTTTGACATAAATATGTCTGAATTCTGGATGGTGTTAGCAATTTTTGTGACGGAAAATGTAACAGAAGTGACATCATATGGTTTGTGAGAGTAGGTGTTTATAGGAACTAAAAAAACCTTTAGACATATACTTGATCTAACCTATTTCGTACAGGGAAGTAAATACTGTAAATTATAAAGTAGTATGGTGGACAACTATTTATAAAAAGCTTAGATTTAGCCTGATTTCACGTATTCTGTTTAACATATTTGTAGTGAAGATAAAAAATAAATTAAAATATAGTTTGAATAGTCATTATAGTGTAAAAAAGAGTCCAATTTTCCGATTTGAAATCCATGTTCAACTTGTCTCATTTCCTTTCTTATTTTCTTACTGTGCTACGGGTTACAGAGATTAACGGTGCCACCCCAGCTCATTGCGAGAAGCAGTCCATAAATAATAATTTTAATGGGAGTAGGGGTCAAGTCATTTAGAAGCTCGGAAAGAAACTTTATGTTAATGTAATTTGACAAAACAAACAGTAGATTACAGAAGAAAATATAAGTTACGTTATATGGTACTATTAAATGGTCGGGAGGGAGATAAGTGTGTGTGTACGAAGCCGGTCAAGAAGAACAATGCCTCTTCAGACAATGCGTGCGAGACCTCCTCCTGTCTACTATCAGATCACCCATGTCACGTGACTGGACGGATTGACGTGATTGCTGACTAGTGAACTACTCGGCTGCTCATAACCGTCCACAGATGGAAACGAAAACTTTACTTTAAAGATTCATCTGTAATTAAACTATTTTAAATTTTAATTTGTTGGGTTTGTTATTAACACATCACTGTGTTAATTTCTTCAAGGAAACATTCAGTAAAACTACACTAGTTTATAAGACAGCAGAAAGCATTTGTAAAGGCAGCTGCTTTAGATTCTGTGATAAGAGTATGCACCTTTAGGAGGGTTGCAAAAACTGTTCTAAAACTTTTCAATCAACGTAATATAACTGACTGAACGGACTGAGTTCGTGAAAGTAACTTTTTATTTTTAAATGTTAGTTTAAATTGCATTGAACCATTGTTTAACAAATCAAATTTTAAATATACCTTACCTTACCTATATGGCCACTCAAACCGTAAAAGGTTTTTGGCCTCGCCAACAGCCGCACGCCATCCGTCTCAATCCTGCATGAGGTCTGGTGCAACATCAAGCTTCTGCATGTCCTTCTGCACCTGATCCCACCACCTTAGTCTTGGGCGCCCCAGTGGTCGTTTGCCTCGTGGAAGATGCTCTAAAGCTATTCTTAATGTGGAGTCCAGCTCCCTTCTATTAACGTGACCAGCCCATCTCAGTCTTCTGCTTTTGATTAGAGCAATGATGTCAGGATCTTGATAGAGAGTTCTTAATTCTCTGTTGGTCCTTATCCTCCATGTACCTTGATCATAAACTGGTCCAAATATTGAACGAAGAACTTTGTTCTCAAACACTATAAGTTTCTTTTCCGATTTCTTGGTAAGTGACCAGATTTCAGATCCATATAATACTATAAGTAGAATCATACTGTTGTACAGCCGTAATTTAGTATTTTTAGAGAGTATTTTACTCTTGATCAGTTTCTGAATGGCCCAATAGCATCTATTCCCCTGCAGTAGTCTAATTTTAATTTCGGTCTCTTCATTATTCTTTTCATCTATGGTTGAATCCAGGTAACCATGAAATGTTAAATATACAATACTGAATGTTATATTTGGTTTTATATTGTAAGTTTACGTAAATTTTTAAGAATTATTACTAGTATCCACTTTGGAAGATTACCCTACATGTCAGGATAGTTATACGGAAAATTATTAAATTTAATATAAAGAACCTTTCTTAACAATCATAATTTCAACAATTGGTTCAAACAAGGCACTAATAATCATTTTTAATGTATTTACTAAAAAAGTTGTTTGTTTTAAAAATAAATTAAACCAGTTATTTGATTTTTCATATACAGCTAAACAATATAACACCACCCACATGTCTGTAAAAATGATGTTCAAAGGTACGGGCTTTCAAATGTCAATAAAAACTATTTTTTAAGTTTTCCATGAAGTCAAAAAGGTAAAGTATAGTTTTGAATACCACTATCGAAACTAACGTAAAAAACAAACGAATTAGTATTTTGAATTATTTGTCTACGATTTTCAGAAAAAAGTTGAATTTAATGTCCATAAAAACGCATTTCGGTGTTTGAGAGCACCCAATTTTATTCTTGGAGAATATTAAAAGTCAATTTCATCTTTATTTCCTAACCGTTTTCCATGAAATTTGGTATGTAGCGGAAGGTAACATCACCCAACAAACCCCACGCAAAAACTTGATATTACTTGGTGAGGGGGGTGGCTACTCCCATAAAATTCTAACAATTAATTTAACTTCGTTTCTCTTGTTATTTTCTGAATTCAGATGACTATTTTTGAAACAATAAATATGATATTGATATAAATTTATTAGAGATTTACATTTTTAAATTTGATTAAGGGAGAATGTTCTTGTCAGTCTACTGATACTGTGTATTAGTTTTTAATTTTAAAAGCTACGTTTGTTTGAGAAGTTTTTATACAATTGGTGAGTGCAGCTCTGAAATTACCAGTTATACGGTGATGCAAAGCAGAGTATTGCCCTCACACAGACCAGAACTGTTTCTTATTAGGGTAAAAGCTTTTCCCGTGGACTGAACTCTGGATTGTCTATACTTATACCAATTACGTTTTTTACCTTGTTGATTTGTCTTTATACTTCCTAAAGAGCTGTGTTAAGTAGTAATCACCTCATTTTTAATCTAAATTTTACAATACAAATCTAGTATAACGTTTTATTGTAATTTAAAACTATTAGATGAGAGTAAATCTGAATTTTACAGTTATCACATCTTAAGATCTGTTTAATCAAACAAGTTTTTGGAATAACTTAAAAATAAATTATTTAAATTCAATTTCCTATCTTAAACAATGGCCAAGAAATAGCAATAACGAATATTGTATCTAAATAACACTTAATTTAGGTCACTGAAAAAGTGAAGTCCCTCTTAATAGTTACATAACAAATATAGTCTAGAATGTATATTTTATGTACAGATATTCATTCGATGAATTAGGGTAAGTCAAGTGTGTTTTTAACTCTTGCACCATTTTAATAAAGTATATTACACAGTTATTATATGAATTGTTCGGAGACAACTTTATTGGAAACCAAAATATTTTTGCTAAACTTAATGGAATATTTTTATCCTAAAAGAGTACCGTAGATTATAGAACAAACAGCTATTCAATACACACTTTCCACTTGCAGGAGTTAAATCTTTACTTAATTAAATACTACACTATACCTGTATCTTACTATACTAGATCTATGAAAATGACCTTTACTATATCTCATTGAGAATGAGATTTAGTAATGTAATATTATTAGAAACCAATATATTTGTACACACCGTCAAATTTGTCCCGGTTTTCCCCAAAAACTAAAACCACTATTAAAATAGCTTTAACCATTGTTAGATCGAAACTTATGCAATCATATTTCACCACTCGTGTTTCAATTTAGGAGAATAACTTGTCGTTAGAATTTAACTGCCCGTTTTTGACCGGCTAACCTGTACAAACCTTCATGAAATAAAAATCTGGTAGTATTTTGTTTACTGTTGAGCCAAAATCATTATCATATTTAATTGGAACTTGAGGTTTTCACTTCATGTCGATACGTTTTAAGTACAGTAATACTGGAAAAATGTCATACGAATTTGCATTTGCAATAATTGTATTTAAATTATTCTAAAAGCTTTTTTGTGACGGTATATATCGATGTGTGTGACTCATTATTTTTAGACCTGCTAGACAAGTGTCTGCTTTTTCCACCAACACGATCAAACTCCTTTTTTCATAGTTCGTAAAATGTTCTTTCTTCATAAATACTGAGCTATTTTTGGTGCATGTTTACTTTTTCATATGTTAACTTACTGTTGCGGTTAGTTTTCCATCACTATTTACTCTAAACCCTCGTTTCAGAAACAAGCGATGGGTCTGACATGTTTTTGTTGATGAAATTCGATTTTCTTACACGTCATTAGATTAGGTTAGGTTATGTCAGGTCAGGTTAGGTTAGGTTAGACTATGCTAGGCTAGGTTAGATTAGGTTCAGTTAGACAGACAACCACCTTAACACGTATGAACCTTAACACGTTCATACAGTTTTTACAGGGTTTTTGGCATCTATTTTATAATATTAAACTATTTATACTATTATCTAGTTAAATGTGTTTACTGACCTAAAAAATGTTAGTCCTTGTCATTACTCTGAACAGAATTGTTGATCAATTTATTAACCTCTGTAATTTTACCTCATCATATAAAAATACTTCATGTTTATGACGTTTTTTGACATATTTAAAATTAAATTCCTTCATGATATGTCAAACAAACATTGATGAAATTTATGAAAACATCAGCTGACATTTCAATGAACACTCTGGAATTTGATTTAAACAATCATAATAAACAATATTATAGGTGGAGAAGTTGTGTATGAGATTGCTTTGAGACCTACTGAGAGTCCCAAAACAATCAACAAGCCATGCCAATAGTTTGTTGGAATATAGTTAACTCATTTATTAGTTGAACAACGTTGCAAACAAATGTACGAGAAAAATGCAGATGTATTGAATTGTGAAATACAACCAAAAATTACGTTTTCAAAAACCGGTATATTGACTTTTTATCCACGCTTCAAATGCTGTACAAACAGGACCGAGATTGAACGCACGCTGGCATGAGTAGAGCAATTTTTATAACAATTACGAAATTACATCAGGATTTCAATCATGGCTAGTCTAGACATTTATGAAGCAATACGTTGTGAGGTGTGAGGTTATATAGTAAAATATTTAGGAGCATTTAAAATGGAATTCCATCCGAATTCCTGTTATGATAAACTAAAAAGATCAATTATTAAGTAGTAATGCTTTTTTACGTAAGCATATTGCAGTTACCAAAGATTGTGCCAACTAAGATTTAATAGATTATATTAGATCATTGAAATGGCAACCATACTACAATGTAAGTATTTTAAGCTAAGTATGAATGAGGTTTGAATGTAAGATGATTGTGGCACGAGCTTGTAGTCTTGTTATTGACTAAGGCTGACGTGTTCCTTAGACAGGACTGTTAATTAATAGCCCAACAGCCGATGACAGCTAATGGAGCTACAGTTTAACGTAGAATCCGAACCACGGCCTCTCAAATACGAATTGGTCTAATTATGAGGATGGTCTTCGTGGATTAATGGAGTATTCAATAGTGCGGACGTTAATCCACACAAGAGAACACTACATACACCAACCATCGCTCACAACTATCCACAATTCGTGACCTCCAAGTAGCTGGATTACAGGACGTCGCCACCGTCTCAGTCCAATTTAAAACTTAACATTAATATCCAGTAATAGTTTTTTACAGTTGCATTACTAATAAGTATTTTTTTAAATAAGAAAAATGATAAAGTCTGAAAACTTAAGGATTACGACATATCTGAAGAGCCGGATAAAATTGTGTAAGTCGCTGTCACAGCCCCAAGCTGATGACTGATGACCTGCTAAGGCTGGAAATGAAAACTTTGATATCGCTTTGTCGGCGATGATGCTCAAAATTGAACTTTGATGCCGATCAAGTCTTTCTAGATCCGGCGATGTTTGGAGTTTATAACAACAGCTTTGCTCGTTCAAACAACAAAATCTCTTGAAATATTGAAATGTGAAAGTAAAAAATCTTTTATTAATAAGAGCTAAAAGTTTAAAATTTCTTCTAAATATATTATGTGTAATCACGTTTCGTGTACTTAGTCTATGCAATTTTTATGTAATTAAAATACCAAACAGACTTGTTTGAATTTTTTGTGTTGAACCTAATCCAAACAAAAGGTATTGTACTTAAAAGTTTAAACAAATTCATTCTGAGTTATATTGCTTTCCCGGATCATTTAATACCACTACTAGAATGGATTGAAATTAAACATTTTCAAGAGTTTCGGGCGACGCTCTGCATGGTTACGCCACTAGAGGCAGGGATGTGTTCCGTGTTGGACAGCATAGGAAGGCGACATCTGAACGCCTCCACTCTCATGTGGGAATCAGGCTGCTCAATGTTCTCCCTAAACCCACTTTTGTTTAAGAAATATTTGAACTGAGAGTTGACTTTCCTTTAATTGGAGGAGGAGTGTAAAGCTCACCACTGGGAATAAAAAGAAGAAAAAGCATTGGTTCCAAGGGTTTATTTTTATTTAAAAAGATAAGATGTATAAAATTTACTGTATGTTAACTGTACGTTTAAAAATTTGTTGTTATTTCATTTTCATTTGAAGTGTTGTATTTATTTTATACTTAAGACAAAAAATATGAAGTATATACATATACGATATTATCGACCTTTGCCACACATTTTTAATGCATTTTACGTAAAAAATTATATTTTAAACTCTAATCATTGTAAAAAAAATTGAGGTTCATTGTCGAACTCAGTCATTGAGCTTTTCAGATATACTTAGCTTATTGCATTGTAAGTCTAATAATTTTAAAAGGTAAGAATTTTAGATGAAAAATGGAATTAAAGTTCGGCGTTTCGGAACAAAAATAAACATTGGGATGACAATTTCCACAAACCTGGTGACGGTTCCTCATTCAAAGTTATTAGCTGTATAATAAGGGATGCGTTTAGTGTGGTGATGCCCAATATATATGTGCATACATCAACTATGAATGGCCATTTGGTATTTTAAACGTCAGCCACTTGGATGTTAGGTTTTGTAATTTAGAAGTGAGTTAACCGTCGCAAATGTAAAAATTTTCTGTTACTGTTGAACATTTACACGTTTGAATTTAACGTGCATCAATTAACTAAGGAGGTTTATTTAGAACAATTAATAATCATTGTAAGCGTTAATTTTTTGGAAATTGGAATAATATTCTTAAACGTAATTAAAGTTGAAAACGATCAAATAGTCCATAATTATTAAACTGTAAATCAAATTTATTTTAAAATTGAAAGCATGTTGTAAGTAAATGCCTTTTTTTGTAAATATTAAAGATTTACACTATTGTGTAAATCAAATCATAATAGAAACAATGTGATGTAAATTCAAAGTTGTGACATACATTTTGTAAACGTAACCAAAATACGTGGGAAGTTTAGATTTTTAAAGGTGATGATAAGGATTTATTCAGAATTTTCTACGCATTCCAATTTGACGAGTAAAAAAGTACTGAAATCAACGTAGTGGAGTTGACGAGTTGTTGGGAAAGTCAGGGAAGCGAAAGGGACCACCCAAAGAATATAGAGTGGGCTACGACGGCAGCTAGTTATCTTGTTGGAAGTTGTGACGATTCATCCTCAACATAAAGTCTTCTAAACCTGTAAAGTTCTTGAACTGATAAAGTATTTCATTCAAAGTAAAATTCATTTACATTCAGTATTTCGTATGACTGGGACCGTGGCGTTTTCTGTAACCCAGCCACTTGGAGGTCACGAATTGTAGAAAGTTGTGAGCGTATGACAGATACATTATTTTCATATTTTAGCAAACGTATTTTAAGATAATGACCTACTCGTAATGAACTATTTATTATAACAATTTATTCCTAAGACCTTTCAGTCTGAACCGTATCTTTGACTCCGACATTTGTTTCACTAATTTGAAGTCTCCAAAAAGTATTAATCAGGTTATTACAGTTGGTTGTACATCTGGGTACCTATATTATTATAGTATATTATAATTTTGTAGTAGTTTTAATAATTTTAAAAAGTAAGATTCTTAAAAGGCCTTTTTTATAACTTGCAGTGTTTGTCTTTATGAAAAGATATGAGTTAAAAGATTAGAATTAATAATTAACTTACAGATCGAAAACGAAGTGAGATATTTTCTACAACAGATTAATTTTTGTTTATGGAAAGGTTTTTTTAGGAATTTGTAATTTTCCAG
Organism: Nephotettix cincticeps; assembly: GCA_023375725.1. NCBI lineage: Eukaryota > Metazoa > Arthropoda > Insecta > Hemiptera > Cicadellidae > Nephotettix > Nephotettix cincticeps. The sequence goes on from CM041785.1 coordinate 66,501,002, forward strand.
AATTAACAGCTTGCAATGGAAGAATTCTGGCCATAATCATACAAACTAATCTATACAGTAAGCTCTGTGCTTTGCTAATAGGTTTTTGATGACTGTTTCCAGAATCCTAGTTTTTCCTGATTAAACGTGGAAAGCACAAAAGGCAACCTCAGACAAAAAAAACTGCTGCGTTATTGTCAAGGCCAAATTAAACCGGTCTCATCTTTTAATTAAAAACAAAATTACGTTTCTTATGACATTCAACCTAAGTTGAGATAAATTAACGAAATCATCAAGAGGAAATTAAAGTGTATATTTTAATTCAATGGAATTTGATTCTAAAATTTAGGTAATATGTACCAAAATGATTAAATTAAATGTTCCTTTAAAATTAGGCTATGATTATTTAGTTTTATTGGCTTTCGCAGCCGTTGTCGACAATGTCAAGTAGATTTCTTGGTGTCGTTGAGTTGGTATTGCCAAACGTTTCACCCTTGCTGTGAAGTGGCATTCTCAGTGGCCAAGTCTAGAGGAGTCTCATCTAGCCACTGAGGATACCACTTCACAGCAAGGGGGGGAACGTTTGGTAATACAACCTCCATGGCAACGGGGTTGACGCCGATAAATAAACTTGATGTTATAATTAGACTATATATCTCTCCTGCGAAACATGTCTCAAGGATTGAACACCAGGCTGATCTTGTACTGTACATGCAATTTATCAATGTCCTGCAGTTATGTGAGTGATGTCAAACTAAAGTTGTTTCTTTCCGAAATAAACGAGGCTAAAGGTAACAACCTGCAATGCTACGAGAAATAAAATGAATAAAGTGTTTTAAAATTGAAACTAACTTTGTCTTCATCTTCTCGTATAATAATAGCTATATAACCTATCCTTCCCAGGGGTAAAACAGGTTTGAGAAAGGTTTTCTCTTTGGCATGATATAAATATTCTAAAACATGAAAAAGTTATTAAGAAAAATGTTTAGTTTGAGGTAAAATCTTCATTAAAAGAGACTTTTACTAATGTAGTGGTATTTTATACTAAAAACGATCTAAAAAAACTATAAACACAAAATTCAACAACATGACAAAGTACTACCTGTTCATTAATATTTGGAAAGGATGATGAATAACGTAATAGAAACCGATATTGTAAGAAAACTTAAAATCTACCATTTTCGGCAGTATTAATTTCGATTCAACAGTTTATTTGTAAAAATTTACTTTCTTTCTCCTTCTTCCCAAGTTTTCAAATGTAGTATAAACAGATGTTGACATTAGAAAATGTAAACATTAAAATCTAGGATGGTCACAGCAGCTCTTTCTTCTTCTTCCCGAACTGCCAAGTTTTAGTGTCCACAGCTGTTGAAATTCAATTAATTTTATGTTTTCATCCTTTGAAAATGTAAACATTCAATCTTAGGAAGTTTACAGGACGTAGCCTGAGGGAGTTTTAAGGAAATTAATAAACCTACCTCAAAAAACCCACAAACAAACATACAGAAACCACCTCTTATTTATAATATTATACATATCAAAACATAAACAAATTGCACTAAAGAAAAATACGTTAGTAGCCACAAAACTTTAACTAAAATGTTAATGTAAATTGTTTTACCAACATTCTATTGGTTAAAAGCTATAAAGTCCTCCTTGCCAGTCCGAAATTTAGGACTTGTACGACCTATCCAAATACGCCAAACACAATTTGCTGCGTCAACAAGCTGGACGTAATCTGGGCGGTCGTCTTCAAATTTACGTCCTCAGTCTGAATCAGACCGTTTTAGGAAACTGTTTGTGACAGACTGAGGAATCCACACGAGCAGATGGTCTTATAGATTCGCCAAGGAACTCTAAGAACCTGCAATAACCTGTTCCATCTTTTACTCCTTTTCCTTAAAGAATAGTTTTAAATTCAAACAATTGCTGTTCCAACATTTTACATAAGAAAATCTTACGATTTGTTTAGTGTAAAACAGCTTTTTAATCTCTCATAGTACGATATATCTGACTAAAATGACAGATAAATAATATATTATTGACTGTTTATTACCACTTTGATTTTTATCTGGCATAAACATATTTATATTTCTAAGCCATCCGAATCATAACTAGTTCTTTTTTATGTTTAAGAGTGTTTAAAAACATACCTATGGGACTACAAACTCAAAATTGCAGCTACTTATTCTTAGTTATAGAAATAGAAATTCGAAAATTGAAAATTTTATTCTGATAGTAAAAATACTTAAAATAAAAAATGCTGGAAATTGGTTCCCCAACATAAAATTGGTTGACAACACCTCTGGGTGAGGATAGGGTACATTAAATTCCTGCCTTTTAACAATCTTAGCAATAAAAAATAATCTAAAAGGTAATGAATAGACTCTAAAACAAAAAAATAATCGTAAAAAAAGAAAATACATAAACAAGGCTATGTGAACATTATGGTTATAGTTTGCGATTAAAATAAAATCATTCTAAAAATAAAACAACAGTATTTATTGCAACCGAGAACCTAGTCCATTCACCAAACGTCGTATCAACATGCCACCTATACAAAACTAGTCACACGACACACACACACACACACACACACACACACACACACACACACACACACACACACACACACACACACACACACACACACACACACACACACGCACAAAAACCCCTCATGCTTGCACATCCTCAAACAATTCCTCAGCCAATTAGGGAAAAACTATACAAACTGAGAGGTGAAAAGTTAATTTGTTCCTTTCCTCTTTCAATTGTCATTTTATCTAATTGTACTGATTATCATTTCGTTCACCCAAATAATAGTATACTACAGAGGCCTGAACGTTTTCTTAGTCAATACTAGATTAACAATTTTACTACGGCAGATAGAAGCCAATTGGAAGGGAGCAGCCTTTAATGTTACAGTAGCAATAACTCATCCCAATATGATGGCAAAACCCGCCCAAACATGCTCCCTTGCCAAGCTATCATTCTGAGATCAAGACTGGATATAACTTTGGAAATTAGTGTTTCAACATTTATTGTTGTCTTGTTTACATTATACACAATTTTTTTTTAATTATCAGTGTCTAAGATCAGCTACATTATTTAAAATTGCGTTAAATACTCTTTTACTCTAAATTATTGGTATCATAACGAAGGAAATATATTACATATGAAGTTAGAACTTATTTTATAAAAAAATATAATGCAATGTAAGACCCTAAAATGAAAATGGTTTTATCAAATCCTTTTTTAATTTATTAATTATCTACTTTAAATTTGATTTCTATACTATGACCTTCATGTAAAAATTTCAAAATCACTACCGGTATAGTAAAATTATTAGACCTCAAAAAGCTATATATTAAATTAAAATCATTATAGTTTACTGAAAACTAAAGAGGGGTACAGAGTTTTGAAAACTAAATATTTTCAGTTAAATCCCAATTTTATTTATCTATCTGAAAATTGATTAATACTTTCTAATTAATTTAAGTTTATGTTTTAAAACTACTCTAGTTGAAGGTGTGGATTGATGTTTGCACTATTGAATGCTACGTTTACCCGCAAGGGTTACTCATAATTAGACCAGTTCATAATTCAGAGGTGAAATTGTAGTTCAGTTTCCCATTAAACTGTAGGTCCTTAGATGTCATTGACTGTTGGGCTATTAATTAACAATCCTATCCAAGGAACATGTCAGCCTTGTCCAGTAAAAACTTACTGTTAGTAACGCTCAAAACTGAAGGGTTGGAATTGAGTTGAGGGTTCGAATCTGGACCAAGGTACCATTTCATAATTGAGCTAATAATTAGAGATTGACGTTAGGCGGTAACAAGAGTAGGGTTTTCACCATTTCCCATAAAAACATAAAAACGTTGAAAGGCAAAAAAACAAGAGCAAAATTACAAGGTTGTGTAAAAATAATCTTACACTCAATCCTCTTTCCTACTTGGCTTACCATACGTATTTGGATAGATAACTATTTTAGAAATTCAATAATAAAAATAATAATAACATTTCCCCAGAAATCGTGTCAGAGAAAGATCTCTTAGAATAAAGTCGAAATCGAACTAAAGGTTGGCTTTAACAGGATGGAGAAAGGGGTTGTAAGTAAAAGGAGTGGAACAGCGTTGCGTGTTCAGACGGAGGGAGAAGAACAAGAAGGTGATTACGTCACAAGAGCTGTGACGTCACTGAGGTGAAGCCTCGCCCCTTCATTTGAGCTCACACAATTCACGCAGGTTCTTTGTTGAGACAAAGTTGAGGGAAACTGAGAGAGTGAAAGTCATTTCTTAAGAGTTGGGAGTTTTGAAAATAGGATCGATATAATAGTTGTTACTGAGTTTTAGGAGTATTTACTAGTTCTGTTTGAAATAATAATCTAAAGTATTATTATTAGTGATTTGTGTGGAAAGTATTTTACATGGGGAGTTAAACTCAGCATTGTTTTTTACAATAATTATAACCTACAGGTTAATTCAAAACTAAATATACACTTTTTAATAAATACAATAAAGTAGTATAACTTTTGTTTGAAATTCATTACTGTTAATGGTAGGTTTTTCTTATTTAGATATTTTCTCATCACGAAAAGTAAAATAAAAAGGATAAATCAGTTTTCAGATTAAGTAAGTTCAGATTATGTACTACTTTATTTTACTTTTATTGGTGGAAAATTTCCATAGTACAAATCTACAAAAGTTATTCATAATCAACAGAAAAACGATCATTTTCTTTGGAAAGAAAATCTTTCACAGTTTTTAGTAAGGTGTTTTATATCCCCCTACGCTGATCTTATAGGCAATTTCTGTCCACAACTTTAGTCTTTTACACTTGTTCAACACGATTTCTACTAGCGAATAACTTTTTGATTCGCTGAAATCACATTTATTTTAAAATTTACTGTACCAATCATATTGATCTTTTACTGAAGTACCTAACTTAGCAGGGGAAACACTTTAAGCACTTTAAGCAAAAATCCAAAACACGAACACATAATAAAATAATAATTTTCAAAGTTGGCTTAAACTACTCTAATTTATTCTATGCGGTCAATACAAAATCATGGATAATGAGCCAGTCATACTAGACAACTAGACATAAAATAACAAATATCGTTCATGGACTTGAACAGTGTTCTTAAACAGGAACACAATGTTTACGCTTTGATACTTACTATATTGGGTCAACAGCTAGCAGTTACTCAAGGGATTTTACGATCAAAGGAGAAACAAAACAAGAAAGATTTATGGTTTTAACAGCAAAATTCTCTGGCAGGCTTCCAGCCCATATTGCTTCGCATACAGTCTGTGACATAAGTATTTTGTCTTGAAATCCCATTACATACTGTTATACTACGTATGTTATACGCAGTTCGATAGGGTATAAATGCTTAAATAATAACAGTGTTCATAAATATTTTAAAACAATCGATGTAGTTTGTTTTAACGTGAAAATGTGATATTCTTTAATGTATAGTATAAGATTTTACTAAACTTCTCGAAAAATAAATATTTATCGATGAGAAACCTCTAATCCACGTAATGGTCTCGTCGTGGGCGGGAGTAGCTTCAAAATGTATTCTGAACACGGCCAAAGATCTTTCAAAAGCGACCAAAATCGTCTCTCGTATTGAGGTTTATGGTTCCAACCATTTCCTATTATTACAAAAAGAGAAACAAACTACAAACTGTTTTTCTTTTAGAACAAATATTTAACTACATACAACATTCGTAAAGGTCACAAATACATTTATTTAAATGGCCATGTTCTGAACCGAATAGCAATACCATCATTACAAACTATATATCATTCGCATAAAGTGAATAACAATACTGAACTATAAAACATATTAAAAATTTTTTATTAAAAACAAATAATTCTAGTGGATTAAATTCACAATTTTTCAAATCCAATAAAAAAACGAAATTAACTGTAATACGGCTTTTATAAAAGATATACAATGATTATTTAATAAACGTAATATTATAAACATTGTATTACAATAAACACGTGATTTTAACAGACAGAAAATAAATAAATACATTCAAAACCTTAACTATTAACGTTAATAAACTGTTCATTTTTTAATACACATTTACTTCATAGTTACATATGAATGATTCAGATGGCATTGGATAGTAAATTAATAAATACCAATCATTAGCTAAAAATCAAATGTTTTCATTGTAGACATTTTGTAAACAAACTTACTCTCCTAATTAAATAAAATTTAAAACGTCATAAAATGGAAACTATTTTTCGAAAATATTTTTTTCACAAAACCTTGACACATAAGCAACTTCCTAAAATTTCTCATCATGAGTAGTAAACGCATAAAAAATAATACAAATCACATTAAATTTTTAAATGAAACATACATATACTGGTATCTAAAGGTAAACATTTCTTAAAAATTTCAATGCAATTATCTAACCTATGAAATATGTAAACAATCTCACTAAAAATTAATTTTTCGCACGATACAACTTATTGGTAGTGTTCATTTAAGCTATTGAGATAATAACAGTAAAACTAACTATTTCTGACGGATAACATCGAAATGTCTTTTACTTTACTAAAAATGCAGATATATGAAAATATTCAGATGGAAATACTTTAATGGATTACTTAACAAATATTTCACCCTGTTTTTGAATCATTCACTAAAAGTAAAAAGTACTACAAAAAGGAATAACACACTAATATAAATCTGGAACATAACGATCATATTTATAAAATAAATTTTCATGGCAATTGTACTTTTCATATCTGTATCTTGGATTTTAATACTCATCCATATAGTTAAAATATGTCCAGTTTCAATAACATATAGAATTATAGTAAAACATAATTATAAAATATATTTTTATACTAAAAAAATTAAAACTCAATAGTTATTCTACGTTTTAGCGTACATAAGATACGCTAAAACAGAAATGGATTCTGTAAAGGAAAGTATACTATTTAATAATTTCGTAATTTTACAACAGGAAGTATTGCAATAAACATCTTTAATGCATAATAAACCCGGATTGTTTAGAGCCAATCACCATCTTCCATTGTAAATAAATCAAAATGTATAAAATAAAAAGTTATATAATTTTGAATTCAGATTTACTTTTCGGAGACAGAATAAGGTAGTCTAATTCTATTCGCAACTTTTATAACTTGATTTTTTTATACCTGAACTGTGTAATTAGACCAGTTAAGTTACGTCTTATTGCAGTTTACATATAGGTTTGTCCTCTAAATGTTTTGTCTGAACGGCATTATGTGTTCCTGCTGAGACGTTATTAGAAATATAAAACACGACACACACATTGACACAAATAAAATCGAACAGTGATAAAAAGTGTCGTCTGTAGGCCTTCTTTTTACGTGATTACATCTAAAGATGAACTCAAATGTTTGAAAAGTAGTTCGCCGAAAAACGATAATAAACAGTCGGACCAAGAATCGAGTCTATTGTGATGTACTGTGAGTGTAGCTAGACATCGCCCTATGCTCTCGAGCAACAATGTAATGCTTCATCCACTTTCTTGATGTTTAATAGACAATTATACAACTTTGCATTGGCTAACAGGATTTCTTTGTTTCGTCAATAATGATAACTAAATTCTTATGTTTCCAATAAGTAAGTTATTGTTTTTAATTAACATTGTGTACGTAGTACTATATAATTAGTTATACCATGCTGTAGATTTAACTATTTTAGTTTTTTTACATCGCTTAGTTTTCTCAGCTTTACTCCCCATCAGGTAGTTCAGATTTCCGGGGTTCGGATTCCCGGGACTTTTGTGTACAAAAACATTCTTGGACATGTTGTACATCCATTGTTGAATAGCTTATAGTATATCTCCTTTTTGATCCCTTAATTCAACTAGAGACGTAACTATATTGTTATTAATGAGAAGTACCTTACAATGTATTTTAAAATCTCTACCTTTGCAGCGATAACTCTGTAAAACATTTTACGTACTAGGAATGAAACATATGTGTTTTCAATAACTACTGGAAGGATTTCTTTGAAACAAGGCTTAGTCACGGTAATAAAATGACTGTAAGGGCTTGAGCCTGTAAGACAAGCTGTATCCCGCAATAAATTTACCAGATTGAGCCCCATCACAACACATGGCCTTCTGAATATTGCACTCTTCGTCTTTGCACAGCCTCCGAATTACAAGCAGGATTTTCTTTAAAATATGTCTCATATACAGGTTATATCGATAGCTTTATAAAAGTACATTCAATATACAAGCAAGGTCTGAAAACACGATTCTTGTACATTTTTACAAAACCAGGTGCATGAAAAGATCGTAAAAAGTATTTTTGGAAAAACTTATGGCGTTAAGTTATAATTTTTTGTGCAAAAACTATCAAAGTTTGTCAACCAATAAAACTAAACAAATTGCTCCAAAATAAGATTTTAATTGTAAACACTCAATTAAATAACTGTTTATAATTTTATTTTCCGTAAATAGATATATTGTTTAGTTCGTGTGTTAACTTAACTATATAAATCAGTGAATTATTTATGATTATTATTAAAGGTAATTATAAGTTAATTTGTATGATTACCCTAATTGATGTATTTATGTTTTCTGTTTTATGACATTCTAAAACGAAAACAGCTGGCCTAAAAATCAGCTGATTAGTTGTCTTCCAAAACACGTGCTCTGAAAACAACAGTTTTACAGGGGTATACCGAAATAAAATACACGTCTGTTGGGTTAAAAACTTTAGTAAAGTACTAAAAGGTTTACCTGGAGCGAGTAAACTCTTTAATTTGATTTAATGAAAAACTGACAAAACTTTAAATTGAACTTTGTATAGATTACTTAATTAATCGGAATATTTACAACGAACTGTCTTAAACGAGTTCGTAAGTAATTTACAAACTCTTGAATAAGTGAGTGGTTAAGCATTTATTATAAAACCCCAAAATTTAACATTTTGTACGGCAGCAAACCTACGTACTCATTGCCCATGTAGTTGTTATGAAGAATAGATAATAAAAAGGTAAAAACTTTTCCTTAGTTAACAACCTATATATACACACCATGTCAAACAACCCTTATTGCTGCAAATCTGTGCACTCAGTACTATTCGATTACTATGATAGGAATAATATAAGCTCTATGAAACTCGATCTACTCACGCCAGCGTGCTGCGTGTGATCTCGTTTATCATTTGTGGTGTAATAGCAAAGAATATTAAATTAAATAAACAATAATCTATAATAGTCTCCATGGCAGTGTATAGTTAAGAAATATATTGTTAAATTATTTAGTAGTTTATTAGATACCTAAAAAATTAAGTATCCGATTATCTTAAAGATTTACTTTTAATAAATTTTTACGATTCTGGATTTATCAAGTTGTTCAGAATAAAGGGGAGATAACTTATCTATAAATTAAATGTAAAGTACAGGATGTATACGCAAATGCAACTGGTTAAGTAGGTCGAGTAGAGTGAGGATATATACTTGACAGACGGTATTATATAAAACGTCACCATCTCTTTAGGAGACCGGCGGACGGTTGGTCGACAAGAGCCCCCCAGACGTCATTGTGCTCAAGGGTTTCTATTCAAGTCAGACGGAGTGTCTAGCAAGTTTTATGCTACCTCTATAATCTGAATTACAGCTTGCTGTTCAATGCAAGCTGCGATTCTTCTAGGTCACTATTTTATCTCTATAACATTCAGTCAAGAAAACCCAAAATGAGTCTTAAATAAATTTCCGTCTAGCTAAAGCTAAAGCACCCAAAATGATAAACCTTTTATCATAAACATTTTGGAAAAAGTTTTATTTTTCTGAAAAGTGACTCAAAGCCTACCGAAAAAATATAGGAAAGTAAGGAATAATATTTAAATAACCAATTTAGTTGTAACCAGTTCAACAATAGCATTTTTATGTGAGTTCACAGGTATTACGATTACATATATCATTCCTATAAAACTTACCTCTTTGGGTTAGTCTTATTTTTAATATTTAGTACCATACTTACACACCAGGAGGTAAAGTAAAGGCTTTTGAAGCTTACCTGAAAATAGAAACAAAAACCAGTCAGTATAATTTACAAAAACATGTGATATATTTAGTTTGTGTATATTAATAATAGAGACATGCATATATTTTAAGGAAATATTCGTAAATTAATTATAAAATAAATTAGGTAATACTATTAAAAATTACAAAAAGGTTTGCAATTTTTTGTAAGGCCGTTCTTATAGCTCTGTCAAAAATTGAATACTCAAACTATGGAGCAGATATTTTACGATTTACAGGTGAAAAATTATAAAAGTTAATGTCATAATAACCTAACAGAAAAATTAATAATAAGACAGTAAAACGCAACGGCTAGTAGTTGTGAGGCCCTTTTCTTAAACCAAACATATGAACTCATTTCTAATTTTAAGGGTCAGGACTTAAATAACTTTTATTATTTGTAATGCGTACAATTTACTTTGATATTATGATACTTTTCACTGAAATGATTACCTACTCAGGTAAGTATTAGGTATATTAGGTAGGTAGGTTTTAGCCAAGTATGAATGAGGGTTGAGCGTAAGATGATTGTGGTCTTGTTACTGACTAAGGCTGACATGTTTCTTAGACAGAACTGTTAGTTAATAGCCCAACATCCGATGGCATTTAAGGGGCCTTCAGTTTACGTGGGATCCAAACCATAATGATTTCCAGATCATTAATAACTAACATCATATGTTTGTTTTCCCAATATCTATCTATAACTTTTAAATAATTAAACAGGTTACATTTTCATACCATTCATTACCATAAACAAAACCAGTGTTTAGTTTTGTGTTTAGTTTATCTAAAACATACACATTACACTATAGTAATTGTAGTAACAATTATTCATTATTCTAGGGGGACATTACACTTAATGTTATATTTTATTCTCAAAAAGTCTTAAAGAAAGCTTAACAAAGACTTAGTCTGTTGCAATAAAGAACTTTCCGAAATGGCCAATAGCTTCAACCTGCAAATCCTTTCTGCAATCCCGTACAGCCAAGTAGACCACCTAAATTTAGGTTATCTCAGATTGGATAAAATATTAAGTTTAATTAAGTAAAGCTTTTTGACCCAGTTGTATTTTATTTGTCATAGACTTTTTCTCTCTAGTGAACACTTTACAAAACCACTAAGTTTATCTGTCCTCATTTAATCGTATTTATCTCACCATCAAAACGTGTTCGTTGGTTTCCTAAACATTGCTAAATGAGTCAAACTAAATGAAAATAATTTTATTGCTGAAAGATATTTCAGATTGCATTGAATTACGTTAAACTATGAACCATTTTTAAAGCCAAACATAATATACAAGCTGGATATGAAATCCCTTCTCCACTATTATTTTTTGTTAGAAGAAATAAATGACTACAGACGTAACCCAAACGTGCTTATGAAAATGGAGGATTTTGAGGGAAACTCAACATTTCCAAAAGTAAAGTATCTACCTCATTTTGAAGGTCATGGAGTTTAAAGACGATTGGCGGACATTGTGGGTCTATACCTCAATCCAGTACAAGGTGGCATTTTGAAAATTATGACCCCGGGGTTTTAAGTTCCTTCCCCCATGGGTGTTCTATAAGTTACATTTAAAGTAATTTTCAATGATGGGATTCATTGTATTAAGTACATATTCTAGCTTTTATATTAATTAAAAATGTTAGGAGGTACCTAAGGTCTAAGATGTAGGATTCAACTTCCGAATTCCTTATGCGTGCTATTTGACATGTCAAATGATGAGCTTCTCATAAGGAATTCAAAAGCAACTCCAACATCTTAGATCTTAGGTACCTCCCAACATTTTTAATTACTACAAACGTTAGAATATGTACCTATTAAAATGAATCCCATAATTGAAAATCATTTTATTGTACAAATTGTAGCAAAAACCAAAGGGGAAGGAACTTAAAAACCCAGGGTCATTATTTCATAAAAAAATTTTAGCTACTCCGAAAATCCCCTATTTTTTAGAGACACTCAACATTTTCCTTATCTTTAAAAGATATTTTAGGTTAAGTTTTTATGGTTTCCTAAAGATTTATTTCTTCTAACGAATAAAAAAATAATAAGGGGGAAGGGACTTTGTAAACACTCTGTATATTAAAAGGAAAAATAATCATAAAACAAAATCAGTCATACTACTGTTGAAAAAATTTTAAAAACGATTGGTTAAGTAAAATCATTTAATAAATGAAATATAAACGATCAATACTTAAAAGAATTTTTAAGTGCATAGTATTTGTAGACGTAAGTTTTTATTTTTATAAATATGTGTGAGTATTATATACCACAGATTTATCCGTTTGAAGGTGAATATTTTGTGAAATAACTTGTAGGTCGCAGTCAATAACTCAAGATAACTAGCGAGACCAGAGCTTATCACTAACCATTCATCAATGCACAATGATTTATTGGCTTGGCATAACTCCATGCTTGCTAACACACTACCTGTGTCTCGATTTTCAATTGTTGACATAACGCATCGCTCAAGACTCTAAATTTGATTAAACCACGTACATAAGCGTGCCTAAACATACCGTTTACAATATATAAGGGTAAATAAGTTATATTCTGCATTTACTTTCCTGTGGGATATGGCTTTGGTCATGGATATGACTAAAGGGGATGTTTTCAGTTCATCTAAACAACTGTATAATCATATGACGTCACTTCTATTACACTTTTCGCGTTCGCATATTGCTGAAACCCCCCTCCCCTGAGCTTGAAAATTTCCATATCAAAATGCAAATTCAAGTAAATTATATGGAACTTTGAAGTATTTATAGAGATCTTAAATACGTATATAATACCACTCACTTTCTACTGAGTAAAAAATAAATAAACAAACAAAGAATAAATTATTTATTTAAAACATATTTATATGAAAACGTATATTTAAATATTAAAAAAAGACCAACGATGTACTTTTTAAACCTTCTATGTTTAATCGAGTATGAAAGTGAATTCCCTTTAACAAACAAGTAATTTTAAAAGAAAAAAATGTTTATAAATCAAGATTCTTAACGTAAGAAAATGAGAAGAAGAATCTTTTGAATGCATACCAAATTATTTTGATTTAAAATTAAAAAAAATTATCTCACATTTACATATACTGATAAAAATCAATAAATTTTACAAATCAATAGTAATTGTTAATTTTTCAAATGAATTCTATAAAACATCTGAAGGTTACCTGGAAATGAGACCCACCGAAACCTAAAGTATTTCATGAAACTTATGTATTTCTTTCTGAATGTTTGTTATTGAAGTTAAATACACAGTTGAACCCTATGTATTTTAAAAATTGGCATTAATGTATTTGATATTAAACACTTAAAAGCAAGATACATACAATTACTTAGAGAACACAATTTAAGTAATTGTACAAAATTTTATAAACTTTATATATAAAACTACATTCTGTATGGTTGATTTTTTAAAAATCAACACTGGATGATAAATCCAAGTAATTAATTAGAAGACACAATTAATGATATAACCAAAGTTTAGATCCCGAGACTTTAGAGGGCCCAGGTAACTTGGTGAACCACCAAATATCTAATTTCAATAACCAAAGTTACATACTTAATTTCAAAATGTAATAATTATATTCAAATAATTTATTATTTATTTCATTCCCATTAAGCTCAACATATGAGCAACATTATGTTTACCTTACTTGTTTTTCTTTATTTTTATAAAATCCGTTTAAAAAATACTCATCAGTGGAGGTTAATTGGAAATTTACTTGTAAGAGAAAACAACAAATAAATCTTTTATACGTTGGATGTAAAACTGCTACCAAATAATGTTGAGATTTTCCTCGATACAAATTACTGAATTCCCGAAAAATCTATAAAATAATTAGTGGAAATTTTCATTGTTAAATATTTGACCATAAACCATAAAAACTATCCCATACTTTCAGAGAGTAGTAAAGTTTCAAACATTTTTTTGTTTCTCAACAAATTTAGTTTTGTGTTGATATTTTAATATAAAATCTGTTGTTTTATGGTGTATGTTATTGTTCTACATTGAATTTTCGTCTATGTTATTTTTATAGTAAAATTAATTTCGATACTCAAATTTTGTTTTTTATTTCTTGATGTTCATTCTGCAAATTGGTGTCTTCTTTTTTCTATCCATTCTGTTACAAAAATTAGATTGATTATCAATAGCAATTTTTAGAGCTTAAAAGTTTTATTGTTATAACGAAGTATTGCGATCGTGGTAAAAGGTATGAACTACCACGAAAGGATTATATTTATAAATTGTTAATTAATACGCTAGGATATTTAATTTTTGCAAAAAATAAAAGCTAATAACTGGAATATCTTTGTTTGAAATTCATTATTAGTGATGGTTGATTTATGTTATTTAGATTTTTATTGCGGACATTTTCCATCACGATTTTATGCCAAACAAAGTTTCACCCACTAAACTAGGGTAGTGAAACTTTGTTTTACCTAAAATCGTGATGGAAAATGTCCGCAATAATCTAAATAACATTGGAATATCTGTTAAAAAGAAAATACCACTTCATATTTTAATTACAAATTAAGCTTTAACAGTTTTATATATCCGTGATAACGAAGATTATTTAAAAGCATTTTCCGACGGAGAATATCTTTAAGTACCTTTCAATTGTGAATGATACCATTGTAGTTGAATATCACAAAAACCAGGACAACAAGGCTTAAGCTAAAACCTAGTTGGGTTTTTGGACGAGCGTCAGATCTTTTCAAATCGTATCTCCTGAACCATTGTTATGGAGATCACGTACCATCATATTCAATGATATAAAATAGCATTCCATTTACCTTTGTGAATTGTATTTTCAAATAATCCGCGTTGTAATTTCTCTCTTAAAATTAATACATTTGTATTCTGACCTTCACTTTACTGACTTTTGATCTATGAAGCTCAAAAATTGTGGGTTCTCATGGCAGACAATAGATTAATTCATTAAATTCTAGTAAGACCTAATTTTTTTGCATTTTATACATTTGTTGCAAATTTAAGTTCTCGTTGATCAGTTGAAAAATTAATATTTTAAATCTTAATTTAGGTAAGTTTTAAGATCCAAATAGCTATGAATATTTGGTTAAACTAAGTATGTTGAATACATACCAAAAATAAAACCAAAATAAGTGGGAAAAAGTTTGTGTTTTTAAGTATACAATGAATTTTTTAAACTAATCTTTTTAGTTGACCTTGACGCGACCTTTGCTGGTAATTCCAGCTTTTTATGAACGCATTTAATATGGTTGACGTCTTTTACGTAACATATCTGATGGATTTAGTTGGTAGAACCGTATTTAGTGAAATAAATATTAGATAATTACGCCTAATTATTTTATTTGATAGATACCCCAGAAAAAATCTTTACCAATATCCAAAATAACATATTATTTACGAAATAAAATACTATATCAGTTTCCATGAGATACATTTTTTCCTTTACGTCGTCACCTAAGAATACTACAAGTCTTATAACTATTTGTTTAAGTTGTCAAAAATTTTGTTATTACAAGGGGTAACATTGTTAGCTGAAATTTGCAAAGGTATTTCAGACTTCCAAGTTTTATATGAATTTGCTTAAAACATTTATTTTAATACTCTGCTCCTAAGTATTTTAATATTCTGCTTCGATTTATGAGAGACTGTTCCAAACCAGATATTTTAGTATTTTAATTTTTTCTCAAATATTTAAGTAGTCTACAGTCACTCTTTTATCATTTAATTTTAATTGATGTTATAGATAAAGTACACTTGATAGCTAAGAAGTACTCAAAGTATAAGGTACTAAAAAAAAGGTATACGCACCTACAAAGTTTTTGTTTTCTTTTAAAGTTTTTGTTTTATTTACTATACTTTATACTTCTAGTTTATAGCATTTGACAACTTGTGTTTGAAAACAGGCGCTGCGGAAGACGAGTTTTGAGTCAAATGTTGAGTTAAAGACTCTCAAAAGTGAACATTCTATCGTCTTATTGAATGTTTCGGGCAACCAAAAATATTGAATTAAGAGGTAAAACTGCATTCTTCGTTTGTATATTGTAATATATTGTTTTTGAAAAGGAATTAATTATGTATCGTTTTTTTTATATCCACCTGTATTTCTTAGCACAAACGATAACTAATCAGTGTTTATTTATTTATTCACCAATTGAACAAAGCTGTTTACAGTAAAAAATATAATCACAGAGACAGAAACTAATAAATATAATAATCATAGATAAAAAGCCAATCTTTTCAAGAATCCATAGATTTAGTCTTGTGCAGTCTTAGGGCGAGTAAAGCTGATAATAAATTCTTCAAGCAGCCGAACACTACATCAAGATACGTGCAAACTTGCCCTGGTTTCACTAGTTGGATATCTTTGAATGGTAATATTTTATAAAAGTAGAGAAACATTTAGCTGCATGCTCCACTGGAATTCAGTGCTAGAGGAATGTCTGCAATATGTTTGTTCTAAGTTATAATCAATACCTTTTACATTAATTCAATAATATAAAAGCTTAGCCGCAACGGTAAATACACGTATATCTTTACTCAACGTGAAAATCAGAAAGATTGAATGTCTATACTATTATAACAGTGTAGATTTAATACTTTTTAGTTTTAACAATTAAAAATATGATTACGCTTTTATTATTTATTCATTTATTTGATGATGATTTGATTTGAAAAGTGGAATTTTATGGAAAAACACATACGTTTATAGGAATTTAAACAATTTTAATAATACAAGTAGGCTTTTGTTACAATGAGACTTTAAGGGATACTCATAGCTACAAAACCAATTTTAGAATCAAATAGTTAAATCAAGACATTCCTAGACCAACTTTCTCGTCTTAGCAAACATTTGCAATTAATAACTTCTCATCCTCACAGAATTAAAAAAAGTAATCTAAAGGAAAACATTTTGACTCATCTACATTAGTCAAAATGTTATAAAAAGGGATTAAAAATAACGACACATATGAAATCATTTTATAAAATATTAATAAATTTTAACAATCATAAAAAGAAGAAACTATATGATGGATATATAAAGTTCATAGTTAGAGTATTTTATTCCATTATATTTAAAACCATTTATAAATAATATAGTCTAACAGTAATTTAAATAAATGTAGCTTACTTAATGACACTTGATTTTATTTTATTAATATTTGAATATCTATAAATCAATCATGTATATCCTAACACCAAACATAGACATCCTTTAAAACCTTCCAAATTTGGCCAAATTATAAAATTTGGTTACAGTACTTCATGCCTTTAACACACCAAAAAAACGTGAACAAAATAGGACATGAACTACATTTCGATACAATTCAGCAGGGTGGTTTATGGGCAGTCATTCATAGCTGTATATCCCCTGTAGGTTATACGATAGCACACTAGTTTATGGCGTTTCAGCCTCATAAATAGAGACTATCATTTCATATCGTCTCAGTTACAGGATGATAAAATTATACTTGAATCGAAATTACATTGTAACTTTATTGTATGAATTTTATTAATGCAGCGGCGAAGAAACTAAAATCAAAATTTAAAGTGTTGTTAAAAACAGGTTAACAATTTATAAAACATATTAGACTGTGTCTGTTTTATAAAAAGCTGTTTATAGAATATATTTACAAGCTTGTATGTATAACATCTGACAACTTAATATGAGAAGTATGCGAGAAGGCAGCGGATAACTCTGCTCAACAGAACTTGATCTTCTTGGACAACATTTTTGGTAACATTCCAAGACAACTTACTTGTAACCCCTCATGGACCAAACTTTGGTTTTAAGCTTCTGACTTCAATGTTTATGAGATGTGATTTTCTCAAAGAAGAGGATAATATTATTTTTTTAATATCTAATATTATCTGTCAATGGACGAAAATTTTAAATAAGGGCCTAATCAATCTCTCACATTCAATGCAGTTTCTTTATATTTGCATTTTTTGTTATGATGATAAGTTTTTATATAGATTCTTGATTAGAACCATACGTGTTAGATTTACTATAGGATGAAGTAAAAATCACGTCTTGCAACAATACTTAATATATTGTAATTATATACAAACAACATATACAGTTATATTATATACAGTTGAACTTATATTGAAATATTTCCAGCAATAAAACCAGCCTTACATAAAATATATTTTGTATTTCTGTTTTATTATTATTCACTTAAGATGGATAAAGTATAACAAGCTGTAAAATATATCTAAGAAATTTAATGTTAAACACGTAACTGAAAATCTACGTAACTACGAGCATATAACGAACATTTAAAATATGAATTTATGTTAAAAAACTAGAGAATAATGCGTAAATGAGAATGACATTAATCGTGTCGTGGATTTTAACTGTAATTTTTAATTGTTTTTATAACTTTTAAACTTTTGGTCACTGATCGATCATTAAAATATCAAAACCTAGTAAATGTTGTAAGCAATGTTATCGAGGAGATAAAACGAGCGATGACAATGTGACAACTTTGAACAGACAAACCATGTCGTTCCATTCTAACGACATTCGAGATGAAACACCTGCTGCCGAGAGTGGTTGCCAAAAGTAGCGCAAACATTACGTTAAATGTGCCCAAAAAAATTCATTGGAAGGATGAATGTCATTTCAAAAGCAAATTCACACATGTCGTGTATTTATCTGGTGAAGTATATTTTTATTGTATCAAAATATTTTTTATATAACAAAGGGAGTATTTTTAGCCTATACTCATATCGTTTGAGAATGCGTCGACTACAAAACACTAGGAGGAAAATACTGAAACATATTTTTGAGTACCCAGAATAAACTAATTGTGTTTAACATCAAGAGGTAACAGTAGAGTACAAACTGGAGAAACCGTTGTCTCAATCCTGGGGAGGCGTCTTAAACAACTGTTTTTACGACAGATATTTTATTTATTTATTTATTTCAATGACATAGTTTACATAATGGCCTCGATAAGTAAAACAAATACTTAACATTGAGGACCATATTTTCTTGTAAACTATCAATAAATTAGAAAAAACAACAATTGTACTAAAACAATTACAAAATTTGACTTATGGGGCATGAGGTGGGTTTAAAAGACTGTAGCTACAGAAAATGGTGGCAAAATATTCCTGTACATATACTGTATAAAGAAAAGTGTTTGATTTACTTCCCTGTGGGAATTAGGTTAGATCATGGATATGTCTACTAAAGATAATGTTTTCAATTCATCAAAACAGCTGTTCTTATTCTTTCATATTAAAAATTCAATACAATAGCCCTGGTAGTTTCTATAGAAACCTGTTACATGTTTTCCAACTTAAAAATCACTAACACCCACCCAGAGCTAAGACATATCCATGTCAAATAAAGAAAACTCATTGAAATGGTTATTAATTTGCCACAGTATCATATTCTAACTTAAAGAAAAATTCCATGGGTGCTCAAATGAAAAACAAAGTTTATTTCAACTTGAGTATATTTAAATTCTCTGTTCATAAAATACAAAAGTTGATGGTGATTATTTTTTACTCTTCAATCACAGCAAAACTTCAGGAATAAAACAATAACAAAAACAATAACAAAACAATAAATCTTACAAAATATGTTTTTGTTGATAATTATTTAAAGAGTTACAACTCTCTATTGAGTGGTAATCAGATAAGTAATAAATAGTGAGTACTGAATGTTCAGAAGCCAGGATCGTGTGCAGCCGAAGCCTTGACAGTTATAAATGCACTGTCATCTTAGGGGCTCTACAGCTGATCTGCAATCCACTTACTAGACCCCAGCTTTCAACAGTAAATAACTTTATAATACGTCTATGACGCATCGAACTGTTCTTTCCTTGACTGGGTTATTTATTTATTTCATTACATGATCTAAAACACCCTAACAATGGAATTAAAATTGTTCTTTTACATTTCTTAAGGTATTCAAAGAGGCATTAGAGGAGCAATTTGAAATATTTACTACATAAAACTTTATGGTCTATACCAGAAAGTAGTTTTATAGCTATTTGCATCCTAATCACCCTTGCTGATTAGGAAGAATTATCGCACAATATTAAACTGTATGAAGTAAGAAAGTGGAAGTTTGCAAATAATCTTTGAACATAAAGATTGACTGTTTGTGGCAGTGATAGCATAGTATGACATGCTCAAGTTTGACATTAAGATATTGGTATGCTGATACCAAGAAAGTGTTGAATCAGTTTCTACCCCTATAAAATTTGTAGATTCTACAGTGTCGTATTGTGAGGTATAACTGATCAATCAGCCTGAGGGACTTTGCAGTAGTTGATGTGGAAATTGATTTTATCAGGATTTAATTGATAAAATAAAACTTGATTACGTTAGTGAAATTTAAAGTGAAAGTTGGAGGTGACGAAATGTGGATAGTTGTGAACGATGGTTGGTGGATTTAGTGTTCTCTTGTGTACGGTAGATTAAGGTCCGTACTATTGAATAGTAGGCCTACGTTAAACCGCAAATACCATCCTCAGAAATTAGACCAGTTTGTAATTCAGAGACAGTGTTTCGGATTCCACGTTAAACTGTAGATCCCTTAGTTGCCATCGGCTGTTGGGCTATTAGTTAACAGTCCTGACTAACATGTCAGCCTTAGTCAGTAACAAGACTACAAGATCGCGTCACAACCATCTTACACTCAATCCTCATTTATACTTAATATAAAATACCTTGTTGTAGGGTCACCATTTCAATAATGTAATCCAAATGTTGAAATCATTTTTTTTTAGATAGTAGATTGTTTCGATCAGAGAATCTATACCAGGAGTTGTCAGCGTAAAGTTCGATTAGTTTGAGCTGGAAACTAAGTCGTTAAGGACCCCAGACTCCCTAAAAGTCAATGGACCGTCTTAGCGAGGGACCTATCTCCCAACCACAAATGGCTGACCTCGTATTCTCGTAACCCATAATTTATTTTCTTATCTCATTCCATTATCGTTCGCAAATTGAAGATATAGCAATATTGGAATATCTCTTTCTTTCTAGTGTCAAACACAATAAGCATCAGTGTAAACGAACTTGCAATAAATTTTGTTATGGGTTGGAAATACATTTAGGTATTAGAATTCACCTTAACAATAGTGTAATTAATACTATATTAAAAATATTAAACAATGTATTCCGTAAATATTTCGAAGCTTTTATATAACAACTATATATTGCAAAGTTTTAAGTCAAGTAAATCATTAATTTCTAAACGAAATTAATTTCGTTAAAACATACAGTAGTTAAGGATGCTGTTTATTTTGTAAAGAAGGGAGATTTATTGCGACCATAAATTTATCGAAATATATCTGAGGGATTAGCCGGTTGGAGTAATTGCCCTGGAAGATATCAGCCAGGTGGCTTAGATAGCGATAAATCAGAACGTTCTGATGGATTCCTTCTGATAATCTACTACGAACACGATATCGTTGTTGAACGTAACTGACTCTGTATTTGAAAATTAATGTAGCATACAGATCGACAGACATACTATAGAGATTTCATAGTATATGCCAAATACCTTTTAACCAACCGATTAATTTTTTTAACAAAGACATGTTTATCTAGGATGTATGTCTAATGCACTTTCAGGTTTGGTCCGTAAAGTAACCTTAAACATCACAATTTTTAATTCAAGTTAAATTGAAAATTTCCGAATCAGTTTTCCTCCAAGAGCCGATTCAAAATAGAAAAACTTGTCAGTAAACCAATGTTTACTGTGTTTTTATGTACACGTTTCTGTATCTTATGCAGTAAAGATGTACATCTAGGTTTTTACAAATATATTTAATATTTAGGAGTCTAAGGCTTAACTAGGACGCATAATGGTGGTTTGGGCACTAAGCCTGAGCAATGTTTCAAGAAGTTTCAGTTAGGAAGTAGTCCTATGGGAAACATTTGTTTGTGGTGGGGCACCACGGTCTTTCCTCTAGGGACGACTTTCGTCACAAACACACTGTAACCTTTAAAATTGGAAAACAACGGGTTTGTAGACATCACATCTCCTTTTGTCGACTAAATATGACAAAGTTTCAATTCACATTTTACATTATAATCTAAATATTGGTTGACTCCAATTTAGTTAAACAACATTATATGAAACATGTTTTGGAGAATAACACGTTTTTCACTTCATTTATTATTACATTAGCCTTTAGAAACTGAGGTTCTAATGTATTGACTATTGAGGAGGGTCTCGAATTAAGTTAGGGTCTAGGGGGTTTTATAGGGGTGTAGGTGTATGGGATGGATGTATAATTTAGGTATTTTTTACGTATATTATTGACATTTTTTTATTACCTCTCTTTTTGACAGTCAAACAGGTGGAAGTCTTTTAAATGTGTGCATTCATTAGAGATGTCCTTGGAATCTCAAGGTTTAGTTGTCGGGAAGTATCTCGTTGGATGTATTAAGTAAGGGTTTGGTCTACGCGTTTAGGTTTTTGGAATATATGTTATGTAGCTATTTTAAACGAAGTATGTATAAGGAACTTGAGTAGGATAATTGTGGCTGCTTTTACTGTTTAAGGCTAACATTTTCCTTAGACAGGATTCTTAATTTAACCCAACAGACAATGGCATCTATCGATCATATCTAGTACTGTAGGTGATCCGAAGCACTTTCGCCTCTGAAATACGAACTCGTCTACTTATGAGGATGGTCTTTGCGGATGAACGTAGTATTCAGTGTGGAGTATCACATCCATAGACTACCGCTCATAACTATCCACAGTGCGTGAACTCTAAGCTGTTTAGCTATAGGAAAAACCTCTGTCCCAATCTCCATCGGTACATTAAACGCAATAAAATTCGTAAATATATTACACGATACTTTCACATATTAATAATCTTCATGTAAGCTGCATCATAATTTTTATTCAAATTAATAAAATGTTCTTCATTCGTCAAATACTGTTCAATTCTACATAAAAATAAACAATGTAGCAGGTAATAAAGAAAAATCAGGACTATGTAGTTCTTTATACCTACGTAACAAATAAAGTACATTTAAAAAAAACGTTAACTATTTTTTACTTTTTTTTGTTTCTTTTTACCTCAGTGATATTTTGTAACAGTGTCAGAGAGAGATTTTACTCGAACGCTTTTCGGAAAATTGGTTCAAATAAAAAATATATTACTTTTTGTTTTAATTGCATGTAATTTGTGATACAATACGAAAGTGAATAACAATATAAGTTCTATAATATTTTGATTGTTAAACCTAGTTGATTGTTAACTTTATGAGGTTTGTCATTATACATGCGGCTGAGACCAGGTTATATTGTCACACCGCAAAACACACTGGCTACACTATGGTGATCCCTGCAGGCTGTTTGTAGCATTGTACCGATGTAGGAACATGTACCACAACGGTCTGCATATCTACTGAATCTACATTACTACTTGTTCAGATCAGATAGTGGTTACTACTGACATTATTTTAAACGCCTGATATCAAAAGGCAGCCATACGAATGACTCAAAACTACAGAAAGTAGCTTACTATAACTACTAATGAAATTCAAAATTTAATTGAGATATCTCTTTTAATTTAAAGTCATAAAATCATCCTAAGACTTAAATCTCACCCTGTATATAATTTAATTGATGTCTGTGTCTCTACGTCTTCAAAATTGTAGCCCAAAAAGTTAGGCCATTAAAATATAAGGTCTTAAAGCAATTAATTTAGTCGAGATAACACCCAAATACAATCAAAATGTGGATGGTTGAATATTTCCTATACACCATTATGATTGCAATTGTAAACTTCATGACGGTGCATATTGTGGATAAAAACAATGGTGGGTACGGAATTGAGCATGCACATTGTAAACACAACTTTACGCCACGAGTTATTGGTTATGTTGTTTTATTCCGGCCACTTTTTACTCACACAATAACTACAGGTGGCCAGTTTACAACTTTACATTACAAAGGTACCACGAAGAATTCCTCTTCTAAAAATTACAGGGTGTTTCAGAATTCCCTACCAATACTCTAGGGCATTGTTCCTGGGTAAGAAACATATCTAAATATCGTATTTAAATTGTTCGGAATTCCTTAGTTACTCATACAGCCTCCATTTTGTTTTTTTCTCTTATGATTTTTTTCTGAATAATGGTTAAACCTACGGAGTTGAAACTTTGCACAAACATCTATGAAAACTAGACAAAACTACAAAAAAATCATGACAATTTCTCAAATTCATAAAACAAAATGGCGGCTATTTTTTCAAATAGTTGTTTTTCAAATAACTCTGTAAACGTTAATTTAACAGAAAATTTTCAAAAATAACTTTTTTTAGGTAAATAAATTGACACCAAATTGTTTTAAATTAGATCCATATTAACCGAGATGTGGCAGCTTTAGTGATAGGTGACCGCTAGAGCTTAGTTGCAGTGCATGTCAAGGCATGCAACGAAAGTCTGCCCCAGTCTGTGGTGTCAATCGATTTGTAATTACATTACCTAAAGAACGTTATTCTTGTAAATTTTCTGTTAAATTAACGGTTCTCGAGTTATTTGAAAAACAAAATTTTAAATGGCCGCCATTTTGTTTTATGAATTTGAGAAATTGTCTTGATTTTCTTGTAGTTTTGTCTAGTTGGCATAAATGTTTGTGCAAATTTTCAACTCCGTACGTTTAACCATTATTCAGAAAAAAATCGTAAGTGAAAGAAACAAAATGGAGGAAACAAAATGGGCAAAATGGAGTAAATAAGGACTTCCGGACAATTTAAATATGATCTTTAGATATGTTTCTTACCCAGGAACAATGCCCTAGAGTATTGGTAGGGAATTCTGAAACACCCTGTATTTTACCATGTCTGTATTTCTCTGTACTTAAAATACTTTGGAATTGAAACTACGTAAACTAGGATTGAGAGGAACGTAAATAATTGTTTCCAGTCTGGGATCTATTGGTCCTAGTAACTTATGAATTTATGTACTTATTTTGTTCTACGTGTAAAATAGTCTTAGCATTTTGAAATAATAAGCTACAATATCACTCACGAAGAAATATAAAAGTGGGTATAACACTATGAAGAAAACGCAATAAACGTTTAACATAATTATTTACCGTTATTTTTATTTATGAAATTACAAACTGACAAAGCTTGGGACGTATTTTTACGTGTACATAAGTGTCATTTGGTTTCATTGCGAGAGTGAAGTGTCATTTGTGACACATAACTATGTTAATGACAAGCACCAGCTCATTAATTTTCATAGGTAATTACTCAATACCACACTAAACAAAGACAGCTGGGTACAGTTTCGAACCATCAAGTTTAGTATCAACACAGTGACCTTCATATTATCTCCTCTATAGCCATAAAATAGAATATTTTAAGACTTCAAATACCTGGGTGTAACCATAGACGAAAAGAATAATGAAGAGACCGAAATTAAAATTAGACTACTGCAGGGGAATAGATGCTATTGGGCCCTTCAGAAACTGATCAAGAGTAAGATACTCTCTAAAAATACTAAATTAAGGCTGTACAAGAGTATGATTCTACCTATAGTATTATTTGGATCTGAGATCTGGTCACTTACCAAGAAATCGGAAAAGAAACTTATAGTGTTTGAGAACAAAGTTCTTCGTTCAATACTTGGACCAGTTTATGATCAAGGTACATGTAGGATAAGGACCAACAGAGAATTAAGAACTCTATATCAAGATCCTGACATCATTGCTCTAATCAAAAGCAGAAGACTGAGATGGGCTGGTCACGTTAATAGAAGGGAGCTGGACTTCACATTAAAAATAGCTTTTGAGCATCTTCCACGAGGCAAACGACCACTGGGGTGCCCAAGACTAAGGTGGTGGGATCAGGTGCAGAAGGACATGCAGAAGCTTGATGTTGCACCAGACCTCATGCAGGTCCGAGACGGATGGCGTGCGGCTGTTGGCGAGGCCAAAAAACCTTTACGGTTTGAGTGGCCATATAGGTAAGGTATAGCCATAAAAATCATTTTTACATTTGGAACTTCAAACTCAGTGGTTAAATGGAACAAAGAGCTGTCTAAAAGAAAGATGAATGAAGTAGATTGTACCTATAAGTTGAGATACAAATTATACAATTACACGCAGCTTGTTCTTCTTCCCAAATCAACATATTCATAGATTTCAGGCACCGTTTCATTCAAAACGTACTCTGCAGCTACATAGGTAATAGAAAAGTGACTCCAAAAACTATACTAGATAGACAACTTCCTAATTTTAAACGTCTAAAAACACCATATAAAGTAAGTGTAGATGTTGATAATAACTAAATCAGTTACATCCACGACCACCAAACGGAAAAAACCTTCCCAGTCAGTCATTGATGAGGCAGAGAGCTAACTATTGTTGTTTGACAAGTCAAAACAAGAGAAGGGTTGGTACGGAAGGGCTGAATCTACAAGCATGAGAAAACATTTGCCGATACCATGTGTTTCTGAAATGATTGTCGATGAATGTGATTTGCATTCCTTAAAAATCCTACTATTTTATTTTATATCAAGTGATATTAAGTTTCTGCTGTTGTGTTGTCTTAGGTGAATCATTGGTTTAAGTCAACAGTGCGACAAACTCTAAAATTATAGTAGTGAAGACCTTGGTTTGGATCTCAGTTTAACTTAACATGTTTTAAATTAGTAATATCCCCCTTTACTGTCTGTAAATATTTTCTAAATGTGTTACATATCACATGTGGGTGGATAAAGTGATTGTAAAAGTGTAAAAATCGATGAAAAAATGAAGTCATAAACGTTATGATTGAATGTAGGTTACTAAAAGTTTATAATACATCGGATTTTTGGAGGGATTTGATAAATCTCGATTGTATTCAGCGAATGAAAACAACGTGTGGTAAAATAAACGGCTTTAGATTAAAACGACCATTATGTTGAGTCTTGGAACTTATGAATATTGAAACACCCCGGGGATCATTGAGTGTACGTTGTGATATGATTGCCTGTTTAATAAAACGGAATTGTTGACACTATATATTTAGAACAAATGTTTACGTTTGAAATATATCAAACATTTTATAGGTAGTATTTTCATAAAAGTTTAATCTTAAAGTTCATTACAGCAGGTTTACTCCAGTGAATGTTGGAGTAAAATGGAATAAATTTTTATTTATTATTTTAGTAATTATTTTTTGTTTTTAGTCCGTGAATATGTATTTAAAATCTAAACTCATTTTACTTTCTCCCACTTATATGTTAGTACATGGAGAAAGTATTCTTTTCGTACAAAAAATTAATTTGAGTTGAGAATGGATGTATCAGTTTTTTTAAGGGGGAGATTACTTCTAAGGCACTTCAGCCATAGCGGCTTTTTGCGCACCCCTGTGTGGGTTGCGGCATTATCACATACCGAAAAGCCATTGGTGATTGACGGGATTTGAACCCGGGACCTTGGGCACCAAAGCCCCGCGCTCTACCCCTAGACCAGCGCGCTCCCCAAGGGTCCGCGTCATATCCGTTTTAGGGTCCCCTGAATTAAAAAATGTGGGTTCCGAATCTATAACTCTTGGATAGACATGGTCAATGTAATAGCTAATTATCCTTCACCAAATTAGGTGTAAAATTCATAGCTATGATCTGTAGTGTTTTATCCATTTAACATAAAAAACTTATACAATATTTATGAATCTCATAGTGTGAAAAAGTGCGTCTAAAATATACTTCAGTAAATAAAATATAAATTACAAACATAAGTTTATAAATATAGTAACATATTTATAATTTATACAATTTTTATATAAAAATATATAAAGTATATTTTAAAGTTTATTACATACTGGTTAAGTTATTCGGTATATCTTGAGGAGCAATAGCAAAAATGTATTTGCAGGAATAAGTGTGCATATACACCCAACCCACGTGTCTCACTCATATGTTAGCATCTGCAGACGACGCAACGTCCACACATCAGCTGAGTTTCCATTGTCGTCACATCATTGGCTGCTGAATTATTCTTCTTACTTATGAATAATTCAATATATGTAAAATACAGGAATCAGAGGTATAGAGTTCTATGAATAATTAAGATATAGTTAGTTATTTTTTACTTATAAACCGTAGAGGATTTGAAATAGGTCTTATTTCAATTACTATCTGCCTTTCTGTAACGATAAAAAATGGCTTTATGTAACACTTTTCTGTAAAAATGAGAGCATACACTAAGCCATAGCTTAATTATTACATATATTCAAATTAGTGATTAGTAAAATTTAATTTATCCCTAGAAGTCCATTTAAATATAACATAAATACAATTATTTCCCTCTTTAAAATATTAAGTACTAGCTGACCCGGCGAACTTCGTAACGCCTGACAGTAAATACATGTTAACTTTAAGTTTGGCCATGTCCTGAAGTCGAATAGCATTACGGTTTCATTGTGAAAGGTTATATAATCTAGGTCGCGGCATAGTGAATAACAATATTGAAACAATATTACATATTAATAACATTCCCATAAAACAAATAAATCTTAGTGAATTAATTCACAATTTTCAAATCCAATCCAAACCAAAACTAAGTGCAATACGGCTTTTATAGGAAAGATATACCGGTACAACAGCTGATTATTATGATAAACGTAATAACATAAACATTGTAATTATCATATAAACACGTGATTTTAATCAGACAGAAAATAAAAATATAAATACATAATCCCCCAAAACCGTAAACTATTAACGTGGTGAATAAAGCTGTTCATTTTTTACAGTACACATTTACTTCATAGTTTTTCATTAATGAATGATTCAGATGGCATTGGATAGTAAAGCTAATGGAAAGTAAACCAATCAGCTGTAGCTAAGAAACCAAATGTTTTCATTGTAGACAATTTGTAAACAAACTTACTCTTCATAAGGTTAACATTAGAAATTCAAAACGCCATAAAATGGAAACTTATGGGGTTTTCGAAAATATTTTTTCACTAAAACCTTCCCGGACACATATAGAGCAACTTCCTAAAATTTCATGGCGATCGGATGAGTAGTTTGGCAACGCATAAAGGACATACATACATACATACATACATTCAATTTTATATATAGAGATAAACAAAAACACAAAACATGTACCCCCATTAACCATTCAATTGTAAAATAAGCAAAGCAGGTCCACTGCAATCCCAATTAAGCCTACAAATGTCGTCAACATCCACCCAAGCCAGTCTCTGTTTATTTAAGGTGGACCATGTCACCTCCGTACCACACATTTGCAAGCGAATTGCAAATGTGTAGCCAACCATGAGCGATTGCAATAATTGTTAACTGTGAAAGTCAGCTTTTGATGTAGCTAATTTTAGTGATCGGGAAAGAGATGATCAAACAAGAAAAAAATGTAACTGTAAATTTTCAACCACATTCTAGTATTGTCATACGTACCTGCTTAATATAACGAGAAACATTTTTCACTAGCTAGAGCTGTATGAATAACGTTAATCAATAAAAGTTTAAATACTTTTGAGTATGTGAAACAAATTAGATTTCTAGTTAACCTGATATTTTCAAATCCATGAATACTTTATATACGATGTAATTTCATTATAAAAGCTCCTGTATAGAATCGGTTTTGATTTGATTAAACCTGTATTGGGATAACAGTGGTGGTCCAGCGTGTGGAATGTGATGACTGAATCGATATTCAAATCAAATCAAATATACTTTATTGCCATAAACCACTACCACTTGTACATGCATTGGATTACGTTAAAACAACTTAAAATCAATTACAAAATTGATCACATCCTTCCTCTACAATTAATGTCTTAGGCTTTAGAGACATTATTACAATAGCTACCTCTTTTTCAGATACAAGAGCAGGAAAACAATAAGACGTCTTTAAAATAGATGGATTGATAATTAAGTATAATTAGAGACTTGTGACTATCATAACTTGTACTACAATTTGCCGTTTTGTGGTAAAAGGAAAAATTGAATGTGTATAAATAGTTCACAAACTGAACATATTTAATGTTACGTAAATCGTTATAAATAATTTTATTTTTGTCATTACCATCTAAATAGCTCTACACATTTGGCCTGACTGTGAGATCTTTAAAGGTCTTTTAATACAAGCCATAAATTTATTATTGGTATTTTAGATTTAGGTATTTTAGAAATTTTTCGCACAAAGATCTGTTTCCTTTATTTTAAATATTGTCTTATCAATTTTAAGCTAGAAGTATAAACTTTATTAGATCTTATTAAGCTAAGAAGTTTTCAACTATATGTATTCCTAATTTACAATGAGAGTTGTACAAAGATTACTCAATACAATTATTTCCAGGTATATTTTCTGTTCAATGGTACTATTACATTGAAAATCTCTTATTCGTAAATATAAAATTTGATTAACAGTCGTTAGTTTATTGTGAGAGGAAGATTTATCTGAGAGCTCAGTTACTCAAATAATCCCTACTCCGTTCTAAGTACAGACCCTGGTAATCCCTCTAGCGAAGGTTTAGTATCCTTCCATGCAAATCAACCGGTTCACACAGTGTCTCTCCTTTAGTTTGTTATTTATACGTCTATAACTCCTTAATCTTGGTGGCTAACTAGTAGAATATCCTTAACCTAATTCAACTCGTACTACTACAATTCCAACAGAGATTACTCTTTTCCAATTTTCTAGAGTAGTAAATAAAGGGAATTCAAAGGTTTTTAAGAATACGTTAGTCATTGAAAACTATTCATTATGTAGATTTTACAGTGAAATTAAACCAGGAGCTTAGCGTAACGCTTTCTAATAGCCAACCTCTTTTTTATTTTACATCTGACGGAAAAATCTTCATAGGGGACCTCATTTATTTTAAAACAAAGTTTGGTTCTTAAACCTAATCTACTTAACGTTTTATATAAAAAAAGTTAAGAAGTTCAATTATTAATTTTACGTCTTACAGAAAACTCATTATAGGGGATCGATGTTGGAGTTATTGCTTTTTATGACTTTTATTTCAGATGTTTTCCATCACAATTTTGAGTAAAACAAATTTCTACGACGTTTTGATAACTAAGATCTCCCTGGGAACTTTAAGAGAACTTTCTAAAATTTCATGGCGATGGGCTGAACTGTTTAGCAATGCATAAAGGACATATAGACTTTATATATTTAGTTTTATATACAGAAACAACTCGTATTATGACGAAAAGTCCATTAAACATTAGAATCAAAGAAAACACGAGGAAGGATTTAGTTGAAAACTCAAAAAATTCAACATTGCTAGTCTTAAAATCACCAGATTTGAAGAATCTAAGATAATATTGAGGGATCTTTCTTTAATCAAGCCAATAATCAAGTGGATTAAAGAAAATGCAGTGTTAAATGGAAAATTCAACATATTGTAATGAAATAAAAACAACTTAAATAATAAAAGGGTCGGCCCATTAGAGGTTTATAAAACTCTATGAAGATAGAGAAAATAATTTTAAAATACATTTTTAAAATGCTTTAAAGCTTTTTGGTTTTTTTAAGACAAAGGGTCAAGAGTAAAGCGTTCTTTTAATACGTAGTAGGAATAAAATTATAACACATCGTGTTTCCTAATTAAAAACAAACTTCTTCGTCAATTCGGAAAACAATTCCAGAATGTCGGAATTGTTTGGACTTAAGACAGTTAAGAGCTTTTATAATATAGATTGCCTAAATCTCACGAGAGTTTTTGCCTCGTGTAAAAATATTATTTTCGTAAAGTTTGAAAATATTTTGGCAGGAAGGTAGTAAGGTAGGAGGATAGCAGAGGCGAGCTCCCTCATAGCCAGTTTGTGCACGTACTGTATTCATGTGGCAGATCGTTATTTAGGTGAACCTTCGAATCACCAAGTTTTTTCTTATATTTCCTATTCAACCAATGGAATTTTACATTTCAAAAGAATATGCAAGTTGGAAAACTAGCAAAGAAACAGTAATAACATTGTTGGAATATAATGAGAGCTAGTTTTATACCATATAGAAAAAGTTTTCCTTAACCTTAGATTCCAACCAATAGTTAATTAGTATGTTTTAAATATATTGCAGAGTAAATAACTATCTATAAAATTGTATGAGTAGACTAACACATACTTCCTACAAGTAAATTTTACAACGATAATCTTAATAAAATCATATCCTGAAAAGTTTAACTAAATATTAATTAATATTGTTTCTTTAAAAATAATCATTCAATTTCAAAAAAATAACAGTAAGATAAACAAATATAAAATCTTATTAAATGTTTATATTCCGTTTCTATAGAAACTACAAGAGTTATTGTACTGGAAATTTAATTCTCGTATATAAGAATAAGAACAGCTGTTTAGATGAACTGAAAACATTCCCTTAGATACATCCATGACGTAAGCTATTTCCCACAGAGAAGTAAATACAAACATTTTTTATTTTAATGTTAACTGTGTATTGTAGATGTGTTAGTAGTATAAGGATAACAACTATAAATAATTTAGATTATTTTTAGGTCACATGACTAAACAAATCAGCAAATATGTTGCCTCAGCAACTAAGCAAAAATCAGCAAATTGCATTGCTTACTTTAAGGGAACAAGAAACGTACGAATTCAGACTGGCGCAGTAAAACCCTAGAAGTATGGACAAAGTAGAATGTAAAATAGTTTTTCCTCATACTAAGACGATATTGGAAAATAGGTACTACTGCATTTTAAGCCAGAAAATATACAATCATTTGTACTATAAACGTATTATTCTTTTATCGTATTATTAGTCTCCAGTAATATGCTTACAGATACTTTTCAATAGATCCCTTCGTATTTGGGGAATATAGGATTAAGATAGCTACTCATAAAAGGGTATATTTGAAAAGTGAAAAAAATTATAAATTACAAATAAGAAAATGTACACTTTAAATATGGTACTTCATTTTTTCGTCACGTAATTTAAGTTTTACTAAATCTTTATATATTATAGGTGGCTTTTTATATTATATTTAGGTGGATAAAACCTTTGGTGCTTATTAAAAGTGTCATGATAAAAGATTTCTTTCAATTTGAATGTTAGTGGGCTATTGTTTTCTGAAAATTTAATATTTAAAAGTTAAGTTTAAGTTAATTAAAGTTTTTTACTTTGTTTAAAAAACACAATACATGATTGATGAAAATACATCATTTTAGTTTACCTAAATACCAACAATTTGATACCAAAATAATTTATTTTAAGTGAATAGTTTTTACAAGATATAAATTTTAAAATTACGATTATTTTAGGAAAATATCCATTTTTGTGTTAAAAAACAAAAAGGAATCAAAACTTTAAAAATTAATAATTTTTTGGTCTCTAGTGATACACAACTGCCAAAGATCATAATAATGAAAAACAATTGTTTGATGGGTAGCGATTCTCCTTAAGGACTAAGGGTAAAGGGTTAAGGACTAAGGACCAAGAGGTCACGGTGGAAACTCCGCTTCAGTATAATGTGTTTCACTCCGTTGGCTCTAACGGCTTTCCAGATCTGCGGTTGGATGCTTAATTATTTTTTGAGATTACGCTCTATTGCAGGGTGAAATTCAAAATACCAAACAAGATTTAAAAACATCCCTTCAGAAGTCTGACGTCAGAACATCTTTATTCATACAATAAAAATTTCTATAAAGAAGTCTCATTAATCAAGTAAGATGCGTGTGGGATCATATACTTTTAACAACTACATATTACAATAATGCTAATGCAGCAACTAGTTCAGTCCATTCTCAGTCTAAGCTGATTTCACCAAAGTCCTGGGGGGGGGCTCCAAAACATACTTATAAGTATAAATAGTTATATAGTTATATATAACAACAAATAATTTTCCTATAGTTTATTACAATAGAAAAAATACCCAATAACAAAAAAATGGAATCATAATACAAGCCAATAATGGATACAAATTGATAAATTAGCAAATAAATCTCTGAAAATAATTCATAATTACAACATTCCCTTTGATATGTAATATCATTATTTTCAATGTTAAACCCCCTTTCGACTATATCTAAATTTTAGTATTATATTGATTACTAGCCCTTTTAAATTTTTTTATTATTGCAATTTAAAGGGGGGTTAAATAAAATAACTGAAGTTAGTATTAAATTATTGTAAGATTAAAATACGATATAAAGGTATTAAACTATGACACATCTCTATTATCTGTTGAAACAACTTTTTATAGTTTGTAATGTTTATTTTAAAGATATATTAGTTATTTCGAACAGATTTAGCTCCAAGTTTAACAAATAAATTCACAAAAATTGCGTGACCACTAGTATTAGGCAACAGTCCAAAGTGCTCCTATTGCAAAACTTATTTCGCTGAAAAATGGGTTTTAACATAAAGGTACATTTATTTATCTCAATAACTGAATTGGTGGAGTACTTGTGTATTTTAGTGTATAATAGTGTTAGTTTTTTAATAGTAGAAATAATTTCATTGATAAATTTATACAATTTTACTTATTGCTATTATTTCTAAAACAATTTAGTTCAGTTTTAATGTTGTTTGTAAATTACCTTAAAACATTTTTTGTTGAGTTATATTTATAAATATTGGTTTGAATGTTCGCAGTTTTTCACAATTCAACCCACTCTCTCTCTGTTACGGTTTGAGAAGCCCGTTGAAATTGAGATCTCCCCAAACACATTTTTTTGGAAACTATCTTTTTGTAAATAGCATAAACTGTTAAAACTGTTAAATGCACTGCCGGCTACCTTAAAAATTAAGGTAGTGTTTATAATCTTTTAATTTAATTGCAGTTCAGGGCTGTTGAGAAAAATTTTAATGAATTTTAAAAGTTAAAACAGATGTGGAAAAGTTCAGAAAATGAGTTAAGAATCTTTATCTGTTACTTTGTTAATACAGTATTAAAGACGTTATAGTTTAATTTTGCGACTATTTATGTTGAACGAATTGTGTGATGATATATAATTTTAATAATAATTCCTGCATGGAAAATTCATTTTATCACACTATCATGCAGTCTGTAACCGTCTTAATTAAAGAGATTTGAGTTCGAGTTTCTGAAATAAATGTACCTCAAGTTTATGGGTTTGTAAATTTAACATGGGCGAGACAAGAATGTCGGACTTCCATTGAGTAAAATATTAAAGATTTTTTTGTAACTATACTACTGCTCACACAATATTTAAAAGTGTTTCCTGTAAAAATAACGAATTGTCGTGATTTGTTTAGTAAAGGATGTCGTGACGAATAAACTTTAATCAACAACATTGTTTCATCTTGAGTGACATTCCAATCTTGTCAGCTTTGTTTTATTTTGTGAATGATGGTTTTATTAAATACTTGTACCTAAATTATACGAGAACCGTTCTGGATCCCATGAATATTTTAAGCTATTTGCCAACAGAAAAGAACAAACTTGGAGAAATTTAAAGGGCAAGAGAACCAATATAAGTGTTTTTGATAGAAAAAGAAACTTGCAATTTAAAGTTCGTACCTGATTACGATACATTGATTGAAATTCATTATTAGTTGTGTTGGATTTATGTTAATTCGATTTTTACTACGGGAAATTACCATCACGATTTTAATTTAAACAAAGTTTCACGACATTTCGGGATCTGGACGTATTTTATTTCATGTGTATGTAATTGTCAGTAGTTGGTATTGTTTGTACGTTTTTTGAGTGCTTTACCTTTTGTTTTCAGCTCTATACCAGCTCAGTTCGGAATATGTACTTATCGTGTTATGTTTTAGGTACTAGCTAACCTGAGGACGGGATCAGATTCCAGATCCCGAAACGTCGTGAAACTTTGTTTTACTTAAAATCGTGATAGAAAACTATAATTTGTCTAATTGTGTCTAATTTGTGATTTTCTAATTGAAATTTTAATTAATCTTAATGGAATCTAAATAATTTCGAAAATTTATTGACAACAAATTACGTTATGACACACAAAAACGAATGAAACGAAAAAACCTACACAAATATTCACACGCGTACTCTCCATATTCTTTATTTGTTTAGTTTGTTGATAAATACAAAATTCCAAAGGTCACATGATTGATTACACCATTTTCCATTATACTGACATACTTTTTAATAATTTGTTAAAGTTTTTTCTAGATTTAAATCAGTCAAGTTTAAGTGTAAATTTTCAATAAAATTCGTGTTTTTTATTCTAAAAATTTTGTCGAGTATGTAAAATAAAAATTGGAAGTATTGAGAGGATATTTAGTTTATTATATTTGCTTGAACTTTAATTAAAGTTACATTCTTCAGATTAAACACTAATAATAACGAATTATGACGGTTTCGTTTTGAAGTGTAAATATAATTTCCCTCGTGAAATTCTCATTTACCAGCATGTTTTACCCGGACATATCCCAGGGGTTTTCTTTGCACTCTGCCGTGCGTTCATAAATTAAGACGTCCAACCTCGCTAGGGCATAAACCTGCATCTGCTACTGGAACTTCTACCACAATTACCTGTACAACTGAAACTCTTGCAAAACATATCATAGTGTTTTATACTATTTAATTTATATTAATGATAGTTTACTATTATATAGCTTTTGTAAATATAACATTTCAACTACTCTCTTAAACATAAAGGTTTTTTATCAATTTATTTTAAATATTTTGATAATATGTACCAAAATGTTCTCCAAAATATTTTTTTGTTCAATGAATAATTCAAGGTAAATTTGAATAGGTACAAACGTCGGTCCATAATAAAAACCATAACGTGATCTTCATTGGAAACTTATCCATATAACACAGTATGATCAATGAGGTGATTTGTCAACATTTACTGTTAGAAATTACTGATAGATTAGATTTACTGATGGATTAGATTATTGAAATGGCAACCATACCACAATGTAGGTATTTTAAGCCAAGTATGAATGAGGATTGAGTGTAAGATGATTGTGGCACAATCTTGTACTTACTTTATACTTTACTTTATACTTTTAACTGAAATGGCGACCTACCCAGGTGGGTATTTTAAGTCAAGTATGAATGAGCAATGAATGTAGGATGATTGTGGCGCGATCTTGTAGTCTTGGTACTGACTAAGGCTGACATTTACCTTAGACAGGACTGTTAATTAATAGCCCAACAGCTGATGGCAACTAATGGACCTACAGTTTAACGTGGAATCCGAACCACAGCCTCTGAATTACGAATTGGTCTAATTATGAAGATGGTCTTTGTGGATTAACGTAGTATTCAATAGTGCGGACGTTAATCCACCCAAGAGAACACCACATTCACCAACCATCTCTTATAACTATCCACAATTCGTCACCTCCAAGTAGCTGGATTACAGGACGTCACCACCGTCCCAGTCATAAAAAATGTAGTCTTGTTACTGATTAAAGCTAATATGTTCCCTAGAAAGAACTGTTAATTAAAAGCCCAACAGACGATGGCAGCTAAGGAACCAACAGTTTAACGTGGAATGCAAACCACGGTCTCTGAATTACGAATTGGTATAATTATGAGGATGGTCTCTGTGGATTAACGTAGTATTCAATAGTGTGAACGATAATCCACACAATAGAACTATCCACAATTTGTGACCTCCAAGCAGCTGGATTACATGACGACGCCACCATTCCAGCCCAACTCAAAATTGCCTGAATTATGGTTATATTCGGATTTAACAGCACGGTAACTTAAGGGTAAAGCACTGGTCTAGTAAGTCAAAGGTTTCTGAATCGAAACTAGGGACCGGCAACTCCTGACAGATCAAGTTGAACAGTCTCATCTGGAAAGACTATGTGCCTAGAACTCTAAGGTACATCGTTGTCTTAAATTCAAGGGTGATGGGAAATCAAGACTAAAAGTAATAAAAACATTCATGTTAGCTCTTCATAAAATGTATTTATTATTTATATTATCCTACTATAACATACATGGTTAACAATGTGAAAATCATAAAATAATACAAACAAAGCTAAGTTTGATTCACAAACTTAACCACGAATATTTTTTGTACAAGGTATGGTTTTCAGCCTAAACACGATTACGTTATTATAGAATAGGTATAAACGAAAACTACTTTACAAGAGAGAGAGAGAGAGAATAAGGCAGAGGATAAACCTCGAGTAGGGGGGGGGTGACGTCACTTGATAGCCGACTCTTACTAATTGGTCTGCAACATCCCGCGGCGAAATAGGAACCACCCCTCTAACCCTAGCTGTGATACCTCTAATCCTTATATTCTAAGCTATACTTCGTCTGATACAGATGCTTTGTCGATAGATCTTTAACACCTACTTTCGTAGATAGCATTTAATTAAGGAATTTCCTATGGAAAAGTTAGCTATTCATAGATCCGCGTGGTAATAGTTAAGCTTGGGATCATTATAGAAGCTTATATCTTAACTCCCTGAACACCTTTTGGCGGTTCATTGATTTTTTATGAATATTACATAGGTACATAAGCATATATATGAGCCACGATAATAATGGTCTCAATTATTATCCACTTATAATAATGTTCGGTGGAGTTCTTCGTTTCTGTAACATCTTGGACACATTCGCTGGGCTAAATCGTACTAGATTACCTACAATTTTGGGGGTGTTTTGTACCCCAACAATGAGTTTATCAATGTATGTATGTGTATATTTGATTTTTAAAATCTAATTTTCCTTTTCACCATTGGACTAAGACTAAAAACACACAATCTAGTATTTGAAATCATAACTGTCATAACTCATACTTCTTAGTATATATCCAGTTTACCTTAGGCTGAAGGACTAAAAGAGTTTTAATCAGCTGATTGATAATAAAACGATGTAATATTAATGATAGATAAATTTATTTAACGATTTACCGTGCCATTTTCTTTGTTTGGGAAAACTATGAACATTTTTTTATTTAGTTTGATAAAAATAACTTTAATATTTTAAAGTTTATTGCTAATATTTTTTATAATTAAATTGAATTATAAATTTTATTTATTGATTCTTTCCCTTTTACCCCAAATTCCCTAAAGGTATCCTTTTGTACCCCGGATTCCCTAAAATATCCCGTTTCTCCCCACCCAGGATTCCCGAAGATCGCCAAGCTTGGCTGGATGGTTGAAAGGTGTCTATTTCGATAAAAAAAGTTAGTAAACGTCGGAAAAACGTTCTTCCTCGGAGTTTTATCCTTAATTATGTTATTAGGGAGTGAAATAAATGCATTTTAGTGATTTTGCCCCACCCCGATTCCTCTAATCCATTAAGTAGTCGAGAAGCTTTTAGTGTCATATTTTAACCTTAAATCGTAAGAAAACGATTCATGGAGTGGATCTTCTTAATTAGGTAGTTAGAGAAGTAGAAAAAGTTCATTTGAGATAGGTTTGAAACAAGTGGATACAATAATCCTATCATCTACTGAATTTAAAAGTGATTAAGAGTACAAACTTCTTGAGAATATCTTTCTTATTTTAAATTGATTACTTTTGAAAATTATTGTTTGAAAGCTTAAGAGTCTGCATCAGTGATAGCCATCTTGGATTTTAGTACCGTAAGAGCAATGTTTAATTCTGGCGCCTATATCTTCTTGACCTATTGTCATAAATTAACGGAAGAGGTGTCAAATTAAAGGTATTACAGTCCTCCAGGGCACCACCTTACAGAACTTCTTATTTTCGCTCTCAATAAAAAAAAGATTTATTTTGTAAAATATTCCTGAATTTTTGTTTTTATATCAAGTTAAATTTTTGAACATATTAAAAGGTCATGCCCTTGAGCCACATCTCATCAATGTACTTCCAAAGTTTTACATTGATACTTTGATAATTAACACCACTACGCCATAGTGAAGGTACGCTCAGTCAGAATTTAACATTGCTCTTACGGGACTAAAATTCAAGATGGGTACCACTGATGTAGTCTCTGAATGTCCATGAATAAAGCATTATAAACACCCCGGGAATCCGTGATAGTTTTCATTTACCTTTTACCACATTATTCTGCGTCAAGTTACAAAAATAAAAAAAAATAAAAACTGACTGATTAAAAATATTTTTAAGTAATTTATTAAGGTATATAAAATATCAGCAGCAGAAATACCATATGTTCATTAAGAGCTCTGCTCTAGTACACTTCCCCACTGATAAAAACACGTCAAAGCACACGGCTACATCCCGGGGCAATACATGTGCTGTAGCAGTCGCTGCTCTAATATTGCCTGGCTTCGGACAACTGTTTGAATATGGCGATCAACAGTATATTTCCAGAACGGTTATGTCACAGTTTAACACTAGAAGTGTGGCACTTTTCAATCCTGGAACGAATAATACCATATTGCAGGTTCCCTTATTTAAATATCACTATGGACACAAATTCAATCTAACGAGGTGCTCTTTGTATTTCCAATGAAGTTTATAGATCCTACCATCAACATCCACACAAGCTATTTATTTTCTGTGGGCCCTAAGTTGTACTATCACTACCACATGTTCAAGTCAAATTGGGATCGCTCAAGATCGGAATTTGTCCCACACATTTCCATTAGCTTCAAAAACTCTCGCAAACAGTTTCACAACAGAATCACAGTAGACCTACTATCGACCGAGAAAGTGCTTAATTCACATATTTAAAGCACACTCAATTGAGTACACACAATTGAGATAGTTAAAGTATCAGCTTATAGATGGCAGCACGACTGACTATTACAATGTCTCTTAATGTTTAATGTGTTCTAGAGTTAGTGTTTATATTTGCTCACTTATTATAATAACTATAATTTAACTCGATAAAAAATTAAAAGGACATCGGGTTTACCTAATTTACAAATATACAGTTAATATAAACAATTTGCAATTTGTCTACACTACAATGTGGAAACGAGATTTGTAACTCATATATCCTACTTCAGAGTTATTTATTTCATATACATAAGTAACAAAGAAGTAAGTATTTACTTCTCTTTGGGGAAAATAGCTTAAATAATGGTTATGTCTAAAGGGAATGTTTTCTGTGCCTTTAAAAGCCTGTCTTTATAGCTTTATGACGTCACTTCCGCTACAATAATTGTGTCTCACAAATTGCTAACACTCCCTTTCCTAAATCATTTATTTCAATGATAGATTTTTTGAAGAATTGTGTCCTTATCATCTGATCTCCTGAAATAGTAACCAGTTTTAAAGAACATTTTAAATAAGCTAATCTATGTACTTAACTTAGAAGTTATTAAAAGTTAGAATTCGACGTCCTAAACTTGCCTTGGCCAAGTTGAGTATCTAAGATATTTTCACCCTGTAGAGATTTTGATTTAAGTAAAATTTAAAATAATCACTTTCATAATAACTTAAACAAAAAATATAAAAGATTAAATAATGAATTTGTAAGCTATAATACAGATTTAGAATTGCATGAAGAAAGTTAAAACTACAAATAATTTGTCAATTCGTTATGCAGCTATAATGTATTTAATTGAATAAACATTCATAGTACCAAAGCGTAATATCAATAAATAAGCCATCCGAAAATATTCCCTAGATTGTTCTGGAATGACCTGGTGACATTTAGGCCATGAAGTTGACATTGGAGCTAGTACACGATATGACCAAAAAATTGATCTTTATAGTCTACAGGACGTACCTCTACTCCTTTTGGAATTTAATCCCATAAGAACGATGTTAATCTTGCGAGAACATTATTGACCACTTGATAGTCGTAAAAAGGTTTATTAAAATCTCAAACTAAAGGCAAAGTAGTAATCTATAAAAATCATAAAAATAAAATAACTTGTTAGTTATCGTGTATGGTTGCCTGGTTATAAGCACATAATGATGTTCTATATTGCTAAAACTAAATATTCCGCCTGCAAGGCTCATAAATGCGTTATGTTCTT
This sequence comes from Nephotettix cincticeps, assembly GCA_023375725.1. Lineage (NCBI taxonomy): Eukaryota > Metazoa > Arthropoda > Insecta > Hemiptera > Cicadellidae > Nephotettix > Nephotettix cincticeps. The sequence continues at coordinate 66,542,856 of CM041785.1, forward strand.
CATATTAATGTTATCATTCCTCTAAAGTCATGTCACTCAAATTTAACATTCATAAACGAGACAAAGTTTGTATATTCACGATCTCACTCCCAAGAGTGGTATATTTAACAGGTAGCTAGAGTACACAACAATTAGTGGATGACGTGGGTCTGTATGTTAAATTACTGTGGACCATGATGTGAATATTAATGATGCCTCAGTTTGAGTTTGTCGGTAGATAGTTCGTGGCGTCGCGAGTAGAGTAAGGTTCAGTGTTAAGTATCTCCTTGTGACACTGAATATTAATGTCGCCATTCCCTGGTGTAATGAAGAAACCACATTGGTATTGTAACAAGTCGTTAAAATATCCTATACTAACTTATCTAAGAGTTTTTTCAACACCCTGAGTGGCAGAGCTATTCAACACATTTGCAAGACAAATTGGGATTGCTCGTGGTCATGATTCGAACCCTCATCCCTCAGAATGGCTTCGACCATTGTACTCGTCAACACAACGGTCTCAACAATACACCAGAAAGGACCACCGTCTGATAAAGCACTTTTTAGGCTATAGAAGGTACTCTAGCGGAACAAAAATGAACTAACTCAACGGATTCACGATAGTTCATGTATTAACTCGTAGATGGCAGCACCGTGGCGGTATTCACGATAAATAGACGCTGCAGTGTCTTTACCAATCTGAAGGTTAAACTTCTTTTCTTTACTATACATTACTTCTCAGTTTTAAAATCAAATTGTACATGGGTCTAAATTATTACTTATTCTTTTTATTCAAATAAATACTTCTGTACTAATTATTACTAACTAATTTGAAATTGAAAAATAGAAGTACCTCGGGTGCGCCTCGAAAAACTAACTCATAAGATGTTATGTGTATTAGAATGTTTAATAATTTCCCTTTGGCTTTGACTAGGTTAAAATTTATTTAAGAACAAAGTCCATCTAATTTTAGTAAATAATTCACTTTAAGGAAGCAAAAACTACATAAATTAGTGCACATGTAATTCATACCTAACTCTAGGCATTCGAACTACCTGCTTCTAATTAAATTGAGATAGTATTTTTTCTATTTTTTCCATGTATGTCTTTACACTGGGAAGGGTGATAGAAATTTGTAAGACGAAAATTTGAAACGTAACAGCTGTTTAGACAAACTGAAAACATTCCCTTTTGACATATCCATGATCTAACTTATTTAAAACACACATGACGATGTGCAGTAGTTTGCAAGAGGTTGCAAGAGGGAATAATTAACTTGTTCATTCATATAAATATAAGTGAGACAAAAAAGTCTTATATTTAATATTAAAACCAAATATGTTTTACTGAAAAAGGTTTTTATTGATAAAAATCCAATTTCAGGTTTTAAAAGTATTTATAGATGGGCTTTACTTATATCACGTTAGATGTGTTCTGAATCCAGTAACAATGGCGAATGAGAACTAATCCCTACGTAACAGGATGCCTGTAGGCCACCGCGTCATCCATACAACAGGGCTTACGTTGGCCTGGTTAACAGAACAGTACCACGTTAATCTGTGGACAGATTCCATAACTTTGTAGGGTTGATTAAATTTTAAAGGAGAACGTTTTTAAGTTTGAGTTACTCTTAAAGTGCTGAAGTTAAAAATTTCTTTAGGAAAGTAATTATTTGGTAGCCACAACTTTAAGCTTTTGCTACTCTAAAATTACAGTTTATAATTGCATCAACACCGAAGATAATTAACATTTTTGTAGCAAAAGGTTTACGTAACAGTTTTTTTTCTAGCCTAAAGATCTCAACATACCCAGTTTTTATAACCTGGTATATATTTAAATAATTTAAATCTAGGATATAATATGCTATATATTGATATGCTGACATACAAACTTCTGCCATCTGCTGAACAATAAAGTAGGAAAAGTTTAACACTATTTGCCATTTTATACATTAGTAAATCTGATTAACAAACATGCAGTGATGGTTGACACCACATATTTATCAGGTTATGTCCTCTCAAAAAATAACCAAAATTAACTTATCAGGTTTGGGATGGATCATAAAGTATCAATTGACAGGATTTTTGCTTAACTGGTTTTACCAGCTTGTAGATCTAACCACAGATTTATCCAAAAACACCAATAAAAATGATCTACGTCCATTATAAATGCATACTCTAAACATTATTTCCCATTTTGGAAATTCCTATTTCATACAAAATTAGGAAACCCCTATTAATATGTCAAACAGAATAGGTCCTCATGAAGTGGTTTAGAAATGTTTAATACTCTTACACTTCATAGTTTTAAAATAATTCTACAAATTTATTCAACATGTTTTAAAACTTATACTTCCAAAAACTATAACTTAAGGTTATTTGTGAACCAATGGATTAAAGTGACACTTCTTCTTCCTAAAGAAAACTGTTGGCACCCGAAGGAGTAGTCAAGGGAGACACTTTTCCTGAGGGACAAAAATTATCTTAATTCCATGATGCATAAACACGTTTTCCTTCACTCAAAAAATAGATTTAACAAGTAACAGATTACCCACTCCTTAATAACCTGAATCACTATCATTTTTCAAGTTAACTATCATAACCTAAAAGTAATCAACGAAAACTATCAGCTGACCATTCAAGACTTAAATACTACTATCAGCTGCTATTTTCTGGCGGGTAACTACAGAGTGAGTAACGTTTTTCTTACAAGAATAATTTTATTCTCTTGGGACTAAAAACTACACTTTCGTAGTCCCTTGGACGAAAATTATTACTTAAGAGGAGGATAAGTATTTTTTTATTTCTATAAAGTTTTGTCTTTAAAAAAAATTAAACCCTAATATGAAAGTTAAAACATCCCAGGAATAGTAAAAAATATATAATATCAGAACTGTAAATTGTAATGGCACTTATTACATATCTGCGGAAATAAAAACATATACGACCAATCTAAAGTAAGTATGGCGTCTGTAGACGAGGGATAGGACTCTTTTACGAGCGTCGGTCTGGACTGTAACGGACTTGCTGTGTGAAATAATTTCACCAATCAGCTTAAGTGTTCCTAAAATGACACATTTATTATTAGGAAAGGAAGGTTACACTCTACTCAGGAGCTCAAGAATTTATTATAAGAAAGGGAAGATCACAGACTGCCATTAAGTCGAGTTTACTCACTGGCACTACTTACTACACAAACACATTACGCACAATAGTTTATATGAACTGAAGACATATTCATGATCTTAGCTATTTCCCAGAAGGAAGTAAATACAACAATTTTTGTTTTGAGTTCATTATGTAGGATTTGTGTTATTTAGGTTTTTACCATAAATACTTTCCACCACGACTTTAGGTACAACAAAGTTTCACGACGTTTTGGGATATAGAATCTTATCCTGTCCTGAGACAAGCTAGAACCTAAAACATAATATCCGATTAGTACATAATCCAGACTATCCTGGTTTATGGGTGAACAAGTTTAAAACAGTCAAAAACCTAACTCAAGTACAATATACCAACAGCTACTTATATAAGAAACATTATACGTCCACTCGTCACAAAGACTCAAAGAAAACCGAGTCTAGCTTACGTCTATTTTAGGTTTTTGTTCACCTGAGGACGGGATCAGATTCTAGATCCCGAAACGTCGTGAAACTTTGTTGGAAAATCTAGATAGCTATGGATCATTTAATGGTATAGTTTAGAATTTTTTTCGGAAACAATAGTTTCTCCATGTACTATGTATAGTGGGGAAAGTAAAAAGAATTGATGCCAGCATACTCTACAACCTATCAATATGTCATAGATAATAAACTGGAAAATATTTACACATTTAAAAAATAAATAACACGACATATATTTTTTGAACACTAAATATCATTTACATTTTTTACTTTAAGATTTCTTGAGTACATAATGAAGAGAAATTTGTCCATAATGTAATTTTATAGCACTAGTAGAAAATTTTCAGGTTAGAAGAATAGGGTGAAGAAAAGCAATGAGTTCTTGATCCGAATATCAGTGACAGAAACTAATGGAGGGATAGGTAATCGAACGGGACTGTGACCTGAATGTCTTAACGATTTATAGAACTAACGTTTACTTTCATTTGAGTTGTAACATAAAATAACCTTCACGACCTCCGATAAATCACGTTTTATAGTGAAACTATAAAAATATTTCAAAATTATTTATTTACTTCACTAAACAGTCCATTTAGATTAGATTATTGAAATGGTGACCGTACCACAAAGTATTTGTTTTGAGCCAAGTATGAACGAGGATTGAGTGTAAGATGATTGTGACGCGATCTTGTAGTCTTGTTACTGACTAAGGCTGACATGTTCCTTAGACAGGACTGTTAATTAATAGCCTAACAGCCAATGGCAATAAGTGACCTACAGTTTAACATGGAATCCAAATGTTCTACTCATCACAGTCTCTGAATTACGAATTGGTCAAATTATGAGGATAGTCTTTGCAGGTTTATTTAGTTTTCAATAGTGCGGACATAAATCCACACAAGAGAACACTACACCAACCGACCATCGGTCAACTATCCACAATTCGTGTTCTCCAGGTAGCTGGATTACAGGACGACCGTCCTGTTTACTAGGATTCAATGTTTACATTTTGTAATGTCAACATCTGTTTACTCAACATTTTGACAAGTTCGGGGAGGGGGGAAATAAGAATAAGTGGAAAGAGAGTTGATTTTTACAGATAAACTCCTTGATCGAAACTAGTAGTTAAATTATTAGATCAAAATAGTTGAATGTTAGATTTAAAGTTTTCACCTAATGCTTGCCTCCATTACGTTAATTCTGATCCTTTTCCAATGTTTCTTTGTCATTTTGTATATACTCGTGTTTTGCCATTGCCATTTTGTCAAGAATAAAAAATTAAATTGAATCAAAACTAAATTGAAATGTTTCAGTATAATACCTCTAAGCCTTCTAGTGGCTAGTGCATAATGCTTAAAATATTTAGGTGAAATCCAGTAAGTGGTTTTTAATTATTTTCCAATGTTTATCAAAATTACTATCTTAAAAACTATCATAACAAAGTTTCTTCGTTGATTATCATCACCGGAAGTTTCTCAGCTAATGGACCAAGGGAAAGAAGTAATCTCTTACCTTAGAAGCAGTTATCCCAATGTTTGGCTCTCTTCTCGACTTTCACATAAAATCGATAAGAAGAAAACTAAAACTCTTATACGGTTAGCACATTATTTTGATGAATTTAATATAATATTCTGAGCTATTATACATATTTTTTGTAATATCATATACCATAGAAAATCTTATAAACTCAGTTGCAGACGTGTTTTTAACTCCATATACCGTATGTTTCGTGACTCAATTGTACTACCCTTAAAGATCCTTTCAATTTATTCATTTTTTGGAGTGTATAAGCCAAGAGTGAACTGTCTTATCAAACAAATTATTTATCAACTTACATGTTAACCTATAAACTTCTCAGACTGTCACCGTGCTTCGGAAGGCACGTTAAGCCGTTGGTCCCGGCTACATAAGTAGTCGATAGGTCACGTTAGAGGCAGTAGTGCGACCTGAAAACTTAAACATCAGACCTTGGCCAGAAGGTTACACGAAACTTTACTTTACTTATTTATCAATTCTCTGTAAGGATTACAATGATAGATTTGCTGCTGTAAGAAACATTAAATTTGAGGGATTTTATGAATGAAATATATTTAAGTAATTAAGTGAGTTATTGATTTTAACCTATTCTCCATAATATTACCACAGAACTGTGTAATGTGTTTTCCATTTTAAATATCTCAATAACCAAAATGGACCAAAAGTCATGACTCAAAATACAAAATTGTGTGTTTTTTAACTGAATCCAATGGTAAAAAGGATAGGGCGTAAGCCGACTTTAGGCCTAACCTGGTTTAATGTGACAATCCGTTCCAGGTTAGATTCCTAAAGAGTAGACATTTTTTAGTGTGTAACCACGCTTCTTAGAGGAGTGCCACATTCCAAGCTGGCCACCTGTGTGCATAAAGATTTTCTACCGCCTCTCCCTAAAACAAACTACAAGCAATTATGTCGATAACTAGAACTGGGGCCTGGGGGTGGAGCCCTCAGCGAGCGAAGCGAGTATGCTTGTACATATATACCTATATAGTACTTATAACATTTTGAATGAACACCCCCCTCCAAAAACGTGTTCAGGGGGTTAAGTTATGAACTTCCATCATGACCCTGGGCTTAACTGTCACCATGCAGTTTATGTGAATAGCTCACATTTCTATAGGAAATTCACTAAAGAGGTAAAAATAATAAAGTAAGATTTCACAAAAGCGATCTATGCCATGAGTTAACGCCACGCTGTAGCTATAAACTCCTAACTAGTTGTCGGAGGAGTCTCTAAATGCAAATTGGTGTTGAATAAAACTGGCGGCTGTGGTTAAACAAGTCTTGAATGCGGTTTGAATATTAATGATGACATTCACTATTGTAAACTGTGTTCAACTTGTGTGATTCTCTTTAGAATACATTACTAATTGATCTTAGTTATACATATATAAAAATGCTAAAATATGTATTATTATGTACAGTTATTAATTAATTCTTTAAATGCAGCCTATACAGACTTTTTAAATAGGCTAGGATAGATGTGATAACATTTTGTATTTTGGTTTATTGGTATAAGTGAAAAGATCAAAAATGACTGGATCACGTTTTATAATCGTAAATTTTTTACAATAAGCTTGAAAAAATCACAAACATTTCTATAAACGGGTACAAGAGTGCAAAAGTATAAAACTAATACAGTATGTATTTTTTGTGTTTATTTTCAGGACTAGGTCTTGGTCCTAAGTCAGAGAATAATCCACGTTTTATACTTGAGACTTATATAATGTTAAATAACTTTCCATTACCCATTTTCCCATACACATTAACCATTTTCACTATTTCATGTAATTTGTGGATTTTAAATCACAGTACGTAATAAAAAATGTTTATATCAACTTCCCTGTGGGAAATAGGTTAGATTATGGATATGTCTAAAGGTAATGTTTTCACTTAATCTAAACAGCTGTTCTTATTCTTTTGTATTAAAAATTCAATACAATTAGCTAGTAGTTTCTATGGAAACCTGTTACATACTTTCCATCTTAAAAATCGCCAAAACCTCTCCCCTGAGCTAAGACATATCAATGTCAAAAAACCAACAAAATCAAAGGAAACTCGTATAGTCATATTAGTAAGAACAATTAAAACCTAAATCAATATTAACTTTATAATTAATTGGATTCAGGTTTTCTTCATATTGAATTTCTTTTAATTTTTGAATTCAATTGGAAGAATTTCATAAAGAATTGAATATGTTATTTTTGTTTTGTTAATAAATTTAATCATAGCATTAATTTTTGTTCTAAAGCAAATATTACACAACATAGAATTGCAACCCTAGAATCAAAACTTGTAATACATACTTAAACCAGGCTTGCTACTGTTAATAAAATATTCTGCCTATAAACCTTTAGCGTTTAAACCACATCATTATGGTTTAATATTGTTGATTTATTTTCTTAACTGCAACAACAAAGAAATAGTAAAATTAGTTTAAAGGGCTTGTGAAGGTAAACAATACATAATTGTTTTAATGTTATTGGACTTAAACCAATGTGTCTGTGTTTTAAATATGTTTCTATGTTTTTGGAGGTGGAGAAAATCTTTTAATTTTTCATGTAATAATAAGATGTAAACGATGCTGCGTAAATAAAAACATAGAAGCGTTGGATGAAGTCCAATAAGACATTGTTATTAAAGTAAATAAATAATAATAATACTTATTTTTATGTTTTCCTAGGTGCACTATACTTTTATTATGTAAATCAGTTCACTAAATACTTTTTAATAAAATATACCAAGTACCCTTACTTGGTATAGTTAACATTAACATATTTTCAAGAAACATATTCAAAATGCATACTTAAAGCTAAATTTTGTAAGTAAAAAATATCAAGCTTTTTAAAAACTGGTACAAAGAGTAAACAAACGAAATCCGTGAAACAAAGACACGGATATAAATTAATATATAGTAGTATAGAGGAATCCAACTGTGGTGGCAGGAATTGCCACGTTTTCAAGCAACAAGCGAACAGTTTAAACAACGATATTACACGAGATAACCTTTATTTAAGCATCAATATCATAGAATCTAATGGCTATCGCGATTTCATAGTGCAGTTTATTTTTATTTATGAAATATTCATGCCTATTCTTTGATTAAAATCTTGTTTTATATGTAACAAACTGCGTTAACGAAAATTCAAAAGATATTTAACACAAAAAACTTAGCTTTTAAATCGATAAAAAATAAACTTTTAAATTTGTTTATCCTATACAGCTATATATATTAATTATATTAGTACATAACCTATAGTGATCTATTTTACAATCTTTGCAATCACATTTTATAAGATGTCAGATATCGAATTTAATGTCAATAGAGTCCCTTACTATTCTATTGTGTTAATCTAATACTTTTTACTTTTTACTGAATTGGCAACTTACTCAGGTAGTTATTTAAATACTGTTGGGCACTTAAATAACATTTGACTAAGGATGACATGTTCCTCAGACACAAAATTGTCAATGGCATATCTTAGGACCTACAGTTTAACGTGGAGTCCGAACCATTGACTCTGAATTACGAACTGGTCTAATTATGAGGATCTTTGTGGATTAACGTAGTATTAAGTAGTTTGGATGTTAATGCACACAAGAGAACACTACAGCCACCGACCATCACTCACATCTATCCACAATTTGTGACCGACAAGTAGCTGTATTACAGGTCACGCCACGGTAAATAATAAGAACTAGGGTTTTAAGTAACTGCTTTCTTTCAAATTCATATTTGGCAATTGAACAAACAGAAGCTCAAGAGTAATGAGTCAGCTGTGATCTGGTAAGTTAAAGGATTCTGGAACGAAAGCAATGACTAGCAAATGTTGTCAGATCATGAGCGGTCACCTCTGTCTAAACCTCCGGTATCTTTGATTCACTACATAGGCTCTAAACCTATGGTGATGGGAGCATGAATCCTAAAGTAATAAAACCTACTACACTACTTTATCGGTTTATTGCTGTATTGTGTATATGTTATTATATGTTCACGTATACATACATACTAATTCTGAAATATATTGTTATAACACGTTATATACAAAGACCACTTTACAAAAAAGTACAAGGATAATAAAGAGGATGTAAGATGGAAGAGTGACCAAATATTTGACCAATAATATTTGCAACAGCCGATGACTGGGACGGTGGCGACGTCCTGTAATCCAGCTACTTGGAGGTCACGAATTGTGGATAGTTGTGATAGATGGTCGGTGGATGTAGTGTTCTCTTGTGTGGATTAACGTCCGCACTATTGAATACTGCGTTAATCCGCAAAGACCATCCTCATATTTAGACCAATTCGTAATTCAGAGGTCGTGGTTTGGATTCCACGTTAAACTGTAGGTCCATTAGTTGCCATCGGCTATTGGGCTATTAATTAACAGTCCTGTCTAAGGAACATGTCAGCCTTAGTCAGTAACAAGACTACAAGATCGTGCCACAATCATCCTACATTCATTCCACATTCATACTTGGCTCTAAATACCTATCTGGGTAGGTCGCCATTTCAGTTAAAAGTATAAAGTATAAATGTAATTAGAGAAGTAAATTTGAAAACTAAAAGTGGGAATACTAAGAAACAATGGCCAGTCATAATACATGTAGAATCTACAGTAAGTAAAATAACTGCAGAGTAGAAAGAGGAGGAAACGTTTTATACGGAGACAAAAGATGGCGAAAGAGGCTTGTAAGCACAACCGAGTGATCGGAGCTGCTTAACCGATGATGATGTCTATAATGATGATGATGACAATGAAACACAACAAAGTTGAGATAAAACTTCTTTGTTAAACGCGTATACTTAACCCAACGTAGACTACATTTCAGGTATTTAAAACACAGAATATTTATTTAGTAGAATAAATAATAGAAATCATATTTGACGTTCAAAATAAGTTGTGTCTCCAAAGTCGCAGTTTGGTTATTTATTGATCCCGAGGGAGATAAACAGAGCCAGGACAATAACAACCATTTTTCAACCCCTTTCCAACACTTCTTCCCCGCTTATAACATTGATGTTTCCACTCCTACTATTTTTATTTGATTTGTTTCTCAAAATATTTATAATATACAGGGTGTTCATTAAAGTTGGGGAAAAACTTCGAGGGGTGATAGTACTCATCAAAATAAACAAAAAATTTCCTATAAACATATGTCGAAAAATCCTTTGTTTAGCCGCTAGCCGCCATTTTGTATTTTTACAAAAAACTTTATATATCAAGAACTATTTAAGATACAGAAACCAAACTTTGCACACATATTTATTGGCCAAAGAAAAAAATATTCTCAAAGTATCATTTAGTTTACTTAAATATTTTCAAAATGGTGGCGGTTAAAAATATTTTAATTAAAATAACAAAAAACCTTTAACCTTATAAATTCTACATGAGATAAAATATAAAAGCAAACTAAATGATACTTAAAGAATATTTTTCTCTTTAGCCAATAAATATGTGTGCAAAGTTTGGTTTCTGTATCTTAAATAGTTCTTGAATTATAACGTTTTTTGTAAAAATGCAAAATGGCGGCTAGCGGCTAAACGAAATATTTTTTTTGTTTATTTTGATGAGTAATATCACCCCTCAAAGTTTGTCCCCGACTTTAATGAACACCCTGTATGTACAAAAAAGTATAAAACGTTTTTAAAAGCATACTATATTTAGTGTTGAAATTATTTTTCGCGTACACTTTTTTTAGTTTTATACAAACACGGTAATAGTTCTTTAACTTTTTGTATATACTTTTTTTACCTGTTTGGTTTGTAGTAGATTGCAGTATGGGGGTTCTTAGGTCAAACCCTAGAAGAAAATAAACTATTTTTTATGCATATTAATACGTATCTTTCAAAGCTCTGGTGGGGGTTCAGTAATTTGACAGATGCAAAAGGTGTAACGGTCACGTAATATGGTTTTTAGAACAGTCTGGATGACTAAAATACACCGATCAGACATTTCCAAAATCCAAGCTAGTTCCCTCAATGAAGTAAATACAATTGATTAATTTTAGTCTGCACTATGTAGACTTTTTATATGTCTCTTTTACGTTTTAGTTCAGTTAAGTGACTTGAAGAACTTGTATTGAAATGACTTAATAAACCAGTTTAATGGTTTTACAAGAACGATACATATAATTAAATTAGTTTCACAAATCATTATTCACATTAAAATGAATCCACACGAATTCTCATATATTTAAAGATAAAAATTAGTATGTATGTGTACGTGTGATTTATACGTATTCATAATCTGAAATATCTGAAGGCCGAAAGTGATTTATCCATGGAAAAATTTAATCTAAGCATAAACCAGAGTTTATCAGAAAGGGACGGTTGATTAAAGTTTAGATGAAACCCCTTCAGTCTATATGCTTCTTCTGACATCATAACTCTCCGATAGCCCTTAATCAAACTATATTACCGACGAGGTTATTAATAATGCATTTAGGGTAATTCAATATCATTTTCATTTACAACCACTTTATCTATACAAATCTACTTAGATCAAACTATAAGCTAAACTGAATTAATTTTAATATTATTTATATAAATAGTTATTACTCAGAGTGGAAAGGGTTTCCAAGACTTCAACTATGACGTTGGTTTGAGATTTTTGACGTTTAAAAATTTCTCATACTATCACGACAATAGGCTTTTCTGAAAAGTGTAGATGAAAAAGGATGTTACCAATTAAAACATTGTCATTATCATTGTAAACAATAAATTTTTATGAGTAATGACAGTAGATTATTGATCAGATAATTACAAAACGTTCACCCAATGATTCATGGAATATTGCACATTTTTGCAAAACGTAGTTTTATATCAAGTCTCCCCGAGAAATGTCTTGCATATTAAAAATCACGATTAAAAATTAATAATTACATTAAATTACCAAATAAAATAATAATAAACTATATCATGAAACTAACACGTACTTCATCCTTTAAAAAGGTTAACTAGAAATGAAAACCTTAAATTATCACACACGTTCATGTAAAAACCCACAAAAACGCATTGTTAGCATCCAAAATTCTCAATTGAAAATTAGTCATCACATTTTTTGCACACCCCTTACTGCAAATTGAACAGTTTTTGAAAACTATCAGACAAAACCTCCCTCAAAATGTAATAAAACCCCTTTTTTGGTTGGTTTTTACTGTGTACTGTGACCCTATAATGCATATCAAGTGTAAAGCAAAACGTTTAAGAAATATTACATTGATATAAGTATTCCCCATAAGAGAAACATTAGGTGGCATTCTTAAATATCGTCGCTTTTACAACAATTAGTTCGTAAACTAATAATTCTAACAATAGTTTATTTTTTCAGCTATTATTGATGATAATAGACAAACCATTTTACAATTTGATTGAAAAAACATTAAACAAATAGGTTTTTTACATTTAAAACACATAAAGTTTGAACCACCACCTTTCAGACACGTCGTTGAAATCAATACGGACAGGACAGTAAGTTTAAGAAATAGTAGAGCCGGAAAATTATATTTTTAGGTTTTTGTTGAAATTTTGGAAGGGCGCTAGCCATAAAATAAGAAAATAACTGAAAACCAAAATGAAAAAACTCCTGTAGAAAATGTGGATATCGTATATATACACCATATTAAATATGACCCGAATTGGACCAACAGCAGGCTGTGGTACACTACGCTGTATTACTTTAAAAACCAACCCCAAAACGCATTTAAATAATGAAAAGTAAAAAAATCATTAAAACAATAGTTTTCCTTTTATACTATAATACTGGTTGGAGAGTAAAATACGGTACAAACTGTTCCTCTATTCACAAATCCAATGTATACGTCATTATTATTTGTTCTAGTTCATATAAAATCAAATATAATTATAAGAATAATTAAAATTAAATGATTGAATGTATTAAATTTGAAATATGGACTATAAAGTTTTAAAAATAATTAAATACTGGGTTATGATTAAAACAAAATATAAAAACAAGGATTTTAACTTTGAAAGGGTAATATTATACAGTATAATCTGATTCATTCTCTAAAACTCATTTAGTTTCAATTGAATATGATCCAAATTTTACATGAAAGGGTGAATATGTGATATTACATTTCATATAATTAAAGTAAATAAATATAGACTGTTTGATAACGTATTATGATACGTTTGGTAAAGCGTTGAGAAATTAAATTATCGTTTTGCTGATTTTAAAACTTCAGTTTTAAAATCACTTTACTTTTTTTATTTTTGGATCAAAAGTAAACATTTCCAACCCTAAGAAAAAATGAGTCATCTGATGTCGAAGTCACTGGCTGTTCGTCATTATAATGTAGAACAGATAGAAATACATCCACGACAATGGGTGTCATTGGTAGTATCGACAACAATTTATTTATATTGTTCGACAATCAGCTGGTAGTTTATGAATTGCAAGAGCTGAATTTGATAGAATATACCACATTTTAAGTCATGGAAAATCATCGCATGGAGCACGCAGCACGCTGGCGTGAGTAGAGCGAGTTTCATAGAACCTAATATTATTCCCATCAGAATAATTTACTAGTAACTGAGTATGCAGGTTTGCTACAAAAAGGATTGTTTGACATGGTAATGTGCTTATGTTAATGCTGTTTCTAAGTAAAAACGCTATACAAAATTTTATAGAATTATCTAAATAATTATAAGTAAGCGAGTTATACCGATTTATATTTCAATTGCTCTCCGTAAGAGTTACAATGAGTACCTAGCTTTGACACTGTAGTTCTGCGTTCGCTTAAGGAAGGGGTTGAGCTCGGGAGAAAACAATTAGACAGGATATATTGGGGGGGGGGTGCCGATTTCGCCCACGGCGGCAATATTCCTAGGGCTGTGAACGTGTGTTAGGGAATACGTCACTCAACTGACAGATACAGCAGTGCACTGAACTCCTTGATAGGGTACATGCAAAAGTTTCATACTAAAACATAGGTATGTAAATATTACTCTACTTATGATCAGTGACAATAAGTATAAAACGTAGAATTAAGGGAACTAAAATAAAACTAAATTCATGAAAAATGATTATTTTATGATCAATATATACAGGGTGTTCATTAAAGTTGGGGACAAACTTTGAGGGGTGATAGTACTCATCAAAATAAACAAAAAATTTCCTATAAACATATATCGAAAAATCCTTCGTTTAGCCGCTAGCCGCCATTTTGTATTTTATACAAAAAACGCTATATATAAATAATTATTTAAGATACAGAAACCAAACTTCGCACACATATTTAATGGCTAAAGAAAAAAATATTCTCAAATTATCATTAAGTTCGCTTTTATATATTCAAAATTATGGCGCTTAAAAATATTTTAATTTAAATAACAAAAAAAACATTAACTTTAAGAACCACCGCCATTTTGAAAATATAAAAGCAAACTTAATGAAACTTTGAGAATATTTTTCTCTTTGGCCAATAAATATGTGTGCAAAGTTTGGTTTCTGTATCTTAAATAGTTCTTTATATATAAAGTTTTTTGTATAAAATACAAAATGGCGGCCAGCGGCTAAACGAAGGATTTTTCAACATATGTTTATAGGAAATTTTTTGTTTATTTTGATGAGTACTATCACCCCTCGAAGTTTGTCCCCAACTTTAATAAACACCCTGTATAGTCACATGTTTTACAAGTGTCACCGGTTTATATTTAAATAAAAATACCTTCTTAGAGTACTTCATGCTTCACCTAAAGGTCTTTTTCAATTACCTGATAAAATGCTAGAAATGTCTTGACAATATTCGCCATACCTGAAAAATCAACACCACATTAGTAAATGATATGATTATACGATCTCCATACCTGTCAAAATAATTAATTACCTCTAAAAGTTCAATAAGGAAATTAATATCCAGAGTTTTTTACTAACTATTTTAGGAATCATATAGAAGTATACTTGACCTTAATAAATGGTAATACCATTATGATCAATTAAACTTATGAGTAATGTTTAACTTATAGAACATATTAGCTTATAAAAATCAGTTTTACTTTTTTAATTTAGTAAATATTTTGTAAAAATTATAAGTATTATATGTATTATAAGTATAAAGATATTTTAAATAATGAATTAGCCTAAAAAGAATATTTCAATCATATTTAATATAATCCCAGTTGAGCTTACATTGAAATAAATTTATTCAACAAAATAAAAGAAAGAAATGAATAAGAAATTGTTTTGTTTGTTCTCTGTACGCTTTAATTTTGGAAAAAACTGACAAATTATCTTATACTTTCCGACAGTTTATTTCAGCTTTTTAAGATTACAAATATTAAATACCTATTTTAAATATATTTAGCTATCAAATTTATTTATATAAATATATAATTAACATATAATTAAGTCGTAATAGGCTAAATAGTTAATTTATTTTAGATTGCGACGTATTATGAATATAAAGATATGATAAGAATATCCCAATTGTACCGACAAATAAATAAACTAGATGTACCATATTTTATGTACCATATAAAATAATGTACCATATTTATTACATCAAACAGAATTCTAAGACATCCATAAATCCTTAAAATGTATCCTATTTTGATTTATCTTTCATCCGTTTCATCTGTAACCTGCTCCAGATTATGATAACAGTAAAATATAACAACATGATTGTTATAATTGTCGATTTAATACACTGCTATGACGCATTTCATTCCAGCACATTCGGTTTTGAATGAAGCTTAGGCTTGCATTCAACAGCAGCATTTAACATTTCGTTTTACTGTTGTAGCTATTTGGCTCTGACCCATTTCAACTTAGCTTTATTTCGGAATCGTTTGGCAGTGGAGAACATTTGAATAATAATGACTATAACCCACACATAATGTTCCATTTGCCAAGAATGTAGTGTTTTCTTATAAGTTTGTAAAACAGTTTAGGACCTACAAGGGTATATTTTCGTATACAAATTAAATTAATTTAAGTATTTGTCCCTAAAGAAATATAACTGGATTTTTTATCAGTTTTTCAACCTTAATTACTCTTTGTTTTTAAAATTAAATTATGTTGCATAGCTCTTTAAGCAGTATTTAAACATATATCATTTTTTAGTTGTTTGCTGTTATTTAAAACACCTGCAATATAAGGATGCATTTTGCAAACGACAACATTTAAAAAGAATCAAAAAAAGAAAAGAATTAAATTGTAGTTTAAGTATAGTAGTTTTAGAATGAAATATACTAAATCAAAAATTAGGAATTGAATTTGAAGTAGTAATAAAAAACACTTATTCTTTACATCCTTAACCTAGAATCAAGAATTTTGTTCCCCATTTCAATATGAAATAATAATCAATTTCAGTTCGACGTAAAGCTAAAAAAATAATAAAAGTTAACATACAGCAAATACAATGTTAAAGATAAAATAATAATAATATCATTATACGGAATTAACGTCTGAAAAAAATTTAGCCACTAGTAGAGCCTATTTTCTTAAAATAATGAATGCTTCTAGCCAATACGGATGCACAAATCTTAAAATAAGATTTAATGTTGAAACGTCCTTAGTTGTATATTTTTGGATAAAGATATTCGTTGTGTGTAATATCAGTATGTTGTAATGTAAATGTAAAAAAATGTCATAGTTTATAGTTGTTAGGGTTCCAAATAATATGACTTTACCCACACGATTGTAAAACTAATATTTGGAAAGTTAAATAACGATTTTTCAATTAGTCGGCAATAAATAACCATATAAAATTATTTGAGTATATAAGCATTAAAAACAACATAAAAACCTAAAAGATTATACTTAGAATTACTATTCTACACTTCATGGTTTCCTAGGAAATGTTTGAGCGGTAAATACAGCACGTTGTCTAACACTCAATGATATTTTTGTGGGGTTCACAAAAAAATCAACTTCTTCATTATTTCTTAATAGTTTTTCTTGAAAGCTGGTATGCTGATTAAGGGTTTATGATTGCATAAAACTTACACTACTATTCTACTTTTTTACCATACTACTTTGGGGGGATGAATTGAGTTTTTTTTCAACTTGTAAATTTACTTAAGGGAGAAAAGTATATGTCAGTCCACTGATAGCGTTTATTTAAAAAATACGGGCCTGAAATATTAT
Source organism: Nephotettix cincticeps (assembly GCA_023375725.1). Taxonomy (NCBI): domain Eukaryota; kingdom Metazoa; phylum Arthropoda; class Insecta; order Hemiptera; family Cicadellidae; genus Nephotettix; species Nephotettix cincticeps. Next base: position 66,560,109 of record CM041785.1, read on the forward strand.
TTAGCTGTTTAAAAAGTAGTTTTCCCAGAGAAAGAGGTATGTAGGGGGGAGGTGGAGGGCGTAAAATGGATTGGGGCATTACATTTTGTGATACCACTTTCCCGCGGCGCAACCCCTAATTCCCTTGTATGAGTCTAGGGACAGTGACACAACCAATTACATTCTGATTTTCTAAACGTGAAGCTATGGCCTGCATCAATAACTTTCCAAATTATTAATTTTTTGCTCATAAATTTTGATATGAATATACCTCATTGTGACTGTCTCATTAAAATTCAAGACATTTCGTAAATATAGTCAAAAGGATAGTGTCACCCTTTAGACTTGGCTTTAATTTCAATTACAGGAGTAATTTTAACGTGGGTATTTTTAACCTCTGGTAGGTCGTAATTTTTTTAGACGCAAAAACTGTTAGAGTGACGTCATTGATCATTTCATCGAATAGTTTTAGTTTATGGTAGTCATATGTTTATTATTTTCTAAGAAAATTCTTGAAATAGTAATTTCACGATATAGTCCATAAGTAATAAAGTCATTTGTCAAATTAGAAAGCATATTGGAAACATTTCTTATTTCAAATTTATATTTTCATAATACTGTCGTAACCAGTATTTTTTCAGTTTTCTAAATCCTTCGAAAAATCTACGCATATATCTACGTATATCCCTTGAAATTTGTAACAAAAAAAGTAAGTTTTTCGGTGCGCCAACCTAAAAAACAGATTAATGCATATTATAATTATTGGTGTTTATTATTTTAAATATATAGCTTTTTCAGATATAATAATATTTTTTGTTAGTAAAATTCAATAAAAACTACAGAAAAACATTACTGTGTTATTAAGTTAGTACACTTTGAAACACACTGCTAATCAAACGATATTTTGAAATATTGTGTAAAGATAACAACATATATGTAAACATTTATTACAGCAATTATTAGAAGGTTATTTCAACAGTATGGTAAAAAAACTGTTGCTTATCACACACAGTGAAAATATACTTTTGGTACTTAATTAATTGGATTTTTAAGCTTAGTTGCACCTCGCTTGAAAAACACGATTGCGTACCAAAAAATCCATATTTGCACCTAGTAATGGATGGTGGCGTCATCCTGTAGTCCAGCTTCTTGGAAGTCACGAATTATATATAGTTGTGAGCGATGGTCGGTGGGTTTGTCCACATTTAAAAATCCACACAAAAGAATGTGTGGATTAACGTCCGCACTATTGATTACTACGTTAATCCGCAAAGACCATCTTCGTGATTAGACCAATTCGTAATTCAGAGGCAGTGGATCGGATTCCACGTTAAACCATAGGTCTCTTAGTTGCATCGACTGTTGGGCTATTAATTAACAGTCCTGTCTAAGGAAAACGTCAGCCTTAGTCAGTAACAAGACTACAAGATTGTGCCACAATCACCCTACACTCAATCCTCATTCATACTTGGCTTAAATAACTACCTTTTAGTATGGTCGCCATTTAAATAATCTTATCTAATATAAAATACTTTATGAAATGTTGTAAACTTGAAGCAGTTTTAAGAAACTAGTCAGTGCGTTTAACAGGATGTGTTCCAATGAATGTGTGAAACAGATTCGTAAAAATTGACGAGAGAAAACGTATCAGTAATATATCCTTGTTCTGAGCTATTTACTAAGGGGAGTCATTTTTTCATTTTTACTCAGACAGACACCGTACTTTTTAAGGTACATTTAAGAGACGTTTTCCTACCTGCGCAAAATGTTACGCAGCGTGCTCTGTGATTACGTCACAACAATGACCAATTACTGGTTGCATTGAGATCAAAACGAGACCGTTTCCTGGTCATTGTTGTGGTGACGTAGTTAACCTAATCACGTAATCACGAAGCCCGCTCCACAACAAACTGCACAGGAGGCATACCACGTACTCGTTAGGTCACGTGAGAGACACTAATGCGGTCTGAAAAAGTACTAGTACCGGTGTGTAGTTTTTAAAATTTAAATTTCACTTAAACGGAAAGTACTAAAATCAATTTTAAAAAACTATTAAAAATTACGGTTTATTTTACAAAAAAAGAAAGTTTATGTATTGGTATATCATATACAAAAACACCAAAATTATCTTCAATATTGATCCTAGGATAGATGAAATGACACTGAGACAATAACAACCATTTTTCAAAACCTCCCCCATATCATCCCCCGCATCACTTGACCCCACCCTTAGACACAGCCTGTCACTGGCTCGCCTTAATTTGATCCTTCTTCAAACCCTAATTTAAACTCTGTAGAGGGGCCCTATTGTTACGTCGATCTGGTACATTCCATCAGATTTGTGACACCAGTTAGGGCGCTTTTATTGTATTTCCTTTTTCTTTAAACTTTTGAAGAAAAAATTGAAAAACATGTGTCAGCACACATTTAAGGTTTCGCAATGAACTAAGTAGTTGTCAGCTTAATTGGTTTAGTTTGGGATAATTTCAGCCTCTATTTACTCCTTAAAGACTGTTGTAAATTTCTTGCATTTCAACGGTATAATTTTGTATGTACAGTAACCCATAACAAATAAAATTTGTCTCATATACTGCCATAAACTATGCCTCAACATAAAAATAAAATTTCATCCATTAAGGCAAAGGAAAAATGTAGTTTATTTCACTAAAAACAATGTACAATAATTATTAATTACCCCTTAACGATAACGGAAATACAGATAACTTAATATTAATTAAAAACAAGAAATTCTTTTACTTTACGTGAAATGTGAAGCAAATCAAATAATAATGTTTACATAATTCCTTCAAATCCGATAGTTGGGATTAAGCTTGGGAATATAGAATAATATGTTACTGAAATTTACCCTCCATAGTTTATAAAAACTTAATTAATTTCTTTTTAACTAGTAATATTTTTATCAAATTGCTTGTACAGTCTTTTGACATTACTATTTATCGTAGTTACGCCATTTATATTTCAGTTATTCCAGTTAGTGTAGGGTTCTGAGAAATATCTGAGCAAAAACTGGAATTCCTTAAAATATATGTTTAATAAACTATTTTTGTAGTTTTAAACAAATATTTTATAAAACATTGCACTACAATAATAAATTCCAATAGAAAAAATAAAACATAATGGTTATGCGTTACCTAAAATGTCGAACAAATTGAATACTTATACCGAATATAACCACTAATATACTCCATGAAGTAATAATTATGACTGACAATTAATTAAGTAGTTACAGAAATGGTGACCTACCCAGGTAGGAAATTTCAGTCAAGCACGAAAGAGAAATGAGTGTAAGATGATTGTGGCGTGATCTTGTAGTCTAGTTATTTGCTAAGGCAAACAAAACATCAAAAGTATTTTAATGCACAGAAATATTCCACTTATTTCATACGTTCATAGGTTACAAATAATTGGTATTAGCAGATTTGTTTTCCAATTGCGTAGTTTACACAACATTGTTGTTAGCAGACGTTTATTAGCAGTTACACGTTTTAAAATGATATGATTAATAATACTAAAGAGCGAAAAACATTCTCGGTGCACTCTTCCACCCTTCAAAAGGATTGTGTATCATTAGTCTCCATCAGTCTATAAATTGCCCTCATAGGAAAACCGCTCACTGAGATAAAGAGTTTTTTGCACATTTATGTTGTGCTTTGTCAAAATTGATGGTTAAAAAAGTCAGCTAACCACTAATCGAATGTCAAATTGATTGAACAGTCGCCATTGATATAGTAATATAAACGTTTCCTCTATTTACGTATGTCTGTGTAGTTAGAGGGCGTTTACCAGTCAGAAATAAATACAAATGTACTTAAAAAACTACTAAAACCATTACTACAATACAAGTATATTCTATTAATCATCTTTATGCTATTATCAAGATCGATATTTGTGCTTGTTATAATATAGAATTAAAATTAAACTCAAAACGCCGGAACTGAACAAGAAAATGAGTGTAGAAAACATAAAGAAAGAGGAAGGATATAGTTTACAATAAAAAACAACAGAGAAATATTCGAATGTAGAAAAAAATCATATAATGGAGAGCGAAATTGTTTTTATTCTTGAACATACTACTGGAACAAAGGCTAACAAAACAAGTAGAAACGTGGGCAGATTACATTTTTTTAGATAACATTTGAAATGGAAACCTACCCAAGTAGGTATTTTAAGCCAAGTATTAATGAGAAAGTGTAAAATGATTGTTACACGAACTTGTAGTTTCGTTACAGTTGTGACAGTATAGTCAAGTAGTCTATCCACATGTTAATCCTTTTGGAGAATAATTAAACTTAAGTTATAGAACTTCCTTATTTGTACACATTTTCAAAAACTTTTGATTTAAATAATGTTTGTTTCCAATGATGGGTGATGTAGCTAGGCTGCACACTAAATATTCCCCTCTCTGGTCTGAATAAACGCAACCCGGCAAATGAATGTGCATGAAAAAGTATATTAAAAAAAAATTAGCGCTATTTAAGGGTGAAGTAGGCAAGATAGGAGAATAAGAAGCCATATAACCAAAGTTGTAGGCCTTGAAAAATCCGTGACAAAGGTGCCCTCCGTTTTCGGATAGGACTTTTCCTTAAAAATGTATAGCAGAAAATGAAAATTTGTTTTGAAAAGGTTTTGGGAATAGTAAAAATTAAAAATTATGAAATCCAACGATACGATTCATACGATGTTCATAAAAAAAGTTCAAGTTTCTAGCTCCTCAGGAAGTCAGATGTTATAGCCTTTTTTAACCCTGCATTTCACAAAAGGTAGCCCATGTATTTTATATGGTAAAACCGGTTTTAATGTAAAATTTTATTTTTGGCAATTTTCCTGTCGGTTGTGGATCAAAAGGAAGGTCCATGCCAAATGTATAGTTTCCAGCAAATCTAGAAGTGGATTAGAATTTGTATCATTAGTGAGTCAGTTAAACAGTTATTCATTAAACACATATTAAGGAGTATTTGATTAACTAGCTATCCATGATGGTAAAGTACCTTTTACCACAACTCACCTCAAAGCCAGGCTCCTTCTTGTTGAGGTGGGAGTTTCCACCAGAACTCTGGACCGTGTTCATGTTTCCGACTCACTCACTCACTAACTCACTTTCCGGACCCAAAACTACTCACTACAGACATCCTAGTCTTATATTTCACATATTCACTTCCAAACACTTAGTGACCTATTATCGGCCATTTTGTTTCAACATAATAGTAATATACAACAAGAGTTGTTCTTCCGGTATCTTAAACTTGGTGTTGCATCTATCTAAAATATAAAGACAAATTTTATTATTTAAATAGCCTTCTCTAATATATTTTAATTGCTAGAAACCATTCTCAATACTATTTTTACGGAATAAAAAAATATTAAAACGTTTTAACAAAGAGCATTATACTTCCGTTGGCGTTAACCACTGGTTTGTTAATTTGAAGATAAGGCTGTGCCCCCTAAACTTTGAGAGCTAATATGATCCAGTAAGTTTTTAATTAGTACTATAATTAAAATCTTGAACACCAAAACGTGTTTACGATTACTCAGTCTAAAAATCCAACAGCATTATTGTATTTTTTATTACAGTTTCTAAGAACATAAATTTACCTCCATATTAAGCATATTTATACATATTAATATTTTTGGATAATATTTGATCTAGCTGATATCTGGCTGATATAAAATTGTTGTTCAAAAATAGGTTTCATATTTGCCACCTTTCTACGTGAGAGGGCAGATTTATTACACACAACCTCGATTGGAAAATAGTCCACGATTTTTGGTGCATTTAATCTGATGATTGAGAAAAATAAAAAAAAATGGCAGACTAAAATTGGAAGTGGAAGGAAAACACTCCAAAACTGTTGTTTACAGCACAGCTGATGTTAATTTGTGTTTTATCAATGATTGCAGCTGTTCAAACCAATAATACCAACGTAAAGAAATTTAAAATAAATAGATAGCCTCAGTACATGTTATAAAAGTAAAATAAGTTACTAAAACAAAAACTAAATGTATTTAAATTAACTTATATAACAAGTAAAAATTCATATAAAATAAATCTTCTAGAGAAACTCAAATGTAGCAAACAACTTTGTATTCTGCGAGATTATTGTCGGTTGTAAAGCTGAAAGTTTATTTGTGTAAAACTTTTGAGAGCCAATAATAGCGGTGGTAATTTATTTCCGTTTCCGGCTCCAAAATGAACGGACGCCGTCGTAAAACGGAGACCTCTGTCTATATTGATTCGTCTCAATCTGCGTCTTTGGTTTGGTCCTTAATTTTCCTCTCGTGCAATTTTGAAGCCATTCTATTGGCACGGTTCCAAGATTGTTTACACTTTACAATATTCAGTATCTTATTGAGGTCATTTCTTACAAAAGGTGGGCTTTTTTGTTATGAGAATTTGAAAAGGTACTGTATTTACAAAATTTGACTACAGAAAAAAATCATGAATCGTTTTTAACTTTGTATCTGTAAACTTATATCTTTGTAAACTGTTCAAACACATTTTAAACGTAATTTTCTATTGTTCATTTAAAGAATGTTCTTCTACCATTGTTTACACGGTTTAAGTTTATTTCTCCTTATCCAACCACAGAGAATTTAATGGCCCATAAACTACACAGATGACATCGGAACGCTTCTCGCATCCGATTGGAGTGCATCCAGAATGTTTATTGTGTCATCTTTCTTTCTTTCTTGTACGTCATGGATACATTTGTCACAACCTAGTCTAATTGCACGATAGCATTTCAGAGGTATTGTTCATATTGTATGTAATTAAACATGAAATCCACGTAAATATTTTAAAAGTAAAAGGAAGTAACACACTCTTAAATTTTGTAGTATACGTCAATAAAGTTTTTTAAAAAAGATATTTTTTACTTTACCCAATTTACTGACATGTACAGGAAAATTTTTGTTTGAATTTTAAAAAAGTTAAATATTTTTTACGATATATCTGTCTATACGTAAGAAGAAATTTTAGTCCAAGTAATATCCTAGTAGAAAAAAACAGTTAAATAATTTTATGTCCAAGAAAATGTTTAACCTGGATTAAAGTAAAGGAAGTTGTAAATGTCCAGGGGGTAAATGATGAAGAAGACGCACACACGAGAGGAGGGTGGTACGCTTAGACGTTGCGGGGGATGAAGTAGAGACCGTCGCGACGCTGGGATGTGTCACGTAGCAGAGAACGCCACCGACTGACTAGGCCCCTACGCCGCCGCCGCGCAGCGTCGCGACGCCAAACACGTGGGTACATGGACCTTCACCAGCTACAGCACTAACCGTGGGCAATAACGTGACCTTCTGCCTCCTTATAACGAAAAAAAATTAAATTATTTTTAATACAAATTTTTATTAAAATAATAAATCAATTTTTTACAATAAAATTCATTAATTGAATTCACAATATTTCCTTTATTAATAAACAAAAAAACCAATAACCCATTTCACAGATTATCTAAAACGTTGAGTTTTCAAAGTAATTTTACGAAACGCATTTTACTCTATATAATAATTTGTGGATTACAAAAAAATATTGTAATATTTTAATACGAATATATACACAAAAATGTAGCTATGTAGTACAACACACATACTTTCTCACATTGTTTATTACTGTAAAGTCTAAATGACTGTAAAATTGTCAGGAATAAATATATAATAAATACGAGGGTTAAAAATAAAACAACTCAAGAAATTAATAAAAAATCTCTTAAAAATTTCACACAAACAGGCACTGTGTACCATACATGTGAAGTTTGAGAATAATTAAGTACAAAACTTTAATGGACGTCAAATTGAGTTTATGAACTAAACTCTACATTATTATAAGAAATATGTTTGATAAATTAAAGATTTAAGTGTACATTATTGAGTTAGAAGCTAGTGGTGTATTCTTTAAATTTAGTAGGATGATTTAGAAGCATGATTACATATCTATCATATATTATCGATACTTTAAACGAGTAAAGTTCACAAAAAAATTTAACTGGTTTAGGTCAGTTTCAATTTTTTTATAGCAATTTGGAATGTTTTTACCAGGGACTAGTTTTCGTTAGCGATAACTAGCCCGGATTTCATAAAATATATTTCATATTAAAATTACATATTGGTTTTTATTTATGCTCATTTAAATATTGATTAGTTGCAGTCTATATGTATCACTATATGTAAAAATGAATGTATGTATGTCACTTTTGCATTGACAAACTACTCATCCGATTAACATGCAATTTTAGGAAAAGTATTTTTGAAAACTCCTTTAAATTTTACCGTTAACAAAGTATTTTAGTTCTAAAATTTTAAATGACCGCCATTTTCAATTTTGAGCTGGGGTCATGCTAGTTATTTTTTTGTCTACTAGTGTAAAACACATACCAAATTTGAAAATAATCCGAAAAAATTTTCAAATAAAAAATATTTTGTGAAAAATACAAAATGGCGGATATCTGAGAAAACATGCGTTTTAGGCCATCCCTCCATAGGAATATTTTTCTTACTTTGTATGTACTCAATCACTCGCCGAATTCCTGCAACGTTTTTCATGGACACCCTGTATAAAATATGAGGAAGAGGGAACGTAAAATAAAAAACAGAACAGTAAAAATAACCATGTTATATAAAAAATATGTAAATTGTATTTGATTTTCGACTGTGTATATTGTGTTCTATCTTCCTGATAATGTAATTTCAATAAATTTTGGAAACATGCCCTGGTGTGCTTTAATCTTTGAGAAAGCTTTTCCTGACGACGGAGCAAAAAATGAAGACAACATTGCGGAAAGCCTACGGAAATTCCCTATACATTGAAATTAAAAATAACTATTTTCGTTATTTGAATATCTATAAATTAGGCTATAGAAACTATTCGTATTATTTCCATTACAAGTACTGAAACCAGTTGATTTCAACGTTAGTTGTGACTACAGAAGGTAATGTTTTCTTGGCCAAGGGTGGGTAAATCAGCTGGAGATTTTACCCACACTAGTATTTAGTTACGATTTCTGTCACTAGTAGCGCTCAGAACTAGTAGCTTAACAATACTGCCCGTGAAGATCGTAAAAAGTGAAATCAGCTGTTACAAATTATTACCGATTCCATTGTACCGGTACTTATGGAATCAAATTGGCAACTTAAGGTCAGTTTTAAAAATGTTATTACCTAACTAGTTCTTCTAATGTTACAATGTAATAAAAATATCGTTCATAACGGGGATTAAAGGTTTTATTCCCCATTTAATTATTAATTATTTAAGTGTTATTCCAATGTAATTCAACGCTCGGTTAATCACCTCACGTGCAAACTCGATCGTAGCCCTGAAATAACGACTTTTCATCCTTGTAATGAAATATACTGTTTTGATTGAGGGTGTAAATTTATTCCGCGTTATGTTCTTGTTTAAATTGTGTTTCACATTCTGGTTTCAGGTTTTAGATTCAATTGATGAGACAACCAAGAATATAAAAATTCCATTTATTCAGTTATGCATTATTTATCAGGTCTGAATTCATTGATATTCCAACTGGGAAAACTTTATTATTTCTCCAGCTAACCCCTTTGTATGCTTACTCTAAAAAAAATTGGGTTTAGGTACTATCACTGGCGAAAACACAAATCCTTGAAAATGTTTTTTTTAATACTATGATACCCTAGTATGAACTTTTCTTTTCTACGGTGTCTACATATAGAAAGTTTGCATCACAACAATAGGCATCGTGATTATACAAGGGCATCGTTAATTTTACGGTTATGTACAATAGTTTTATTTCCTAAACCTACTTAAAATTTTAATCTTAAGGTTGATGATAAACGAATATAACTTATCACAACTTTATATTAGTCTTCTCCAGCAGACTTCAAGTTTTAGAGGGGAATATTCAAGAGTGTATTTATATAAATTAAAGGTTTGAGTAATGATAAAAGCGGTGGCATTTGAAAAAAAATCTCCAACTCATGAAAATTTATCTAGAGAATACTAGATACACTACATTGAAATTTGAGAATTATTCAAAGACCCGGATAGAAATAGTAAAGGAAAAAGCAGATGCATTTGATATTGTCCTCATAAGATAGGATGGCACCTTCAGAAAATAGTGTTTAAAAAATTCCAGAAGGCTGACTGAAGATGGAAGGACCTAGTGTGATCCTTGTATGTAGTGGTGTGTAGTACCATCTCGGGTACCAATTAATTATTTATATTTAAGAGTTAAAAGACCACATGTTCCTTGTGAGTCGTCACTAAAACAGTGACATGCATATGAGTAGCGTCTTAGAAGGTAAGATGGAGTCAATACGGGTTGGCACGGTGTCGGATTTATTTGCCGAGTAGCGAGGTCAGCTACGCGGCATCGTCCGGGCGCTGAGCGGTGGGTGGTGGTGGGGGGAGCTAGTGGGTGGTGGGGGGTGCTAGAGGGTGGTGGGGGGAGCGTCCCCGTTGCCTAGCAACGCTCTGCTCTGCACTGCGGCACCCGGGCACGTGGACCGGCCACCTGTCGAGCTCTTAAATCTTGCATTATTCCTGTTTTGTTTAGTTTCATAAGTGTGAAATGTTTTCCGTCATATTAATTTTTCTTTTTTTTGTCTACAGAATATATAATAATTTTATAAAGTAGGTTACATAAATTATAGGTATTTATGTAACATATACTAGCTAACACTTTCACCTTCGATTCTTCGTTCATTTAGTAGGTGACTAATTTCGGAACGTTATGACTCATTTTCAAGCCGTTGTTAGATACCTCACAAAAGTCGTCATGGAATTTAAAATTACACAAAGACACTTAATTTTGCACCGCATATTGAAACTTTGAGCCTGTCCCACACAAATTATAAATGATTAAACTGACGGAAGAAGACCTCGACATGATGGTGAGAGATGGTAACTTTCTAACCCCAGTAAGACCTCAGTAAACTCAGTAAGACAAAAGTTGCTGGCTCGAAACTAACTGCCGGGGACTATCAGCCAATGTGACTCAAGGAAGGCTACGGTAACTTGCTGTCTATAATTCGCGCACAGACTCTAGGCCCATGGCGATGAATAATTGAGGTTAAAAAAGTACTGTAACCTAATTTAGCTCACTACATTGTTGAAAGTCAATGGTTCGATAATTGTGCAAAATCCTGACAAGATTTTGAAATGCAATCCCAATTAAGCCTAGAAATGTCGTCAACTTCCACCCAAGCCGGCCACCGTTTATTTAAGGTGGGCCCCCCACTCCGCTATACCACACATTTCCAAACCAAATTGGGATTGCTCATGGTCAGGATTCAAACCCTAGCACTTCCGAATGGCTGAAACGTTACACACATCAGTGTATCGCTTTAGCCAATACAACCAACGTGCTTAAGAGAAGAAAGCGCTTACTTGGTTATAAGACATGACCTATTGGCAGTTTAGTGAACTGCTTGAACAGGTTCAGTTCCCTGCCAATAAAGTCACGAAGATGATAAGTTTACTAAATTGACAGATGTTGACGACAGATTTCTCCACCTGCCACTTCTTATTGGATTTGTAAATCCGTCGTGAATTACGATTTTACCACTTCTAGGGTTAATAATCACGATGTACATCAATGATGTAATACTATTTTTCTATATTTAGATATGACAGAAAAAGTTTGAAACACTAGGGTGTGGTATTCGTTAAAAAAGTTCATGTTGTAAGACCTTGCCTTTACTAGAGTCACTATACAGATTACTACAAGTTTTCCTTGTGGAATTTTTTATACTCAAAACCTATTACAGATTGTGCAGGATATGTACTTGAGACCCAGGGGATTGCAGTCCCAAGTTCTACCTCTACAGCAATGCGCACTTTAGCATCAAATCTTTACTTTCGTCAAGTGTTTTTCCTGATTTCTGAAATCATATTCACTTATAATCCAAGAAAAACTATAAATTTTGTGAAACTACGTGAATTTAGAATCCACTAATCAAAAGTTGTATAAATATTTTTATCTAAATTAAAAATTCGTGTACCAAACAAGTGCTACCATATCTATTTTTAAAATTAAATTATAAAACTACTTATTATTGTAGTAGTAAAAGAATAATAATATACAACTATAGTCATTAACCCCAGATCACATTACAACTAATCATTTTTTGACATATATCTTAGACTATGTTGTATTTTTAAGATGAAAAATATGTAACAGGTATCCATATAAACTACCAGAGCTATTGTATTGAACCTTCAATATAAATGAATAAGAACATCTGTTTAAATGAAGTATAAACATTACCTTTAGACATATCCATGATCTAACCTATTTCCCTCAGGGAAGTTACAAACATTTTTTTTAATACTGTATGTGTTCAAAACCCCAGATGGGACTGTAGTACCCAATCCAAAACGTAATCAACGTTAGACACAAGGTAAACGTAAAAGTAATACAAAACCATTTTAATTTGTCCATTCTATTTATTCGCACATGACAACAACCATTTTTTCAGTTTGAATATATTAAATTAAGATGATGAAAATAATATAGAACTTATAATTTAATTAGTGGGTGTTGTAATTATGATAATATAATTATTAAATAAAATACATAGAACTAAATCTTAATACAAATGCAATAACGTGTTAAAACAATAACGTGTTGCTAAAGTGTAAAGCAGACAGTAAGACATTGAGTTGAGATCGATCACTTAATGGTTGAGGGCACTGGGAGATTTTACTTCTCATTAGACAACACTAATTGCAGCCTAAATTCTTGTCTTAACTGTAAATGGGCCCAGTAGTCTCGTGCACCTTTTACTTTCAATGTTTAAGTTTTGTTATGTGACTAATTTCAAGTTATATTAAATGTTTAATATTTTAATATTAAAAAACTACTTTCAATATGTATATATTATTAAATGGATACGTCTATTTAAGTGTTTGCAATAAAATAAAAAATATATATTTGGTTATTAAACAGCTGTTATCTGAATAAAAACAGACAGATCTATATTAATATTACCCACATGAAGTAAAACAATATTAAATTTATATAAAAAGACTAGATCTGTCACATAGTTAATGTAATGGTATCCATATAGTTTAATAGAGTAATCCTTTTATTTATTAAACAGCTGTATCTGAATAAAAAATTTTAGACAGATCTATGATAACCTATTAAACATGAATAAAACATTTTAAATGTTTATATTTAGAAAAGATGATTTTTTCGTCTGTAATAATGTAATAACTATATTTTAATGGAGTTAATTTTTTGCATGGTTAAAACACTGTTAAACTAAAAATTTTTAGACAATTATGATGTAAATATTACCACAGAAGTAATACAATTTGGTTTATATTCTAGAGACTGATTTTTTTCGTCTGTCACATGTTAATGTAATTTCATATTGTTTAATAGGAGTTTAATCCTTTTTGTTGGTTATTAAAAGTGTTATCTGAACTAAAAAATTTTTAGACAGTATATGATGTAACTATTAAATGAAGTAAGTAATATTATGTTACTATTTGAAAATGATTTTTTTGGTCTGAAGTGTTAATGTAATGGTGACCAAATTTGAATAGATACCTTTTTGATGGTTATTAAACAGCTGTTATCTGAACTGAAAACATTTCCTTATTACCCACAGGGAAGTAAATACAATATTAAATGTTTATATTCTAGAAAATACAGATTTTTTTCGTCTGTCACATAGTTAATGTAATGGTATCCATATAGTTTAATAGAAGTTAATCCTTTTTGCCATGGATATTTCTTAGCTCTGGGGGAGATTTGGCAATTTACGCGACCAAAATTTGAAACAGAGACATCATTTGGTTAATAACGTTTGGTAACAGCTGTTTAGATGAACTGAAAACATTCCCTTTAGACATATCCATGATAACTTCTTGATTAGCATTATACGTGTTGGTTTTACTATAGGTAAAAGTAAAAACTCACGTCTTCCAACACTATTTAATATATTTACACTTATATTGTCATTATATATAACGGTAAATATATAAAAAAGTTGTTTAATTGGCGATCGATTTCGTCCAGTTACACCAAAAAACATCAAGCCCAAATGGAGCAGTCTCCATTTGGGCCTGATATTTTTAAATAGTCAATAGCTATAAATTTTCTCTATTTAGCTGTGTTGCTATTTTTCAGTCAGGAAATTATTGTTTTTAATTTAAAATTTATATCTAGCTGAATGGTGTAGTATTATAAATTGTTTGAATTAGTATTTAGATTAAAAAGTATAAATAATTTTTACTGGAAATCTCCCCGATCAAATAAAATTTGAACATTTCATCTCTTAAGATGTTTAATATGTCAAATTTTTTATCTATATAAAATCGTCATATTGTTCGTTGTTTTGCGAAATTGACCAGAATACACGGTTAAGGTGCGAACCAGGAAAACGTTCCCAGAGGAGAAGCCAGACAAGATGAAGGGCCGGAAATGACGTATCCGATATGCTATGGCACAATGGGGAGTACAGGTTCTGACGTCACGTCCTGGCCGGATATGCCGTATATAAATATAAACTGTATTATGAAATGGTCAGCGTCTATGTTAAATGTATAGGATAAATACTTTTCTAAATGGTTAGTTAAATCGTTCTATAAATACAAGCTCACAATGCTGCGTTTACTCCTTAGTACACGTATAGGGGAGAAATTACTGTTTTCTAAAGTATTTCCAAATTTGAGTTAGAATCGATATATCCGTCTTGAGTCTCTCTGAAAACAGAAAAGTGGTTTTCGGACTGAAGTCTGTCTGTATGTATGGAGAGTTTAAGAGCACACTGAATGTCCTATTTAAAAAAAATAGGCAAACGGGTGAACTTTGGCTAAATCTTCAGAATTTATTTCCAAAACCCACTCTAATGATGACAACTGCCATTCAAATTCAGCTTAAAAATATCATCGGTGAAATTTCTATTGCAACTTTTGAAAAATTTTTGAGAGCTTATGGAGAAGATACAACAGTAACAGTAACAATACAGTAAATCAAGTTTTGGCAGAAGAATTAGAATTGAGGATGATCCGTGTAAAATTGGTTCCAAAAATCACAATTCTTCCCACACCTTAGGGAGTTACTGAGTTTCTGGCTAAGAAAAACACTACTGTTGTACCCAACCACCCTATTCTCCTGATTTGAGTTCATGTGACATTTTCTTGTTCCCTAAGCTAAAAAGCTACCTTAATGTACATCATATTAGAACAGTCGAAAACATCAAACAGCATGTGACTGATTTGGAGAACATTCCAGTTTCTTCCACAACTGCTACGAGAAGTGAATACGAGAAGGCTTCAGTATGTGGCTTCCCAGAGGAACTACTTTAAAGTAAGAGTTGTATAAATATAACGTATTATAGAATCAGTATTGTTACTTAATTTACAGACCTTTTATATAACGAAATTCACTGTCTAATTTTGAGTTATTGTATAAAATTAACAACTGTTTTGTAATAAGACGACCTAGGTAGGTTATTGGGTGATGTAGAGAGTAGTACTATGGACTTAGAACTAAGTGGAGCAAGAGTGGCAACGGTTGCGATGCTGGAGTTTTCAACCAGTTTAATCAGTAGAGTCTCTTTAGTACTGGGTTGAATTGCACTTATATTTGCTAAAAACACTCACATATGTTTGCCTAAGTGATTTGACAATATGCTAAAACCAGTCGCCCACCGATGATTAAGCAGTTTATTGGCACTGGACCCCTTCCTTCCCTGCCATCACTGACAACACGGTTTTTGAAAGTTTTTATCTTTGAATTTATAAAAAAATGTCCAAAGTTTAAGTAGCTTAAGTAGCTGGTCAATTATTCAACCCCCCCTTTACGAGATAGTGCATTAGTTTAAGTACAAAATAGGCTTGGCAAAGGTAATGCATGATCTGAGATCTGAAAATGGAACATTTATCTCCCTAAGCCAGCATCTCTAAGTTACTGTACTGACGCACTGTAATTTTCCAAAGGCATAGATTTTGATATGCATACTTTTAATTTCTAGGAGTAATTCACAATCTGTGAAACGCAAAAATGTTACGCAAATTACGTCTTCTGGATATGAGGACAGGTGTTTAGAGAAACTAAAAACATTCCCTTCATACATACTCGTGTTTTAACCAGTTTTCCACAGAGAGGTCAATTAAAAATAAGCAAAGTAAGTTGTTATAACATTTCTATAGGTTTCAAACACACGTACAACCTTTAAATGTTTACAGACCATTAAGGAACACCATTTAGATATTGCATATGCAATACAACCATTAGGATTTTAACCAACAAAGGAATCAATAAGCCACTAAAATATATAATCAAAAAGCTCCAATTCTTTTCAAAATTCCACATACCATATGCAAAAGTAAAATAGGAAATTCTGGATGCTGTAGAAGAATGCGTATGAGATTTAAGAAGAATAGAAACGCAAAAAAACTTAATTTATATAAGAAGTGTGCCATCACGTTTAACAATGATTAAATAAATATTTTTATATTGTTAATTCAATAAATTATTGTTTATGTAATGTTTAATTTACTCAATATTATATAGTTTCATATAAAATGTAATATTCTTTCAATAGCTTATAATTAAATGTATAGAAACTTTGCATTTCAAACATGCGGGTTTCCTGCAGAACATAATTAAGCTGTTGATCCCAGACATTCCAGAGATGTTCATTTAATATACAAACTATGCGTTCTATACAGTATTCTGAACCTTCGGCGATGATATAGAATTAATTAATCTAGTTTATAGACTGATTCGGTTCTTTTAATTAATTATTTGTTAAGAAGTATTATTTATTAATAATTTGTAACACTTTTAAAATTGTCCAGTTTTAAGTATACTCTACATTTAACTTTAACTTTATACTAAATAGTTACTGAGCCTGTATTGAGTTTTAAAACATTTTAACTATTTTTAATTTTATTCAACATTTTAAAGAACTGTGTCAATCAAATGAAACATACTTTCTCCCTTAAATATGCAAAGCTTTAACCACCAATAAAACTATTGTTATTTTTTTAATGTTTTTAATTTTAATTTATTAAAAAATATATTACGTAGAACATCATTATTGTATTTTCTTAACCGACAAGAGAAAAAAGGTTAAAAAGAGCTATGGCACGCAGGTAATCCTAAGCATATTTCAGTGAGTTCTGTTGGGCCATTTTAACTCTTCACTGTGTACTACGTTTTATTAAAAGGGCAAGAAGTGAGGAATAAATATTTTTTTTATTTTCTCCATAAGCATGAAATAGGATGTTCTCAGCCAATGTACTGCATTTACCACGGACAGTAAACTAAACTTTCTGGAACCGTTATACTTAGACTTATGATTTAAATGACTAATTCTTTTTTCAACAATGAACATAGTTTTACAACAAACTGTTTTACAATATTTATTGAATAACTTCTTGATTAGCATTATACTTGTTATATTTACTATAGGGTGAATTAAAAACTCACGTCTTCCACCACTAATTAATATATTTACACTTATATTGCAATTATATACAAATGGTAAATATATACAAAAGTTGTTAAATTGGCGATCGATTTCGTCCAGTCACACCGGACATCATCAGGCCCAAATGGAGACTGAAAGAAACAAGATGGCGTCCCTGCTAAAGTACTATTGGCTATCGGAAGTTCCTGTCATGGCGTCGTAGATAGCATTTATTGGTTGGCTGAGTTCCGGAAACAGATTTTTATACGTTCTTGCAGAATCAGAATGTATTTCTTTATTAATTAATTTTGCTTTATCTTTACATATTTCATAAGTTTATTTATATATCAATATATTTACTATCAACATTTATTATGTTGGCAGAAAATTAAAAAAAAAATTAAAGCATAACTTTACATGCATTATTTTGGACCTAAAAGTGTAAACCATTAAACATTTCTGGAGTATATTTTGAGATATTTTACTATTCACAGATTAAGCGGTTTTAGGGATAAAAATAACCTTAAAATTACAAATTCATCAAAGTAAAAAAAAATACCTAAAGATATTTTCTACAGTTCGCTCGTATACCTAAACATTGGACGATCGGTGTGGTCTCGGGGTCTGTATACAGACGTACAGACAGGTCTGAGTAAAAAAAACCTTTTTGGATTCAGTAAGCCTTAAAACGAATATATCTACTGAGAACTAAATATTTGACACATACAATACTTTCTCTATATAGACAACTATGCGGGAGGGGAGCAAGTAAAAATGAACTAATTTTAGGTTATGGTCTAAATTATAACAACTATTATTTAAATGATAATATTAATGTGAACTGGCTGGGTGGTGTAGTGGTTATAATACCCGCCTTCAAAACTGAAGGTCGCCGGATCGAATCCCGCAAGGGTCGAATCTGGACCCAGTCGCCATTTGTCATTGGGCTACTAATTAATGATGCTTCCTAACAACAGGTCGACGTTAGGTAGTAACAAGACCGGGGTTTGGACCGTTCCCCATCAAAACGTTAAAAATGCCACTGGCGTAGAAATACACAAAATAATAAAAAAAAATTTTATCAGATAAAGCTTACAAAAATGCTAATGAACAACATTAGTGAAAATTTTGTAAACTTTATACATTTACGCTCCCAAATTTGGCAATCTAACAAGCTAAGGTGAATACTGGGTCGTTAGTTTATATACTGATTAGCTGTCACGTCAACTATCAGATAAGCTGATAGGCTCATACAATCTCCGTGAGAAACTAGATTGGACACATCAATCAAACTTTACAAAAATTTACTTTATTATCTTAAACAATATTATATTTGTTTCTTTAAAAAAACTACTCTAAAATCATACCGAGAAAATATTTTTAATCTTACACTATTCACTTTAAATGAAAAAATAATAAATATAACCAATAAGATTTAACTAAATATGTGTAAATATTAAAATTTATTTTTATATTCTTAGTTGTCGAGAGAAATGAAATTGGTATTACAACCTTTTATTAAATAATAAATTTACAAAAAACCCATAGTTGGTAATACATTTGCGAAATATTCCCAATATCTCCATATAATTAGATTATTGAAGGAAATTATAACCTATATTCTTTAAAAAATCATGCTAATATTTTCAACTGTTTCCATAACAAAAATGTGATAGTCTTAAAGGAAAACTAAACATTTAACATAAAGTTTTTTACGTTTTGAGAGTTGAACGCATTTTGAAATATGTGTTTCTGGCAATAATTGCAACCTGATTTCATTTCTAGAATGTTTTTTACAAGTTTATTTCTGAATTGTGAATCTTATTAAAGTCTCAACGATCTATCATTCACTGCTACCTATTATCACTATATTAGAGTTTTATTTATTTTTTCACCTCACCTGACCATCACCAAAATCCGAGAAGCGATTCCATTAAAACCATTCCATTTGCATTAGGGTTAATTCCATTGGTTTTTCAATCCTAGGTTCCATTCGATAATCTCTTTGCCACAATAATTCGCATTAAAATCAATCACTTATAATTATTACTACATAAGCAAACCACTAAGGTGGTACATGGTACTACCTAAAAATACATCTCATTTTGCTGAAACTATTTACATTAAAAGAAAACCAAGTATAGTTTATTGACTATATAACTGAACTCAATCAGGTTAATATGAGTCAAAACAAATGTATATATGTATGTATATATGTATGTATGTATAATTATGTATATGGGTGTATTAGGGGTGGTTAATACACCCTGTGATTTTCTTACGAATTTCGTCACTAAAGGTTTTTACTAAAACTATTTACTAATAATTGACTAAAATGTATGGATTATATTTTATAAAACTCATAGAAATATATGTAAATTAAAGTGTCATAAGTATTATAAAGTGGTCGATGAATCTATATATAAGTAGCAAAGTATTAGAATAATGAGGTGGTCTTCAGTTTAGCTAGCATCTCTGCTGGAGGGAGGGGGGTTGTTTTTATCTTGAATAGTTTAGTGGACGGTGTTTGCATAAAAGAGTATTTTTAGACTCTCCATCTAGTTATAAAGAAATATACCACCCTAAATATATCACACATATTATGTGATCGAAAATAACACACTACAAAAATGACCTCAATTACCTTTTTTGAAATTTCATTTTAAAACCTACACGATTATTTTGAGTTATGAACGAGAAATTAGTGCAGGATGTTTGTAGTGCAATCTTTTAGTCTTGTTATTGACTGTGTACCGTAGACAGGATTATTCATCATTAGACAAACAGCAAACAGCACATAAATGGCCTAAATTTGAAAGTGGGATACAAACAGCAATTTTATCTTAGAATTACGAACAAGTCTAATTATGAGGATGGTCTTTGCGGATGAACGTAGTATTAAAAAGTGCGGATGTTAATCAATTCAGAGAATATTGTTTCCTCACGCAACGAATTATAACTATCCACAAATTAATCACGTCACGTTATTTAGGTAACGCCATCAATTCAATCAATAATTTTTATTGAGTAGATAGCTCAATGATATTAATTGTTAGTTTAAAATCTGGTCCCATTAAGTATAATTAAAGTAATAATTGATTTCCTATACCACTATCTTACAAAAAATTTACGTTTAAAATACGTTTCAAATCAAAATGTGAAAAATACAAGTAATCTTGACAAAATATTAAAGTGGTAAATGCAAAATTCAGCTGCACTGTCACATACAAACCGTCATTGAGGTTGACGGGGTGTCGCCATTTGAAATGTCAGTCACTGTCACTCAAATGTGTGACGAATCATCACATACTCACGTCAAACTCGTTGAGAGTCGAAACCAAGAGGAAATTAGTTTTAGATCGTCAGTACATAATTTTGAAAGTGATATATTATTGTGAAAACCTTTTAAAATATTCATAATAATGACTAACACTGAGCCTTTGTTCGTGTTGTAGGATTTAGTGCAGAGGAGAAAGATTATCATGATAAAATTCAAATGTGAAACTTTAAATAAATTGAATACTTACAAAAACAAAACTGAGCCCAATCATTCAGCAATAATCTATATTTGGATAATTTAAAACATTTGGACATTTAAAAGTCAATAACTTTTGATACGCTTTTTGTTTTTTATTGGTGTCTTATTATTAATTAGTATATGCTTTTTAAACAACTAAATTTAAATCAAAATCATTAGAGGTATTTAGACAACTTTGGATATTCCACGTTTGGAAAGGCTTATAGGGGTATAAAAAATAAAAATTAAAAAAAAATTGAAAAAATACCTGGAGATATGGTGAATATACATACATAAGCCTACCAAATTTATTCTAAATCAGAAATCGGAACAACGAGGTAGGCTATGGCTCTGTACACATCTTGAAACCCACTTTTTGGATTCAGGGGACCTTAAAAAGTATATATTCACTCACAACTGAAATTCGAAAATTTTGATAAAAATAATACGTTCTCCATAACATCGTACATGTGGGAGAAACTTTTCTCAACCACTAGATTTTTCCTATCAAAAAATAACCATATGCGACTAAGAAATAACTATAAAAAGAATTTTTTTTAAATTTTTAAGAACACAACTACAGAATGACAGCTATGTAATAATTAAAAAAACATGGAGTATTGTTCAATTTAAAAAATATGAAAATTTACGATATTTTTTAAGGAGTTGAAATTAATTTAGTGAGTTCTCTAGCACTTTTTTTCTATACTTCAGCCATTTAATACCAGTCTGAGAGCGTATTTGTAAGCATAAACTCGCGTCGGACGGCCAAGGGGAGCAATGAATACATAACCTGCCTCTTGATCCCACTTTAAGCTACAAGACCGCAGTGCGGACATCGCGACACTAGCGGCGAACAACGGTACTAAACTGTATAGCCATTAGTAGCAGTTTGCTATTTATCTCCCAAACTACCCATAAATATTCATAGTGAACTTAAATCATAGAAAACTTGTGTTCATAAAGGAGGTTATTTTTCTAAACGCTTACAATCAAGGATTACGATTTTTTATTATTGTTTTGTATTTTATTTAAATATGTTTATATTTTATATTTTTTCAAGTAAGTACGAAGTAAATTTTTAATATTATTTATCTTTACCATTTCATTTTACTTAATTTTTTTAAAAGTTTTTTATACTTAATTTCGATAATTGTCTTATTACAAATTTTAAACCGATTAATGAATAATTTTCATTAATTTAATTTATTTCTATTTAAATAATAGTTTTATTAATTTAGGACTTATTTTAAGCTACAAAAAAATGTGAAAAAAGGGAATTTTGAAACATACTGTTATATTCTATTTTTTAAAGTTAAAAAAAAGGGCTATACTTTACTATAAACCACATATTTTTTTATAAAAAAAAATCAATGATTCTGATATAAGGAATAATCTGTATACACTCCAAGAAGGTAATACTATAACTCTTAATACAAATAAAAAAAACTTTTTTTAAAAAAAACTCTCTAAATAAGAAAAATATTGAAATTACTATTTAAACTATCATCATAATAAGTAACCTTTTTTTAATACTCTGAGTCATACATCGTATGACTTAATACAATATTGAGTAATAATTTTAATCATTTCGAGAATTCAGGTACTGTTAAACATGTTTAAAAATCAACTAAAATGACATATACCTAGTTGTAAAAATTCTATCTGGTAGAACAGGAATAAAATCATCTCTAGTTTAGTAAAATGTATTCATAATTGTAATAGTGCCAATTTAAATTATATATATCAACTCTATAAAATATTCTTAAGTACTTAATAATTTAACGACTAGTAGCAATTATTAAACATGGTTTTATCCATAATTTTTAGATATATGTGTAAATTTTAGATGTTCATTTTAGGGTTTAACAAGGAGATGTTAGTTTTGAAGACACATCGAAACTAAACAAAAATTAACGCAAGGGATAAAATAAAAAATTCAACTACACCCAATAATTAGGCATACTAGTTTATTAGCTATATTATTTCTAACTAAATACGTCTATTTGAACAACAACAGACATTTATGCCCACATGATGGATCTATAAAACCAAAGAGTTGTTGTATTTGGGAACTCTTCCCCTCCAGGTCATCACCGGCTTTTCAAACAAAGCTTTCTTCGCTTTCAAGATAATGTCTATGTAAACAATGAAGACTTTTGAGATCAGGTGACTTCCTTTCTTTGTTTGGGGTTCACGTTTTTTACTGTTTTATGAGTGTACAAATGGGTAAAACCTTAATTTACACTTATTACTTGAAAATAAGAATATTCTATTAAGAATACAAAATTGTATTTCTAACCAATTGTAGTATTTACATATTAGTAGTTCTATATTTTTAAGGTATAAAAGCTTAGAATTAAATATGTATTTTAAAATAGTTTAACGTTGTTAAGAATGAGCAATATTATTTAATACTTGGTTTTAAATATTTACACATATTTTATAAGTATTTTTACAACAATAACCTACTAAAAATAGCTACTAAAAATTTTCATTTAAAAAATGTCAACTCACGATTTTAATAGGGAGATATTTATAGTTTTACGAATAAAAAACTGTTTTAACATTTTAATTAACCTACAAAGGTAAGTAAATTAACAAATATGATATTTGTCTGCTTAATAATCCCCACATTATGATCATTATGGGTTCTTTACCAAGATCTAAATTTTCAGTGCATAAGACTACGTACATGAGTGACAACCACACATATGAAAAATAGTTTAAAAGAAATTAGTAATTAGGTGATTAAGTAATGAGTTGAATGTAAATTAAGTTTAAAAAAATCAAACGACTATCTCCATCAAAACCAACTTGAAAAGTTGAACAAATTAGTATGTACATTAATTTAATGTCCGTGGTGAACGCAGTACAATTTCTGAAAGTGCCCAACGTCAAATAAATTTCTTTCTTATTTCTCAACCACTTTCCATGGTCCTTGGTATGTAGTGTGGGGTTTTATTGCCAAAAACCCACTCAGAAAAAAATTGGTATTACCCAGGGAGTAGGGGTTAATGCATCAAAACATTTCTTAAGTTTTTCTCCTGTTATTACGTTAAGAGAGTGGATGATTACGTTTTAAACAATAATTTGTTGATGGTATTTAGATAAAATTATAATTTTTAGTTTTTAAATTTAAATAAGCGAGAAAATGTGTGTCCACTGATACCGTTTATTATTCTTACGGGTTATAAAATATATATGTGGTAGGCTACATAGGCAAGAGTGGCGTAGACACAGAACATGTGAATCTGAGTGGCGAATATTTGAGTTTACTCCAACTTAGTTGTATAATGGAACCTTAAGATTACACTTAGTCTAACCAAGTCCACTAATGGAGGGTGAGCCTCTCAACCTTTGATGTTACCTTCAGTGTACTACCTCTGATGTGTAGCATAGAGCATTAACTACATGAGCTCAATGTATTCACAAAAATGTATTTATCATGATAGGGGTACAAATATTAATAAATAATAGGTTAAGTACCTTCCTGGTTAATATATGACGCACGCTTCGTAACCTATAACATTATCAAACCTTTTTAAACTTGAAACTCTTTTGAAGGAGTGATCTATTAAACGATTTAAATGATCTTGGACGATTGATTTTCTGCAAAATCAATATTTTACTTTATTTAAAAATACAGTGAGGAAAATACATGAATTGTTAATAAATCTAAATGACTACAACTTGGTTGAAAAATTATACATTTTTAGAGAAAATTTATTGAAAAATTATCAATTACACAACATTAACTTATTTGAGAAAAAAACTTATTTTTGTTATAAAAAATGGAGAAAAATCAAAATAATTTTTTTAACATATTATTATTATAAATTTAATTTTTTACGGGAATCCCCACTAACAAAACTCAGGCCCAAACCGTATGTTTTTTTATTTTTGGAAAAAAATATGTAGTATCTATACAATCAAACATTTCAAATTGAAAATAATAAACTCGATTAATTTTAAAATCAACGTATATTTGTACTATTTTATACCTATGTAGTAAATGTTTACGAAAGAGTTTTATACTCTTATTTGGTATAGCTTCTACTAAAAAACTGTATATATAATAATTTTTATCCGTCTCTTTTAGTAAACACTGGCAAGCTGAGAAGAGCCCTGCGCGTCACTACAGCATTGTTGGTCGAAGCGTGAAGAGAATTGCTGTCATAAAATGTTAATCTCCAACCACACTGACCACGGCTGATGAGCTCAGACCTTTAATACAAAACTCACTTTACATCAATATCCATTTGGAACTCAACCGTTGTTTACTGGCCATTTATTATGTACGCAACAGCCATTAATTTCATTCATAAAACAGAGTGACCCACAAAAAGGTATTATAATTAATTAAAACGGTTACATTCTTGAAAAACTACAACTTACAACTGTAATTTAATTAAATAACGAGATGACGTGTATTGAATAAATAATTGAAAATTTGATAATCAATAAAGTATACATATGACAAAAATATTTTTTTATTCCCACAAAAAAGTGGGGACAGTAAAAACGCAACAATTATGGAAAGACCTCACATAGTCAAATGCCTGAAAGTGGAGTACGAGTTCCCATTAAGTTTTTACGCCAAATCTTTCACTTTTGTTACTAAACTAGATGCCATTGAGTAGGCCCATACTATTTTGTGTTTGCTTCTTTGGCTTGCTTCAAAGGTTTAAATTAAAACAGCTGCTGTTTATACCTTATGACAACATACGTTGGAATCCAAAAACAGAAATGTTACCCCTTATTATTAACAACTTTGATGGTATATAGTGTAAAGATTTATGGAAATATTATCATAAAAACTATTAGAATTTCCTGTTGTAGACCTAAATAACCAGCATACCAAATTTCATCCTCTTAAGTAATCGATAAGGGGTTTTTAAGTAATGAGTGAGGGTTTTGACGTTTATATACGTATGAATATTTGATAAATACTCTATGACAACGTACGTACATATGAACCATTGTCACATTCATACTCACATATAACGAAAATGACATACAAAAGTCGTAAACTTCAATTTATAGAGCCTCAGACGCACATTAATCCCGACCCCCCTACATACACACTTTTAGAAAGACTTCACTGAACACACCCAACTAAAGCGCGTGTGGCACAATACAAAAATACTGTGTGGTTCTACATAGTTATATAGACAATTTTAATGACTTTGTTATATTTCAACAATAACAGGATGCATAGAATAAATCATAAATTAGATTAGATTAGATTTGATCATTGAAATGTCGGTCATACTACAATGTAGGTATTTTAATCTAAGCATAAATAAGGATTGAGTGTAAGATGATTGTGGCACGATCTTGGAGTCTTGTTACTGACACGTTCCTTAGATAGGACTGTTAATTAATATCCCAACAGCCGATGGCAACTAAGGGACTTACAGTTTAACGTGATATCCGAACCACGGCCTCTGAATTACGAATCGATCTAATTATAAGGATCTTCTTTGCGGATTAACGTAGTATTTAATAGCTTTTTGGTCTAAACGCATTCCGAATCTTGCATACGTCCTGTAATCCAGCAACTTGGAGGTCACGAATTGTGGATAGTTGTGAGCGATGGTCGGTGGGTGTAGTGTTCTCTTGTGTGGATTAACGTCCGCACTATTGAATACTTTGTTAATCCACAAAGACCATCCTTACAATTAGACCGATTCGTAACTCAGTGAAAAGTCAACAAGATTGTGCCACAATCATCTTATAATCGTTACTCATTCATACTTTGCTTGGATGCCTACCTGGGTAGAACACCATTTCAGTTAAATGTATAGAATATCCAAGATGGCACTTAGCTTCACCGACACATTTTCTGCAATCGTCTCTCTCCTGCTCCTGTTCTTCATTATTGCCCAGCCTTCTCCAATCCTGTCACACTTGATCCTTCATCTAGATTTAAAAGGCAAATCTCCTACCTTCTAGAGTAATCAATCCAAGTACGAATTCACCTACAAAGGTCACTTCAAAAAAGTAACAATAAAGGTTATTGACTACAACCCCTATTAACTCACATGTAAACAGTTTAAACATACCAACATTCTTTATTATTTTCAAGAGCCTTTGTCTTTAATTCAAAGGCTCTGAGAACAAAGCAAATATTTAGCTTTGGGTCACAAACAACGCGTTCATTCTTTCAGAATTAATTATTTTTTTATAAAGGATCTGTTTGCGAAAAAGAGGGTTTTAATATTGTTTGAAGGGGACACATTGCATGAGTCACTTTATTTTAATTTTTTTCACTGTGTAACTTTATAAAGAGGTAAAGTATACAAAAATTTCAGTTAGAAATTTTGCATCGTCGGAGGCAATAATTTAGATTCAGCGACTTGTAATTCAAATCACAGAATAAAAAAAATAACTGATACTATGGAATTCAACGAATTTATATAAAGATATATATTAAAGATAACACAGAAAAAAATATTGAACTAGCGATGTAAAGCATTAT
Source organism: Nephotettix cincticeps (assembly GCA_023375725.1). Classification (NCBI taxonomy): domain Eukaryota; kingdom Metazoa; phylum Arthropoda; class Insecta; order Hemiptera; family Cicadellidae; genus Nephotettix; species Nephotettix cincticeps. Next base: position 66,587,513 of record CM041785.1, read on the forward strand.
TTTAATTTATTAATTTTTTGTGTTGTCAAATTGTCAAACATATTATAAAACTTAATTCATCGACAGCTCAAAATTCAGGTCAGGTAAATTAAAATTCACTTAACAAGTTGACATATACACTTTGTAGAACAATAAAAGTTAAACTAATCTATTACATTCTGTAAAATCAACACTTTGATCTTTAAAATATTTAGATAATTTAATAACAAAAGTGCACTTAAGTTCAATTAATGGTCCGCACAGTAAACTCATTGCTTTAATCAATTTAATTTTCACACCAATTCATTATGTCTGCAGTGATGGATTGATAAGACTTGACAAACGACGTTTACAGCTGATTAATCTCTATTTCCAAGGGTTCATCTCTTTCAATTAAAAATGACAAACGTGAAGTTTGTCTCTGTTTTAGCCTTGTAGTTGTTTCCCATACAGTTACAAACATAATATTAATATTATTTTATAAGTAAAAAATATCTTTTTCCGAAGCTGTTAAAAACTCTCTTTAAGGTTATTTGCACTATGTAGGTCATATAAACGAGTCTCATAAAATGTTAAATAGACAGGAGATAGGAGATAAATAATCAAGCTTTCATGTTGACTATATCTAGCTCAAGTACACTAAAAATTACAAAAGGGTTTAATTTGTAGGTGAATTGAACCCTGATACTTTATTGAGTTTAGGGTTTCATGAATTCATTTTTGGGATTTTCTCGTTAACTAACCTGTTCCTTGTGATTTTAACAGTACAACAGTTATATACTTTCAAAGTTCGAACATTATTTTATTTAACTAGCGGTAAAATACCTACTGAAAATGCATACTTATTCATCTAAAAGCGAGAGCAAAACATAAAAAAAAACATTTTTACCGAGGTAAATTTTTCGTCGATGTGTAACTTAAATGGAACAAAATTACTTCAAAAACTAACTAAAAATTTAAAGAATTTTTCTCTCTGATGATATTTTGCACGATTGAGTGAAATAGAATCTCCGTGAAAAGATTAGAAAGTATTAGTTACAGCAATACTTTTCATTATACTACTCGTAGTATAATATTTCTCGTCGTTGAATAGAAAACATTTGTACATAAGGTAACTATCACGTTTCAGAAAATGGCCGTTGACGTTTATAGTATTACATAAAATGTCATACTATAACTGTGGGGGGGGGGTGAACGGAAATTGCATGTAACTCCCACTAGTGATGTACGAGGAGAGAGGACAGCATCCAACGAAAACAGGAAAGGAGCTTTATCTTCCATTTGCTATTTCTCTTTAACTTAACACTACGTAATTTCATACACGATTTGTGTTCCGTGAGGGAAATTAACTTTGTTGACAGAACATAAGTTCCTTCTATTTTGAAAATGTTATACGTTCTTCACTTAAATTGCACTAAATATTACACTACACTACACACATATATGTTTGTCGTACACAAGTTTTTATGTCCTTAAAAAATTTAAAACTCAGTTTTTGAGACTTAACGGTAACGCCAGTAATTTAAATACCGTATATTTTATTACTACACCATGGTACCGTTAAAGTAGCTTGCATAATTTACTTTGTGTAATTAAATATTAATCCAATATTGCAGGTTTTAAATAGTTCATACCTGAAATTTGAACCGACAGATAAATGCAGCACATTGTCAGAAGAGGTATATTTTTCACCCTGTTGTACATTTCCAAACTAAAACAGTTGAAAATTGATTTTCAAACAGGGCAGATTGATTTTTAAACCAAAGTAAGTCCTATTAATTTCCTTAAGCATCTGATAGATGCCAGGAAGTTTATACAATTTTAATTACAGGTATAAAAATACGCGTTTGGGTAAAATAAAACGTATATTCATATTTACATGGATCTGTCTAAGCTCTAGGGGGAACGCAAAAGGTGTAACGGAAGCGCCTTAATATGGTTATAAGAACAGCTGTTTAGATGAACTGAAAACATTTCTTTTAGACTTAGAAATTATCTAGCCTATTTCCCACAGGAAAGTAAATACAATCATTTTTGTTTATGCAATGTCATTTATATAAGTTGTTGTTTGAGTTTTCTCCCCACTTGGATCGTTAGTGTCGCCTTGGGAGGTTTAAGAAACAAGTTAGAATGGGAGTTTCACGACTGAGTTGTATATCTGACTTTGTCGAATAGGGTTTTTTAATGTGCTGGAGGGTTTTGATTTTGGATTTGGTAATACATTTTCTTTTTAAATTTTACTCAGTTTTAATTTTTACGACTCAGTTCAAAAATTGTTGATGATATAGTACAATCGTTTTCAACGCTGCTTGTGGCATGTTCACGTTAAGCCAACATCGAGAAAATCTTAGTCTCATACATTTACGAAGATTTAGACTACTTTTTCGCTTATCTCCACACTAGACATGTTTTGATTGAGCCAATGAGTGACAACATACAAATGCATTTTGGGAAAGCTGTCTAAAATGAAATGGACATCCAGAGATTTGAACTCGTGACCTCTTCTTTCGAAGTCCAAGACGGTAACCACTAGGCTAGCAAGACACCCAACATCGAAATTACTCTTGGACATCGTAAGTGGGTATTAAGGATTTCGATCGAGTCGTCGAGGGAGCCCGCAGTCACTAGGATAAAGGGAACAGTTGTCCAGTGTCCTCTTCCTACCAGCTTTATGTTTGAATGTTGCATTTCAACCTCAACTGAATCACCGGACCAATCACCATAATCCAAAGGCTTGTGTGAAGAAATAGAGACAGTTATATACTGTAGCGAAATTGGTCACATGGGCAAGCCAGAGGTGACCGCTCTTTATCTGAATGGAGTTACCGGTCACTGGTTTCGATCTAGCAACTTTTGACTTACTGGGCCAAAGCGTTACCTTTGAGCTACCTGTAATCCAACCACTTGGAGGTCACAAATTGTGGATAGTTGTGTGCAGTGGTGGTGGTTAGACGATAACATCTGTAGGTCAACTATAGGTAACATCAACTGTAGGTCCCTTAGGTATACCATTGACTGTTGGGCTATCAATTAACAGTCCTGTCTAAGGAACATGCCAGCCTTAGTCAGTAACAAGACTAAAAAATCGCATTACAATCATTCTACGCTCGTTTCTCACTCATATTTGGCTTAAAATACCTACTTTGAGGTACGGTTGCCATTTCAATAAATCTAATCTTATCTAATCTACCATGTTGGTTTGGTTGTATTTATGTGCTTCTTGTTAAATGTTTCCTACAACCCCATGACTTTGTCCAAGAGATTACGTTCCCGTAAAATTGTGTGAAACTCTCAATGTTGGACTTTAAGTGAATATGATGCAAGCAGCGTTGTGGCCTTGGTTGTAGTCAACAGCCAAGTTTGACTGAGACATGGAGGTATAAATTAGAACCATCATAAAAATTTTAAATTTCGTACCGCGTTTACCAGCATAAACAAGAAAAGACTCAATGGCACTACCTACAAGGCGCCTACAAGGGTTTGCTTTCAGGCACCAAACACACAGTAACTCGTCACTAATGTGTACAAGGACAGGTTTAAAACCTTCTGCTTTTTATGGGTTTAAAACACTTGGATTGTTTTCACGCAAATGTACAGTTATAAAGCTTTCACAGCATTACCATAAAAAAAAATACTTAAATTTCTTAAAAAAAAATTAAATTATTATTAAAAAAAAATTTAAAAATGAAATTAATGTATATATATATGCTGTACACAAAACCTGAAAAAAGTGTAAAACTAAATTTTAAAATGAATAAAATGTAAGTTGTAAACAACTTGAATAGTTGTTAGACATTGTTTTTTGCTTTTTATACTATTCAATTTTATATTACCATGATGTTTCACATTATTCTTAAAGTTTTCTCATCTTAGTGGTTATTAAGTACTTTGATTTTTACATGTATCAAAATTAATATAATATCATATTATCTAATATGATTGTATTTACTTATGTGAGATAATAATTGTAAAAAAATTAGTTTTGTGTATTGAAAGTACTTCGATCATAATGGAAATGCAAATTTATAATACAGATGTGACATTTGAGAAAGAAAAATATTTTTATTAATATGTACCGTTTTAAAAATATCATTTATAACATAGATCTTTAGTCACAATTTTGACAAACACAAAATTATAAAATGTAAACATAGTACCTTCTGCTTTTTATGGGTTTAAAACACTTGGATTGTTTTCACGCAAATGTACAGTTATAAAGCTTTCACAGCTTAACCCTAATAAATTCAAATTAAAAATAGACCCATAAATTTCTTAAGTATATTCCTTTATTAAACAAAACCTATTTAAAAAAATTCAACTATCTATCACACATGCTAAAGAATGAACAGCAGTTTAGCACCTGAGAGACCAATTTTAGGCTGTTGTATGAACTATATATTTCGTCATAATGCAAATAAAATGAAACTAAGTTGTAAAACATAAATTATTACCTACCTGATGCAGTATCAATAGTTGTCGACCATTTTTGTTGCTTTAGACTAATCACTAATGTTATATTACTCACGTGTAGCTGTTTTTCTTTATTACTGATTGTATGTTTAGGTTATGTCAGTTATTATTATTGATAGTTTGATCTCAACTATTTCATAATTCGATTTAATAGTCGATTATCAGTTTCATAATCGATATCTGGAACGTCCAAAGTACACTAAATATCGATAGTGATTGTTACTTTATCGATTCAACCTTGCATTAAAATATGCTATTGAACATATAAACTGCAATGGAAGGTGAATAATGGAATAATTTAGACGCGTAGAAAGAGTAAGAAAATTTCACAAGCTGTATAAGTGTGAAAACAAATTAGTTCAAGATCACTCTAGGGAATCGCTAGTTATGATATAAATACATAGACGCACGTTTGAGAAAGTGAAATTATTTAAATATTTAAGGTCTTGTCTCAACTCGAAAATATCTAATTTCAAACAAAGTACGTAATCAAATAATGGTATTCAACTGAGCTTTTTCACAAATTGTCAGCTGCTGAATTCAAAATTAATTAACAGTGTAAAACACTAGTAATACCAGTTTCCACATATGGATCCAATTCATGGATTTTAAACCCAAAGTGAAAGACGTAAAAGCTCTTCGAATGTTTAAAGGAAAGACATAGAAGGAAAAAAGAAAAGAAAATACAGCCCGATTAAACATGAAGAGCCTTGGTGAGTGAAACCATGAAATAAATTAGATAATTGGCTGAGGAATACTGTTTAGTTCTTGCATTTTAAAGATTGAAATGGATCGATCATGTCACGAGGATGAAAAAAGATAGCCTCAAAAGAGGTCCTTGCCAAAAATGTAATAGGAGTAAGAAAGAATGGTAAGCGCAGAAAAAGATGTGGAAGAGAATTATTAAAGTTGAATATTAGAAGAGAGGAAGAAAAAGCGAAATAGAGATGATTGAGGTGTATTGTGAATGAGACCAAGGACTAAATTGGACTGAAGTTTAAAAGGTAAGAGTTCTGATTGCCTTCTACTTTGTGTGAAGCTTCAGAACATGTCTGAGTATTGAGGTCATATTTATTTATAAACATTGGGTCAAAGTCTTAAACATTAAATAGTTTAGTCACCTACTTACTTTATAGATATGAGTGTGGAATGTATTATGGATAAGTAGAGATAAGTTCACAGTAGTAGGTGGATCATAATAATACTAAAACTTATTTAAAACTTAGAATCCAAATTATTTTGTTTATTTTAAATTTATAAACTAGGAATGTTGCTATTTTTTCCGTTTACTGTTATATCACAGCCAAAACCTAGGTAATATTTATCTAATTTTAATTAGGTGAAAACGAAAGGTTTATTCTATAGGGGGCTATTCAAAAGTATGGGACTTTGTATAATACGGTTTACACGTGAAGCGTTTAGCTGAGCGTGGAATGCGTTAATTCCTCTGTAATCGTATTAAGATAACCACTTAATTAGCCTCGAAGCCTATTTAAATTATTGACCTTTTTGATGCCTACGACGTATCTTAAGTCGCACGATACAGCAGACTGGAGGGGGACGACGTCACCAGTGATAACAAAACAGCTGATTGTGGCGCATTTTGACAGGACAAAGGTAGACTGACCAGTACGTCTACAACCTTGTGTGGTATCGCTCGTTGTTTTACGCTCGCCTGATGTATTCGTGTGTGTATGACCCTGGTACCAGAACTGTATATATATATTTGTGTAAAAAATAGGACATCCACTACCGTGAGCAATGTTTAAATATATTCGTCTGACTGAAGATGCATTGAAGTGATTAGATTAGATAATTGAAATGGCAACCATACTACAATGTAGGTATTTTAAGCCAAGTATGAATAAGGATTGAGTGTATGGTGATTGTGGCGCAATCTTGTAGTCTTGTTACTGACTAAGGCTGACATGTTCCTTAGGCAGGACTGTTAATTAATAGCCAAACAGCCGATGGCAACTAATGGACCTACAGTTTAACGTGGAATCCGAACCACGACCTCTGAATCACGAATTGGTCTAATTATGAGGATAGTCGTTACGGATTAACGTAGTATTCAATAGTGTGGACGTTAATCCACACATGAGAACACTACATCCACCGACCATCACTCACAACTATCCACAATTTGTGACCTCCAAGTAGCTGGATTACAGGACGTCACCATCGTCCCAGTGATAAGAAAAGCGTCTCGCAACAAGTGAGCAAAAGAGTATTTGGCACCTTACGCTACCAAAAAGGTAAATAGAAAATTAACCAATTAAATAATATGATTTTTAAACCGACATTTAGTTGCCCAATTGATTCATTAAGTACCACGTTAATGAGAGCAGTAATATTGTTTTACAGCTGATTAAACTTTTTACAACCTCCACTGGCAGTATTACCACCTGAAGGAAAACTGTATATAATTCTAGAAAGTATTTTATTAAGATTTAATAGTATACCTTATTTACGGGGTTCTGTAACAGTCTCACCTTATTGCTTTCAAACGACAATGTCACCAAAGTGGCACTAAAGATTGTAATACATTCAGACTAATAATTATTTAAGTGTAATGATTAACATAATTTTATTTCCTTACACACATAACAGTTTATAGATTGATTTCTACAGTTTGACCATCATTAGCGCTGAGCGCTACTAGTGACAGAAACCGTAACTAAACACTAGTGTGGGAAAAATCTCCAGCTGATTCACCCACAGCTGATCTAGATTGGGTAGCCTAGGCCAGAAAAACAATACTCTCTGTAGTCGCAACTAACGTTGAAAGCAGCTGGTTTCAGTAGTGTAATATCTCTTCATTGTTTATAAAACTACAGTATTATCAAAAATCGTTTCCTCCTTCTAGTGGTGTTAAGTTTATGTCAACTCAATTTATTACTTTTTCAGATACGAAGTCATAAGGTAGGGGCCGTATTTTTGTAAATCTTAAAAACTACGTATTTGGGATTTTTTGCATTATCGTAAATAAAATGAAACCCAGATAGTACACAATTGTATAACTACAGTACAGCCTATCCTTCCTAAAAAACACATATCCCTAGGCTTACATACTAGCTCACCTATCCTCAGTTTCTAAATTTCTCGAATTGGAAACTGTTTTGTTGTTGAAAAGCTCAATAATAACTTATGAATGTATGTCTATTAAGGTTGGTTAGTATGAGTTATTTTGTTTATGCTAATCAACACATAAGATTATCTTGTCTATTAACCAAATTACAGAAAAACTTAACTTATTTTAGATAAAAAATATACATACTTTAAGAAATAAGCGTAAAGCTATAAAAACTACACATAAAAATACATAATAAGGGATGGACATAAAGTAGTTAATACAATTTTTAATGTTGACATTTCAGAAACAGTTTTCAAATTCATTTCCCCTATTAAGTCCATATCCCAGAGCTATATGTGTAATGTGATTCCATCCATGTTTTGCCAGTTTTATTTAATTTGAGTCACATCAACGTCATTCAATTTACATTTTAACTGCTGGATAATTTATTAATTGACGCGTAAAATTACTTTTAGAGACTCCAGTTTCATTTGTAATAATTTGTTTAAAAATACATGTCAAAAAATTATAATTACCTACTGGCACACAAACTGCAACGGCTTTGAATATTTCCAAAGTGTTTTATGATTTCAGATAGTATAAAATGTGTGTATTTTATATTTTTTCTTTCAATAAAATATAAAAATTACACACAATTTTATACTTAACATTAGATTTAAATAAACAAATCACACTTGTAATGAGTAGGTCCATAAAAATTACCTTAAAGGAAGCTAGCTAATATCTAGTTGAAAAGGTTTTAATGACACCTCAAGGCTTTATCACTGTTTAATAATTTTTTGTATAATAATTTGACATTTTAACTGTCTCCACTTGTACATGGATGGAAAAAGCTTTTGAATTTAAGTCGAAAATGTTTATTTTTGTTCAGATGCTTAGATGTCTGATGTATATGCTCGTGTACAGACCCGATCGTCCGATGTTTATGAAACTTTGTACACTTTAGATGTTTTTAGACGATTTCCTTTTTTTATTTTCGATTTATAAGGATACAGTAGGTCCCCTCCTAATATTCTTAAAAATTGTGAAAACTACTAATTGTGATTAAAATTTCATGGCTAATAATTAGATTAGATTATTAAAATGGCGACCATACCACAAGATAGGTATTTTAAAACAAAACAAAGGATTGATAATAGGTTTTTATATTGTAAAAATTTTAAAATTATTTGGAAATCGGAGTTTTATAATAATTTTACTATCACCAATAAAACAGCTTAGAAAATGGATTATTATTTTAATTAGTATTCAATATTGGTACAGAGAAACTAAATTATGTGTACTGCAGTACGTTGTTTAGAGCTTTGTTTCAAAATGCCTTAAAACAAAGGAAACATAAATAAACATATAAATTTTTATTACAATACTTTTATAAACGTTTGAAAAAAGAAATACTTTAGTATTTTATCCAATATTGTGCTGATTACCGCTATTTTTGATCTTCGTCTATTAATAAGTCAAATATAGATGGAATAAATATCTTAATGTTTGGTAGTTTTTTTTCGTCATTGCCATAAATAAGGAATCACGAAACACGAAATGCATTTAAAAATTTGGCAAAATAACAAGTTTAGGTCGAGAGCGAGGTAAAGCTGGGAGTGAAGTTATCTTCACTTTGCTCCTGATCTAACTTTTTTATTACTAGAAACATATGATTACCATAAACTTTTAAACACATACTAAACGATTTCTAACAAAATAAAAATTGTGGTTCTAAAACTTTATTAAAGATAATCCAAATTGTAACTAAATTTTGTTCACACTCTCCATAATGTTGTATCGTTAAAATCCAATCAGTCAGAAGAGAAACCTCTAGCTTATGGGTGTCACCGCATTTACATGCTCACTTACTGATAAGCAAGCAATAACTGTAAAGCAATACAATGCTACATGTAGTGTTTTGGTTCATTGTTGTATTCAGAACAGCTAATCAGATCTATTGTATTAGATCAACCTATTGTCCATGCTAATAGATTAGTTGTAATGGCATAATATTAACCAGATCTATAATTTCAAGTACAGTACATTAGTAAGCTTTAGTAAACAAGTGAGGAGTGATTTTTATAAAAGAGAACTATATATAGGACAAGCACTTTTGTATTCTGTTTGCAGACACATTTATCTTTCAGAATCCTTTGTAGAAAAACAGAATCGGGACGCATTTCCTTCTCTAGTGATATTAATATATGGAAGTAAATTTTAGGTAGGAAGTAGAGATAAAATCTTGACAAAAAACCCAGTATACTTCAGTAACATTAGTTTCATTTATTTGAAGAGTAGTCAATTGATGTTTTTAGTAATTACATACTTTTAAAAATAATTTAACTCTTGATTAATTTAGAAGTTAGCTTACGATAGTTTTATTCATATTATATTTTATTTTGGTAATATCCAGTGGTCTACTTAAAATGAGGTTTTCTGTAATTAAAATGTGTTTCCAAAATACTTCAGTGGTGTTCTTTTAAATTTTATATCATAAGGGAACAACAAATATAATTCACAATACTATTTCAGCATTATTATGTTGTATGAATTGATAAATTTGTTTTAATTTAATGAAACTGAAATCTTCGTTGTTGTAAGTCCAAGCTATATGGACTCTAATTAGTAAACTCAATTTGAAACAGTTTCTTCTGAGTTTCAAAGTTCGGTGTTCGAATCTTTAGAGTACCGTTCTTTTTGTATTTTACCTTCGTAACATTGATTTTAAGTTTTTGTTGGGCAGTATATAGCTCAAACATTTATTAAAATTCATCCTAATAGCACCAAACTGTAATTAAATTAAAAGATAATAAATACATTAGTCAGTCTGCAGTTGAAAGATTTAAATTTATTTGTTACATGTTTCGGATTACGCCATTTTCAAACAATTCCAGATTCATATAAATAAAACCTACATAATCTGTACTACAGAACAAGAGAAATAATTTAATTTAGACACCTGTCACTAGCACTACTTATCCAAGAACAGACTGTCAGGAAAGTTTATATCAAGCTATAATAAGTTATAAGTGTTCAACATATGTGCCGTCAAATGGCTATAAAATCAGCTGTTTAGATGAGCTGAAAACATTCCTTTTAGAAATATTCATGATCTAACCTATTTCTTACAGAAAAATAAATGAAATTCTTTTCATACTGAATGGGTGAGTATAAAGTAAACAAAACCTTTCTCCATGAAGGAAATAAATTTAGTAGCTGTAGGTGTTTTATTTTTTGGAAAGGTTATTAAAATACCTTGTTTATTGAAACAGAGGAACAGATATTGAGATAAGTCCTAATTTGGCTTTTCTGGGGTATAACTCGTAAAAATAAAATATTTTGATCACAATTCTTACAGTACAAATAAAAGACGAATTTAATCAAAATATGTTAGAGAAGAATATTGACTCGTTCCATGGGAAGCTTGTACCCCAACGTTGCGGTGAGTATGAGTATGTTTGTTTGGTCTGACAATGTTTACTGTGGGCTCCGAACAGGGATTTGCTCTCAGCCTCTCCGCTAGCAACCACCCCAACCAAAACGTGACCACAGGTAAGATCCCTGTGATCATCCTGCTCAGCTGGGGTTGGTATTAGTAGTCTGACATTTTAGCTGTCCATAGAACAGTGTCAGGATATATTGAATCATTTATTGGGAAAACACTTTAAATTAGCAATTGGTTGAAGTTACCTCAATCGACTCAACGTCCTGAGGTAACATATGTCAAAAAAACCAACTGGTAACTTACCTAAAAATTTTTAAGTGGTTAAACATTTTTTTGATTATTTTAGAGAGAACCTTTTGAAATGGTGACCTACCCAGGTATTTTAAGCCAAGTATGAATGAGAAGAAGTTTAAAATTATTGTGGCGAGATCTGGTAGTCTTGTTACTGACTGAGGCTGACCAATTACACCCAAGGGACCTACAGTTTAACTTATAATCCGAACTACTTATGCCTATAAACTAATTACTAACTGGTCTAATTATAAGGATGTTTTTTTGCGGATGAATGTAGCATTCAATAGTGCGGTTGTTGTATCCACACCAGAGAATATCACATCCACCAACCATGTGGATGTTATTTTAATAATGTGATTTTATGAAACCTTTTATGACCTTTTCAATAAAAAAAATTCGACTTGTTGCTTTAAAACTTAAAATTCGTGTTAGTTTTTTCCCAAATTAGGGTTAAAGTAGCTTTATTGCTTTTTTTTATAAATCCAATAAACCAAAAGCAGTTCGATTCTAATTTTTTAAGGTATTAATAGTTCTGGATTATAATGAGGGCTCTGTTATTAAAATAAACGTCATATATCAATTTTATGGCAAACTTAAACGTGTAGGCATGGTCAAATTTAAAGTTAAAGTTTGTTTTAGCGAATTTCCCATAGGGAAGAAGCTATTAGCGTAGGTCTCATGGCGAGACTTAAGCCCGGGACCGTGTTATTTTTTCTTCTTTAGGTGCCCAGAGACCAAAAACAATAGTCGTTATTTGGATCCATTTATGTTTAAAAATCATAGTTTATGTGTTTATCATGGCAGCAAACCTGCATACTCTTTTCCCATGTTAATCATATGGAGAATAGGCAAACACCTTTATTTATGGACAAATGTTGACGAAAGTTTGTATGATTGTTAAAAATAAAAATGTTTGATGGTATAAATGCCTACTCTCAGTGTTCCTCACAGCAGCAAACCTGCACACTACTTCCCATATTAATCTTATGGAGAAAAGGCGAATAATTCTCACATTCATCGACAGATTTTGACCAAACTTGTCATATATTATTATTATTATATTATTGATTTGGAAATTCGCTGAGTACGCAGGTCTGCTGCGACGGGGGTATTTACTTTCCAAGTTTTCTTTTTCTCACAATTTTTTATGGTGTAATTATAATGAACTCGTTTCTTACCCACGGATTTGTTTCAAACCCAATAATTAATAATTAATTAATTCAAACAATAATTAATTTCCGGTATATTTCTGCTATATAAATGTATTTACTTATTGGAACTGAATAAAGGTTCTATTCTAATATTTCCAGAAGTTGTTCGTTCCTTCACTAAACCATGATTCACATTCATCCTATCGCAACGCCATAATTCACTACTCTTCCACAAACAACAAAACATCACCGCAAATTGTATTTCGAAGATTTATTACCACTGATACAACACATATTTGTCCTCTCTTTCAAAGCAATGCTTTGTTAGCTGTGTGTTTATTATAGTAAAGTTTTTGTATCGCCAAGTAAAATAAAACATTCTGATGTGAATTCGGTAAATGTTCTGTCCAGTAATATAGCTTTGGATGAAGCTCAAGAATAGTATTCTGCTAATAAAATAATTTTAAATAATGAAAAAACCTGTTCATTAAAAACTGCTTAGACTGATATGTTGAGTAATATTTGTTTAAACCTTTAATAGGCATAAGTATTCATTTAAACCTCTTATGGAAAGAGCATGTCAAATATTTTGTCTTTTAAGAAAACTCAAATCCATGTACACTTAGATGTATTGATGCTAGTGTACATGTTTGGTCTCTTTCACTCCTATTTGACTGATGAAGATAGATTTTGGGGTCAAGATTTTTAATGTCAACTTCAAAAGCTAAAGCCCTATTGATATAAAACCAAATACATAAAATTTATAGCGAAATAAATTTATTTATTTTAGATGCACATGCATGAATGTGCATCTCTTCAACATAACTCAAGATTTTGATTCCATTCCCCTCGTATACAGACCCTACATAGTTCTTTTGATATGTAGTATGATTTAAACAGTTAAGGACAACCAAACTATATAATTTAAATATGGAATTCGTCTGAATTTTGTAATATATATTATTAAAAAATATACTGTATTACCTAAGCCTTATTAGTTCAATCACTCTCATTACTTATGTCTCTTATACAGTAACTATTGTTTATCCAATACTATGAAACGAACAAGGTTTGTACAGGGTGTTCATTAAAGTCGGGGACAAACTTTGAGGGGTGATAGTACTCATCAAAATAAACAAAAAATCACCTATGAAAATCTGTCGAAAAATCCTTCGTTTAGCCACTAGCCGCCATTTTGTATTTTTTACAAATCGTCATAGATGATTTTTTGTTTATTTGATGATACAATTATAAAAATAATGAACACCCTGTATATTTGCAGTATGATCTCGAATATGGCTCTACAGAGTTTCTTTAAATTTTGGAAATAAAAAATGTCTGAATAAAAAAGTTCTAGATAGGTCTAATGCCCAGTAAAATCCCGTGTTTCTTGTTATATACAATTTGTATATACAATATTATTGTATAAAATGTTGTATGGATTGTATTAAATTGTATATACAATATTAAAGAGATGTAGGGATGAATTTACTACTTAATGATAAATTATTATATAAGTAGCTCAAGAGTAGAGCTTTTTAAATAGTGGATTGATTTTTGTTAATACTCTTATAGACAGTCAATGCAACTAAAGGTTATGAAATTATACTAGTCTAATGACAAATAAACCTCTAGGGTAATTAAAAAAACCAACATTTCCTTAAACAAAATTTCAATCAGTTTTAAATAAGTGTGAAACAAGAATTTTATTAAAATATTAAATATTATTATCTATTAGAAATATAATACAAATTCTCTAGGATTTTAGATATTTATTTAGAAAAAAACTATAATATGTGAATCAATTTGGTATTATTACAGAATGGAAGTAATAATATTTGAAGTAATTGCTATAATTAAGCTCCGTTCATATTACTTCTATCAACATCATAGGGCAAATTAACCACAGCATGTGTGAACCATCAGTTTTGCTAACCAACCAACTCGTTTGTGTGAAATACTGCGTGAAATGAACACTTCAATTTAAATAGTTATTTGAGTACATATGCTGTTAATTTAAATAATTTTGTATCAGTTTGTTAAATGAGTGCTTGAGATATCATAGTATTTATTAACTTTTTTCTAGTTTTAACTACATATTTAGTATTTTAAGTAGTAAAATTATAAGTTAATTAATTATTACTCTTAAAATACGTCTGCACCTTGCAAATATAAATAAAATTTAGTAAAAAAGCCTTCATAAATATTTTAAATAAATAAAAAAATAAACCTACAAACTCTTTGGATACGAAGAGTAAAATGGTAGTAAATTAATGTAAAATTGTTTTACCTGCTTTTAAATATCAATTGTAACGTAAAGGGTACGAATTAAAGAGACGGAAAATTAGGATAAAGACAGTAATTTGTCGTTAAATAGACGACCAATTAGTTTTAGCTTGAAGAGTTAAAAGAAAAACGTCCAGCTAAGTTAAAATCGGTCGACCTGACACCTCCTGTCTTGGATCTTGGCATGAGGTTTTATAAAATCTCTAGTTGATATTTAATGATAATTTTTTTAATTCTGGTCATTCAGAAAAAAAATATATATACATCGAATATACAACAAATTCCCTAAATACTTTAATTTTCCTTAGAAAAAAAAATATCATATTTTAAATTGTGAATCCTTAGTACCTAGTATTTTTGTTTTTTTCAGAATAATATTTTTTCTGAGTAATGGAAAGTACAGAATTAACTTTGCACAAACATTATAAAATAGACAAAGCTACAAAAAAATTATGACAATTTCTCAAATTATAAAACAAATGGTGGATTTAAAATTTAGTTTCTCAAATAACTCGTGAACTTGATTTAAAAAGAAAATTTACAAGTAACTTATTTAGTAATTTAATTACAAATCGATCGACACCATTGTTTTAAATTAGACAAATATTAACTGTATTAGCTTTAATGATAATACGCTATTTTAAGACATAAAAATTTATTGTTGTAATCAAGTATTGCCTTACATGCACTGCAATAAGCTCTTGCTAATATCATTAAACTACATATCTCAGTTAATATTTGTCTAATTAAAACATTTGGTGTCAATTTTGTAATTACATACCTAAAATAATATTCTTGTAAATTTTCTTTTAAATCAACGGTACGAGTATTTGAGAAACTAAATAAATGGCCGATTTTGTTTTAAATTTGAGAAATTGTCATAATTTTTTGTAGCTTTGATTTTCCATAATGTTTGTGCAAAATTCAATCTGTACTTTTCATTAATCAGAAAAATATTATATGTGAAAAACATGGAGGCTGTGTGAGTACTAAGGACTTACAATTTAAATATGATATTTAGATATGTTTCTACCCAGGAAAAAAATATTGTAAAATTCTGAAACACCCTGTATATGAATCAATATTTAAAATAAATGTGGAAGTGGTGTTTTATCGAATAATTGACCCACCAGAGTATAAATTTGTCATTATTCCTGGACAGCATATTTCTCATTGGTCCTTGGTATCAGTTAAGGTCTAGAAAAATTTAATTTTGCTTAAAAACCACAAATTATAAACCATTGATTTTTTCTGCATGAAAGGTGTTTGCAGTATGCAGTATGTATTATTTAAACATCCACTGACATAAAAAATAAACAAAGAATTCATTTATATTACGAATAAGCTTTTGGAAAGAAACAAATAAAATGATATAATTATTTGTAAATATATAAGATTTTTATTAATCCTTGTTTTTAAAATGTCGGATGAGAAATTTCCCTTCGAAACAAAACTAATTAGGCATCAACCTTACAGGACGACTCCACCGTCTCAGTCTACAATAATACATAATGCAATAATACTTTCTCCGTGTACAATAATAGTTGGAGGAAGTATTATTGGAATAAGTAAAACTGCCAAAGTAATAGCAAACATACATGAAAATCAATTAATAGCTTTAAAAGGAAGAAAGTTAATAAAGTGCTTTTAATTAAGGCGGATGATTTTAAAAATTGGTTGAATCCTCTTGTGTCGGTGTTTGGAATTAATTACGTTGAGCTATTAGTTGAAGACGCTTATCTTTATCGTGATGTTGGTGTGCAAGAAATTAAAGCTGATTTATCATCGGGAAAAATAATAAAGCACCCGGGAGTAATGGAATTGCATATAATTTAAAATGAAAACAGATTAGAACATTTTTACAAAAGCTTTGTGAAGCTTTCATTGTAATGTTTTGATCTTACGAGGTACCGTGTAGCTTTAAACTTGCTGTTGTATTTCCGTTACACAAAAAGCGAGGTCAATAACATCCGGATCTATAGAGGGATTCAGGGAAACTAGTTGACGATGGACAATATATAATTTAAATCTGACTAATATCGATGGTTTGCACACAGAAATTCAGAGATAGAAACTATTTCCATTTTTCGTTCATTTTTAATCTGCATTCAACACCATAGATACGAGGGATCTATTTTTTGTAACTGTCTCGTTTTTCCATTTCAACAAAGCAAATAAATGTTATATGGGGTTTGTGCTGTTACTTCAGTTGAAATTTTGTACTACAAGGGCCTAGCTGTTTTTGTATACTAATGTCGGCTTAAACAGAGCTTTCTTGGGTCTCCTTTTTCACTATTGTTATCAGTGACATTCCAGAAGAATTAGAGGTGGGGGTGTACGTTTGTAGGGGTGAAAATAAATGTATAGCTGTACGTCAACGATCTTGTGTTGGTAGCTCCTACGGCAGCCGTCCTTCTGAAAATTATTAAGAACCTAGAGCAGTATTGTGACGTTTGGAACTTGAGAGTAAACTTAAACAAATCCAAGTTTATGTATTTAGGAAAGGAGGCAGGTTGCGAAGAAATGAGTCAAGTGTATTTTTAGGGAGTAAGATAGATTTGGTTAATAGTTACAAGAAATGAACATCGTGGGAGGTTCATTTTGCGTGATAAGTCTGTAGCGGCACAATTAGCATTGAATTCTTTCTGACCGGACTTCTTCTGTTGAGATAAAATTCGATTAAATACCAAATTTTTTGTGTTTAGCTCTTTGGTCTGTTCGATTTTAAATATTTAGAGGCGACGTGCGAACAGCTGATAGGAGTAGAAGAGCCGGTCAGGATGGAGACAGTAAGACTGGCTGCAATCCACGCAGGAAGCTCGTTATCACCAGATTTATAGTGACCTTGACCTTGAACTGGACCACCGGTGATACTTGCTGATGTTATGGTTTTCGATTTGAAACATTGGATGTCGAGGGCTCGGGGCGAAGCAATACATTTAATTAAACTACAAACCCTGGCTACATGATTAAAATTTATATTAAAATATCATATCAGAAGAATTTGTATTTAATCAATATTCAATATTCAGAAACAGTAGCTTTCTTTTGCCGATCTAAGCTGGGATGATTTCTTAGAATTTATGAATGGAAGGGATTTGCGGGCTTTAGGGGGGGTCTTATTAAACGTGTGATATGCGAGATGGAATATGGTACCTGAATTTAACTTTTCATATGCTTGTGGCGACTTCCGTATGTATTTATTTATTTTTCCTTTATTTGGAAAGGAGAGAATACATAAATTCTTTAATTTGGTAAATAAGCTCATATATTATTTTACGTTCAATGAATGTATTGATTGTTATTATTTTGTAAAATAAAAATAAAAATTGTAAATAATAAAAGTGGGAAAATATTATTAATTTTTTCATGCCAACCCAATAGTTTTTTTTCAACTAGAACCATACTGTTTTATTTGCATGCAAGATCCCCCTATTGCCACTGTGTTTTATGTTATGAAGTATATATTTTGAAATAAAGCACTGTTTATTTATTTACTCAATTGTGTGTCCACTCATGACATACAGTATGTGCCATGGCCGGGAATATAACCAGGGTCTTTTGGAGTATATGCCAATAATTTACCAACTCCGCTAAGACCGTCAGATTTATATTATTACACATAATTTCCGAAATAAAAGTAAAAAAGTCTTCTGGAACCTATTAGCCAGCCCACTTTATCGGATTTCTTTTTGACAGTATCCCTTAATATACATAATCGAAGTACTAATATTGAATTCAAATGGTTAAAATGCACTTATGAATCTCGGTTCTATAATAACTAATGTTGCACACTTTGCAGGTATATTGTCGAGGTAAATTGGACTCCACCCAACCCTGTGCTATTGTGTTCCGGCCAATTGGTCTCGTTTTTTCCACTGTTGCATCTATATTGCCGTCAGATTATTATTTTTAATATGAACTGGTTTGACGTATAGTTTTACAAATTGTAAACGTTAATTGGTTGAAAAATATATATTAACTTTTTATTATAATAATTGGTCTTTTGGTACGGATTTATTAAGACTGGCACCGGATAGTAACAAACCAGAAAATAATGTAAAAATAAATTATTTTATTTGCTTACGATTGGGGGGTTAGCAATTTGTGACACGCGAAAGTGTAATGAACGTTACATCATATTTTAAACAGAACAGCTTTAAGGGAATTGAGAATATTTCCTTTAGACATATCTATGATCCAATCTATTTTCCATGGGGAAGTAAATATCGTACATTAAAATCAACAAATGACTAATAAATTGAAAATTCTTCATTTATATCGTGACAATAGTTTATCTACGGGCCCTGTAAATGAAACAAATGACAATATCAGCCTGTTAACCCGGTTTTCAGTGCCAGTTTTAAATATCTTTGACAATTTATGAAGCAGAGAAAACTTTTATTTTTGAATGAACCTCTTTATTTAACATACATTATTATACCATTTTAGTTTATTGCTAAATTGCAACCTGAACGTTCAAGAATACGAAAAGGAGAAAAATATCAACAAAAGAATAGCACTAAACAACGGATACAAACCCACCATAATTGATAATATGATACCTAATATGAAAAAAATAATAATGAAACATTTTCCATAAACAACAAGCCAAAATCCAGTATCCACAACAAAATATGTATCAATAAAGTATCTGAAAAATTTGGGAAGCTTTCAGTAAGGTAGGATACACGCCTGCATACAGTGTTAAAAGTGATCCCTTCCCACCTTGCAGTCTTACAAACAATAATACCTATTAATCAGAAAAATACAGAGGGGTCTATGAAATAAGATGTAATTACCCCTGTACTATACAATATATTTGACACACTAATGGATCATTCAAACAAAGATTTATACAGCTAACCACAGCATTCCTACTTCATTGGTAGGACACTTAAAATAAAACGCCACTCACTCCATAACATATCCCAACTCAATCACTATACTAAACAGAATCCATTCCAAACGAATAGCCAAAGTACTCGAAGGCTACCAAAACTACAAACAAATCAATCAATTTGGTCACGATAGTTTGTTCAACAAAAAATAGGATTTCAATAGCTTCATCATAAGTAAATATTGGCAATGACTTTGAACACCTTCTGAAGAACACCTGTGGCAAAATACGTATCGAGGAAATCAAACTACAGTCATCAAGAATTAAGGCTCTTCACACGGTAAATATATTCTAAAAATCTGTTATTTACTATGAATTAATCCCAGACAACAAACATTGCAGACAATAGAGTGGAGATAGGTTGCAATTTTATGCATTTATTTTCAATACAAATTACTACCTTATATCACAATTAAGAGTTTAAATTACGTCACAAACATAATTCACTAGAAAACTGATGTTACTTACAAAATGCATGCTGACAAATCCAAATAACTCCCATACCTGGAAAATCAAAAGATTCTATAAATACTTTTTCGAATAACCCTTGGTAAATAAGCTCTCAGTAATAAATATACTGTATAACATAATTGGTAAATGAGGATACTTGATTTCAAATATACGGGTATGTAGTTAAAATAGCTCCGGTTCTGTTATTACATAAAGTATGAATTATAAACCGTCTACTTAATAAAATGTTTCTGAATTGTATGGAAAGTAATTTCCCAAAGGATCCGGCGTGGAATAGAAATTCGTAAACACCAGGAGATTACAATGATTTATGTGAATTGGAATTGTGGCCATTACGATACAATAATGGGTCAGAAAGACCGTTAAGAACCGCATGAATCCTATCTATTACGAAAAATATCCAAAATAAAACATAAAGTTTCGTAAATAAGAAAATTATAGCTTTAAGTTTTAGCTTAGGTTTTAATTTATTGTTGGTTCAGATAAAATCAAAGTAGTCTGAATTTAAAAGTTAGTACAATTCAAATGCTCCTTTTCGCATTTCAATAGATGTGAAAATTCGGAATGACAAAAACGAGTGAAGAATTCAAAAACGCAGGCAAAATCCTATTGCTGAAAATCAGTCGGAACGTAAAATAAAAATGGCATTACCTAAAAAGGATAATTTTACAATTTAACAAATATCTTGTATATAACTTGCACTTTAAGATCAAGACTTAAGATTAAGACAGCTTAGATTGAATAGGATTAAAACCCCTTACAAGAAATATATAAAAATAAAAAGGGTTTTATGTTAAAATTTGTAAAATATTTAAATTGAGTGAAATCAAACTAAACTACTTTGTGAGAAAACAATGAGTACAAAATAAATAAAAATTAAGTACGAAATTCTTCCCCTCCTAATACCCTTGAGGTGTCCAATCCCCTTGTCATGAAGAGTTGAAATTATATAATGCGTACTTTTGAAATAAAATACCATAGAAAATAGATAAACCTTTGGACTAACGGTCTTTGAAAATTAAATTAAGTTTTACATTCACTCAACTCGTACACAATAGCAATACATTATTAATCTCCAATTCGTCTTTGAGGTTTTAATTATTTGACGATTTTTTATATTTCACATTTATTTTACTAATTTGATTGTAACTTGTAATAATGCGAAGCATCTTCAAAAATGTTAAAGCAGATCCATCATTCATCACTTTTATTATATAGTTAATACTAAACCAAGGATTGGAGGTATAAGTCTAGTAAGGCAAAGTTGAGTTCTAGAGGCGATATGAACTCTGAGGTTGACGTACTAAAACATCTTTCTCAATTACTCTCAACATGGTTTACATTATTACTCATGAGGTTCATTAGACAATTTTGCTGTGAAATTAGTCTTCACCTGTCTAACGTCATTACCCATAAACCTCACCTTTAGTTTACTTATCCCACCTACATTTCCTGGAAGTCTCTCTGAAAATTTTTTTTAATTTATATAATCTTTGTTTAAAATTCATTAATGGCGATGAATATATTTCAAATTCTAAAACTTTAAGAGCAAATAAATTCGAATTTTAAGTATACTTAGAATTATGGGAATATATTTTAATAATGTTTTTAAGTATAAGAGGTTTTCCCAAGGAAACAGACCAAATCTAGGTACTATAGAGGTTTTTAAAAAACCTAGGTTCAAATAAGCGAGGTTCTACTGTACATTTTAAATATTAAACTATAAAATACTTTTATGTACGTGAAAAAGGTGAATAAAATATAATGAAAATCTCCATTATGATTTGTACTGTGAGAGAGATTAAAAATTAAAATGATAAAATAAATTAAATACATGCCAAAAAAGGTAATAATGTAAAAAAAAACGCCTCACACTGTGCACTGTAAAACTAAACAAAGAAAGCACAGTATTATGACACAAGAGAATATTAAAATATAGGAAGGTCCAAAACCCAAGCTCTGGTAAAAGCCCTTCAACCGTTTATTCTTGTTATATTCATTACAATGCAACAAGATTTACCACCTGTTTCATTACACAAAGTTTCTTTTTCTTATTTCGAATCATCAACTCAGTTGTAAGTAAAATATATAAACGAAATTGTTATTTAACACAGTTTTAATTACAACTGGTATAAATCTTCATAGATATTAATAATACTTGAAATACTTATAGATAATTTTCCCTATTAATGAAGATGATATACAATCAACCATTTCTTAAAGTTCTATACATTTTGAATGAGTTTTCATATGGTCGAGTTCTATTTAAATACGTATTCAAAAGTACCTAAAGTTATTGACACTAACATATTATTTATTATAAACTAATAACATTATCGATATACTACTTCTAGTATTTATAAAATATTATTTAATGAATAAGAATAAATAATTTCAAATAAATATGATTTTCCTAGCTGAGTAAGCACATTTAATTTTACAGGCAGCTTATTTTTCTGTATTTAACCTCTGCTCAGAAAGTAAGATAAGATTTAGAGGTAAAAAATAATGCCTTCACAGTTAAATAACAAAACTTGTGCCAATAGAAGTTTCCTCAAAGTCTCCCGAGGGTTTAGGTGTATACAATTGTGGTAGATAAAAACGTTGAAAGCTGTTCCTATTGTTAGAGTTGCATCTGATAACCTTAAATAAACTTTGGTGTGGACTTTGACACCTCCTGGGTGCTGTGGCACAAATTGAGACTTTTCTCCAGCCTATTCATGTTCTAACAATAGCCTATATAGAGGGGTAGTTCCCCCTCTATATAAAATTATAAAATTATATAAAAAATCTATATAAAAAATCTATAAAAATAAATCTATAATAAAAATCAATCTAAAAAATAAATAAAAAAATAAAAAAATATATTAATAATAAATATTAATAAAAATATCTATTATAACAATATTATTAAATATATTAATAATATAAAATAATATAATAAATAAATAAAAAAATAAATACAAAAATAAATCTATAATAAAAAATCTATATAAAATTATTCCCCCTCTATATAAAATTGTTACAATTATTTTAACCTGTTTTCTCTTGTCGCTAGTTTTAGAAATTTGATGATTATTTTAAAGCAGTAAAATCTTAAATTATATTCATATAAACTTCTAGGAATATGATATATTTATTGAAAGTTGTCGTTTTAAAATTAATTTTAGAGGTAAAGAATGTGTCTTTCTACTGATACAGCTTATTTAACATTAAAATTGGTAATAACAGTTTTTTAATATAGAATTATTTTACATCTTTTATATACCATGTTTAAAGTTATTATGTCAAATTATAAGAATATGAAATTTGATTAGATCATCTTTTGAATGAAAAATGATTGTGGTAGGCTCTCGAAGTCTTACAAACGTAATTACTGACTGAGCCTGACATGCTCTTTTGAATTTGTTTCCATTTCTTAGTAATTCGCTATCTTTTAAGGTAGCGAATTAATTAATTAACCCATTAATTGATCCAATTAAGGTCCCACGAAAATAAAAATTTACCTAAATGGAGCTATAAACAGAAACGATTTTTATCTAATTAAGATAAATATTTTCTGCTCTTATTTAGCAATTAGTATTTTCATGTACTAGTAAGTAAAATTAAGTACTTTTAGGGGAGTCGGTAGACCCCTATCTTAGCCATGATAAATTAACAAATTTTCGGTACCATTTTATCAGTAACTATACATGGTATCAATATATTTTTTATTATTACATTTATTGATAGTTTGGCAAATCCGTATTTTTTGTACTAATTGTGAAATAATTTTTTTCATAAAAGTCAATTTTCAAAATCTGCTGCGGTTTTTTTTCATTTTAAAATTTTCTACACGACAAAACAAAAAAGTAATAGGATATCTCTAATAGTTCCTGAGATATAGGTACCGAAGTGCAAAAAAGCAAGCTTAAGTGAATACCCATTTAAAGTTAGTAATGGATCAATGCCTGCACATTAGAGTAGTCTTGAACTTTTAGGTGCATTGCTTTAGACAAAAAAAATTAAAATGAGTTCTACTCAACCGATTTGCATGAATTTTTTTGTAAATTAATTCTAAAGAAATTTAGAAAAAAATCCATAAGAAAAAGAAAATTGAATTTTTTTACCTAGAGGGTCAACCGACTCCCCTTTTAAACCATTTAAGAATTTAATACAGTATTTCAGCTGGATACAAAACCAGCCACTTTCTGTAGGTTCACAGAAATATAACAAAGTTATTACAGTACGTGTCGTGTTCCGGGTTGATGACGGTTGTTTCAGTTATTTCATTTTCAAGGTTCTACTTCATGACAAGAATTCATAAGATTGACTAAGACTGTAAAGTAAGATGACTTCTAACTTTTTTTAGTTATTACACTGTTAATTTTACTCGTAAAACAGTATCTAATTTCAATGCAATTTATGTAATAAATATTAATTTTGTACTATAAATAGCTTTTGTATTATTTTAAAATTAGACATACCTGCCACCATATAAATAAAAAATTCCACACTTTGATAACTAAAAAAACACACTAAATTCCCCAATTACTTCGGACAAAATAAACAACGATTGAAATAGGAACGACTAAACTATTTAATAATATTATGTTTTTATATTTATATGCATAATATACTAAACATGTAAAATATTTAAATTCAATAGTTAATAAATCATAAAATTCTATCTCTTGAAGTATAAAACCTAAAGTAGGTCAAAGATTATGTTAAAAAACTATTTAAATAAAGCTATTAACTGATGTTTTTGATCAGTTATTAATAGTATTTATCCAAATTCATTGATTTATTTCAAACGAATTTTTAAAGATTACCATTCATTGAGTAAAACATTTAAAATCTCTAATTTCAATGCAATTTCAATGCAGTTATTATTAATTTTACCATAAATAGCTTTTTTATGATTTTAAAATTAGACATACCGGCCACCATATAAATAAAAAATTCCACACTTTGATAACTAAAAAAAACATTAAATTCCCCAATTACTTCGGACAAAATTAACAAAGTTTGCAATAGGAACGTCTAAATTATTGGACAATATTATGTTTTTATATTTATCTTCATTATATACTAAACATGTAAAATATTTAAATTCAATAGTTAATTAATAATGAAATCTTATCTTTTGAAATATAAAACCTAAAGTAGGTAAAGTAGGTGATTATGTTAAAAAAAATATTTAAATAAATTTATTAAGTGGTGTTTTCGATCAGTTATTAATAGTATTTATCCAAATTCATTGATTTATTTTAAACGAATTTTTAAAGATTACCATTCATTGAGTAAAACATTTAAAATAATTTTCTCCACCCGGGTCAGGAACTGTGGGAGAGGATTGAGTCCTTGTTTAGTCTAAAGCTTTTAAGAAAATACTAAAGTTTATTATCTTACCTGGTTTGCTAAAACGGAAAAAAACTCTTTGTAGTCAAAATGAAACACATGAAATATGAATTATAAATGTAGGATTGTTATTTTATATTTTACAGAGTTTTGTACACTCTGTGTTTGTTCATATATACGTAGAAGTCATTACTGAATGGCAAATGCCATGGAAGGAATCTTCTGTTGGTCATATGATGCGACTTCACTACGTAGTAATGATACTGTAAGGGGCATAAATAAATATGACGTCAGTAAATCAAATGTATACGAGGATGCGCGCTGGCATAAGTAGTGCGAATCTCTTTGAACTAATATTATTCCCATCATAGTAATCTAAAAGTACCGAGTATGCAGGTTTGCTGCAACAAGGGCTGTTAACGTGATACTGTATTTATATTAAGGCTGTTCACTAAGTAAAGTACAAAATGTTATGCCAATTTATAATATTCTCACTAAGAATTGCATGGGCAAATAAATACAGGTCTCACGCAGATTTTCTGCTGTTAGAAACATTAAATCTGGGGGTTTATAGATAAAACTTAACTAGATGGACCTGCATTTCAAATGTTAGAAGAATATTTAATTAAATAAGTGAGTTATTGATTTTTAACTATTCTTCATAAGATTAACATTGGACAACGTTCAGTGTTTACCATTTCGAATATCTCAGTAACCAAATGAAATAGTAATGACTAAAAAATTCTTGTGTTTTGACTGAATCCAATGTATGAAAATAAAAAAAATTCTACATAAATAAATTTAAGAACCCCATTTTAGGGTAAAAATTCCCCCTATAAGTGTAGGTAATGTAGTTAATTTTCCAAACGAACTTTTCTAATAAATTGAAAGATAGAAAAACTCCAAATATTTTATATAATCAAATAATAATGGCGTATTTATGGTTTCCTGGCATACCTAGGCTTAACTGTATATTTTGACATTATCTTGCGGGTATGTAAAATGGTATTTCACTATGTGCTACAACAGCTTTGAATGCTAGTAGTATTGAATAATAATATAAAAATCTAAAACATATGTTTATATCAATACTTTAGAGTTCAATATACCCACGGTAAATACAAATTTTCTATAATGTTTTAATAATCTATTGCACGTCTGACTATTATTCAATACTATTTTACGTTTTATTCAATGATGTCATTCGTTTTTGTTTATGACCTATACTGTGTGTGTTATAATAATTGTAGCATAACGACCGGTTCAACGTAGTGTCGCGTTGACTGCCGGCTATATTGCTCCTACAGCTAACACTGTTTTACCTTTTCCAAACACTTTACGGCTTAACTTTTTTCATTTTCTTTGTCCCCGTGACTGAAAAGGGGCAATAATTCAAGGACTCACAATGAGCCATTATGAATACAAAGTCATTATGAATATTCAGATAAAAAATGATGTATACGAGTACTTATTGAAAAATTGTATTGTTAGAACGAAAATATTTTTAATAAATTATATTAACATAAAACGTTTATTGATCCTTTCACATATAGTACACGTACTCGATAAGTATATGGTTCAACAATCATTTATTATTGTATGGGGTATTTCAGTAATTTTTTACTATTGATAAATGCCAAAGCATGCACTTAGAAGGCAGATGAATAATTATGTAGGACAGCACAATATGACGAGCCAAATTCAACTAAAAAAATATATATTTAACATAGCGAGGGCTTTTAAAATGGAACTAGGCTAACAGGATAGTTTAAATGGAAATCTACACCAAACAAAATATATACACCAAAGCCCTCCCCTGAATTGAATGGGTGTTTTTCACTATTCTTTCATGAGGATTCTTTTCCACTTATAGGATTTTTCTTATGTGGAAATTCTGAACTAGCTTAGACATAATAATGTATAAATGAGTATTTATTTTCTATATATTTATATATGTCTTTGTATAATATGTATGATTGCTGGATAAAACATTTTTGATTTCTGTTGACTTGAATCTAATACATTCTATTCTGCTAATTAAGATTTCCCATAATTTTTACAAAATTATTAAAAAATGCGTGAATTGAATTCGTGTACATATTGTATATATTTTCAACCAAACAACGCCTGAAAATGGATGTAAAATGATCATTTGCCATTTGAAGTTAATGGAAATCATACAGTATTATATCTATTACCATCAAATCTATAAATTAAATAGTGGAATGTTAATATAATAGAATCAATATTATTTTGAGTTTTCATGTGTACTAAGCCATTTAATGCATTTTTTTGTAACCTAGTATATTATAAATAAAGTGAACACTTGGTTATTGTCATGATTTTGATAGTCAACTAAAATGCCAAAATATATCGGAGGAATGGGTTTTATCGTTATAACATATGAAAATTCCCAGAATATGTTGTATTGATTAAATAAACTAGTTCGATTTAGAACCTATGGTATTACTAAGTTCCAGTGTTAACCTCTTTGTTAAAAGATTTTTTTTATTTCAATTTATAAGATTCACAACCACAACTATATACATAATTTTGATAGGCTTTGCAATTATGCAATTTATCAGACCTGCAATCACATTCATCACACAGATATACACACAAAGATAGCGTCGGTGATCTCGCTACCCAATAACGAATAATATAAACCATTATATTATCATACTAGCCAAAGTGCCCGTTCTTCGCACGGGTATAAAAGGCTGAGAGGTGTAGGCTCTACTGATACATTTAAGTTATTGTTAATTAATTCTTCATTGATTACAAAATGACAAAATACGAGTGTCTACAACATGACAAAGTAACATCTGTCAAATAGTGGGAGAGGATAAGGATTAATGTAATAGAGACTGTCGTCGGAAAAACTTATAATCTACCATTCCACTATTTAAAATAATTCACTAATTTTGATCCAGCAGTTTATGTGAAAAATCAACTTTATTTCTTCTTCTTCCCGAACTGTCAAAATATAGTACAAACGGATGTTGTCATTATAAAACGTAAACATTGAAACCTAGGACGGTCACGGCAGCTGTTGACATTCAAGTAATTTTAAGTTTCCATTCTTTGAAAATGTAAACATTGAAATTTAGGACGTTCATGGGGCGTAGCCCGAGAGGATTTTAAGGGAACTAATATGCCTATGTGTTGCATGAGTTTAAGATCTACCTTTCTGTAAAATTTCAAACCGGTCGGTTCAGTTTTGATTAAATTTTACTCTCGGTTATAAACTACTAGCCAAAGTACCCGTTCTTCGCACGGGTAAAAGAGGCTGAGAGGTGTAGGCTCTACAGATACATTTAAGTTATTGATAATTAATTCTTTATTGTTTACAAAATGACAAAACACGTGTCTAAGTATATATCTAAACATGACAAAGTAACATATGTCAAATATTGGGAGAGGATAAGCATTAACGTAATAGAGGCAGGCAGCGGGAGAAAATTAAAAATCTACCATTCCACTATTTCGAACTAATAATTCACTAATTTCGATCCAGCAGTTTATGTGTAAAAATTAACTTTATTTCTTTTTCTTACCGAACTGTCAAAATGTAAAGTAAACGGATCTTGACATTAAAAACTGTAAACATTGAATCCCAGGGTATTTACAGCAACCATGTCTTCTGCTTCTCGAACTGTCAAAATTTAGTGTTCACAGCTGTTGACATTCAAGTAATTTTATGTTTTCATTCTCTAAAAATGTAAACATTGAAACTTAGGACGTTCACAGGGCATAGCCCGAGAGGATTTTAAGGAAATGAGTATGCCTATGTGTTGCATGAGTTTAAGATCTACCTTTGTGTAAAATTTCAAACTGTTTGGTTCAGTATTTTTTGCGTTCACTTGCCACAACAAACCCACAAACACACAAACCCACAAACACAAAAACCCACAAACAAACATACAGAAACCACCTCTTCTTTATAATATTATAGATTATGTTAAAACTTATTATATAACCTAATTTTTTTCCTCTGAAGTTGAAACTACCTGAGACAGTTTTGAGATAGAAGCTAATAAATTTTTAAATTTAAACTGTGCTCCTAAGAGTTACATTATTACATTATTGGCCGCTGTGCACTGCCAAGAGAGAACGCCATTTTAGGTAGGTTGCCAAGTAGTTTAACGATTTCTTTGAGTAATGATTTGTGTCTTCGTGATTGAAGTGACTCAAGTACGTCAAAAATATTTGAAGAGTTATCAAACGCAGTCTGTTTACTATTATTTTTTTCAGAGCTTCAAAATCAATTGATAAATTTTTCCTGGTTCCAAAGTGCACTTGCAAGGTCAAGATAAATACACCATTTCTGTTCATTTACATATACTGATTATATATTGTTGTAAATAATACCACACTTATCAATCATACACAGTACAAAACTTACGTTGATATCGCAATAAATAACAAGAACACTGCGTCTCCGAGCTAGCTATAGCGGGGCGACACAAGAGCGCTTAGAACGCTTAGAAGTCCAATAAAAGATTTTGAATAAATGTCTTAATATCAAGCAATATACAGACAGAATTATAGTTTTATTAGTATAGGTGATTTACACACAGCTAAATATTATTCCATACTATACAAAGCACAGTTTCTTACGTATCATGTGACTTATGTATCTAGACAAAAACAATTTTTTATTAAGTAGTTTTATTTTCAGATATTCATAGGAAAGCATTTCTGTGCTAAGCTTACTCAGTTAATACACTTATTAGTATGCAGGTTATATACTGTAGTACACAACCCACACTGGCAATGTGTTTTCATCAACAGTAATAAATTTGAGGGTTTACAACCGACGATTACACACCCTAATATAACACCGTCACACCGACACCGTGGTGCAGAGGTGTTCTATATTGTACCCTTGACGTCGGACATCAGGACTAAGTTTCATTAACACATCCAAGGCTCGTTTTCCAGTTTAAAAATTATAATTAAAAGTAGAACAGTTTCCTATAATTTTACTAAATTATACGTAAAATTTCCGAATTTAAATTGTGAGTGGAAATGTTTTGGGGTCCCCTAAATCGAAAAAATGGGTTTCGACATGATGTGTAACTGTTCAAGCGTGTCTGGATATTTACAGAACCTTAGACTACCCCGTTGGTCTGATTTAGATAAAATTCGGTATGTTTTTATATACTGACAGTATCTCTAAGTGTTTTTTTTTATTTTAAACATAATTTACACTTAAAAAACTATAAAAATGTAAAACCCCAAATTTCTCTAAAAATTGATCCAACGATTTTGATAAACATTTACAGTTTATAGTGTATGTTTATAAAAATGACTGTTCAAAAGTTATGGGCTTTTAAATGTAATTTTTTTTCATTTTTACTTGAAAAATAAAATTAAAGTTAATACTTTGACAACCACCATTGGAACCAGCTTACAAAACTTCAATGTCCATAATAAATCCAGTATATTGTGTCAGAGCGCCCAATGTCATTCTAACTGAAAAAATCAACTACTGGTATGCAATGTAAAGTTACATCACCCGACAAAACAAATAACATATTTCAGAAACACTGTATAACCATACCATTACATTAACTTGAGACCACTCCAATTTAGTTAGGTGTGGGTTCAAGTGATTTAGTAATTTTGTCAAAACGTTTGCACTGTCCACTTACACTAATTAAAAACCTTCATTTTCAACTCAGAAAAACGAAACTGATTATCTTCCTTAAGATAAGATAACCTTTATCCTTAAATTATTACAAACAAGAACCAAAAGGTTTTACGGGAGACTGGAGCAATGGCAATCGTATAAGAAAAAAGTTCTGTAAACTACAGTATTTTATCATAACACGTTTAACTTTTACATACATTTTATTTAAATTGTTGTCTTATACCATGTAACCAAAAGAATTTCGGCGTAAAGTCATTTATTTTGAGTTCAATTTGAGTCATATTTGACTGCCATTTCCCCACCCTTGGAGTAATGGCAGTCACTGATTGTTATATTAAGTTACTTCAAATAAAAAAAGACAATTGTAAAAGGTGAATAAATGAATTTCTTATTGATTTCAATCATATTTTAAACATCAGAAAGACTAGTTTATAGTTCATAGGCAAGAGTAGCTCAGATACCACACTAAACTGTAGGTCCCTTAGATGTCATTGGCTGTTGGGTATTAATTAAAATTCAAGGTCTTAGTAGCGTGTCAGTCGTAGTCAGTAACAAGACTACAAGATCGCACTCATTTCTAATTCATACTTGGTCAAAATACCTATCTAGATAGGTTACGATTTCAAAAAGGTAATCTAATGTAATCTTTTCTAACTGAAATATGTTTAGATATTGAAATGCACGTTCGTTAGACGTAGTAATTGAATCCAAACGTAGGTAAATCCCTCTAATCCAGCGTTGAGGGTGATAAATGATTTATCCAGCTGTACATTTCCACTTTGTTGCTAAATCACTAAACAAACTGTCACACATTAGTTATTGCGCTATGTGATTTATTGTTTCCAAACGGATTTTATAATCCGGAAAATATTTAGGTCATATTATAAAGCATGAGAACTATTTATTTAAAGGTATGCTAAGCTTTAATCAAATAAATACCAAAATAAAAACTAGATTTTGATTCATATAACTTAAATTATTTGTGTAGTTATCAAAGCTCATTATACGTGAAGATTAAATCTTAATATACGTAGAATAGTATTGAAATAGTTTAAAAATCAATGATTAGTGTAAACAATTTAATATTGATTTAAATTTGAGAGCTCTGAAAATTTGAATAAATAATTAACATTTTCCTTTATTTTTTATCCATTTGCTCACTTTAGCAACCAAATTGTATGAATAGGCTTTACCCATGTAAGGCTATTTCCTGAGTTGTGAATTTATTATCTATTTGTATTATCTATTATCTATTACCTCAGGCAGTACGGTAAGCCCAGGATCATGTTAAATTTCATTTTAGGGCTATAGTTGCTAAGCCACGCTAAGTATAAAAAGGATAGTTTCTTATTCAATATCAATTTTCGATAATTCCCCTATAGACTAGGAAAAGAAACGCAATCTCAGACAGCATGATTAGGTCCATATATGTCAAGACATGCCCAGTCTCGAAAATATAGTTTTTTACATTTGGGGCCCCTTAAAATGATGTGGGTCAAGGAATCGTCATCACAAAGCATCACAATTATCATCACATTAGATATATATCCCTAAGAGTTAAGCTAAAATAAGTTAAAAATAAAAAATATTATGTTTCATCACTAGGACTAAAAACAAGCGTTTTTGATACGAGCACAAGTTTAACAAGTTAAATGAGCGAGTATATATCAATAAGCCAATTTTGTGCTATGTGAAGAACTATATTTTTCGTGATACTGCCAATAAAAGGAAACAAACTCGTAAAACTTAATTGCCGTTAAATTATTACCTGATTTAGTATCAATAGTTGTCGACTATTTTTGTCGCATAGACCGACTAACCAGTCGTTATGTTACTTACATTGTTGCAGTTCTTACTTAGTTCCTGATTAGTTGTTTCAGCTATGTCGATGTCAGTTATTTTTATCGATAGTTTTATCTCTACCATCGACTAGTTTAATTAACTAGTCAATTACCAGTCTCACAAATACACAAAATATC
Source organism: Nephotettix cincticeps (assembly GCA_023375725.1). Taxonomy (NCBI): domain Eukaryota; kingdom Metazoa; phylum Arthropoda; class Insecta; order Hemiptera; family Cicadellidae; genus Nephotettix; species Nephotettix cincticeps. The sequence goes on from CM041785.1 coordinate 66,620,566, forward strand.
GTTAGTAATTCATCTTGTTGCAGTTACTTTATCGATTGCAATCGAATGCTGGCCTCAAATCAAAAGTATCATGAAAAACAATCTTTCGTGGCCTGGAGCCAAAATACTATCAAAATTAATTATAGGTGTAGTCCAAGGAAGATAAAGAAAAACTTTTGACATTCAACACATGTATTTGAAAGAGCTGTTTTTGAAGCAGTATGACGAAAAGTAGTCTAGGAGTTGCCATCGCCTTTGCTGCTTAATAATTATATCATTTACATTCGGTTGGTTATTAACACGTATTAAGAATAATTTATAATAACTTCTTACGTGGAAGTTGAAACAAGATTTCTTGCAGAATCTCATTACTCGCATAATAAAATGACAGGTTTTCACTGCGTAGGATCGTAAAGCGAAGCTCATGTTTTGAGGAAAAGGAATCTTTGACAGTCATAAAGTTTATGAGTCCCGGAGAAATATTCGCGACAAAGACTCATCACTTAATCTAAGCCACCAAGGCCTGGTTATAACCTCTGTTTTACGGCTGCGGTATTCAAGTAAAATATAAACGCTACCTTAACTTGTGTATTAACTCTGCCCGAAGAAATAAAAAAAATTGGTTTATATTTTTTATAACTTTTAATCATTGATGAAGTCGTAATTATTCTCATACCTAGTTAAAGTTCTGGGTTTGTCTACAAAATTGTTTATACTATGCTTGCACTTTAAATGGTCTAGAAAAAAGTTAAAACACCTAAGTATTTTTATTCTGCTTTACATTTAATAAGCTCCTTATTGTCAAATATTATGAAAGTACACTAAACTAATAATATAAAAAATCATTCTAACACTAAAAATAAAAAAAACATGCTCAGAGCTCACTCATTAAACTCAACCCTTCAAACTCGGTATGTACTCTGTGGGCTATGTCGATCCATTGAAGTGCAGTGTATGTTTTCATCTAATGAATTTCATATTTTATCCCAAAGTATTTTTGTTTATACATTATAGGGCTTATAAATGATAGTGGGTTGCAGCTACACACAGGCGACCAGCCTATGTAGGTACATTCCAGTATATTTTGTAAAAGATGCTTTTCATTTTGTAAAAAAAATATATATAAACAGTAACATAAATGTTAATAATATGACATGTTTAGTAAACAATATTGTATTCTCATTGATATATTTTACAGAAATTATACGACAGATATGATATAAATTAATTGTGGATTAAGGATAAATAAATGTTGGAAAGAGGGTCAGAAATTTTAAAGTTAGTAAGAAAAGTTACGAATTTCCATAAATTTTAAATTTGTTAGATTACGTTCTGATGTCCTTAGACTCGGTTCACCATGAGTTGTACATAATTACCTAGGTAATATGTATGTAATAGGTAAATATATATAAATAAACACTGACATGTCAAAACTAGAAACCAATATACCGAGAAAAAACAACACGGATGTAAAAGAATAACACACTATAATTTATACTTCACGAGCGTTGTCACCAATATGACAGTGGCAACACAGGGTGTCCTGCCTACAGTAATCCGATAGCTATTATACGACACATGCGCATGTCAGTCAATCAGCTGATATGTTCCTCTGATCAACAGAGCTCCATCCATATTCTATACTACATTTTTATTAACTTTAACCAACCTTCGCACTATGAAAATAAAATGACGAGCTCAAAAACTCGGTTTCAAGAAATATTATACCTTTTTTTCTAAGTTTAGCTCTGTTTGTTATTGTTAATACAATGTAATACTAGGAATTAAGAGGCAACATCATGAATTGTAAGTAATCACGATAGATTTACTTTGCAATTATGCCATATAGCGGTGTGTTATCGCCATGTTAAATCAAAATCTTTTTATATATACTACATTTTTATTAACTTGCTTCGACATTGTAATATACGAGTCACGAGTATATTATACTTTTTCTAGTGTTCTCTGTGTATTTTAATATTGAATACTAGAATAAATACCATATAATTATTTGTAATTTGTTTTCGGATTTGTTATTTTGTTATTAGTTATCTTTTTAAAGTTCTAAAATGTAAATATAGTAAAATACAAGTTGTGTAATATTTTTATTCATACTTGGTTATACCTACATTATATTTCAAATGCAAAATCATGTAAATACAATGTCTAATAGTGAAGAAATATATATTTTAGTGATTTTTGGCACAACGAAAGGTTTTTCACATTCGTCATTGGTTTTTAAACCTACAGTATATCCAAATTAGACTATATCAAAATGTTATCTTAACTAAATAAATTTAATCTTGTTTATTCTATTCTTACAGTTTATCTATTCGTAAGTTATTACTTAATAGTTATTCTAATATAGTGTCCCTTTTCTTAGATCTGAATCCTATAAACCGTTTAAATGACATGCTTACTGTTAGTATACGATAAAACCAATAGTTAAATGTTCTTGATTGTGGAAAAAATAAACTATAAACAAACATATTTACTATAATTTAATGTGGAATAATTCGTGATTTTTTTTATGATGTCACAAGATTGTATTTACGATGTTTTTTGTTGTGTCGTGTCTAGCCAGGATATTATTGATTTAATTATATCACATGGAAATGTAGATGTGATACTCGTAGATGTAAGACCACAACACAATACGCACCAACCCTGAGGGACAATCCGTTGTCAATACCTGTACAACAATCAGTAGCCATACCAATGCAAATATGCCATGCATTTCAAAGTACTTCAGGGACGAAACCACGCTAAATTGCTGTTTTGCCATAAAGTTGGCAATTGCCACATTCACAATCAGCTGTTGTAATAATTTACTAGAACTCAGTTCAATAATTATTCATTTTACATAGTCACTATGCTATCTTGCCTATATTTACAAACCTGTCTCTGATCCCTTAGTTGACAAGAATTATCATAAACAATTTGGCAATAAAATTAACTGACTAGTTGTTATCAGTAAAACTACGTGTATCTTAAGAAAATTAAACACGATTTACTAATTATTATACTATCCAACTTCCAACATATGCTAGTACATCAGTATTAATTTACGATATTATAGTAACAATACTATTAATAAAAAAGATATAGTAACTTCTTTCTTTAGAGTTAATGAGTGTTTAAAATTAGCGTTTATAACCCATAGTAATAAATACAAAATCCATAGCACCAAATTCTTTAGTTTAGGATGAAACTCAATGCTAATTTATAAGTATTAGCTGCAGATTCACCTAAAAATTTTGAATACACCAATTCTATTGGTCTAGATATAATGTAAAGTACAGTATTTTTGATCTCTTTAAACCGTTTACCGATATCGTACGGTAACCCATCATACTTGATCGGTACTTCTTACAGCTTAATGCAATATTTTATTTTTATTATATACATTTCACTTTCTTAACAGTGTCATCGGCACAAATCGAAATAAATACGTTGGTAAAAGAGTTTATTTCATATAAAAGTATATTGAGTAGATTAGACAGTCTACCTTTCATACGTGTACGCGTCTTATTTTCGACACGTTTAAAATTTGATTTTGTATTAAATGGATGTATAATATTGGTTTCTGAAAGCGTTTTACAAACTGGCACGGTAGGTGAGGGGATAACTCTAAGAAGACACGGCTCTGGGGACTTTTTCCGGCCTGAGTGAAATCGGCGACCCCCCACCCCCAAAATCCCGTCTAATTGTTTGCTCCCGAGCTCTACACCTTCCTTGAGCGATCGCCAAACTACAGCGTCTCCCTAATCTCTTCAATACAAGGGGTCCCAACTGTAATTTGCACCTTTTATAATTATTTTTGTTTCATAAGTTGGTTCATGTTTTTCATGCTTACAGTTGCAGGGATCTATTTTCGTTCATAATATTCTTAATATTGCTAAAAAGTTTCCCGAAGGTAATCGGTAATAAATTTTCCGTTCCTTAAAGTCTGTTTGCCGCCCCCAAAAATCTTCCGCCCCTAGGTCCGGCCTGGAGTCTAAGGTTACTGGTTCGAACCCAGTGGCCAGTGACTCCTCTCAAATCTTGAGCGGTCACCTCTAGCTAGTCTACGTGATTCTCACAGCTATGTTACCTTGCTGTCTTTGATTCACTGCACAGGCCCGGTGATCTACAGTAAGTTTGAAAAAATATTCTACAAAATTAATAATTCTCCTATATTAGGTGAAATGAGTACAAATGAGTTCAAGTTCTATGACAGTCATTCTAACTTGAAATAGTTTCAACATTTTAGGTTATTTTTACACGGATTCCCATTACAACAATTTGTAGTAGTGTGTACTTCTATAATATAATACCTGCGTTACTTATTTACTATCCGAACAGACACAGCTATTTAGAGTAAGTTACATGTATATAGGAAAGACACAGAAACTGAAAAAGTACATTCAAACAAAGATAAAAACACATAAAAATCCAATCTTCATGAATCTACATATTTACAGTATGATGAACAAAAACATGCAATGAAGAGACAAATAATACAAAAACTATACATGCTAACTATGCTCAAACAATATATCATACAATTTAAATAATCAAATATAAACAATATTAGTAAAACACCGTGCAGTATGACCTACAGAGAAAATAAATAAGATGCAATTATCACAAGCTATACACATAGGGGGATAATACGGGTACAGTAATCATTAATATACAAAAAATATATACCTTCAAGAATAAATACAATGCAATGATATGCAACGGAAAAAGTAATCTACTGTTTGACATAGATCAGAACATCCCGGAAAAATGCAACAAACACTACTTTAAACATTCTGTAAATAATGGGAGCTACACCGATAACTTATGATCAATAATGTAATAGATCATTTTACGATATATTATACGATACAATTTGATGTCACTCTCAGGTTTAAATGCTGATCAGATTAAGGTTCGAATCGATTTTAAAGTTTATGATATTTTATTTGCTAAATTAAAACTGAAACAAGAACAGAGTAGGCCTAAAATTATTTAAAAATAGTAAAAAAATATACAAGTTCATAATGGTAATTATGATTTCATTTTTTTAACCTATCACTAATGTAAAAAATAGATTTACTTTAATTTCCATTACTTTATGCTTTTTAGTTAATCTATTTGACAAAGTTACCCTGATCACTAAAGAGTATTGCACGATGATGTATATATTTTCATTATTTTCATTAAAAATTATGTGGTTAGTTTAATATTGTTCAATATTGAATAACACTTTATAAAATTACTATAATTTAAAATCCTAACTCATTAGCCATTTCGCAGAGTTTGTGGAGTATGCTGTTGGGCCTAACTTCTGTCGAAATTCAATTGTGTGGTTCATCAAGACTGAAACCAACTCTATTACAAAGAAGAACGTTTTCACAATTGTAAGAAGCAATTCCCTTTACACACATCAACCTCGTTATCTTCTAAAGTCCTCATGTTTTCTTTACTCTAAACCCTCTCATTTATTTTACATATCTTCATTTGTTTGTTTTATATTTTTAGGGTTAGCTAATATTAATTTATGTTTACTGTCATTCCTTCCTTTTCTTTCTGTATTTTTAGTCTTTGTAAATCGTAAAACCTAATTTAAAGACAGCTAACAGTTCAATTTATTTAAAATACTAATTCTAAATAACATTATCTAATACATTTGCGTTTATATATTTTACCAACACTAAATGTTTTGAACTAACATACCTTTCTATGTATTAGAGTAAACGTATATTTATTTTTAAACATATTTTTTTAGAACTCTATCTAATCCAGATAGTTTAATACACAGATAAAAATGTGTTTTCGTCATACTGCATCGAAATCAGCTGTTTTAGATACATGTGTTAAAGAGACAAAGTTGTTCTTTTTCATCCTAGGACTAAACCTATTATTATGATGATTTTTCGTATCCTAGGCCGCAAAAGAACATTGTTAATGACATTTTTGTCAACGTCAGCATTCGCATAACCTAAACAACCAATCAGGAATCAAGAATAAAATTGTTAAAACTTAAGTAACATAACAGCTGATTAGTCTAAAGCGACAAAAATTGTTGACAACTATTGATACTAAATTAGGTTATAGTTTATGAGTTACGACGTTCTATTTTATTTGTAATATGGCGAAAAATATAGTTCATTACACGGCTCAAAAGTGGCTTTTTGATATATACTCGCACATTTAACAGCTTTGGCACGCCCCGGCTGTAAAACTTGTGCTTGTGCCAAACACGCCCATTTTTGGTAATGGTGATGAAATATACTACTATGCATGAATAGCTTGCTGTGAGACATTTTTATTACGTGCCTGATTTGTACTATTGTTATTTTTAATTCATGTATATTTATCGATTTATTTATTCATTCAATATCGTCTAGCAAATAAAACATCTTTTTTATAAATGTCGTTTGACATCATATTATTTTTAACTTATTGCTGTACTATATTTCAAGCCAAATTTACTGTATTAATATTTTGACGAAATCCATTATAGCTTTTGTGTATCCAACGATCAATAATTATATCTATCCATCTGTTAAATCACTGTATTACCATTACCATTAGACTGGTATCTCCATCACCATAACTGCACGGTCTACATGTCTGGAGATCAATGGAGGTAGTTCGACGAACGTGCAGGGCAGCTGGGGAGCGAGAATTATTGGCTACCGTAAAATTTTATTCCACCGATGACTCCTCAGAATTATGCCTGCTTTGGTATGGATTTGTATTCCCATTAGTATCCAAGATTTACATTTCCACGTAGCTAATAATCAATAGCATTTTCTTTAAAACAAGCTTTATGCTTTTACTTTGTACGGTTTGTATGATGCAGTGCTAAGATGCAAGACACGTATTATCATGACAATATATAAATATGAAAGTTTAAAAATAAAAAAAATCTATCAATTCAATTTTGAAAATGTTCAAAATAAATTATCAATATAAACAACCTATTATTATTTATATATATTTATTGCGGAAATTTTCCATCACGACTGTATGTTAAACAAAGTTTCATGGTCCCATCAGAACCGGAAACCAAATCTCTTAGACATATTCGCCTGGATTTCAGGTTTTTTGTCGGGGCCATTTTGTTTCCGGTTCCGGTACGATACGCTCACTCCTATTCATTCGTCTTTGAGATCTCGTGACGAGTGGACGTGTTACGTTTCTTATGTGTGTAATTGATAGTGAATGGGTTGTTTGTAAGTTTTTGTTTGTTTGTAAGTTCTTTAAATTAGTTTGTTTTCCGCTTTATACCGGCTTAGTCTGGATTATGTGTTAATTGTGTTACGTTTTAAATATTAGTTCACCTGAGGACGGGATTAGATGCCAGATCCCGAAATGTAATGGAAAATATCCGCAATAAAAATCTAAATAACATAAATCATCGATTACCAATAATGAATTTGAAACAAAGAACCAAATATTGTTTAAATTTTAAAGCTGATGGTTATTTATTTCTATTAAAAACTAGCGTACTAATGTCTTTCAATGTACGTTTGTCTATTTTGAGTGAAGAAAAACTTTTTAGAAAATGTTTAAAATGACGAAAATAAGTTTCATCTTCAGCAATACAGGAAGACAGACAAACAAAATTGTATATAATACACATTTCGGCTTTTCTATGATGTGAAAAAAATAACAAAAACTATATTTCAATTCAATCAATGTACTAATAAAACTTCTAATTTCAAGTGATTAAGATTTTTATTGCGGACATTTTATTTCGGGATCTGAGACCTGATCCCGTCCTCAGTTGATCTAATATCTAAAACATAACATAATATCAGGTCCCAGATCCCGAAATGTCGTGAAACTTTGTTTTAATTAAAACCGTGATGGAAAATGTCCGCAATAAAAATCTAAATATCATAAATCAACCATCACCAATAATTAATTTCAAACAAAGAATTCAAATTTCATCTATATCGACAAGTACAATTATTAGTATATACGAATTAAATAACACAATTTTTTAATAGAAGTAATTTCTTACATAAATACTGATTTACAGTAGCACATACGTCTTGAGGCGAACAAACCATTAATATATATCAGCCCAAAGATATATCTTTTAGATTGAGGGAGTATCAAAATGGACTTCTCCACTCTCGGCTCGAATTTAAACATTTTCACAAAAAATAATACTTTCTCTAAAGGGTGGGAAAGGTTAAAAATAAATTTTAAAAGCGAATGTGAAAACCAACTAACGATGAATATATAATCTACCTTTCGAAATAAAATACAGATTTAGTAGCTTGTGTTAGATAATAACGTTAATTAATGCAATCAAATCTACCCCAAAGGGATGCATTGGATTTTAAGATAAAAAATAATTTATACTGTAGTACATTTATTTATTCATTTAGTTGCATACATTATATTTCCTATTAGTAAACTTACGTTAGGACCCAATAATAATATTCAGTACTGTATAGTTTTAAGTGTTATGTGTTACTAAAAATATTTCCGTTTGTTGTCAAAAATTAAATTATTTTAAAATAAATGTATATATCATCTATAACTTAAATCATCTATAACTTAAAATTATTTTGCAAACATAACGCAACACTTCGATATAAGCGATTGGAGTAAATGCTGACACCTGGTGGACTCAACGGAAACTACGTCGAAAAGAGAAACCCTGTACTGTGCTGCTGTGGTGGTGAATGAGAGAACTACCCTTAGTACACGATATCAAGAGAAATTATTTATCAGCATTGATGATGGTAGTTTAAAATATAATACAGTTATTATTACTTTTCCTAACTAAACTAATATAATAAGTAAAACGCTAAGGTAAACCTTAGCAAATTGATCATTTATAATCACCGAAAAATAGACTAAAAATTATTTTATGAAAACACGTATTACACTAAACAAAAACGAATGAGAAAATTATTTTTGGATCAAATTTTCTTGCATGTTGATTATCGACTCATATTGTTAAAATAATGTTAACAAAAATAAAAAATATTAGGTATTTTTAATGTCATAGTATTACAAATACATGTGTATTGACTAATTTAAACAAATCATTTTGAATCTGTAGCTATTATAAAATCTGTATGATAGTTATTTACCTTATTATCAGCCTACAATGTCATTAAAAATATAACCGTGCATAGATAGCACTTCGAGTTCCAATATTTTCCAAACATTAGTGACGATTATTTAAACATTAAGATTAATTATGTTCGTACAGTTATATCTGGACGGAAGTTTTGGTGCAAATATATTTAATGGAAGAATCATATTTTTAAAGTACAACAACGTATAACAATTTCAGTAGTTTAAGCCAAACTATGTTACCAATGCCAAAGAATATTACCCTAAAACCAATTTACTAAGCAGTTTCTAAATTTAATTATTTCATTATCCATAATTACCAACATAGTATCCCAGGGTTGACGCTCTGTCTCAGTAAGTCAAAGGTTGCTAGATCGAAACCATTGGTCGACGACTCCTGTCAGATCCCATACTAATCGAGCCATTGTCATCTGTACCCAAGGTGGTATTTGAACACACCAAGTAAATTCTTCTAACCCTTTCTTTTACCTCTGTTAGGTCAAAGTAACCGTATTACACCATTTTTGGTTGTCAATTAGTTTACAAATAAATTGACTAAACGATAATTTTCTGATACGGTTAAGAAAAAGTTATAGTATGTTTCTCAATATTATTTTTAGTTTTAACAATTAAAAATCTCCACGTGTAATTTTTAGACTTACGTTATTCTTTATACATATATTTTCTTTAAGCAGATTTAAATCACAATCATAGTTATATATAGAATATAAACGAGTTTTCTCAGCTGATAGAGGTGGGAAATATTTAAATGTCAGCTTAAATAGGTAGCTGACATTAGTACAATCTAAGTAATTATGTAATTTAGGCCTAAGTAGTAAATAACTTACTTTTTTAGTCTATAAAGTTCGTCCATTTATACGATATTACATGGATAAAGCATTGTTTCCGTTTCCAAATTTCGAATTAAAGTTGATTGTTGATGTATCCCCATTTTTCAGGATGATGCCTGTCTGTCTGTCAGTCAGTCAGACTGTGTACAAACCCCAAGACCCCCCTGATCATCTGATTTGATTGAAATTGGGTACCCGGGTGAATTTTGGCTATATCTCCAGACCTTGTTTATTTTTTATTTAATATTTTTAAGTACACTCGTAAAACCCTTAAAAATGTGAAAAACAATTTCGATAAAAATTTCATGGTTTCTAGATTCCCAGGTACCAAAAAAATCCCTCAAATCGAGTGTTTGTAACGGTTCAAAAGTTATGGACTTTTAAATGTCAAAAAATATTTTTTTCTGGAAAAACAACAATTTTAAAAAGGCTTTGACTACAACCATTGAAAACCGTATTAATATACTAAACGAATTAGTATTTTGAATAATTAGTCTTCGACTAACGGCTCTAGAGAAAAAATAAATTCAATGCCCATTGTAAACGCTGTATACGATGTCTGGGACGCCACATCGCTCAATAAAACCCACTCAAAGATTATTGGTATTATTTTGGAGATGGAGATAATGCCCTCAAACATTTCCAAAAATTCACTACACCTATTTTCTCTAGTTGTTAGCTAAAAAAAACTTTTAAATGATATCTAGTCAAACTTTAAAACATAATATTTTTACTACAGGCTGTAAAACTGTGTTTAGTATAAAAAACAGATTGACAATAAAATGGCTGTACAGGTAAATTAAATATTTCTATTGAAAGTTTTTAAAGTTTAAGAAATCAAAACGCTTAATATTATAATACAAAAATGACACAGACCTCAATATGCCCAAGAAGCATATTGTCCACTTCGTTGCCTCCAGACATTCAATGGAATCACTTTTCACATTTCAGAATGAGAGAAGAAGAAAACTTTCAACGTGTTTCTAATAACAATAGCCAGTAGAAACGACATTGACACCAAAGCTAGAACACTGACGATGTACTAGAGCACTCAAGGGCTTCTCTCGACGCTGACCGGCTCAGGTGAAACCGCTTAAACTTAATTTATGCAATTTGTTTGAGACGATATCTTTTGAGTGATTATGGCAGTGTAAGTTATGTTTTTAACTCTTTCCGAGCGTTAGACGTATATATACGTCACAAACTTAAAACGTAATTTTTGCATTTTAAAATTGTTACATACTTGTCTTTAATTATCTTACGCTATAAATAAATATTATGCTAACCTGTGTATTTGTATATCTTTGTTAACTTTCATTTCGGTGGGTTGGCATCACTAATCTTAAAACATCTGTTCTACCAGATGGCCGGTGCTCAGACAGTATTTGTTTACGTCTTGTGAGAAAAAGTTTAGTGAAATATATTCAGTGGATAAAACGTGTATGTAATGATACACGTGAGTGAAAAATAACCTTAAGGTTGAATGATCCGAATTTTGAAGATAACATAAAATAACGGTTATAATATACACCAAAACAAATGTTGTTATAAAACAAGTAAAATATTTTTTTAAATGTATTTCGTCAATGTTTCAAAATCTATTTTTTTACCCCAACCAAAACATTTTTCGCGTATTGGCCCCTTTTTGGGAAATGGTATTGTAACGCATTGGAGTTTCTCATTTGAGATGATAAAACTGGAAGTAATGATGATTGAGACGGTTAAGTCTGTCATAGTTATGCGTCAACGTGTAAGGTAGAACCATTCGCCGTAACGTTTAGATTGATATCTTAGGCGGTAACGGGCGAGTTGATAACGTTCGAGATTATTGCGTCTGCAGTGTTGAAGCGTCTGTTGATATCAGCGTCATCAAGATGAAACCAAACAAAATAGGGCATTCAATATTGGACGTTACACAAATCCTGACTAAAACTGTGCACTATACTTATGTGTTAAAAATCTTGATTTCAAAAATTATTTTATTTAATAAAGAGTTTTAAATTATATGTATTGATAAGTATGTTTTAAAGTTTTGTTAAATTGACCTATTGTAAGCGTCATTAAAAAAATTAGGTACACAACAACATATATCTAAAAGAAACTATTAAAAGATTTGTGGCGGGCGTCCAAATTTTCTTTGCCATGAGGAGTCTCCGTCATTGTACCCTTCAAGAGGTTTCTGCATAAACTGTCATAAAAATGTTGATAAGGAAGGAAAGTAAAAAGTTGTTTCATATGTTAGCTCTGCTGGACAGTATTCTCAGCTAGTTGACCTTAATTTATTTAAGTATGCAGTTTTGATGTCTGTAATTCACAGGAGTTTCCAAAAAGTTTTTTAATAGCAAAACTATAAATTACAGATAACTCTTAAAACATCCATGACAGTACACAGAAGGTTTGCTTATGTTCTCAGAGCTTATTATGTAGATGGATAACTTTACGCACCTCATTTCTTTGTACAACAAGCTTCCTCCTTTTGTCATTTGCAACAAGTTTTTTACACATGGTCTTAAGGTAGGTTATTGCTCATTAAATCCTCAATATTTTAAAGAAACCAAAGAAGAATATTATTTATCAAAATTTATCAGTTATGTATTTCTATAACATTTTTTAGATAAAAGTTTGCTTTTAACAAATAAGTCCAGATCACGACATCTCTTATTGTTTATAACAAGTTTTAGATTTTAATCTAAAAGGTTATAGTTATAATCTATAACATATGTTACAACAAAAGAATATTAAAATTGAATATAAAGTTATAGTAACAATGATCTCAATACTATGGTTACAACGAAATAATATTACTATATTTTGAATCAAAACGTTATAGTCAGATTGATTCTTTAATACTTTTGTTACAGACGAAAAATATTACACATTTGAATCAAAAAACAGGTTATAGCAGACACCGAATCAGATACTAATGTTACAACAAATATTATGAGGCAAATCAATAACGGTTATAGTCTGCTTGACATCCGACATCTCTACATATTTAACACGAAAATATTACCTGGGACATTTTGAATCAAAAACGGTTATAGTCCAAATGCATTCGACATCTCAATACCATATGTTACTAGAAAGGAAGAACATTACCTGGGACATTGTGAATCAAAAACCGATTATAGTCCAGATATATCCGATATCTCTATAAAATATTTTACGACAACGGAAGAATATTACCTGGGACATTTTGAATCAAATAACAGGTTATAGTCCAGATGCATCCGACATCTCAATACCATATGTTACAACGAAATAATATTACCTGGGACATTTTGAATCAAATAACAGGTTATAGTCCAGATACATCCGACATCTCAATACCATATGTTACAACGAAAGAATATTACCTGGGACATTTGAATCAGGAAACTGTCTTCTTGAGTGCAAAATCGTTAGTCAACATGTCATGTTATGTGGCGAGGATGTTCATGACACCTCTACTATTCATGTTCAACGCACGCATGTTATTTATCTTGAAACGTTTGCATATAACTCAGATGCTTAAAATTCCTACAAATAATACGTGTTTATCTATACCATATAGTTTATGTGTATAATACATTACGCTTATACCTTATAAACATTCCCATAATTATTACGTCGGTGAGCCGAACATAAATAGTTCATAATACTGACTAAGTTATTTCATTTCTAATTCTCATGTTAAATAAAAAACTAATCTTAAATGTAGTAATTCTTAAAGGTGTACAACTATATTGTACAGCTTCTTACTGCAGTTAATATTTTCTATGTACACGATGTGAACATGCACCTTAAACAGATTAAATGGTTTTGAATAGATAAACAATCAGTACAACTGTTTAGCAAATTTCCCATAGGAATAGGCTATTACTGTAGGTCTCATGGCAAGACTTAAGCCCGGGACCATGTTACTTACTCCTTCAAAGGTGCCTAGAGCCCAAAAGAATGGTCGTTTATCATGACAGCGAACCTGCATACTCTTTTTCCATGTTAGTTATTTAGAGAATAGATAAACTCCTTTATTTACTGACAGATGCTAATGATAGTTGGTATAAATGGTCAAAATAAACATTATTTTTTATGCTAGAGTAAATACTTTCAGTGTTTTACATAGCAGCAAACCTGCATACGCTTTTCCATTATAATATCAAGGAGATTAAACGAAGTCTCTTAATTATAGACAAATATTAATGAATATGATCATATTATTGATCTGGAAATTTGCAGAGTGTGCTGCTCTGCTGCAACAGGAGTATTTTATATTTATTTCTAGTATGTATAAAATAACCTCAAAGGTAAACTAGGGGTTGAAATAAAGTGTAAAATTTTATCCTGGATTTAGATAATTTTAGGCCCCTGGTCGTAGACTAGTATAGAAGTGCTCGTACTTAGATAGATGACCCCGTATCACAAACAGGAACTCGTGATGCTACTCTGAGCAGACAGATGGCAGCACTAGCGGCAGTGTAAGGTGTATTGTTGTAGAACTAAACTTCCATTCATTATGGCAAAAACAATCACCCCAGGACTGTGATGGTCATATTTCAACCCACTTGTGCTCAGTGGTACATGCACACCTGAGCTAGCTTTGTTTAAATGTATTGAATTTTAAACCTCAACTGTTTTTAGTGGAAATATTGTAAATGTTTTGTAACCGTACGAAGGTATTTGGAGAGTTTATTGTTTTTTCCAACATTCTTTTATTTTAGCTAAGAGTAATATCAGGATTGAGATTTCCTGAATCTAAATAGTTGTTTTAAAGTTTTTTTTTATTTTACATAAGAGTAAATGTTAGGCAGATTTTCCATTTTAAGGATCGTTTACCACTAAAAATCTTTACTATCTGAAATATAACTAAACCAGACTATGTGTTTTATAAAAAAATAAAACAATACCCCCAATTTTTTGTTTTACTGTAAAACTATAAATTTGCATAATAATGTAACTATCCTACTATCATAACTAGCCCTGAATAAAATATATGTTTTTTGAACATTATTCTGTGAGAAATAATTTCAAAATATAATTATATTTAGTGCTTATGGTTAAAACTGTACGATATCTAAAAGGGTCCAATATCATTCTTAAGGATGGTAAAACAAATCTAGTTTCCTTTACTTATCGGCTATTGTTCATAAAAACTGGTATGTAGTCTGTCTTATAGCACCCAATAAACTTCATATAGATCGAATGTGAAAATTGTGCTTTTGTGTTTGTGAATAATAACGTTGACTTTTTATCTCGGGGTGAGGGGAAGGAGAGAAAAGGCGGACAAATACGATGTCTAAAAATACATATTTGACCGGTATTTTTTTAATAAATCAATTTTGAAATGAGTTGAAATGGAAATAAACATATATTTTTTAACGCAAATACATTTTTACTTACAGTGAAAAATTACAGTGTAAAAGTATTTTTAGTCCACTTATATAGTTTATTATTGTCCATAATGTCCTTGAAGTAAATATAAAATCAAAACCTACAATCACCGTTCATGGTTAAATAACTTTAGCTTCGTTCTAGAAGATGGTGTGATAATTGTAATTTAACCTGTTGAAGAAGGTCGACAGTCAGACATAGAGTAGTTAACAATAATACTCTTATTACTCTATGTAACATCACACCGTCGAGTGGTAGCGAACTGTTGTAAATCTGGTTTAGACATCCAAGATCCTTTACGCTATCATCAGGATCTAACCATTCTCTTTACTGCTTTCTCTCCATTTTCTCTCTCCCCTAAATGGTGTTCTAGATCAACTTTTATCTCTGTTTTAGCGAATTTCCTATGGAAAAGTGAGGAATTCACATGACCCGTTTAGCAATAGTTAATTCCAGCACCATGACAGAAGTTGAATGTGTATAACCATGAATTAAGTTTATGTATAAGCATACATAAGTGTCGAAGCGATAACGGCCGCAATTATTTTCTGATTAAAATAAATTAGATTAGATTATTGAAATGGCAACCTACCCAGGTAGGTATTTTAAGCCAAGTATGAATGAGAAATGAGTGTAGGATGATTGTGGCACGATCTTGTAGTCTTGTTACTGACTAAGGCTGACATGTTCCTTAGACAGGACTGTTAATTAATAGCCCAACAGCCGATGGCAACTAAGGGACCTACAGTTAAATTCGGTAGAGTTGTTTCTTTCTGTAATCTTATGGTAAAAACAATACGGTGTCTAAGAGGGTCCAATATTATTCTTAAAGATGATAAAACAAATCTATTTTCCTTTATTTATTGACCATTTTTTATGAAAACTGGTAAATAGTCTCTGAAATAGTAAATAAAATTGTATTTTTGTTTTTGTAAATAATGAAGCTGACTTTATTATCTCGAGGTGACGAACCAAGGAGAGAAAAGTCCGTTGGGCAAAGCAATCTGACTACATTACCTCACTTTTGGAAGGGTGTGCCCCAAAAATTGGATTTTTAGTCTATTTATGTATAATTAATAAAACATTATCATCACCGGGGCCATCCCTGGTCCCTTACTTCTTTCTAAAACTCTCCCCAAATTATCCTTTACCATTCCATAATGGTACTGAAGTTTTTATGCGGAAAGGTCCAAATTCTTGTGCGAAGATGAACTGCGGTGAATTCTTCATTTTAAGAGCTGACCTAACGAGTGCGAGAGAATTTCAGGTTTCCATAGGCAACGACTACGATACGGCCAACTAGATCAGATGTCAGCCGAGTTAGTTGTTACACTATAAAAATGTGGCATTAACTACCACATGTTAATTATATAATGAAATATTTTCCCTTTAGTGAATTTCTCCTAGGGAAGAAGTTATTACCATAGGTCTCATGGCAAGAGACCCCGGACCCATGTTATATTTTCGTTTTGAGATGCCCAAAAACCAGAAACAATAGTCGTAAAATAATTCAAAACACTTTCAAAAAATTGTTCATAATCAAGAATAGGGGAGGGGTGAATTCTCTTAAAGCTTCCAACATGAAGTAAGAGGATGTGTATGATGATGTTTGAAATTGTTATAGTTTGTGATTTCAAAAAGTTGTATCGCATACTTTTGCAAATATAATTATTATTATTATGTTACTTTACGTGCTTGCTGTTTTTATATATTCTCCAGTAGTTTAGACTAAAAATGTATTAATAATTACGTTCCCACGAAATGACAAATGTTTAAACATTCGACTTGTGAAATTTTATTTTTTAGTCATTTATTAATTCTATTGTTTGTAGAAAGTGTGTATTATATAGTTTACTTACAATTATATTTAGGTAATTGTACAATTATGTATTAAATATTCATTGATACCATTCTCTTAACCAGTTTTTCGTTCCCAAACCATTGTATTGTAAAGTTAGTTATAGTTTGGGGTTTACAAATATTAATTTTGTATTTTATTAAAGACGAAAGTACAAACCGATGTCAACCAGGCACAAGAGGTTATTGTGTCAATCAAGCTGTCACTCCAACTGACGGGGAAGAGTTCAGTTGACGTAGACATCGAACATTTTATTATACAGAACTGGTTTGACGGTTATATTAACAGCGCACGTCTTACCCACGTCTATACAAATAAAATTAGTTTTATGTTTTAAAACCCAGCAAAGATAAAATTAGTATTATCTAAATCAGTCTGTCTTCTTTAGCTCCAAACAAGTTGTTTACAGTTTTATTATTTCATAAATTTTGCAGAAGGCTTTTGTTTACTTTAAACTGACAATAAGCTCAGATTTCAGCATTTTTTGTGAAATTTTTCTAAGTTTACTGAACCTGTGATGTATAAAGTGATTTGATTGAAAGTAATAACCACTATCTATCAAATTAAACATTGAATATTCGATTCTTTTTTCAACATCATACTACTTAAAATGTTATCTAGACTTATAACATGTTTTATTATGATACAGGTTACCTAATTTATCCAATTGCGAACTAACACGAAATAATTTAGCCAAAAATTGTAATATTTTCTTTGAACATATTTTTAATAATTCACGTTTATATTTTTCCAATCGCTCTATGTAACAGTGAAACGATATTAAGGCTATATTTAATCAGTCAAACCCTCTAAAATCAATGTTTTCACAATCAATTGTGCAAAACTGGACATAAAAGTATGTGCGTTTGCACTTCAAAAAATTCTAATATATTTTGTGTGGTTCAACCTTTAAAATAGCCACTTTGTTTAAATAAGTACCAATGAAATACCAAAATCCATACAATATTTTAAATCATGATAGCAATTTGTTACAGAACTAAACAAATTATGAAAATACAATAATTATTACAGATATAAAGGCAAACATAGTCGAGATAAATATAAAAATTTGACATTTTATATCATGTATTTAATTTGTAGAAATATTAAGTACAGTATCACGGTCTTTTATGACACGCTATATAGTGATATAGCTCATTTGAACTCCACTGTCTAAATATATGTGGTAGCGTGTATAATACGTACAATTAATTAAAGGAATTGAAAGAATAAGACTAAATAAATTAATGAATCAATTTAGATTAGATTAGATTATTGAAATGGTAACCATACTACAATATAGGTATTTTAAGCCAAGGTATTTTAATGAGGATTGAGTGTAGGATGATTGCGACGCGATCTTGTAGTCTTGTTACTGACTAAGGCTGACATGTTCCTTAGACAGGACTGTTAATTAAAAAGCCCAACAGCCGACTAATGGACCTACAGTTTAACGTGGAATCCGAACCACGACCTCTGAATTACGAATTGGTCTAATTGTAAGGATGACCTTTGTGGATTATGTATTCAATAGTTTGGACGTTAATCTACACAATTGAACACCACATCCACCGACCATCACTCACAACTATCTACAATTCGTTACCTCCAAGTAGCTGGATTACGGGACCTCGCCACCGTCCCAGTCAATTAATGGTTGAATTAATTTAACTAATTGAATTACCAAAAATAAGTGAACGTGAATGAAATTAATGAGTTGAGGATAAATAATTATTTCAAGAATCAGTTTTAGTACCACCTTCCTCCTTCAATAAACAACTAATATTTGCTCTAATTAATTAATATATCGTACATATTATTATTTAATTATTAAAAGTAATATTGAACTATGAGATTAGTCGCAGTGAGGCAAATACTTAAACAAGTGTCATTACTGAGATGGAATTGTAAGCATCCAACTTTCCTAGCACCATCTCCACTAACATCTCTGAATGTTCCTCTTGGCATCGTTTGTGCTTTGTACCAATAGGATATATTGCCGGTTCGTCAAACCAACCAATATATAAAATGTTTAACATTCGAGCAATTTTTAAAATACTGTATTTCATTTTATTATAATATAGCTGAAATTTTATTCTTAAAACACCAAAGACGACACATAAAATACATTACACATAGATCAAAATAACACACAAACACGCAGTAGCTTAATTCACAACTAATTATTTTTCAATACTATTATACCCACACAACATTAAAACACTGTTATGGTTCAGGAGGTAATAAATTGTAGTAATTAACACATAGAATGGCGCTTTATTAATATTTAATACTGAATGATCCCAAGTACATTCGCATTTTCAGATCCAATACTTTTCAATAACAACTTTCACTTTCACTTTCACTTTGTCTAATCAGGAATCGTCCGTTCAGGGTTGATAACCTTCAGCTTATAGCTTGTTTAATCCCTGCGAGGATAAAATTTTCCAACATACTAAAAATTAACATATATTATAGTACTGTAAGTAAATTTATTTGAGAAATAAATCTTGCAATCCTGGTATTATACATTACTTACAGAAATAGCTGATCTCTCAATTAGCCATGTGGCTAGAGAGATTAAACAAATAACTGCATTGTAATTCAAATATGTATATGAAAAATAAATGAATTGAATTGAATTAATTGTCTTAGTAGTGAACTATTCCAAGGTTTTCATATTGTTAGTCCTGAATATACGATTCAGAAATATAGTATAAGTACTACATCAAAATTTGGATGTATTATCTTAATTTTTTAATATCTTAAAAATTGAAATATTGGCATAATAAATCAATTTTATTATTACCTTATTTTATAAAACTATTTTCACTTCTAAAATCAATTAAATAGACTATGTTTGAAATATTATAGGTACACAATTAAAGTTTTTAAATTATTCAACAAAATTATGCATGTTGTTAAGGAATGAGCTCATTTTCAACCATACAGAGATAGAATAAAGATTTTTAAGGAAATTAACATATACATTTTAAATACATATCTGTATTGTAATCAGGCATCAGTAATGTTGGCCAAGGCACGACAATTGTAGCTCTCACCGTCTCAGGCTTTGTGGCAGATTTAGTTGCACTAACACTATTGTATTGTTAAGGAGATTTTCCATCACATCGCTTTTTATAAATGACAAACAGCTGTTAAGTAAGTTAATTCTATTGAGCACATCTTAAAAAAAAGATATTTCCAGAAATAATATCCCCCTAAACGTTAATTAGAAATAGGGTTTAAGAATAATTATTACAATTTTTTATAGCATACTGAATTAATTATTGCATGGAGAGTAATACTTAATGTGGTACATAATGCAGTTTCATATGTTTTAGTAAAGCTTTAGAAAAACACATATACACATAAATATTACAATCACTCGTACATATTTTAACAAAAACAATTTTAAAAATATACATAAATTCTGTAAAACAACTGGCAGAATATGAAAAGAACGACTTAACATGAAGAGAAGGTAGCCGGTGATTTTTTTACTTTGAAATTATTTCTCAGAACTCAAAACTGTGGTAGTGTCTACCCCACCCTTCGGACAACTTGGCTGATTAAGGTAATTGAAACCTTTAACTAATTATTATAAGTGGTCCAGGAGCTATAACCGGCCGTGTAACAAATTACTCAAAGAAGTCCGTAAATTACATTATACAACTTTTAAAAACAAAATACGTCAGGGGATAGTTCTCAACCCTTTTTATGATATCACAGAATTCCTTATTCTTCTCCGATTTTAAAGGAAATTTTGAAATAATTTTTCCTACGGTCTCTTGTTGATTGTAAAGTATTTTTATGTTTCTATTCATTACTACCATTTTTTTACAACTGTTGGTTTCAGCGGGGAAATCATTTTTTGATATCACATAATGCGCAACGCCTACAAAAGGTTTATAAATGCTTGATTCTTGATTCTTGAAAGCGGTATACAGAGTGTCCCGTAAGTATGGTTTCAAACTCTGGGAAAATGGTGTGTGGCTCAAAATAAAGAGAAAATGAAGAATATTTATTACAAAAACGCTTCGTTTACCGGTTATACGGCATTTCGTATTTTTTACAAACTAATAATTGTTATCTTAAAAATGTTTCCTATCGATCACTGCACAACTCGGTAATTATGGATTAAGGAGACCTACAGCGAAAAAAATAAATTTGGTCCAATATGAAATTTCAAAATGACGGGGAAACTGTACACAAAACTTTTAACGAACAGGTTATTAACATGTGTTGTAAATAGTCTCATTTCCAATATATATCGGTTATTTTTGTTCGATTTTCATATACTTGGTCTGACAGGTTGGAATTTTAATATTTTATAAAGATGAAGTGCCAGTAAATGTTTGTATTGCTTAAAGTTTTCCTACTATTTTAGTTTAGATGTTTAAAATGGCCATCATTCTCAGTTTTAAAACTAGCCCAAGTTAAATTTGTCTTCGAAAGTTTATTTAAAAGACATTCTAAATTTCATAAAAATCGGTCTATCGATTTTGAACCTAACAATTATTTGTCAAGTTCATTTTTCTGGGTAGGAAAAGATCGCTAATTCAATTGAAACTTGACAGCGACTGTTGCAGCCAATAACAGGTCGATGATACCAGGTTAGTTTATCGACCGCTTCAACCACCAATGAAATTCTAGTGGAACCCTACAGCGGCTAATGTAGCCAATAACAGGTCGACGATACCACGTTAGTTCATCGGCCGCTCCAACAGCCATAAACCTGGTTTATACGTCTCTCTGAAGACATCAACTGAGTCTCACCTCTCTTAGACGTTTATGTCTTACTTTGGCTTCGACTCTAAAGCCTGCAAACTCAAAGTTGTAAAACCGTTTATGATTTAATAAAAAAGAAAAAAGTTTATTATGATGGTTGACCTAACAAAATAAAATAATCAATATTCCTTTTTTCTATTCCCTTACAGTGATATGTTATTTATGTGTTATACTATACGTAAAAACAGAAAAAGGTTTGTAGTTAACTATAAAAGAAATAGTAACCATCAAGAGAATTTTGATCTTCCCTTTTAACTTCGTCTGTTGAAAGGTTTTGTCCATCGTCATTAGTTTACCAATTGTGATTTTTCTACTCAACGTCTATGTGGACGAAAGTTTCATATTTCTCCACTCGTAGCTCGTTGCAACATAAAATAAATATGGAAATCAACAGAAATAAATCCTCTACCAAAAAGTATAGTTCCCATTTTAGTTTTTGCAGTTGTTTATTATGATGGAAATTTCTCCTAGCCTGCGCATAGAAAAGCAAAGCCATTTGTCTTACATCTGTCTAACCGGTCGCTTGGCTATTATTTATTGTTCAGCCAAATACGTTCATAAACTTTTATTTCAAAATATTTCGAAAAGCAATTTAATAGTTCAATTTTATTACATATATTTATGTAGGAATTCATCCAAAATTATATTTTGATGGATCCAAGATTATGTTTAATCTATATATTTACATTCTGCAGAATATCAAAAATTTAATTATATATCATACCATAGTGGATAAAAAAATAGGTATTTTACAAAATTTAACATAAAATGCTGCATTGGAGGTAAAACTGCATGACCCTACAGAAGCACTGCCTTCAGCCATTCTAAGGTTAAAAAGTTATATGACACATTTAAACATACTCTCCCAATATCTCAATCAATATTTTTAGCTTTTTGATTTATATGAAAGTCCATTATATTTATAAGAAACGCGGAGAATTGAAGCGAGAATGTATTGCAGCCTTAAGGGTACAAGTTGAATAACGTTCAGTGCATTGATGTTTGACTAGCTGATTGAGAGAATGAATAACACATGTGCCTCTATATCGAGGCCTTTCTTGAACAACTTGTGACAACCCAAGCGGCACGCCCAAACTACGTTTCAACTATTATAAAGTAATATTTTAGAGTTTATCAGTTTTTGTATTAATAAAATTTCACTCGTCTCATTTAGCACATATATTGCAAATTAAACGTACAAAATAGACACGACATAATCTATTTTTTTAAATAATTTATTAATTTTCTAACAGTAAGACCGTCCTTTGTACGGGTTGTAAGAAAATGTTAAATAAATAAAACCAAAGAACAAAATATCAGGTAAATTAGTTGGTATCTTATGACTTAATAAATGTATGAAATAAATATATTTTCACTTTGAAATGCTTCTTCAGAGATAACAATATAGTTATTCTTCACATAGTGCAAATCGATTAAGACAAATCATTAAAGACCAGATATTACCAATAGTCAGTGAACTAACGGATCGTTAAACTAACGCCAGTTTAATTAATTAACCTTGTTAGGGAAAACGGCGTTCAAACATCGGTTACAGTTTCCAGTCGATTTCACCAATCATGGACACCAAAACTATTATTAAAATAACACATGACCAATCACATAGTCAACAGATTTCTGGATGTTTAGATTCATTAAAAGTTAGCTCAAGTTGTCCTGTACAGTTTTATATCAGAGGAATGTTTATTTTAATTTTATTTAATTACAGAGTGGCCCTTAAATAGTGTTAAATTCTGGGAAAAGGTTGGATGGGTAAAAGTTAAGAGAAAACAAGAATAATACTTTTTGATTTAAAACGCTTTGTTTACCAGATATCCACTATTTGTATTTTTACGGAATAATTGTTACCTTAAAAATAGTTTAACCGATGTTTATATTATAATATGTTTAAATAAATAAAAGCTACTGTGAAAACAGCCTGAATGGGTTTTAATTGCCTCTAAACACATATATTTAAATGTATCTTCTTTTTGTTTTGTTCAATTCTAATGGTTTTGGTTTTGAAAAATCTTACAGATTTTTTTATACCATTTTTCACCTTTACAGATTAATATACTAAATTAAAATGGGCGGCAATTTGAAATTTGATCTGGAATCAAAGTTTCAGTTTCAAAGTTACGAAATCAGTTGGATTTTTTTGGCCAATCATGTTGTCAAAAGTCATAAATAGAAAACTGTTCAATTATTGACATCGGTGTTTAGCTTGACAAAGGTTACAACTTTTGGTAAAATGGAGCCTTAATTTTAATATTTATAAAACCAAATACTTAATCAAATATCTAGTTAACAGTAATAATAATCTGTTAATTAAACAAATAGACACATAGACCACTGTTAAACTGTTATCAAAATATTACTATTTTTTATTAGAAGAAAACCACAGAAATACAGGTCATTGACTCTCAAAACCTGCATTTTCTAAATGAAATTATATATATAAATGGTATAATTTTAATAAAAAGTTTATACATATAATTGTAATTTTTATTAAAATATATATCCGTACGTTATCATTACAAATTATTGGTAGTATATTTTATACAAGTTTGTAAACTTAACTAGTTCCCACAAGCTTCAATTTATTCACTATCAAAAATAAAGCAAGTTAAAAATTTTATTATCTGCTAACTATGCACTTTTTGTGTAATGCGCCATTTTCACCCACTTAAAAGGATGATAATGGAGAGAACTTGTAAGATGCTGACTTTGAAAATGCACTTTCAAGCACAACCCACGGCCAGTCTTCTTAGGACAAGCTTCTAAGTAAAGGTTTGAAATGCCAGCAATACCGTTTACGATCCTGTATTGGGTTGACCACTGGTTGTGGACCTTATAGATCCATTTTAATAATAAGTTAAAATTAAAATTACCCGAAAAATATCTGTGAAAAAAGGTCATACACAAAACGTAGTCTCCTTATTACCATCAAAACGAGGATAAATTTTAATTTCAACACGTAATTCAACTTGATATTGCACATAAAGGTCCAAAACAATATGTTTACAGGACATTTTTTTTATTTATTTTTACTTTGGAAACAATGTCCTAAAGTAACCGACACCAATTCTGAAACACTCTGTATATAGGCTAATCTTTGTCAGTTCTGATTAGGACGAAAACTTAGAAATATTAATACTCCAGTACTACTAGTACAAGTAAATTCGCTGCCAAAATTGATCACCGCATTGAAAAAGAAACAGCATGAATAAACAGAAAAAAATTATTCTTTATTTTTATACAAACAAATATTGTTGCTATTGTTATGGTGAACATAAAAATCAAATTCCTCCCTTCCTTCCACTCTTTCCACGAAACTTGGTACGCAGTGTAAAACCAAACGCCCAACAAAACCCATTCAAATTATTTGGTATTACAGGAGTTATGGGGTATTGCTTGTAATGTTAAACCATACGGTTTTACGAATATATACGATATTAATTATTTATTTATTTTAATGTTGCCAGTTCAGGGTCATTAGGTACACAAATATTTTATTAAATAAGCGAAACGAGTTGGTCATCCATTTCCAATATGAAAGCAAACCTTTTCTTATCGTTACGTCATTGATTGAATGGAAAGGCCATCCGAAAATACTCTAGCAATAGCCATTCATTTTTAATGCACCTTCTATCGGCCATCAGCTATCGTTGTTGAATGTTTATTCGTAGAACAGCATCGAGCAATACGAGTATGTTTTATATCTCGGCTCTGAGTGATTGGACCAACATTTGAGCTCTGTATTGCTGAATATTGTTTGCCAACGGAAATTATAACGATGTAAAACACGATGCAAGGATTTCCGTAATTATTTGTCCTATATTGTAATTTACAAACATGATATTTTGACTTCATATCAGTCCAAAAAACTGTTGTATTTGTATTTATATAATAATAAAACATTTAATACATATACCGGGTGTCCCACGAAGAGGTTTCAAAGTTTGTTTTTCATCGATTTGTCATTTATGCAACGACCATATTGAAACTCTACACAACTTATAAAGTACATTTTAAAAATACTCTGGTAAAATTTCAGTTTTCTAACCCTTGTAGGAACAAAATGGTGGCATAATGAAAATGTTACTTTTAAAACAACATGCATTTTAGTTTCTCTGGTAGGCTCATTACTTATAGCCCTCATAGATGATCAATTTGAGCTGCCAAATAGAACAGGTGGGACTAATCATCTGTATGCACGGTTCTGCCTGAGATCAGAAAAAAACTTGAATGATTGACAATAAATTTTGTTAGATAAATTTAGATGATGTTTGACAAAATGTATTCAGGTGATTGAAACTTCATTACAAACTGGTCTATAGAGGGCTTTTGGAATAAGGAACATTCCAGTACTTGTATTTAAGGAATTTGCTTAAAAAATATCAAACACATGACTATCATAAACAGAAAATATCTGATCACATGATCAATGACGTCACTTCCACGGTGACGTGTCCTGTAATAAAGCTATTTGGAGGCCACAGATTGTGGATAGTTATTCTATTAAATACTAAGCCCATCTGAAAATGTTATCCTTATAACTAAACCAGTTCGTGATTCAAAGGATGTGGTTCGGACTCCATGTTAAACTGTAGGTCCCTTAGATATATCTAAGGAGAATGTCAGTCTAAATCAGAAACAAGACTGCAAGATCGTGCCACAATCATCTTAAACTCATTCCTCATTCTTACTTGGCTTAAAATACATTGCAGTTTCTTGGACTCTTGGCTTGGACACGTTGCTATTTCAGTAACTAACTTCATGGATATGTCTAAAGGGAATGTTTTTAGTTCTTCTAAACAGCTACTCTTATGTTTAAAATTCTTTTCTTACAAATCAATAAAACCCCCCCACCCAGAGCTATGGTATATCCATTGTCAAAACATATGATTAAACGGTAAAAACCAAAGTTAAAAATTTTTCAAAAATATTTTGATTTATTGTAATAAATGTGTTTCAAAATTATTTTATAGGTTACCCCAATTCTGCCGAGCAGTAATGCGTCCATTTCCCCTTCCGGGTGGACAGTTGTAGCAGTGGCGGTGGTGGCGAGAGGCGATCCCCGAGGTGAGGGAGGTCCTGTAGACGAGTCACTCATTGTTGCACTTGCACTCACTAACAGTCTTTTGAATATGCAACTTAGAAAACAAACTGTATTCTAAATCTCAAAAAAAGTTCATTTTTGTTCAATGTTTAGCTCCTTGCCTATTGTTTTATATGTTCATGTATTATATTTTTAATATTTCTACTAAAGCTGTCTCCTCAGATCTGAAAACTACTTCATTATTAATTTTTAGTTTCAAAATGACTTTTTTAGGTTACACCTATTCATTACAAAATAGTTATTCATATTTTAATTTAAGTTTTAGACAGTTGTTAGGAAATGAAAATTACGTAAACAAAACTACCTTAAAGTATTTAGTTTTCGTATTTTGAAATAAGATATTAAAAGCATTTTAAGTATAATTTAAAGTTAGAAAATGTTTAATGATGAATGAAATATCTTTGTAGAGCAAATACCAAAAAGGTTCAAGCGATCCTAAATCTATAATATAGTTTGGAAAATACTAAAGTATTAAATATATTCCCACAAAGGACGTCAAGTCACTGAACACTAGTGAATCCGACAAGAACGTAAACAGCCGAAGAACTGACACAAGGAGGTAAAAGGTGATTGGACACCCGCAGGTTACGAGGCACGTGGTTAGTGCTGAGTCTAGACACCAGAATGAGCTACTGTCTGCCTTTTAATCAGGCTGGCCACTACATCGAACACTTCACTTAAATATGCAGATTTACCAACCCACCCAATCGTTGCCAAGGTTGATAAGGTGGTTTTCACAAATTATTCCCACTATATTGATTACCTTAGCCGATAAACCTATACTACACGTTAGGTAGATATTTAACTAAATATTTAAAATTTTTTGATTGTTTTTCCATACAAAATTCTAACCAAGGTCTATTGTGTTTTTAGGCTACACTAGTGACTCTGACATAAGCTACTACCAACGATCGCTGTTTGAAAAATTGAGCATCAAATCCAGGTCTTTTGGGAGGGTTGCCGAAACTCTACCCTCACAGCTAAATTACCAAACAATAGTCATTTCATAATTCATAGTTAGGTTTATTACGTTGAAAGTGACACTTTAATTTTATAATAAAAACTAAACTCCAGTTTAGGGTGTCACCGTAAATAATTTTCTGCGTCCCTTTCACCTGACCTCCAAAAACTTCTTTGGAGTCTGAAAGGTTACTTTACAACCTGGACCTTTTGATATATTTACCAAATTATTTGTTTATTAACGTACCTTAAAGCTTATGTCAAAGATTTAGACACAACCAAAACTGCTCACATTTGTATTTTTTGTTACATATTGTGTCTATTACTGCTTCTGAAAATCTCAGTCACAGGATGAAAAAGATTTTTGGATAAAAAAAGACGTTACTTTTACCGATTTTCTTGCCAATATTCAAATAACTGTTTTAGGATGAGTCCAAATCAGTTCATAGAAACCCAATGTTATAATAAATATATTCATCTTGTTTAGACAATATATAAACTAGTTTTTAAGGTATGCTATTTAGTTTCATCATGTTGTAAACCAAATCTCCCCATGAAAAGTCCGGTCGCTAAAGAAAGAATAAATTGGCTTCTAAAATGATATTGCCACTAAGGTCAGACCCCAGGTAGTAAAGATATTGGACACTTCATTGATTTCATCGAAAAACCGATCCGACCATGTAACGTGTCACAAGATTATTCAACTAAAAATAATAAGTATAATGTAGGCCTTATTTGATAATTATTATTACTTTTCTAAAATTTCTACCTACCCAGGTAGGTGTTTTCAGCCAAGTATGAACGAGAAATAAGTGTGCCGCAATATTTTAGCCTTTTTACTGACTAAGGCTGACACGTTCCTTAGACAGAACTGTTAATTAACAGCCCAACAGTCAAAGACATCTAGTATTAAATAGTCTGGACTTTCATCCACACAAGAGAATATCACATTCACCGACCTTTACTTATAACTATCCACAATTGGTAACGTCCAAAAAGGCGTATTACATGTATTTTTTGCAAATAAATAAATTTATTAAAAACATAATGTCTTAAAATAACTCACGGCATACGAAAATACACAATAATACAAAAATATACATTATACACTTTATCAGTGGACTGACACATACTTTCCCCCTTAAGTAAATCTAAACGATAATCCTTAATAAAATTATCATATTATTCTTTAACGATTATCTAAATATCAATTAATAATTATTTTTAACAAAATTTATCATCCAATTTCTGAAAATAGGAACATAAGAAACGAACTATTATTAATTGTTAGAATTTCATGGGGGCTACCCCCCCCCCCCGGAATAACAAGCTTTTTTGAGTGATTTTGGTGGGTGATGTGACCTTACGCTGCATACCAAGTTACATGGAAAACAGTTTCTTCCTTATTTCCTATAAGGAAGAAACAGATTTTTTTATATTATCCACAATAATAACATTGGGCGTTCTCAGACGATATACTGAATTTACCATGAATATTAAATTAAACTTTTCTCTGGAACCATTAGTGGTAGACTAATGATTGTACATATTAATTTGTTTAGTTTTTCAAGTTAGTTTTAATGGTCGCAGTCAATTTATACTTTACCCTTAATGTTTTCGCAGATATATAAAAAATATTTTTTACTTTAAAAACCACATAACTTTTAAACAGTGATATTTTGAGAATTTAGGATTGTGCCATTTTATTTATACCACTAAGCCCTTAAACTCCCCCCATCAAAATCTATTGAGCCATTATTCAGAAATTTTTATTTTATGTGTTGGGTGGTTTTAGGGGTAATATACCGTTAAAAATAAAAAATTCAAAAAATAAATAAAATTTGTCCTAGATACCATTTGCGGGTATTTACCTACATACCGAATTTAATCAAAACCAGACCAATAGTCTGGTCTCTAGGCTTCTGTACACCCCCCACACACGCATTTACAGACGAACATTAATCTAAAATCACTTTTTTGATTGAGGCGGCACTATTATAATGAATAAAGCAGAAACCAAAATTAGAAAATGCTGACAAAAACAATACTTTCTCCTTATTATATAATTAGGGGGAGAGAGTAAAAATACATGCAAAGATTTTTATTTTTTAAATGAATCAGTTTAAGAGGCATTCAGATTAAAGATTAGAGTCGTAAGAGTCCCTCCCTTTAATCGTGGTTAAGTAGGGATTAGATTTAATAGCATCTCATCCGAGCATTCACCTGAGGCCGTGTCTTTTGAAGAGGAAAGTACTTTCGTTAAGATTGCGACTAGATTATTCTAAAATTAGTAAGTTGAGGTAAAAATGTCTCAGATTTCATAAAAAGTTTCAGTCGAAACTTAGTGGTTTCTAAATGAAACAAAAAATTTAATAACGTTAAATTTGCTAAGATCACATGGAATTCATATTTCTAATTTTTCAATCAGGCTACGTAATTAAATGTCAGATTAGTTAAAAAACTTAAAAATGCTACCATATTATTATAAGTACTCAGTTAAGGAATTGTTTGATTCATAAACAGAACACGTAAAACAATAGCCCATATGAGTTTGCTATTAATACTAGCTGTTTAAAATTTGATTGAGAATTATTTATACTTTTATCTCTATATATAAAATTGAATGTATGTCTGTATGTATGTATGTATGTATGTCCTTTATGCGTTGCCAAACTACTCATCCGATCGCCATGAAATTTTAGGAAGTTGCTCTATATGTGTCCGGGAAGGTTTTAGTGAAAAAATATTTTCGAAAACCCCATAAGTTTCCATTTTACGGCGTTTTAAATTTCTAATGTTAACCTTATGGAGAGTAAGTTTGTTTACAAATTGTCTACAATGAAAACATTTGATTTCTTAGCTACAGCTGATTGGTTTACTTTCCATTAGCAATACCGTATGCTTTACTATCCAATGCCATCTGAATCATTTATTAATGTTAAACTATGAAGTAAATGTGTACTGTAAAAAATGAACAGCTTTATTCACCACGTTAATAGTTAACGGTTTTGGGGGATTATGTATTTATATTTTTATTTTCTGTCTGATTAAAGTCACGTGTTTATATGATAATTACAATGTTTATATTATTACGTTTATTATAATAATCAGCTGCTGTATATCTTTCCTATAAAAGCCGTATTACAGTTAGGTTTCGTTTGGGTTTTTATTGGATTTGAAAATTGTGAATTAATCCACTCAGATTTATTTGTTTTATGGGAATGATATTAATAAGTTTTTATCGTTTCAGTATTGTTATTCACTATGCAGCGACCCAGAATATATAACCTTTCACATTGAAGCCGTATTGCTATTCGACTTCAGAACATGGCCAATCTTAAAGTTAACATGTGTTTACTGTGAGGCGTTACGAAGTTCGCCGGGTCAGCTAGTTTATTATATTTTTAAATATTTTCAGACTTGAGGTGTAATTATATTTTTGAATAATTGATTAGTTAAATATATTTGAAATAACGATTTTCTAATTTTAAGCTAAAGAACCCTTTTTGATAGAGCAATGGTAAAATTATAGTAAAATAAAACTGTATTTATAGTGGTAAAAGTTATACACAATAGACCCCAACGATATGGTATGCTCAATGTAGTGGGGTGCTTATCGTCACTAAAGGATCTTTTCCGTATTTGCAGACGAAGCTCCGTCGCTCTTTACCTTTATTTTTAGGTCATTCTGAGATGTCGTTTATGGTGGTTTGAACTCATTTTTAAATCATTTGTTGTGCCAAAACAAACATGTAAGATCAGCAGTGTGGTGTGACAGGTTTTTACCGAGAAATTAGGGGGAATTTTGACTCTGTATAATTAACTAAAAAATATTTAGGAGTAACAGCCTTTCTAGCATCTTTTGTCTTATTTTTCGCTGTATATTGATAAAATTTTTGGTTAGTGAGGTATCGTATAGTCCAGCTAAGCTATAAATTGTGGATAGTTATGAACAATGGTCGGTGGATGTGATATTGTGCCGACCAACATCCGCACTATTAAATATTACGTTCAACCTCTAAGACCATCCTCACAATTAGAATACTTCATAATTTATAAAAATTGAGGATTAGATCCACGTTAAACTGTAGGACCCTCAAATTTCCTTGTTTTTGGGCTATTAATTAACAGCCCTATCTAAGGAATATATCAACCTTAGTCAATAAGAAACTAGAAGATCGTGCCACATTCATTTTACTCTAATTTCTCATTCGTACTTTAAATAGCTACCTAGGTAGGTCACCGTTTCACAAAGTTAATAAATGTAAAGCGTTTTAACGGTGCTTAAACACGGGCTCTAAAGCGATTTTTGTGACACCGGAAACAGTGTTATTTAGCAGTCTGGCGGTGACTGACGTCACAACCGCTTCAGCCCTCAGAGGCCATTTCCCCCGTCCACGTCAACAACCTTCCGCTTTACTACTCAGTACTACCAAATTGTCACTTTTTAACGCCAGAATAGTTTATAATTTTCATTTTGTGTGTATTTTTTGTGTTTCAATTGATGACGAGTCTATAAGGGGTAGAACGTCCTTGCATCATCAAGAATCAAGAACTTTATTGACTATTAAATAACATAAATGTTACATCAAACTTAGTGAACTAAAACTAAAATGAAACGAACTCAGTAAAATGAACAAATGAGATATTTATTACAGATCTATGCAATTTAAAAATCAATCAGGCAAATGCCTAGATCAGAAATTAGATAAATGAACAAACAAATCTAATAAAGAAACATCATGAACCAACAGGTTTTAATAACCTACCGGTACTGTACTGTCTTACTCATTACACATTTTTTTATTTAAATATTTTACTCCAGTATAAATAATACAAACCTATTGGTAACTATGAAAGTGAATGGATAAGTAATTGTCTACTTCATATAGGCCTAAGCATTCTAATTTTAAAATCTTTGATTTTATTTTTTAAGCTATTAAAAGGTAGACCTCTGATGTGTACTTGTTGTACTCCCAAGTTAATACTTATATTAGTGAAACTTTTATTGATGTCACTGTTAGTATCGTATTTATCCGTATAGCTATGATTAAAGCACAGAGAAAAACGTAAATAGAAAGAAGGAATAGTTAGGACCTCTAACTTTTTAAATACTGGTTTGCAGCGTGTGCTATGAAGTGCATTACAGACGACCCTAATTGCTCTCTTCTGTAAGATAAACAGTTTATAGCCACACAGATTGTTATCGTCTAATCAAGGACCCAATAATGTTTGGGCTGACAGCTAAACCAAGTCTACGTCGAAAATATTTGTCTTTGGACATTTTCCTAATCAGTTTTTCTATATGATTGTGTCATGTTCCATGAGAGACGAGTCAAGCCTCACACCCAGAATTTTTAAGATTTTAAACTATAACAGCTGTTTATATTAAAACTAAACATAATATCGTCTATTTTGACGAAGTTCAAGGACAATTTATTTGCAGCACATCAGTTCTGTAATTCCTTTGTACCTATTTAAACGCTAGTATTATTTTCGGCAAGTGTACTACAACTTATTTGGAGTCCAACATCGTCAGAAAATAGAATTAAATCCTTGGTATTGTCATCAATATTAATTAACACGTCATTGAAACATTAAAGAGGATTGGGCCTAAAATGGAACCTTGGGGTATGCACCACGGTGTATAATACCGTTCGAGGGAAACCTGATGTTGACAAACCAATATACGAACTATGCTCTATACATTTCATCATTCTACAAGGCATTAATGTATAAGGCATTATTTACTATTTAATTTTATATTATTTTTCATTGTTTCTGTTCTTAGTTACTTTATAAGGCTTCCAAGTCTAAAATCTGCTCTAAAATGAAACATGTTTTCCAAGTTTACTTTATTTTTCAAAAGCGAGTTTCATTTCACTTTTGACAAAGACAAAATGAAATAATTACAAAAAATAATAAAACCTGAATATGAAAATGTTTTCTTTTGCAAATTAAAAACAATCTTACTGCCACTTTCATTTGAACAACAAAAAACAAACACGCACTACTCATTCCGTTGTCGAGGGACATGGAGGGATGGCCATTTCAATTTACATCCCTTACTTTGTTTACACAAGAGGGATGTGTTATCTTTGGTGCTTTGTTTCATTCTGTTTAGTTGCTGGACAAATATGAGACCAGCTGCAATTACGTTTCTTGGTTTCTAATGTTGTGGCATACACGTGAACAGACGTTTAGATCTTCTTTAAGAAATAGCCATCCACAAGTTTTTCTTTCGAAAGAATAATGGATTATAATTTTTTTCTAACTCGAAATCAGTACATGGGCTAGCCCTTGATTGAATTTGAAAATATGCAAAATGTTTTTCTCGCTCTAAATTGTATTTTCTTTAAATAAATTTCTTGGACACTGTTATAAATAAGATTATATTCTAAAAAGTTTAACAACTAGGGTGTGCAGCTTTTCTTACTCCCTGAATCAACGAAAGAAATTCAATAAGGGCTATAAACTTGGTTTGGTTTAATAGAAGGGTATCTGTAAGCACAAATTAAATAGTTTATAAGTCTATTGTGCAGAGTGTGGCGCTGTATTGTACGGAGTTGTGGGACTTGAGGCATAGGAATTTGGGAAGGTTTTTGGCTACAGAATCAGATAGGCTAAGAAGGAATTGCAAAAGGATGGATGTGAACAGACATCTAATAAGATGAAGTAGATAAAATCAGCTGATTTTTTGCCCTATAAACAGAGTGGATGGGGTCGACTCTATGAGCAAGTCTTGGAATGGATTCGCCCTTGGAAGAAGAAAATAGTATGTCTTAGATGCAGTTGGTTTGGGGATAGAAGAGGAAGAGAGAGATGAGGGGCTTTAAGTTGGAGACTGTGCTGATACAAAATTATGGTGGCTGGGGGTGGAGAAACGGCACTGCAACAAGTAAGTAAGAAAGGTAACGCTATCAAGAATCAAACTTTATCCACAGAAATGTCTCTAGCGGTTTTTCAGGATCAATTTGGAATTCTTAACTAAACGATTAAGACAACTAGTCAGTCTAAACATAAAGACTAAGTACCACAATTAATTAACGGAACGTAGTCAAAGTTAAAGAGATGTGTACCGATGGAGAATATTATTTACTCTATATCAGAAAGGGGAGGGAGTATTGAAGGAAACCCGAGTTTTAGTGGCTTCGGCTAGAGGACAATATGGTAAGCTGATCTACCTACCTATCTATCTACCTCGTCCACCCTATCCTAAAGAAGTTGCTTACTCCAATTTGCTCACTAGATTCACGGCGACAATGGGAGTCCAAACCTTTCTTCTACTGGTTATTATAATAAAACTTTACAGGATATTTTCCTGTGGGTTCCTGTAGAATATCCCTCCTACCAATCAACATGAAGACCAACCACCAGGAACGAATATTTTAGAATAAATAGATACATTATATTAGAATGTATATTATCTTAAACAGACCTAATAAAGTCTTATAGTCTTGTGATCTTAATTATTGTCTTAATTAACCCCTCAGTCATCCAACATTTCATTAATATTTGGCTAAATTATGGTTAGCAGTATTGCCATTCTAATCATTTTACCTTTATGTTATTTAGTTACAAATCAACTGCTATATATCACTGAATCTTGAATAGTTTTATACATAATTAAATATGGATATATTTGGAAGACTTTGATAAATTTTATATTTTAGTTATTACTTTCTCAACATATTTATTCATAATAAATATAAGTGATCCTAAATAGATTGGAACACAATAAATAAAGCTTTACACATCTGAATCTTTCTTCAATGCCCTTTTTATGGTTCAGTTTACAACTCATACAGCAATACAGGTGGCAATGTTTGAATCATACTTTAAGGTAGATTACATGAATTTTAAGCCAGGTTATATAATCGCTGAACAGATTGACCTATTATACAAGCCCCATAAACCTGCAAGCCCATCCCAGCGTAATCGGATGTTTAGCCTACGAGCATGGTTAGTACTATCAGCTAAACAGAGTTACATTTAAACCAAATTCCACTGCTAATGTCATCGGGCCTGAATATTTTATAACCGGTTGATCGTGATGTTTTACCAGATTGTTTCAAATTACAAATCAACAGGTTAATCTATAATAGTATAAAGAAGAGGTGGTTTCTGTATGTTTGTTTGTGGGTTTGTTTGTGTGTTTGTTTGTTGTGGCAAGTAAACGCGAAAAAAAAGAACCGACCGGTTTGAAATTTTACACAAAGGTAGATCTTAAACTCATGCAACACATAGGCATACTCATTTCCTTAAAATCCTCTCGGGCTACGCCCTGTGAACGTCCTAAGTTTCAATGTTTACATTTTTAGAGAATGAAAATATAAAATTACTTGAATGTCAACTGCTGTGAACACTAAAATTTGACAGTTCGGGAAGAAGAAGAAGAAAGAGCTGCCGTGACCGTCCTAGTTTTCAATGTTTACATTTTCTAATGATAACATCCGTTTGCATTATATTTTGACAGTTCGGGAAGAAGAAGAAATTAAGTAGATTTTTCAGATAAACTGCTGGATCGAAATTAGTGAATTATTTGAAATAGTGGAATGGAAGATTTTAAGTTTTTTCCGACGACTATCTCTATTACATTAATCCTTATCCTCTCCCAATATTTGACAGATGTTACTTTGAAATGTTCTAGACATTCGTGTTTTGTTATTTTGTAAACAATGAAGAATTAATTAACAATAACTTAAATGTATCAGTAGAGCCTACACCTTTCAGACTTTTTAACCCGAGCGAAGAACGGGTACTTTGGCTAGTAATTTATATAATAGTTAAGCTTTTCAAATTTTACTTTTTAGAATTCCTGTTTTTACACCCAGGAGTCTTAAAAATTTTGAAGTATCGTAGCTCAATAGTAGTACAATAAGGTAGTTCATAGTATAAAAACTGTGAGTAACCGGTCTGGAAAATCATTTGACCTAGTCGGGGCAGCTTGCAA
Source organism: Nephotettix cincticeps (assembly GCA_023375725.1). Lineage (NCBI taxonomy): Eukaryota > Metazoa > Arthropoda > Insecta > Hemiptera > Cicadellidae > Nephotettix > Nephotettix cincticeps. The sequence goes on from CM041785.1 coordinate 66,657,525, forward strand.
CATTAATGCCCCAGTTTAAGTGGGCTCTGTCTTCGAGCTAAATACAGAAATAAACTCTCTTTCCCAGGGGGTTCTCGGCTGGTTTAAATGCCTAAAATGAATTATCATCTGTGCATCTTAGAATTTTAAAAATCAAAAATAAATGTCCATAGTGCTTTTCACCTCTCTATTTTTATGGATATACTTTTAAAAGTCTAAATTATAGAAGAAAAACATGATTTAGGTAGTTCCCATTAAAGGTTAGGGAGTTTCAAACGTTTAAAATACAAACAGAGCTAGTTAATTATTATTTACATAAACAATAAAACTAAAGATGCAATTCAAAAGAAAAATCCAATTTAAAATTTATATTAACTGCTCAAAATGTCCACAAATAATATCTCGGTACAAATAAGGTCCGGACTTCAATATGCCTGCACCTTTCTCGCAAAACTGTACATTTTGAATACATTAAAAACATTTTTTTACTATGTGAGCAAACATTCCTTAGGTGTAATATTTGTATCCCAAATGAAAATGGGGGTGTAACCTTTATTGAGACAAAGGTGTGAATGATTATTTGTACTCTTATAATATACAATCTTGGTTTCTAAATACAAGTTAGAATTTCACATTTTGTGGCGGCTCTGACAACTTTATTTTTTGAGTGGATGGTCTCGGCTGGCGTGTCCAAGGGCTTCTGTGGTAGGGCGGTTGCTGATGTGGGTGTATGTGCTTGAGGTTTGTAATAAAAACAATCTGTTTATTTTCTATTTTATTTTTACTATGTATATATTTTTTATCTATGATAAGTTTATTTTTATGATCATATTTATGTTGAGAGGCAGGTTAAGTGTAAAAAGACGCCACGTGGTTCTAACTTTTCCTGTTGAAATAAAGAATTTTTATTTAATTTCCAAAATATAACGATACCAGATAAATATTAGGGATATTAGGTTCATATAAATTTAATCATATTTGTCTAGAAAGCATTTGAAGCAATTCAGTAATTTTTAAAACCCGCTTTGATAACATATATAATTCCTATTCATGCATTAAAACTTTATTAACGTTGATAATCTAAATATCTCTAAAATTACAAATTATGGTAAAATTATTGTACACAAAATAGCAAATAGGTTCACTACACTTGTAACTAAAGTCATGTAGATTTTTAAATACAATTTTAGTAAGGTACTTACGTTCGTTCGAACATACAGGAATTAACACTGACCTGAAAGAAAGAATTTTTTTGTAAGTAATAAAAGTTATTGAAATAAAAATAAATTTAAATAACTAAATAATGATAAATGCTTGTATGGTGATAACATTTTATTTCTTCCGTATTATTATCCAATGTAAAATCTAACTTTAAAATTAATAATATTTCTAATTACTGAATAATTTATTGACGTTTTGTTTCTAAATAAGATATCTCTTTTATATTTTTATAAACAGTTCACAGGTAATTCTAAATAATTAAATTATTATTAAATTTAATCATTATAAATTTACAATAGTGTACAATTTAATTTAAAACATGTTATTTTACACCCTGAGGCCAGTTAAATAAAACGAAACACAACAGGATCTCTTAGTATAGGCTTAACAGGTTATAGGAATGTATTTAAATTGGATGTAGTATATAAACAGGCTATGCATTGTTTTCTATATATTATTTTTGAAAAAATATTGCTAAACTTAATATACTTTTTATAAATAATTTTTATGTACTGACATGACTATTTTTAAATGGACGTTTTTTGATGAGGTTTATTTAAAGGATCGAAAATGAGAAAATTATGAAAATAATTTTAAAACGATGTGAAATGGAATTCTATAAATTTAATAATTTGTTGTTCTTTCTGCAGATCAGATCTGCAGCTTGGAGATAGTAAAACATGTGAGATTACTTAGTTGTGTTAGAATTATATAAAGTTACCTCAACATGTACTGTACCTCAGGAATCAATTCAAAAAAGTACCATTTACTATTATCTTTCTATTTAACTTAAAATTTAATTAAAACGCGTAACAAAGTAATGTTTGAGTGTTTTACACAAACCACGTACTCGTTTAACTCACAAAACTAAACCCTCGTTCATTTAATCATAAAACCTTCACTTTCATGCCTTAAGTAAACTGAGTAAAATACTTTATGATATATTTCTTAATATTTAAAACTGTTCTACTTTTACTAAATGAAAAACAAAACATTTCTTTAAATGCTGAAAATGACTTCTTTGAATAGCACATTGCTTCTCGGTCACTACAACCCTATTCAGTGAAATTATTAAATAATTAGCTTAAACTAATAATGAAACCTGTAAAACTAAATTTTGTACACAAATGTATGCTTGGTAACTAAAAAATATTTATATGAACAATTATATCCGTTTCCAGGAAAATGTATAACTGAACGCCGGGTGACCCCGTTTAGAGTAAAACAAACAGTCAATCTCCGAGAAAGGTTTGATTGCTTCCATGTAATGTGAGACAACAAACATCGGTTCATCTTGATTTGCAGAGTTCTCCTACTGATCAATCACTGTCCTTCTTGCATTGCACGTGCGTTATATGAACCCTGAGTGACCCCATCTGGAGCGACACAAACAGACGATCTCCGAGGAAGGTTTGATTGCTTCCATGTAATGTGAGACAACAAACATCGGTTCATCTTGATTTGCAGAGTTCTCCTACTGATCAATCACTGTCCTTCTTGCATTGCACGGGTTATATGAACCCCGAGTGACCCCATCTGGAGCGACTCAAACAGACGATCTCCGAGGAAGGTTTGATTGCTTCCATGTAATGTGAGACAACAAACATCGATTCCTCTTGATTTGCAGAGTTCTCCTACTGATCAATCACTGTCCTTCTTGCATTGCACGGGTTATATGAACCCCGAGTGACCCCATCTGGAGCGACTCAAACAGTCTATCTCCGAGAAAGGTTTGATTGCTTCCATGTAATGTGAGACAACAAACATCGGTTCATCTTGATTTGCAGAGTTCTCCTACTGATCAATCACTGTCCTTCTTGCATTGCACGGGTTATATGAACCCCGAGTGACCCCGTCTGGAGCGACACAAACAGGCGATCTCCGAGGAAGGTTTGATTGCTTCCATGTAATGTGAGACAACAAACATCGATTCCTCTTGATTTGCAGAGTTCTCCTACTGATCGATCACTGTCCTTCTTGCATTGCACGGGTTATATGAACCCCGGGTGACCCCTTCTGGAGCGAAACTAACAGTGAATCTCCGAGGAAGGTATGATTGCTTCCATGTAATGTGAGACAACAAACATCAATTCCTCTTGATTTGCAGAGTTCTCTATTGATCAATCACTGTCCTTCTTGCATTGCACGGGTTATATGAACCCCGAGTGACCCCATCTGGAGCGACACAAACAGACGATCTCCGAGGAAGGTTTGATTGCTTCCATGTAATGTGAGACAACAAACATCGGTTCATCTTGATTTGCAGAGTTCTCCTACTGATCAATCACTGTCCTTCTTGCATTGCACGGGTTATATGAACCCCGGGTGACCCCGTCTGGAGCGACACAAACAGTCAATCTCCGAGGAAGGTTTGATTGCTTCCATGTAATGTGAGACAACAAACATCGATTCCTCTTGATTTGCAGAGTTCTCCTACTGATCAATCACTGTCCTTCTTGCATTGCACGGGTTATATGAACCCCGAGTGACCCCGTCTGGAGCGACACAAACAGGCGATCTCCGAGGAAGGTTTGATTGCTTCCATGTAATGTGAGACAACAAACATCGGTTCATCTTGATTTGCAGAGTTCTCCTTCTGATAAACCACTGTTCTTCTTGCATTGCACGGGTTATATGAACGTCGGGTGACCCCGTCTGGAACGACACAAACAGTCAATATACGAGGAAGGTTTGATTGCTTCCATGTAATGTGAGACAACAAACATCGGTTCATCTTGATTTGCAGAGTTCCCTACTGATCAATCACTGTCCTTCTTGCATTGCACGGGTTATAGTAACTTTTGTCAAAGCAAATGATACATATTGATTCCTACATATTCATTATTACTTGTATTGAGTCATAGGTTTTTAAACCCGAGATTTTATTTGTATATAAAGCATATGCATTTTTAGTAGCACTTGAAGATCGTGAACGTAAACATTTTAACAAAAACCTTATTTTTATCAACATTTTTACAAATTAATATTCCATACGTATTGTTGGAAATTAAATTACCAAAAATCTCCATTTTACGCTCAACGGGTTTTCATAAATTTTTTTTCACGAGTTTTTCAACAGAAATATTTGACGAATATTTGGTTTTCTGGGTGAATTTTCTTTCCTTGTAACATAAATCTTGAGTCGCTCTATCCGTTGCCTGTGGCTGACATATTTAAAATATAATATTGATCACTTCGTCGTTTTTAGTCTAAAAAGGTAACATTCAGTGTCCCAAAGATAGCCTTCCTAAAATATAAATAAGTTTGTGGAAGTGTAAAAATAAATACGTACACTGTAACAGTCAATATTATACCTGGTAACAGATTAGATGATATATAAATATTTTTATAAAAAAATAATTCTGAAAATTATTTGAGAAAATTTATTGCTTTTACTCTAGTTCTGAGCATGGATATTTCTTCAAGACCAGTTAAAATGACATTATCAAATTAATGGTTTATTTGATTCTATTGCAGTAGATTATAAAGTATTATTAAAACTACCGTTAAATTCAACACCCGTTTGATTTTTATTCTCTCAACTACAAAACCAAAACATGAACACAAACAAACAACGTCAGCTGATCAGCTGATAATTTTACAATAAAATAATTTGACAAGTTAAACACAGTAAACTGGCAGGAGATTATTCCTACAGATTAGATTAGATTATTGAAATGGTGACCAAGGTTGGTATTTTAAGCCAAGTATGAATGAGGATTGAGTGTAAGATGATTGTGGCACGATCTTGTAGTCTTGTTACTGAATAAGGCTGACATGTTCCTTAGACAGGACTGTTAATTAATAGCCCAACAGCTGATGACAACTAAGGGACCTACAGTTTAACGTTGGAATCCGAACTACTACTTTAAAAATAAAAGAAATTGACTCTTTACATGTCTATATCAGCTGTTATTATTATTTGGTTTCTGATTCAAATTTTTCGAATTTTGTTTCATGTATTTTGACTTGGCCGGTCAATTTATAATTCATTAAATTTTAAAAATTGTAATCCCTTACTACTCCATTAGGAATGAATTATAAAAATAGATTTAAGGATTTCAAATGTTTAGTAAAGAGCACAAATCCTAAAGATGAATTCAGTTTCTTCAAATACGAGCGGATCGTTACTCCCTATTACGAAGTAGGCCGATGATCCAGAAGCCACACAATAGTATAATCCAGTGTGCTCTGTTCAGTCTGTGACAATACTAAGGGTTTTGTTGTCGACATGTGTCTTATACGTTTAACTGAAACGGAAACCTACCCAAATAGGTATATTAAGCCACGTATGAATGAGAAATGAGTGTTGTATGATTGTGGCACGATCTTGTAGTCTTGTTACTGACTAAGGCTGACATGTTCCTTAGACAGGACTGTTAATTAATAGCCCAACAGCCAATGGCATATCTAAAGGACCTACAGTTTAACATGGAGTCAGAACTGCTCTATCAAACAAATTATTTTATACAAGCAGACAGTAAAAATTAACACTAATGAAACCAATTTGACATTTATTTATAACGAGTTATTATTAAAAGTACCAAAAATAACACAACACATGAAAATGTAAACTAGTTTAAAATGTTTTTCAAAAAATCGAAAACTTACTTTACAATAACATTTCAAGTTAGAATATTCTTATTTGTTAGTTTTTAATTTTGTATTGTTGTTTTTTATGAGTTTTTTTCTCATAGTGAAAGTTTGATGTGGGAAAACCTTTAAATCTTGAATCTTAATATTTATAGTTTTTTCATCAACAAAAAGATACATGTAGTTCAACAAATAAATGAAAAGACGAACGCTCATACTTGACTTAAAATACCTACCTGGGTAGGTTTCCATTTCAGATAAACGTATAAGATGCACGTCAACAACAAACTTTTAGTATTGTCACAGACGGAACAGAGCACACTGGATAATACTATTGTATGGCTTCTGGATCATCGGCCTACTTCGTAACAGGTAGTAACGATCCACTCTTATTTTAAGTAACTGAATTCATCTTTAGGAGTTCTTGCTCTTTACTAAAAATTTTAAATACTTAAATCTTTTTATAATTCATTCCTAATAGTGTATTGAGGGATTTAAATCTTGAAAATATAATGAATTATAAATTGACCGGCCAAGTCAAAATACATGAAACAAAATTCAAAAATTTGGATCAAATTGCAACAATGATAACTTACTCGTCACACCGATTCAAAAACAACTGATATAAATACATATAAAGAGCGAGTTTTTTATTTTTAAAGTAGTTTTTTTGTGTGTAAAGTTGTTGCATAACCTAATCAACCAATGTAGAATCAGGAAAGAATTGCTAAAAAGTAAGTAACTTAACAGCTGATTAGTCCAAAGCAACAAAAATGGTCAACAAGTATTAATACTAAATCAAGGAATAGCTTATGGTTTACGAGTTTATTTCATACCATTTGCATTACGACGAAAAATATGGATTTCTCTTACCTGTGGGGTACTGGCAATCCGTCAGACCAAAATTTGAAACAGAAGTAAAGTCAAACATTTATAAGGACAGTTGTTTAGAAAAACTGAAACATCCAAACATATCCATAATGTTAGATATTTTCCTAAGGAAAGTAAATTATTTTTCTATAGAAACCTCAATTTTTTCATATTGTTTGTTCCAAACTATCCACCCATACGTTGGCCTATAAGGTGTTGATTTCTGTTGTCAAAATTGAAACCATTATTATTAATTATGCTTATGTTTACAGTAGGGTGATATACGCTAATGGTTTCTTGGTATCTTCAAAGAGTTCTCAGGCTTCAAAAACGGATTGTCCGGATCGTCTGTACAGGGGGTTTCTGTAATCATTAAAAACCACTCTTTTAACAACTAAATATTTTAACTCCTCCAGGTTTATGCATTCTTTTAGTTGTATATTTCTTTAATACAATCCTCACTCTTGGAAAATTTTATTAATTACTCATACCAGCATAATGCGCTCCCTCTAGACCTAAAAAGAATTTAAACCCCAAATTATTTTGTTTATTATTATTGGTAACGGTGAGTTAATTTTATTTTGATTTCTACAACAGACTTTTTGCATCACAATTTTTTGTTTTACTTATAATCCGTGACGTAAAAAATCCGTGAAAAATAAAAATTCATATAGTCCGAAGTATTTTGTAAAAAAATTAAATAAATTTTGCTTGTGAAGAGTCTTAGTTAGGAAATTCCTTTCGGTATGTGCAAAAGTTGAATTCATTTTAAGTTTTAACAATTGTAAATAATCGATGGTTTTTATCACTTTGCTCTAACTGAATAAAATATTCTGATTCTAATTTATTACTTGTAACTAGGATAACAACTAACTATCCCTTATTAAGTGTTATGAGGCTTTAGAGTAGACTAAATAAGTTTTCTCTTATTGTTATTCTTAAATATTTTCGCTAGATATAGTATTTCACTGTATTTCAGTGAAAAACAATTTATCAAAACGATTTTAATTGAGGGAATTGAGGGGTTTTTTGAAATCCCGTTATCTAATAACTATGTAGATATGAACTATCTAAAAGAATGTATCCATTAAACCATTTTAATAGCCGTGTGTGAAACTCGACATATATATTAATAAATTTTACAGACTACCCTAAAAGACATGGAGATTTAAATTGACACATTATTCATTGTTGAGTTTCTAAATTATGTTACTACACCCGTGATCAAACTTCGCAATGCAACAACAAACTTCGAATGGTAAAGTTATCGAATATATTCCAACCAACGAATCACAATCAAACTTCACACTTCACAGAGCTAATTGGTTTGCGAGACATATTGATCAAACTGTGTGCTTTGAGGCCATCCTACCATTGTTGGAAACAGATTGATCATTGGCAGTCTGTTCTATCTCAATTTGATCTTAGACCATAACAAATTAATGGTCACTACTATTTTCAGTAATTAATATTTTTAAAGCTATAACCCTTTTTTACTTCTTCGGTTCAAGTGTTCAATTTTTTTTGGCTACCCATTGCTATTTACAATTTTGTGTTGAATATCGTAAAGTATTTACCCATAAAGCTGAATCAATTTTGAACCTATCTTCATACAGTCATTTCATATATACTTATTAAAATAGAATTACGTTTGCAACATATGACTCCCACAGAAACACCTGTTCAGTCACATTTTGTGAATTTTTCATGTGAGCTAATTTACTGTTTCTGTACTCTATAAAACGTTTTCTGGAGGTAAATATCTAAAAAAATTAATGCAACGCTTAACCATCTAAGGTTGGCTATATATATAAATTTTATATTCTACAGAAAAGAAAAAATTAAAACCAAAAGTGTGTCACTTTAGACACGGTAATAACATGTTCAGTCCTTTCTGGTCAAGGAAATAATAATATATGTCCAAGTACGTTTTTAAAGTAACAATGTAAGTTCGTTAACCACTTGCTAAGAGCAACAAATACAAAAATAATGATATTCACATAAAAAATTTCTTTTAACATGTAAATTATACTAATTTACTCATAATACATAATACAAAATATTTCTTTATCTCGTTTTTTTATTAGAACTGTTCATATATGGGAGGTCAGAAAAAAATTATTTTGCATTGTCTCCTCAGAGTTGCTTCATAACTAACAGGTCGTCGTATTTGGCTTTGGATATTAGAAGAAGACATAAAATGCATACAAAATATAATTAAAAATTTTAAATTATAAACATAAATTAGTGATAGACTATACTGAAATGTATTTGTGATGACAGAAAAACGTTTTTAGCTTGTAAACAACGTACCTCATTCACTGACAGTACTGAACAGGTTTTTACGTTGCCAACATATGACAAGACCTGTGCTCTTTGAGTTAATTGGTTTTGGTTTCTACTACTAAATAACTTCTTGGTTAGCATTATACATACGTGTTGGTTTTACTATAGGATGAATTAAAATTCACGTCTTCCAACACTACTTAATATATTTACACTTATATTGTAATTATTTACTACGGTAAATATATGCAAAAACTGTTTAATTGGCGATCAATTTCGTCCATTTTCACCGAACATCATCAGTCCCAAATGGAGACTGAAAGAAACAAGATGGCGTTCCTACTTAAATACTACTGGCTACCGGAGGTTCCTGTAATGGCGTCATGGTAGCATTTATTGGCTGGCTGAGTTCCGGAAATAGATTTTTATACGTTCTTGCAGAATCAAAATGTATTTGTTCATTTATTAATTTTGTTTTATCCCATGCGTTAATTCCATTTCCTTTTTTACAAGTTTTGATAATCTTGAGGTCTTCATCGATTGTTGTTAGGTTATGTCCTTTTTCTAGTAAGTGTTTTGCGATGTTTGATCTATCCGGTTTCCCATTCTTCCATGCTGATATACACACAACACTCCAACAACACACATACAAAATCAGGCAGTTTCAGCGAACAAAACAGATTGATGTTTGACGGCCAACCCCATGTGGTCTGTGTTACGTCGATTAGACCATCGATCACAATAGACTGACATGTGAAGGGACCTACTACCACTCCACGACCACAACTAGTCTCTGATACTTTCCAAATAAGTTTTCTACTTTCTACACTCTGAGAATTATTGTTAACTCAATCTGTAGCAAAGTAGGTTAGATATGCACGAGAAAAAAGATTGCTCTAACGTTGACGGTTGGTAAAGTTTTTTTTAGAGAGAGTAGGCCTCCTAATACTTTATTATAATCGTCATACAAGTCGGGTTATATTAACTGTTCTATTATACCGATCTGTAAAAAAATTAAAAGAAGCTAATTATAATTAGCTAGAAATATTTGGGTGGTGCGACGTTAGGGACGATTTAAATCCACTAGGTCAGCGCTAGTGTCGCTTTTTCGTTATGAATACGTAATTGTATCATTTGAGCTTCCTGAGTCAAGCTTGTTTAAGATAAAAATTCAGTTTTGTTTTTATACTTTTTAAACCACCAAAGATACATAGTTTATAAGATTATCAAATAAAAACCGTGGTCTCGTTCACTTTACAACATTTCAGCTCAAAAGCATAGGTAGTTTTCCCTTTCTCATTGCATGAAAACACCCAAATTTCTGAGTTTTAACCTGTATCACGAAACATTTTCACTAAACAATTTGCCAAAGCATATTTATGATTCAATCAACAAATGTGTTTTTTGAGATAGTCGATTTTTTTACTCACACAACCTTAAACAACTAACCTGTTCATCAACTGATCAATTTTGATGTATTTTAATACTAATTTTAAAAAGAGAATATGCAGTAAGAATTAGTAGGCCTATTAATTATCAGAAAATGTTCAAGCCATTTAAAGTACACAGGCACAAACACTCACAGCAGGAGAGTCGGGTTTTCTGTTTACCTTTCATTAAGTGTGGTGTGTGTAAATTATGTAAGTTTTCCTAATTTAAATTCTTTCGGTGATGTCTCATCAACAGATCAAACTCCTATTAGGAAGTTCTGCATAACTGCTACTTCAACTTACAATTAATACAATACAATAAAACTTTCATACAATAAAAAATACAATTTCAAACATTCATACGGGGCAACATAATTTTTTTGACTACTAAATTATTATACTAATTTTCTATCCAATCAGAGAAAATTTAAGGGTAGTAAGGTAGCTACAAACATTTCATTTGATTACGGTTCATATGCGAAAAATCTTAAAGTGCTCATAATTGAAAAAATTAAAAAAATTGGGTTAATTGAAGTTCGTCAGCTGTACATACATTTTATGTTTCACTAATCTATTGCCTCATTAAACATCGTGGCCCTAGCTTGACGAAGCTTGTGTTGGAATGTCGTGGGAGGGGGGGAGGTCACTTCAACAATCACAGAGCAAGAGTTTAAAATCCTGTTCCACTTTTACACCTTTCAGTTTACTTAACAAATCTTTAAAAAAGCAAATTCGTGATTTTCCTCAAACAATCGTAAACATAATTACTAGTTTTGTTCACTATATGAAACTTTACTAATTTAAGGTTTATTAATATGTCATTATGCATCTTAAATGTCCGCACGACAAATATTACTGAATATAATAGTATTTATTAAATATATGTTATAGATTTTTCACACTTATCAAGCGGTGGCTACAACGCGCTCTATGTGAAAATATTTTTGTTGGGGTCAGAAACATGTAGTTTGGAATTAAGAATTTTTTCACTTTCATAATCTGATAATTGAGGTTAAATGTACATACTTTTATCATAAAAATAAATGTTGTACATGTTTTATGACCATATTTGTTTTAGTAAATTTATAGCAGTTCTATGTTTTCATCTTTACAATTCAGATAATTCAATCTAAAGGTCATTTTCACTTAACATCATATCACATTCTAATTCACTGAATATTTTTAACTATCGTAAACTTTATCTCACTAGACGTAAACAAATACTGTCTGAGCGCGCGAAACGAACACGTGGATGACTCAGCCGGCCGGTAGAACAGATGTTTCGAGATCAGTGATACCAACTTATCACACAGAAATTTGGCAAACAAATAAAAAAAGTACTTTATGTAACTAACCTGAGGTAACTGTAGACAGCTAAGAAACAATTTTAAAACACATAAATAACGTTTTAATTTTTTGACGTATATATACGTCCAACACCGGGAACTCTAGATTGACTTGCGTGTATATACGCATGTGATTAGCATCGTTGGCGTATATATTTGTCAAACACTTGGGAATGGTTAAAAAATATGTCTACTCTAAAACTAAAAATTAGAACTTTTTATTAGCCTCCACAGCTGTTCAGTTACTTTCCTATTAGCATGTACTCTCACATTGTTGTTTCTAAGGCCTAAGCTAAGATTGGAACACTGTAGAAGCGAAGACAACTTTTTCATTAAACTTTTTCGATGCCGAACATGTTTTCAAGTCATTACTTATCTCCCCCCTGGCGTACAAATAAGACTTGCACTTATGTTGAGTTTAAGGTAGAATTGTATATAACACTGTGATTATTTTAGGTTATCCTGCCTGGGTAACAATTTTATTTTTTACGCAACAAAAATCCTATCCTCAATCATATTTTATCATACGTTTTGTTTTATTATTTCGCACAACTTTATACGCTCTTTTTATTAATGTGAATTATTTTTAAACTATGACCATGGACTTAAACTTGAAAATGTATCAGTGATTTCACTCTGACACGATTGAAACTAGCTCAAAAACCTGTATTAGTATTCTATATTATTATTCAATAGGTAAAGAAAAGCTAACAATTACATAGAAAAATAAAATTCAGAGTATGAGGGAGAATTTCAATTTTAATAAAGAATTGTTGCAACCATACCAAGTTTGCAAAAACGTTTTAAATTTAGGAAGTTCAAGAACATGTATTACAAATTAAACCAATCTTTGTAGTTCTTATTCCCTTTTTTCTTATCTCACAAACACACATATTGACTAATAATGAAAGTCGAATTTCACTAGCAACATACATAAATGTTCTGTCTTCGCTCATCAATTAGAGGAGTTTATTTATCCAGTGTATACATTTCGGCCATTATAACCCTGACTTTCATAACTATTTAACAACAAAACTAGTATTGGGAGATTTAAAACTATTTTTTTCTGAAATTGGTTTAGTTATGGAGCGGCGAGGCGGTGTATCGAACGACGGGCGTTGGCAAGTGTGGCAATGAAGCCGGTCTGGAGTGAAATCGCTCTTTCATCGTTACGTTTTGTGTTCTGGTCATCTCTATAAAAAAAATTGGATGCTCAAACTCAATCGAAAGCTCAATTGTTTTTAGAAGTAAACAACGACAGTTCAACAGATGCACCGACGTAACTGCATTACCTCAAATATGCCAATAAATGGCCAATTATGTTCTCTACTTTTTGTTCCCATTTATTTGCCAAAAAAATATTTTTGTAACCAACTGACAAGCAAAACCCAACCTTTCAAGTGACAAAGATAAACATTTTACGCTCATAGCACTCTATAAGTTATTATTTGTTAAAAATCCAATTATAATGTATAAATTAAAGTATATTTCAGTTTACAAAACATTTCACAGTCTACAGTTTATATAAACCTGATAGGAAGTAGTAAAGACAAAATATATTAAAAGTACTTGTAAAGACATATATAACAACGCTTGTGAATATAATGTTATTGAAAAAAATATTTGTATTTAATTGGCAATGTTTTTAGTTCATCCAAAAAGCTTTTCTTAGTCTTAAAAGTTGAGAACTCAATATAATAGCTCTGGTAGTTTCTATGAAATCGGGATTCAAAGACATCCACTGTATTTTTTGTGTAAATATGCTTACACCCCCCCCTACAGAGCTTAGACATACCCATGTCAAGGTTAATATGCTGGCCAATTTCAACCAATTCATTAGAATTCCTTAGAACCAATGAGAAAATGCTGTCACCAAATACAAGAGAGTCTCTTCTCATCATTGGATTTCAAGAAAAATTACCAAATTTAAATTTGTAATTTAAATCTATTGTGACAAATTTTGGCATCGTAAATTATTTTGGTTTTAAAAGGCTATTAACTTCTAAATATGTTAATATAGTGTAAACTACAAGTTCCAATTTTCTCATTTCGTTTTTGAAGATTAAAATATTATAGTTTTTATTTATAAAACTTGTAATTATGGAAAGTAATCAGTGGTTAAACTGGTCTACTCATAGTATTACGTAACAGTTATACTATCGCTGGAGATACTCCGCCAACCAGTAACTGGTGATGTATCAACAAAGCCCCTGGGGAAATATGTGGACGCTGGCCGTGATATTGTGAGTTGGCCGTTGGCATTAGTCAGCTGACTGATCAGCTGATGTGGGTGTGATACCGCGCACAGCTGTGCGTTCTGTCTCGTTCAAAACAATTGTTGCTATTTTATTTGTTTATGTAATAGTAAAGTTGTTTTATGAGCAAGGTGTAGTTCAATTAGAACTGGTAGTTTGGGGGGTTCGTACCCCAAAATTAGTTATTGTGTTTTTTATTTGTATATTTTTCTCTATCCCCAATGATTCCCCAGATTAAAATAAAACTAAACACAAAATGTTGTTATTTTGCGGCTCCAATGTCAATCTTATGGAGGATAAGGAACAATTAATATTTCACTTACTAACCTATACGTTTTCATAAAACTTTGTATTCAGTTTCATTTGGTTGAGATCTATAAAGTGTATGTTTTTATCATAAAGTTTTACCTATAAACTCTTTTTCAATGTTAATCGTGTATAGAATAGACAAACTCCTTTATTTATGGAAAGATGTTAATAAAATTGATATATGGTCAAGATAAAAATTATTCATGGTAAAAATGTCTCCTTTCAATGTTCCTCATAGCACAAATCCTGCATACCCTCTTAATAATGTGATAATGTAATGAAGAATGAAAACATATCCTGTCTGCAAATCCCTGTCTGCTCTGACTGGGTATTTCTTTTGTTTAACAGGAGTTACTCTAATGGTACCAGTTTAGGCTTTTTACACAACCGGTTGATGTTTTATTTCTTATACAAATTACAATTATGTTGGTTTTTTGTTCTTAAGCTTATTTAAAACAGGTATTTCATTATAAAATTCTTCTTTGATGATTATCATAATCTACGAAATATAGGGACCTTAATTGTGAAACTGTAGGATTGTGGTGGTTTTTTTTGCTAGTGTACTATTGCCAACTATGTTTGAATAGTTTTGTGTCAGATTAAGTGAGATAAAGAATTCGAAATTTCGATTCAAAGTGTCTAAAAAATTATTGGAAGGGTTATGTATTTTTAAAGTTTTACAGTGTTGAAAATGAGGAAAAGGTCAACTGGCGGCGACCCTTTGCTGTTCTAGAGCTCTCCACGCTCAGTGGCAAGAGTGTCTAAATACACGCCTTGCCAACCATGTAACAGAGACGAGATAACGTCGTAAGAATAGTAAAACTTATTTTAAGATTAGGTAATAACTGTTAAACTATAGCCTACAATGCTACCCATTCCGTTAACTGGAGCAAATATTCCAAATATTCTGATACAATTATAAAAATTAAATTACAAAATATATCTCACAATGTAAAAAACATTTTATTTGTGTCTGTATATGTTATTTATTTTTTTACATTTCCATTCTCAAAAGGTCAAAGTGGACTTTACAGATCGTTTATGATTCTATAAAAAACCATAGGTTACATTTACTTTTGTAAATTCTAACAGCTGGCTTTAGCAATCCATTAATACAATACAACAAATCAACTGAAATAGAGGAGCCGCTATACATTCTTAAGTTCGCTGAACTGTAATCACTAAAAATATCGTTTAACATTTAGAGTACTTAGTTGACATAACGAGAAACAATACCTAATATATCTGAAATTTGTAACCGTAACATTTCACGTCACAGATCAGCTGATACTGTTGTGACAGACGATACTGTCTGGGGCTGCACTGTGAGCCGTGATATCACATTACCCTCACTAATGAGTCTGACATTGCTACATTTTTAACTGTACTGTGAGCGTATAGTCAAATTAACTTTACTAATGAGATAATAAACATATTTAATAAACCTGATAGCCTGTTTTTTTAATTTACACAAACAAATGGACTACTCAGTTAATAATTGTCATTGCTAGAAATTTATTTATCAGTAATCAGAAAAAGGGTTTTTTTTAAATTACTGGTCAGAGTGGTCAGTGCTATTTGAGTGTCTTAAATAAATAATTTAAGTAAAAATCTTAAAGGACATATATTTTTAAGTTCATAAATACTTTTTGAACACTCCACTTGCAATTAATCCTCATCCCTTATCATTTTTTTGGTTTATTTATAAATCCTGCATTATTACATCGTTTTTTGTTCTGAACAAATTATAAATTTTACTATGCTTTTTAGTAAGATAAATTAAATAGTTTAAATACCTCTATCTGTACCAATCTTAGTAGTTGAAGTAATGGCGTAATGAAGTAATGTCAGCTGTTTTAAAAATTGTGTCAGTCGTGTAATTATTTTTATTCTTGTTTATTTACTTTTTGAATTATGTTATTGTTCAAGTTTTGTTTAATGTTTTGATGAAGTGAAAAATCAAGAAATTAATATCCTTGTGCCTGATAATGGCCTAATGTAGGCCGAAACTGTAGTTTAAAAGCGCCATTATTTAAACTACTAGTATAGCTACATATAGAGGTATTTAAACAATTTAATTTATTCTCAGAAATCCGGAGGGTTATAATATCATAATGAAATTAAGATAATATATCAAAAATGCATCTGTGGCTAACACAATAATAGTTGAAAGTTATCTAAGATTGATGGCGTTTGGCCATCACTAGAGTTATTTCCTCAGATAAAATATAAAATCCCCAGATGGGATCTCACAATAAATCTAACCGGATAAGTAATTTTTATCTGCCAAGGAGTCCAAGATGAATGAGCCAGTGTTTTCGTATCAATAGTCCTCCATTCGTAATCAATATACCGACAGTACAGATCGATATTACCGACAATATAGATCTATACTACCGACAAACATAGATTATAGATTTTTTCAATAATTATTTTACTAAGGTAACGAAAAAGATCGTATGTATAATGAGTGAAACCCCTATATAAAAATGAGCTACTTTTATATATCGAGTCCCGTGACTCACAGTTAATCTGGGGACCATGATATAAGTTCATAGTTCAACCACCCTGAATAAGTTTTTGGGAGTCATTCTTAAACATATATTTATAATATACTAGCTGACCCGGTGAACTTCGTAACGCCTGTCAGTAAATATAGGTTAAATTTAAGAGTGGCCATGTTCTGAAGTAGAATAGCATTACGGCTTTATTGTGAAAGGTTATATATTCTGGATCGCGGCATAGTGAATAACAATACTGAAACGATAAGTATTATTAATAACATTCCCATAAAACGAATAAATCTGAGAATTTATTCACAACTTTCAAATCCAATCCAAACTCAAACTAAACCTAACTGTAATACGGATTTTATAGGAAAGATATTCACCTGATTGCTAATAAATAATATGTATAAATATTGTACTCATTTTATTATTTGGCCAACATATCACGTGATTTTAATCAGACAGAAATAAAAATATAAATACATAATCCTAAACCGTAACTAATGTGGTGAATAAAGCTGTTCATTTTTACAGTACACATTTACTTCATAGTTTTACATTAATGAATGATTCAGATCATTGGATAGTAAAGCATATTGCTAATGGAAAGTAACCAATCAGCTGTAGCTAAGAAATCAAATGTTTTCATTGTAGACAATTTGTAAACAAACTTACTCTCCATAAGGTTAACATTAGAAATTTAAAACGCCATAAAATGGAAACTTATGGGATTTTCGAAAATATTTTTTCACTAAAACCTTCCCGGACACATATAGAGCAACTTCCTAAAATTTCTTGGCAATTGGATGAGTAGTTTGGTAACGCATAAAGGACATACCAACATACATACATTCAATTTTTATATATAGAGATCTATGGTATATAAGGAAATATGTTTCACGACGATAATGCTTGCTACTATCGTATGATTGTTCAGTGGAGTGTTCTTTTCTGTAATATCTTGGACAAGTTCGTTGGAAAAACATACTCGAACTGCATTAATTACAATTTAGGGTGTTTTTGTATCTCAAAAGTAGAGGTTTCAATTTTTTATTTATAAATGTTAAAATATATATATTATTTTAGTTTTACCGCTAGATTCAGCTAAAAATATATTATTTAGCATGTTAAATTATCTTTCAAGTTTCATTGATTACTGACATATTCAAAATTGTAAACACAGTACGTTGTCTATTCATATTCCTAGGGAGAATAACTAAAAATCAAATAACGCACTTATTTATTATATATTTCTCCAAAACTTGGTATGCAAGTCTATCTAGTTTAGTGTTATCAATACATATATAAAAACCCCAAATTAAGTTTTTCTTATGTCAGCAAACCTACGTAATCATCACCCATGTTGTTCTTAAGGATAATAGATCAATTGGTATAACTTACTTAGTTATTTACATAATTTAGTAAAATGTTGTATTTTTTTGCTTAGTGAGCAGTCTTAATATTAAAAATTACCACGTAAAAACCCCATACGATTAACATACGAAAAGAGTATACAGGTTAGCTCCAATGATAAACTCATAAACTATGATTTTTAAGCAATGGATGGAACTCAAACACATAAATACCAAGTTTCATCCAAAATATATTTATCTAAGTAAAATATTAAATTTTCCATATCCTTTATAAGATAAACATTGGAGCCAAAAAAATTTGTGGGTAGTTCCAAAAACATTTTTAATAATTAATTTAACATATTTTTTCTTGAAATAAGTTGAATGATTATTTTTGAAACAAAAAATAGTTTTTTAAATTATATTTAGATAAACTTTAAACAATATGATGGTTTTATTAAAGGTTGCAGTAATTTAATTTATCTAAGGGAGGAAGTACGTGTCAGTCCGTTTATTAAATATTCAATTCAAAACTAGACAAATTTAATTAATTATAAAAAAAAATTAAAAATTAAATTACATAATAAAAAATAATTAATTATTAATAATTATTATAATTATAATTATTATTCAATAATTATAATTAATAATTATAATAAATGATTATAATTAATTAATAATTAATTAATTAATTCCGATAGAAGAACGAAAAAACATATCGTTAAACTGACGTTGAAATTATTAAAATCTACAAAACACAATACGGGCAGACGAGCACCAAAACAGACAAAAGTGTAGATATTTTGCCTACCTAGCGCCTGGGACTGTGCCAAGATTGCCTAACCTAACGCCTTAATTAGCCTTCAATCATTCTGTGAATCCCGTTGAACTTTAATTTAGTCTCTAACTTAGGGAATTTGTTACCTGCATTACATTTTTTTATTCCTTATATTTTCACATAATCTTTTACAGTTCTGTATCCGTAGATACGTAACAATGAAAGATGTTTTACATTTTTTGTTTTTTTTAATAAAAACAATATATTGTTCTAAAAAAATTGTATTTTTAAATATATTTTTAGTAAAAAATACCCACTCGAAATTTACCATTTTGGTATCGAATTATAGGTACTAAGCAAACTAAAAATGCATGTATTTTTCATCATTGTGTAATCCTTTAACCCGCCGTTAGTCAAGGCCATTTGAGTTACGCGTATGATCAAGGTGTGAGTGCCAAGCACACCTTTCTAGACGCCTTGTTAACGATTTATATTTTATGAGTTACAAACAAATTATATATTACCTTTTTTAATTATATAAACAACTAAAAACATATAATTTTACGAAAAAAAATTAAATACTCTCAAACTGTAAAATATTTAATGAATTAATTTAACTATTTCTCGTTAATTATTTAATACACAGGACGCTTTACTCATTTTGCTAATACTCAGTGTGTAGAAAAGAGTTTTGAGTACAAAATCCCTTAAACTACCCGTTCCGATTGACCGATATGTCTGGATTACGAACTCGTCCGAGTAAATGTAAAATACACGTCTCTAGCAAATTTGGTTTCGATTGTACCATATTTAAAAGATTTATCGTGTTCACAGACACATATAAATGTTTAACGACTATTGTTTTTGACCTCAGGGCACCTCAAAAAACATAGTCCCGGGCTTACTTGCCATGAGACCTACAGTAATAGCTTCTTCCTCATAGGATGATAAAAATAATAATAATAATCAACAACAGGATCCATTAATCATGAATATCCTTTAGAAAGTCCTTATATAAGGAAAACCTATGAGTATTTTATAAAAAAAATTAGCAGTACAAACATGAAATAGAAGCTATTTTATTTAATAAACAAAAGTTCAAAAAAACTTTAAAAATATAGAAAAAAGTAAGTAAATTTTATAGAAAAGATCAAAAGTTATGCAATAAAAAAGTAAAGAGAAAATAAAGACAATTGAACTATTGAACTCGATAGAAAATCACTATTCATCTAAAATGAAAATTTTTGTAGAAGGCTATAATTTATTATATAACAAAAACAGAATTTTACCTTATAAATCTTACATGTGCAGTAGATTATATTTATTTTGTGTTAAGGTAAACTATGAAAAATACAGTTAGAGCAACAACTCATCAATTCAATACTATAAATAAGCTGATATAAGACAGAAGAGTCAAGAGTGTTTAAGATTGTTTAGTGGATGGTAGTGTATTAGGTTTCAGTGAAAAACTCATTATTTTTTCAATATAATTTCTATTATAGTCTCGTTTTTCATAATATTTCGAAATAAAGGTTTTAATGCCTGTAATACCGTTTTGAATCCTGTATTGGCATCGACGACCATAGGTTTCAGACCTTAGAGGTCCATTATCAAGTCTAATTCCAAGTTTAAACTATAATTATCATCATTGACACTACTGTAGTGAAGAGACGTCATCCACAACACGATCACAAACAGAAACTCGATTTAATAATCTGGCCAAATAACAATTCCTGACCTCATTTAGTTTTTCATTCATTAAAGTAGAGTCGAATTTTAATTTTAACTTGGCATTTGACTTTTGACATCTGACATTTGAATGGACCTATAAGGTCTGAAACCAGTGGTCGTCACAAAAATACAGTATCATAGACTGTATTACAGATATGTAAACATTTATTTAGGGGGAATACTAAGTAAAAAATAAAGTGAATAAGTTAGAAAATTCTCTTGTTACGTCATCGTTTTTCTTGTTTGTGTACACAACGTACTTTAGATTCTGCAGTTTAATCCTTCTAACACAATATTTTTGGTTCCGCATCATTGTCAGGTTTTCTAACGAAATTTTCACTTATTTTAGAAGTGTATTGAGTGGAAATGTGTTAATTTGTGACTCAACTTTAGTAAGTACGTGCAACGGTGATAGCAGAACATACAATATACAATACATAGCAGGCACATGTCATACAGGATTTACTCAACGTGGACCATTGTTTACAAGCACGTAGACATTCTAGCTGGGTTACCTGCTCTAAATGACTGAGGGCGAAAGTAACCTAAAACCAAAACAAATAATCAATTTACGTTAAACAACCTTAAACTGGACTTTGTTTAGTTATATAATTTATCAGCGTTACCCAGCTGTGTCCAAATTGACTTTTTTTAGCTATTTTAATAGTAACTTAATACTATAAGAATAAATTAGATTAGATTATTAAAATGGCAACCCACCCAGGTAGGTATTTCAAGCCAAGTATGAATGAGAAATAAGTGTAGGATGATTGTGGAACGATCTAGTAGTCTTGTTACTGACTAAGGCTGACATGTACCTTAGACAGGACTGTTAATTAATAGCCCAACAGCCGATGGCAACTAAGGGACCTACAGTTTAACGTTTAACGTTAATCCACACAAGAGAACACTACACCCACCGACCATCGCTCACAACTATCCACAATTCGTGACCTCCAAGTAGCTGGATGACAGGACGTCGCCACCATCCTAGTCCCAGATAAATAAATTATAGTAACATACACTACAATGAATTTGTTTGTTTACATTGTGTTATTTACATTTAAACAATAATGATAATGTGAAGAAAATTATCTTATCACAGATGTTAATTTTGTAAACACTAAACTTATAAAACATAGCACTTCACAATTCATTACACATAGAAAAGTTAACATATAGCAAATAGCACGATTTCATCATGTTCACACTAAATTACAGATGCCATAGCACTTAAAAGAAATTATAAAACAAAAAAAGGGAGAAGGGAAAAAGAATAGATAATTGTGTAAAACATTAATATGTTTAGAATTAAATTATGTTGAAGTATTCTATCTGCTGTTGGTTGTCTGGAACTAAAATGTCTTAACTCTAATACGATTGAAGAATATTTTGAAGTTTTGTGTAAATGATCCGTTACAGGCTGGACTTCTGTTTATCGATGTAAATAAATGTTTTTTTCTGGCGAAACGAGATGTAAGGCTCAGTATTTTGTGTATGAAGACTTGACCTTTAAACATTTAACAAAAAAGGTTAAACAGTGTACAATATTATAGACCGAAAAATACTTTTAGTTGAATAAATTGAAATCATAAAAGAAGGTTTCAGGAAGGATTGTCTTTTGGTAAGGAAAAAAGCTTATATTGAATATGCTTGATTAAGTTCATATGTCAAATAAAATCTGATTTCGTATCCAAATGGACTACAATATATATTATTGTTTGTCATCTGCTGGGCTCCAATACAGTGTGCAATAATTACTGTCATTTGCAGTCAATGCCTGGAGAGTTTTGGTACTATCTAATGAGAATATTTTTGCTTCAGACTTGATGGTATTTGTGTATAAACTACATTTATTCAACTATTGAATACCATAGGTTGCTTTGTTACTTTAGAATACTGTTGAGTACTGAATATCGCAAATATAATAAAGAGTAGGCCTAAATAGTCCCTCTCTTAACGAATAAAAATTCTATAGTCAGACACCTTTGCACTATGTGACATGTGATTTTTTAGATGTGTGGAAGATATTATATATCACTTGTATTGTCAGATTATCCTGCAGTTATAAAAGCAACCATGGTTTTGAACATTCTAAAACTTTACTTTTAAGCTTAAAACAACAAAACAAGCTAGGCCTATCCAACATAAAGAAATTATTTCTACATAGGCTTGATTTTTTACCTTGAAAATAAACCTATTGATGGTTCGAAACTATAGTTGCTTGTTTTTGCTTTTAAGTAAGTAAAATTCTTTGGACGAAAGCATACTACTTTTTACAGTTTATTTTCAACTTTATGAATAGCTACAGCTGCGTGAATATTATTTTTTGGTTATGTTACATGCTACATTTTTTGTTTAAGTGGGATCAGTCCAAAAATCTATCAAATTTTATTTATTTTTAAAACTCATAAATTATTTAAATTTTTTCTGTTGATTTATTTAATTATTAATCTTAGTATCGTGAATATTATCTTATTAAAATTAATTATTTATTAGTAATATATTAAATTCAATGAAACTGACCTTTAGATTTCACCCGTCAATGTGCATATTGAATCTAATTCTGTCAGAATTTAAGTGAATGGCAGCCATATTTTGGATTTTTGAATGGAGTTTTTTTTCACAACGATCATTAATCAAACTTTTCAGTCGTTGTGGAAACCATCCACACTCAGTTGAATGAATGTCCCAATTGTAACAATCTATATCGTTTTCATCTCTGTTTCGATTCATGTACAGACTATAATAAATTTGTGTTTTAAATGTTTTTTTAATCAATCTTTATTAATATATGTATAATTTGTGTAATTGAATTAAATTTCAGCTTTTTCCGAATGTATATTCTGAACAAAAAGCAGAATTGAGAATTTTGATATGCAAATTTTCCAATTAGTTTCACTATCTAATATTATACCTTTATATTTGGTATTACTACTAGATTTAATAATTGAAAATTACTGAAAATCCCGTCCCCTACTAAGTATTATTAAATTTTTACACTACGTCATCTGAGAAATTTACCACCTCAAAGAAAGGTTGACAGACGTCATTTAATCTGCACTAAATACAAGCTGATTAGTCTTAAATCACCACTTTAAATTATATTTGTGCATAAATAAGAAAAAAATGGATTCTTAATGTTAGTCTTAACAATTTTAATACACAGGGTGTTCATTAAAGTTGGGGACGAACTACGAGGGGTGATAGTACTCATCAAAATAAACAAAAAATTTCCTATAAACATATGTCGAAAAATCCTTCGTTTAGCCGCTAGCCGCCATTTTGTGTTTTATACAAAAAACTTTATATATAAAGAACTATTTAAGATACAGAAACCAAACTTTGCACACATATTTATTGGCCAAAGAGAAAAAAATTCTCAAAGTTTCATTAAGTTTGCTTTTATATTTTCAAAATGGCGGAGGTTCTTAAAGTTGATGGATTTTTGTTATTTAAATTAAAATATTTTTAAGCGCCATAATTTTGAAAATATAAAAGCAAACTTAATGATAATTTAAGAATATTTTTTTCTTTAGCCATTAAATATGTGTGCGAAGTTTGGTTTCTGTATCTTAAATAATTATTTATATATAACGATTTTTGTATAAAATACAAAATGGCGGCTAGCGGCTAAACGAAGGATTTTTCAACATACGTTTATTAGAAATTTTTTGTTTATTTTGATGAGTACTATCACCCCTCGAAGTTTGTCCCCAACTTTAATGAACACCCTGTATGTTCTATTAACTTATCAAAAATATATTTACTAATTTTTATTTACATTAGCCATGGAGTTTGCAATTATTTCTTCCTTTTGAAGAATACCAAGTGATTTGTTCTGTACTTGTGTGCTGTCTCATCAAAACCTGCTGCAGGTCCCTTCGTTCCCATTAGCTGTTGAGCAGTTACTTAAAAGTTCTGTCGAAAGAACATGTCTGTCTGGTCAGTAACAAGACTGTAAGACCACACCAAAATAATTGTACCCTTTTATCGTTGATATTTGGCCTTAAACCACTGTTAATGTAGGTCACCAGTTCAGTAATTCAGTATATAAAGTAGTAAATAGTACTACTCTCTTTACCTCAAGTTATTCGTAAAGTATTGAAAAAAAATTTGTGTTATTGCTATTGAAATTTAAAATTTTTCAGATGAACACCGCTCCAATCATATTAAACTTTTGTCGTAGTTTAAAGAGTCTTTGAAGCGTTTACTCAATAATTTCCAGTTTTATCGACAATATCCATTAACAGCCTAGGATATTAAACCACGTTAGGTTGGTAACTAAATCTGTAAAACAGTGATAGAGTTTTCTATAAAGCTAAATACAAAACTTTAGTGTATATTTTATCATTTTGGTCAATTTTTATCCATCTCTTAGTAGTTAAAGCTAAATCTTTTTCTCATTTGTATACCTCAATGTGCAATTTTGAATCGATTCACACACTTTACTACTGTCTTTCTAAATTTTTGAAACAAAAAAGATTTAAACATAATTTTTCACCCTTTAACAAATGATAAAAATTGTATGGACAATTTACAGAAATAAAAAACACTTTGCAGCCTTTTCGAGCCTTTACTTCTAAGAAGGACGCATCAAAGGATTACTGTAAAGCCCAGGACTGGCACTGAGCAGAGTAGTGGCTCAATAGACAGTGATATATCCAACCCCACAGGTCAACGCTGGCCCAAGCTCTAGATTAATTGCCTGTCAATCTTGTGCTTAGACCAGCCACTTCTAATTTGTTACGTCCACCGATCCTCACTCTCCTTAAGTTGCTTATCTTACTTTCAATTTACCATTTAGCACTGGTCAAAGTTCGTTTTACGTTTGGAACAGTTTTCCTTTTTCGTCACATGTTTAATTTTGTTTTATATGTTTCCAAAAGTTAAGTTGTTTGAGCTATCTCTATATGGATGGTATTAGTGTAAGTGGGAAAAATAGGGAGACGTAATTTATTTATACATATAGACTGTAATATTCTTTATAGATAAATGATGGGGGTTAAGAAGTTGTTTCCTTTAAAATCGATGTTCGGTTAAAATTTATTTACGTAACTATTGGTAATTTTTGCATAACTTAGCTGCGAACTAATCTTGATTACCACTTAATACTTTATATTAAGCTAAATCAATACTCAATATTCTACTTATTTTCATTTCATACTACAAAATGTTAATTGTTATTTAATTAAACTGCTAATATCAGTATTGAACTTAAGCAACTAATTTTATTTCAAGGAATGTTTAATTTGTGTGACAAATAACTGAGTCTTCCCTCGATAAACTTGTTTATGGATTAAGTATTGTTTCCGCCAAAATTTGGATACTCCTGAAATATAAATATGTATTTTCAACTGCTGATATCTGTATGCCTGTGTACAAACTCAACAATTAACAAATTTGTGAAAAGGTTGAACTTTAACGATATTTCAAACCATATTTAACCCTTAAAAAGAGAAAATAGATTTTTTCCTTTGATTTCTCCTTCTATTTAATAGAAAAGGTCCAAAACAATACGACTCACCCTGCGTGTTTGCATATATGGTGGTTCAACCTTTTAAATTTTTAAAAGTCAACTTTCAAAATTTTCCACTGAATAAATTTATGGACTAAATGTAGTTTTCTTATAAAAATATTATAGTATTATTCTACAATACAAAAAATGCAGTAATATCAGGTTTCAAAACTTTATTATTATGGTAAATACAATGATAACTAGTTGTGTCTTATACCTAAACTGTTTTTGTATTAAATATAATATGAAGCTTACTTGTACCACCAAATATGAGAAATAGTTGTATTTACTTCCCTGTGGTAAATAGGTTAGTTAGTAGGATGTGCCTGAAGGAAATGTTTTTAAGATTTTGTAAACAGCTGTTCTCACAACCATATGACGTCATTTCCGTCACCCTAACGCCCCTATCCCCAAACATAACATTATTCATGTCAACTCACAGAAACAAGTTTTATTCTACTACTAATACTAGGGTACGTTTTATTGTACCGTATACAGGGTGTCCATGAAAAACGTTTCAGGATTTCGGTGAGTGATTAGGTACATTGAAAGGAAGAAATGAGAAATGGAGGTATGGCCTAAAACGCTTATTTTCACAGATATCCACTTTTAACACAGATAACATTTTCTAACAGATCATTTACAAATTTTGTATGTGTTTTACACTAGTAGAATACTATTATTAAAAATAACGAGCATGATAAAGGCTCAACATCCAAAACCATTCTATTTTTTTACGTTTTCAAAGTATTTTAGTTTTAAAATTTGAAATGGCCGCCATTTTAATTTTTGAGCTTGGATCATGCTAGCTAATTATTTAATTATATTAACCTACTAGTGTAAAACACAGACAAAATTTTAAAATAATCCGTTTGAAAAAATATCTTGTGAAAAATACAAAATGGCGGATATCTGAGGAAATAAGCATTTTAGGTCAAATCTCCATAGGGACTTTTTTCTTCCTTTTGATGTACCTCATTACCTTCGGTTATGATTCACCGAAGTCCTGAAACGTTTTTTCATGGACACCCTGTATGTGGTAAGGGTAGTTTTTTAATTCATCTATGTATCAAGAATTTAACTTACCCCAATTCTGCCGAGAAGAAGTGCGTCCATCTCACTCTCCGGGGCGGCTGCGACGGTGGCGGACACCGTGGGAATGATCACCGGTGGAGGTGATGACGTACGGTCACTCATCTTGTCTCACAGTCACTGACAATCTTCACTGATCAGCTGACACCGGTCACAGGTCAGGTAAAAATATTTCCCTCGCTCACTCCGGAAAAATTCCCTGTCACTGATTTTTATTTCCCTCGAAACGAATTCTTCGAAAGTTTGCAACGTAGTGAGTGTGTTCATTTAAAATCCGTTTTGTGTCCATTTATGTTTTACTGTAGAAAAATATAAATGAAGAAAGCAAATAAAGAGGAATACAGGGTGTGCCATAAAAGTCCCCGATTTAAAATGTTTTATTATTGTTTTTTTAATACACTTATGCACCAATGTGAGGAAATTTAAGATAGTACTATGAAGAATTAATAAAAAATGTAAAAAGATTTAAGATATGTGGTTCTATACCGATTTTAAAGCCATTTTTATGGATATATTTTTATTTATATAGGAAAAAACTATCCTGAAAATGATATGCAAGTAAATACTTATAAAAAATGCAATTCGTCTAACTTTCCACTAGTATAGTTTTCGTTTTAAACCAGATATTTTTGTCAATAAGATACTAACTATAATTAAAATAGTTAAAATATGTGTCTAGTAGCCTAAATAAATAATAAAAGGGTAACATAATTACGAATAAGTATGTGAAAAATATAAATTAAAATTTAGAAAATAAAAAGTAATACGCTTTACAAGTAATTCAGAGAAAAACAATTGTAATTTAAGCTTTTCAGACATTTTGTGATTACAGTTAGATCTAACACCGTTAAATTAATTGTTTTCAATCAATCAACTGCATTGTCTCAAATAAAATAAGCTATTTATAATGACGTGCATTTAACGTTCTTCTCATTAAATTAAATGATCTTTAGTTTGTTTAAATAATTATTTGATTGTGTTTTACAATATATTTTCCCAACGTTAAGGATACTTACTGCCTAATAATCTTTCACGAACGCAATTATTATAGTGTAATCACAAAATACAAACACAATAGAAACTCACAACTTTTGATTGCTCACGGTCGAGATTCGATCTCGCGTAATTAGTTTCAAAACCTTTACTCATCAGCAAACGAAGATAACGATGACTAAGTTCACAAAATTGCTAATAGATGCCGCAACGACGACACTGTGACACTGCATGTGTTATTAAATATTATCTATGTTTCAGCAGAGGAGGGTTAAAGTTAACGAATTTCAGTGTGTATAAATCATTTTTTAATTGAAATTCACAATATATCTGCCCACCGTCAGGGATCGTCTGATCTAATATTTCACGAATGCAATCATGGTCCAATAACGTGCTAGTTTACACAATGCATAACTCAGCATAACTCATTTGACTGGGACGGTGGTGACGTCCTGTAATACAAAACTACTCGGGGTCACGAATTGTGGATAGTTGAGAGCGATGGTCGTTGGGTGTGGTGTTGTCTTGTGTGGATTAACGTCCACGCTATTGAATACTACATAATATGCAAAGACCATCATCGTCATTAGGCCAAATCGTAATTCAGAGTCAGTGGTTTGGATTCCACGCTAAACTATAGGTCCCTTAGTTACCATCGGCTGTTCGGCTATAATTAACAGTCCTCACTAAGGAACATGTCAGCCTTAGTCAGTAACAAGTTTAAAAGGTCGTGTTATAATCATTTTACACTCATTCCTTATTTATACTTGGCTTAAAATACCTACCTTGTGGTATGGTCACCGTTTCAATAATCTGGTCTAATCTATTCTAATTTGCAGTTTGTGGTAAACAAACCCCTAAAGAGGCATAATATGATGTTTTACCTCCAAGATCAACTAGATCATTACTATCCACAAGATAGTGCAAAAAGGTGGAACGTGTAAAATTAAAATTTAAGTAGTTATCTTTGGAGCTATAAAATTAAATAATTAATAAAGCAATATAATTACTTTTTAAATGTATGCCGTATTTATACAGTATTTATAACATTTAAAAAATATTCAATAACTAAAATTGCTTAAATATACACCTCATCCATCTTTAAATGAATATCATGTGTCCAGATGTTATTATTCGTTTCCAGGATTCCGTTCCAGATATGGAACACGAGACGAGGCGTCGCTAGACACAGGAACGTTTAATTAATACGCATAGCCGCTGCCCTACAAGCGTCCGTAGGATATGGTGTTATTTATGAGTCTATTCGTTCACAAACAACGAACAACACTTCTCTTCTATTAGTTGTACCGTTATACAAGTACTATTTGGTTATACTCTAACTGTTACGGTCAGTTTAAAGTTGATGCATCATGAGTTGTTAGAGTACTAGAAAAATATATGTAATATTTTGCAGGTTATGGTCAGTTAAAACTGTACTAATAAGTGAATATTGAACAATGATCTTCCTTAAACAAATTTTGTCTGGACAGTTTTTAGTTCTATATGTTCTACAATATAACCAGGTTGGTTAAAAGCAGGAAGTGCCATATTTCGTCGATTTAGTGGACTTTTAGTTATAATGCCGTTTCCGGCTCATCGCTGACTGTGAGCACTGTGAGCTTAAACGTACTCATAGAGTTCACTGCTTTTCCGCTAGAGTATGCTTTATACCACTTCAACGCTTTTTCAGACGGATAAAGCGTGTCACTGACGAGTAAATCGTTGACTCCAAACGGAAATGCACATTTTTGGATCTCCACCATGAGCAATCCTAATTTCGCTTGCAAATATGTGGTACAGTGGAGGGTGGGCCTACCTAAAATAAACGGTAACTGGCTTAGGTTAAAGTTCAGAATATTTGTAAGGTTAATTGGGATTGTAGTGAACATTTGTTTTGGTTCTTGGACTATTGTGTTTTTTTAATAAACGATTAAACTATATTCCAAAAATAAGGTGGCAAAACCTTTACCATTCAGTGTGAAGCTAAAAAACCTACAATGTTTAGGGTTAAATAAACACATTTACTATTTTAGCCGTCATGTGTCAAGAAATTATGTTTAATAATTTACTTTGTTTATTGGATTAAAATACAATTCGATTACACCAATGAAGATTTTTCAAATTGCCCATCCCAAAGAGCAGTTTTGGGGTTATAAAATTTAGTGCACATACAATATGAGTGGTAAATATATTATAAAATACTTTTATTTATGATTTAACCCTTTTGTAAAATATAATTATAATGAGTAGTCACAGCAGACACGGAGTTAAGAAAGAGAGATTCATTTCCAGGATTCCGTTCCAGAGATGGAACACGAGACGAGGCGTCGCTTGACACGGAACGTTTAATTAATACACATAGCCGTTGCCTCACGGGCGTCCGTCGCAATAGTGTTATTTATGAGTCCATTCGTTCACAAACAACGAACAACACTATTCTACCTTTATTTGTAGCATTGTACAAGTACTATCGGGTTACACTTGAACTGTTATGGTCAGTTTCAAATTTATTCCCGAGTAAATTAAAAACGAGTATGTGTTGATTAGGAAATAGATTGCCATTTTGGACGAGTGCTTAAACTATAAATATAATTAAAATAAATAGAAGCCGAATGGCTTCACTGGAATCATAATTGTACTTTTTTGCATAAACTTGTTCCACTATTAATCACAAATCATTTAAAACAAATTTCATGAAAATAGTTTCAATCTAACTCGTCTTATCTAACTCTATGTGAAATATCACATCGTGGTCCTATGGGTGATTTAGGCACCCTCTATGGTAAACCATATTTTCAATTTAAATTCTCTGAAAGTTAAAATTTGTATCGCTTATGTACCTCTTTCTCAGGAACCACTAGAGATATCTTTTAACTTTTTTTAATTGAAGAAAAAGTAAATCTGCACACTTTGACTCGGGTGTAAAATACTCTGCCGAATTCTGAACGTAATTTTTTTATTCTGGATTGTTTTTTAAAGACTTTTTTTAATTAAATAATATACTAATTTTAAGACGAAATTAAAACCCCTGGATTTGAGTTTTCAGGAGAGTTTATGTAAAAGGAGAAAATAATTATGAATGTCTTACAGTTTTAGGAAAAAGGAACATAAAGTTAAAAACATTAACATGGGTAGGATATGGCAATTCGACTGGTCTTAACCAGTGTGTCCTCAAATCCATTACACAAATTTTCTGTGACAAGTCACAAATTGTCTTTTTTAATATAAACCAATTATGTCGTCACATGGACTACAATGACTGGTCACAAATATTTATACTAGAATACAAAGCAGCTACATCAGTCACGAGAGACAAATATTTATATTATAAAATGAACCAGGTACGTTATCGTGTCACGTAAATAAATCATGGATGATTAAAACACACGTTTCTAGGCGCACTCGCGTATCTGTTACTCGTGTATATTTTACAGCCACAGTTTACAACATGAAGCACCACTGGTTGATTTCCCATGGGAATAAAATGTGATGTCTGAAAATAAATTATTATTTATCATGGAGAAAAGCAAATAATTGTGAACATTTCGAATGTTAGCATTGATTATATGGGTTTCTTTTACAATGTGTTGAATTTTTTGAGGTTTGCTGAGGGGAAACAACAATGTTATATAGTTGCTGGATAAATGCATTAAAAGTATAGTAGTAGATTTATCAGGTCAAAAGATTATAAGATATTTTTTATACTTAAACATAATTGTTTGTCCTTTTAGATTATGTTTACCCAATGTCTTGCAATTGAATTGAATGTTTTATGAAACAGAAAATGGAACAAAATGTGAACAACTTTAATTTTATATTGTCTAGTGAAAAGAAAATAAGAAATGGAATAAAATCGCAAGAGTGGTTGATAAAAGTGCAAGAAAGTATTACAAGGAAGTAAAGTATTTGGACACAAGTACATTAACGCTATCTGCTTATTCTTTTAAGAGCTTACTCGAAGGCAATGAATGTTTAATTCTTGTATAACAGACTTATTTGTATTGCAAATAAGATGTTCCAACGACCTTCATAGTTCGGAGTGTTCCAAGCTTCCGTGTTTACCAAGATAGGCTACATAATAGTTTGATAGAATTTTAGAATATAAATATTGAGGGTATGATTTCAAAAGCGATAGCTTTATCAATAAGCGTTCCTTAAAGAGTTTTCTAAAGATCATTGTCATTTTTACAACTAATAAGTATCATTGTATGAAGTGCTAAATGACCAACAAGTATTAAGGTTGTCATTGATTGTGGAAGACAATATTGCACAATGTAATTTTAATTGTGATCAATAATATTTTGCAGTAAATAATACAATTATTTATGGATATAATCTTAGGAATATTATTAGCCAAAATAGTTAAAAAGCTGTATTTGGTACTATTTTAAGCCAAGTATGAATGAGGATTGAGTGTAAGATTGTGGCGCGATCTTGTAGTCTTGTTACTGACGAAGGCTGACATGTTCCTTAGACAGGACTGTTGATTAATAGACCTACAGTTTTACGTGGAATCCGAACCACGGTCTCTGAATTACGAATTCGTCTAATTATGGGGATGGTATTTGTGGATTAACGTAGTATTCAATAGTGCGGACGTTAATCCACACAAGAGAACACTACAATCACCGACCACATCTCAAAGCTATCCTCAATTTGTGACCTCCAAGTATCTGGATTACAGGTTGACTCCACCGTCCTAGTCAAACATCATTGACGCAGGTAACACAGTTGCATATAAAATCATAAATGTAATTAATTCAGATGCCTAGAAGACGAGTCTTAAAAAATTGTTTTAAGAGAGAGTGGCAAAATATTTAGTTTTGGCCTCATAAAAACGAATTCAATTTTGTTTTGTTTTTATACTGACCAAAAAAACTAAACACAAAGTTCATAGAAATATGGTTTTTATTACTATTAGTTTTTTTTACGAGAAAGTAAATAGCACATAACAATAATGGGTGAGTTTTTTTAGGTGATCTGATACCTAGCATATAAACAAATTGCCACATTTAAATTAGGAACTTGCTCATTTTTAAAAAGAATAGAATTTCGGATTTTTTCGATATCGCTACCATTTTTCAATATGGTGGCTAGTTTAAAAATGTCTTACGGAACGCTCTGTATTTAATTTTGTTTTTTCTACTTTTTAAAACGAAAACGATTTATCAGGTTTTTTCAATATCTCTATTGGTTAAGAAGCTACGAGTACTAGAAGTTTTGATTTCTTTGATATCAGCGGTTTTCCTTATCCATTAGCTAAGATTTTAATATCATGATTACATAGAACAATTTGTATTAGGAAATCGCTCAATACATATCATAGTTAATTCATACCATCTTTGTACGACTACTTAAGAATCAATAATGCTTCTACAAAATTATTATTGTTCCTGGCACTGTTGGAAGGACAGTTAACAATGAACGTATTTTTGAATACTAACTAGAAATGAAACGTGATTGCAATCAGATAAGGATAAATATTCTTTGTTTGAAATTTATTATTGGTGATGGTGGATTGATGTTATTTTGATTTTTATTGCGGACATTTTCCATCACGATTTTATGTAAAGCAAAGTTTCAGGACGTTTCGGGATCTGGAATCTGATCCCGTCCTCAGGTGAACTTTTATCTAAAACATAGCACAATTAATTATTATATAATCCGGACCCAACCGGTATAAAGCTGAAAATATAAAGGTTTAAACCAGTCAAAAAAACTTACAAACAAACCATTCATTAACCATTACACACAAAAGAAACAAAACACGTCCGCTCGTTACGGAGACTCAAAGACAACTGAAAGGAGTAGGCGTGTCCCACCGGAACCGGAAACAAAATGGCCGCCGCCAAAACCTAAATCCAGGCGAAAACACGTCCAACAGTATTTTATTATTATTATTTTATATTCAAATGCATCCTTCCTAATGTACATGAAAAAAGTAAAATACAAGAAAAATACAAAGCAAAAAGCAAGAAATGAGCAAAAAACACTTTATTTTTACAATTTTATACTTAAAACAAAAATCTAATGCCCCTTACGAGCTTTACTACGAGTTAGCATACCATGAGAATTTTGTTTTGGATTTATATGAATATCATTTACAGATACTTTATTTTCCCTATCCTTAAGTTCTTTGCTAAGAATTGGCAGCCACAATGGCTGGATCTCAACTGAAGATTGACTAATTGGTTGGTCTGCTAGTTTCATGTAAGAGGCTTCAATTAGTTTTCTTTTGAAAAATGAAGTTCCCGGTGTATTATCTTAGCTTCTTCAAAATTCATTTGGTGATTTTCAGACCAGCAATGGGGGGCAATTTTTGACTTTTCAACTAAGCCCTTTCTCGAATTTTCTCTGTGTTCCTTTAGGGTTTTGGCGGCGACCATTTTGTTTCTGGTTCCGGTGGGACACGCCTACTCCTTTCAGTTGTCTTTGAGTCTCCGTAACGAGCGGACGTGTTTTGTTTCTTTTGTGTGTAATGGTTAGTAAATGGTTTGGTTGTAAGTTTTTTTGACTGCTTTAAACTTTTATGTTTTCAGCTTTATACCGGTTTGGTCCGGATTATATGTTAATTAATTGTGCTATGTTTTAGATATTAATTCACCTGAGAACGGGATCAGATTCAAGACCCCGAAACGTCGTGAAACTTTGCTTTACATAAAATCGTGATGGAAAATGTCCGCAATAAAAATCTAAATAACAAGGATAAATAGTTTTGCAGTTTACTTATTACGTTTATAAGCTCATTAACTAATTAATACTAATTATGATTGTACAGTTAGGAATCTAGGCATGCATTAGTAAAGGGTGGTTTTAAATGGCACAAGGGAGTGAATTGCAATCACATTCCATGGGTCGACAAGCTTCACCGAGCACCAACCATTAGCTCAGCTCAAGTCTCACCTACGTCATTACCACCGTCACCAACATCCACCTACGTCATTAACTAAATCACCATCAACATCACTACTTGGTGGTGATAACTGCAACCATCCCTACCATCATCAACCACCCCCTCACAATATATCATCCTCACAAACACTATCACTATCATCATTAACATCATACCATTAACATAACCTAATCATCTATTACAATCACCATCATTATCATTCAAATAATTAATATGAATATAAAAATCGCAGTTTAGTAAACAGTTAGTTATGCAAACTATCATGCCCAATGCTCACAATAATGGGACATGTAAAGTGTTCCAAAGTAAGCGTGGTTTATAGTATTTTATATAAAACTTTTAAAAATATAATTCGTTATTGTTTTAGTAACAATAAATTAGTGTACCAAAAATACATAAACCATATCCACAAAAATAGGCATTTATGGGTTAATATACGGTTTAAAATATTAGGTTTTATTTGCAAAGCCTAGAATCATGCTTTTCGTGAAACGGTCTATCTTGATGACCTGAGCAAACTGCCAACATTTATTTTAAAAATGTACAATTATTGTTATATTATATATCTAAATAACGGCGTGGGGGGTCATACATACTTTTTTACAGTATATAAAAATGTAATGTATATTTTATCTTATGAAATAGATTAAAGGTGACGCACAGTTTTGAAAATATTATTAAACAACAAAACGACATTCGTTAAAAACATTGGTGATTTTACTAATGAAACAAACATAGTCAACAGGAGTGAAACACGTCTAATTAGTCTATTGAATTACAGTAAACAGAAATATAACGATAACATTGCATCAGAGACGCCTCTGACGAGCGGCCTTTGAAGCTTCTCTTTTTGACGTGCCCATAATGACATGTTTGTGTCCTCTCTCGTTATGTTGAGTGGGGAGATCCACAGAAAGAAATTCGGACCACCGTCAAATATATCTCAGACCATCATCGGTTTATTGTAGTCAAAATATTGTTTTGTATTTTTTTCCAAAATAAGGCAGATAAAATCCGACATTTTGTGTAATCTTTTTGAAAATTTAAACATAGTTTAATAATAATTATTGAATTATTATTGACTCATATTATTGCAGTCGAGCCTTTCAGTGGAAAGACAATTCCCTTTAGTTGAGATGAGCCACTTTGTCCCAATGCATTTTAAAGGGGATATCATCGGTTTAGTTAGGTACAGATAGCTTTTAATACCTTAAGAAATATCTTAATGAACATTTTTTTCACAAGTAACCTCACAGTCAAAGGTTTTCAATACACAAAAATATATATGTGTTTATTGCAAACAAATAACAGGACTTTTAAAAATAAATTTAATAACAATTTATTTTATCAATTTAAAATAGATTTTTTAATATTTTGATGGAAGATCCCTTTGATTAATTTGATGTATTTAAAGGAAATGTAATGCATAGAACCTCAAAAAATTTAATATTCCTACTTCTTTTGGGCACATTTACTGGTGACGGTCAGAAATACTAAAAATTCGAGTTACAAAAAACGCACGATCAAAATTGACCAATAACCAACCACGAGTTTTAGAAAGAAGCTTAAAATTATTAACACAATCCTCTTTCAGATTTTTTCGATAATTTATATAAATCTGTAAAGTATACATTTTATTTGTCTACAGAAAAAAGCTAATAATTTTCTGTAATGAAAAATTTAAATTTTTACACTTCTAAAACACCCTCACCTTAAAAGATATTTGAATTATTAAGGTAAGTGTTATTAAAATTCAAATTGTAGGGATTGATTCTGGTAGAATGAATTTTAGAGGTTCCGTAGAATTACGAGCTACATTTGGGGAAAATTTAAAAACATCCGATACGACGAGTTACCTAATGTCACTTTTTAGATGAAGGTAACATACAGTATGATGCCTTATTTTATGTTAATACATTTTAATGTAAACTACGTGCCCTACAAACCACCTACTTGAGGATCATGAATTGTGGATATTTATAAGCGATGATTGGTGAATGTGATGTTCTTTGGTGTGGATTAACATCCACACTATTGAATACTACATCATCAAAATTAGACCAGTTCATAATTTATAGTCAAAATTTAGATTCTATGTTAACCTTTAGGTCTTTTAAATGCCCATGCCTGTTAGGCTATTTATTAAAAGCCAGCTCTGCCTAAACATGTCACATTCAGTTAGTAACACGACTACAAATCCTACCACAATAATTTCTCATTTAATTGGCTAAAAATTCCCACCTAGCTAAGTAACTATACCAGATTTGTAATATAATTTGTAATGTAATATTTCCCCGTCCACATCAGAAACCTTTATCCGCTTTCCTACTCAGTACCACTAAATTGCCACTTTTCTAAAGTGTGATAATTTATATTTCCACCACCAGTTAGCCTTTCTTTTTTACGGGTTGTAAAACTCATTGAGAACATATACACCTATGGCTAAATAATTTCTGAAATAATAATGATAAGTAATGAGGCAGAAATATATTCATTACTTTTATAGTATAGACGACTGCACTGAAGTAACTGTTGAAATAAGTTAGGCTCTTTTACGTTAAAGTACAGTATATGCTTTGGGTAAATTCCTTCGTTATTCATATTCATTATTCAGCAGCGCTTTGTTCGCGCGCGCGTATCTTTTCCAGTTGGCAGCGCTCTCGTCACATCGAGTAAAGGGATTAATTAATATTTCTTTGTTGTTCCTTTGAGCTTGGGTTAACTTCTTCCTCTCATTAAATAGAAAAGCCGTTAATGAGGAAAACACTCAGAGAGATGTTACGGTTAGGAAACCTGATAACTGAACAGTAACCAAAATCACTTCATATGGTACTAAACGACTAGCTCAGTTATTTATTACTAAAAGTTATGTTTTTGCTTGAACTAAACAATCTTTGTGGTATGCCAGTGGGACAGTAGAAGCAGTGTGGAGTGTCCTACTTGCCTCTCGTGTCCAAATACTTTCAGAAATACCCATATCCAGAAAGAAACAGAGTCATGTAGTACACTACTTTTTCGTGCTTCTTGTCGGTTCATGGTCAATCGTTCGGGATTAACCTTGCGGTCCATCGGCCCCTCGACTTGGACTCGTAGTTCTCTTACCACTCTGCTTAAGTTCTTCGGAGGATACGTTCACCATGTCCAATTTGGTATTATGGGAATAACCCAAAAACTCCAAAAATCAGCTGGCTCGAAGATTTTGCAATGCGCAGAATAAACACGCGTTGCTCACGTTCGCTGAACGCTACTCTACGCTGGCAATAGCGATAGTAAAGAAAATAATATAAGGTAATCATTTGGGAGCGCGCTGGTCTAAGGGTAAAGCGCGGTGCTTTGGTGCCTAAGGTCCCGGGTTCAAAACCCGCCAATCACCAATGGCTTTGCGCTATGTGATAATGCCGCAACCCACACAGGGGTGCGCAAAAAGCCCCACGGCTGAAGTGCCTTGGGAGTAATCCTCCCCTTAAAAAAGGAAAAATTACAATTATGGTCTGTTATGAACACATAACGAGATACTGTACAAACGATACTGTCACGCATTTAAACTGAAATAGTTAGTTAAATTAATTGTGTGAGTTATGATACTTATATGTTGATTTGAAAATGTATAAAAACTAATAAATACCTTTGTACTAATTTTCTTTATAAACTTGCAATTTTAAATATATTTTATGTTCACGTGTCAATTATTTTGGTTCCAACTGCCACAGACTACAAATTAAAATTTGAAAGGCCGGATCAAAGGTTTTTAGTCTACAATGTAACGTCCGCTGATTTCTATTTAGTTCAAACTTCATTTGTATGCAGATTGAATAGGAGAGGCTGTAACATTTAGCACGCGGGCGCGCAGCTACAAAAAGCTATTCAGCTGTTCAACTGGTTGGGCTAATAACATTAGTTAACGGTATCTAAAACGTGAAAAAATAAACAGGAGTTGATATATTATATTCTTGTAAATATAATACAGTAAAAGTCGTTTTGAGTTTTTAATTAAATTAAATTAATTAAGATCTCGACACATTCACAACTAATTAGTATCTGATATCTGTAAATGTGTCTGTACGATTAGAGATTATTGTATTTTTTGTTTTTAAAAGACCAAAATCGGTGCGGTGTTTTAATTTATTATCTAAATATAACTAATAATTTTTTTGTATATTATTACAAATATGTGTTTGAAAAATATTAAAAATTGATACAGCCCCTTGAAAAACATTGGGTGAACAAACACGCTAGCATTGGATCGTCACGAATGAAGAACAATATAAAAAAATCTAGACGTGTATGAATTGTTCGATACTTTTTTTTAAATTGAGATCATAAGAAGAATGAAGTTCATAGACAGGGCTTTGTCATTACGAGTTAAAAAATAAAATACTTTAAAGTGTAAAATAAGTATATTCAGTTATAAAATCAGTATTTAAATTTAATGTGTAAGAAAATAAAAGTAACCCTTACTAGTACAAAACTGAGCTTAAGTACTCGTATGTAATTAAAAAGTTTCAATCTCCGTCAAAATTTTTGATTGGACAGTACTCTTAGATCACTAGCAACAAAGGATTGCCTCGTTTACATTACAAAAGAGGTTATTGACCTAGTTCCAAACACTCCACTTTTGTTGGTTATTGGCTATATTCTATTCTAAAATAGTAGCTTGCAAACAGAAGCTTTTGCACTATGGAAAAATATTCAAGAAAATAAAAAACCGCATGAAACCTATTTTTTTACCAACCGAATGTCCGAATAGTTTAAGGACAGTGGTGTAAGGCTGTAAAAAGAGTTGAGGAATTTTCATTTGGAGACGTCAACCTCTTTACATTTTGGTGTATCATATTTTTGCTTTGTCTAAAAATTTTAATCACTAGAGAAGTTTAAATGACCTACTTTCAGGTGATCCTGTAGTTGTATGCAAGCACGGTTTTGAAAAACGTACTTGCTTAATAGTATGACTTTTTTACACTAACCAGTAAGTAACATGTTTCTTGTGTTTATTTTTTTCAATATTTGAGTCATTATTGAAAACTTTCTTCGAATCATAGAATAATTTCCCCAACTGATGTTTTTGTTTAAAAATGTGCTTATAAGATAGATCGATAGACATGAGTTTTTACAAAATTTTAAGTTATACCCTTGCATGGATAATATTGAAGTCTAATCTAAGTATATGTTTGTGGATTGTTTATAATTAGCTTGAATTTTGATGAGTAAAAATGTTCATTATTTAAGAATTATGCGTACATTGAACTGAACTAATAGTTTAATATTCCAAAAACCATCCTCACAACTATTTTACTATACAATTAAAGTCTAGGTACTTTTTGTCTCAGAAACTATAGAAGCTTAAGTGTTTGAATTTTACCAGTACAATATGATATTTGCTTAGAAAATATATGCTCTTTTATAGTAAAATACTAACAAATAGTGTTTTAAAATCTCTTTTAAATTGTTTTTATAAAATACTCGTTTTAAGGTGACTGTTAACTTGGTTTAGTACACAAGTCTGTAACACTATGCCAAGCATGTTAATAAAATCAACCATTAATCTCTTGTAATTCCTGAGAAAAATTACCATTGTATAAAAATAATGTTTATACATATTTGTAAAAGATCATGGAAAATGTTAATTATTTATTTTTATAGAGAACCCTCTAAGAAATAAAAACACAGTAAAAAATGTTTTACCAAAAATATTTAATTGTCTCTCCTACTTCCCAGGGAAGCATTTTTAAATTTGTTTAAATATTTTATTAAATTAATTATAGTTCATAATGTATATTTCAAAATATATGAGTAATTCAGATCAAATTTACTTCTAAGTTTAAAATTTTGTATTCACTACCATTGTAAATCTTGTTCCCCCGGAATTTAATATGGAGGTACAGTGTTTTTTTCAGAAACTTTTTATTATTAATAAAACTTTTAGGGTTGTAATTTTAATAATTGTTTTAAATAAATGTACAATGAGATTATAAATTTAACTTGTACGAGATAGGAACGCTGGCTCCCCTTAAATAGTGTTGAAATGTCCAAGAGCGATGGTAACTCATATAATTTAGCTATTGGAGAACTTGGATTTACCTCGGTAGTTTTATCACCTCTTAAACGGCCTAATAAAGTCACCATAAACCTAGTAAAGTTTCCGGGCTGGAGTGATAAGCTGTCAACAATATTATATGACGTCATTTGACGTCATTGCATCCATAAAGTTCGTTTCAAGAAACTTTACCGACACAATTTATATACTATTTTAGGTTATATTATACCATAGTTAACATTAAATAGCAAAGTAATGGAACTTTTTTTAATGATAGGGGGGCATGTAAAAAATTATAGAAGTCCACCATTTGTAAATGTTGAAAAAATTTAAATTGTTACTGTATTTATTTGTCAAAACTATCCTCATAATTAACCTAAAATTGTGTGTGGAAAGTAATAAATATTTTCATAATCCTTTTTTTAAATAAACTGAAATCCATTGAAATTCAAACACCGTTCACTTACACCCTTAACAGGCGCTCCTAGCTAAATCCGTTTAATGTTTGTAAAAAAACTTGGGAAAGCTATTCATTAAACTTGCATCGTTTCATGAAGCCTTCAAACTCGAGATCAATCAGTTCCTACCCTCTTGGAGGTAATGACTAAGTTAACAAAAACTCACTAGAAGCACGAAAGGTTTAGCTGTTTTCACATTTATAGAACCCAACGGGTAAATAAACTGGTTCTTTGATAGCATGCGATGTAGTTTTGGAACATAAAGAATAAAGATGTAAATTTATTTATAGACTTATGTATTTTTAAATTATACATTTTTTACAACGGAATATATATAAGCCGTTGTTAATGTGCTAAGTGCTTGGCTTATTTTTTCAATAAAACTTATATGCTTTTGACCATTACGTGAAAGCCTAGGAGATCGTAACCCATTAATAGACTGCTGATGTTATTTTATCTAATTTATAAATAATATATGTTTCACTTATTTAAAGGTATTAGAAAAACAGTAAAACATTTAAATGAAGTATTTTTTTTCAAAATTTAACGGAATATATAACGAGAGGAAGAGGTGATATTTGAGAAAAAGTCAAAAAACAAAAGTTGTGGATCTTAAAAAAACTGTAGCACATGGTGGCCTACGTTTTTCAATAGACATTTTGTAAAAAATGTATTAGAGGTGTTAAATTTTAAAATTGTTAAAATCACATAACAGTATCCATAGAGGAATTCTTTGGTAAGGCCCATAAACAATCAAGTTTCTTTGTTATATTTGGAAAGTTTCCTTAGGAGTTTATAGTGAAAGGATGGTCCTTAAAAATTCAGTAAGCTGCACATGTGGCTGTATATAATCTAGACTTTGAAATGTAACTATCTGTTCATTCTATAATAATTATTTATATTAAATTACGTTCCTTTGGTGTAATATTCTAAATTTTAATGTTAATTTATTAAATTATTCTAACTTATAATGCAGGTTTCTATGTATACTTTCAACGTACCCACCCTCCCCCTCCACAAATAACCACCCACAAACCCCTCACACCCCAGGATATACCTGAAGATCCTCGTTAGGCCGCCCTTAATGATATGCCTGTGGCTCTGTTACTCCCTGTAGGCTACCCACAACCTTGCATAAGCCATTACTTGAGAGCTAATTAGAGATTTTTGTCACTTTACGCACCAAATCATGACTGATCTATCATTTTCCCTTTAAGATTTTTTGACATCAATATACGAAAAACTTGAGATTGTCATGGTCACAAGACGAGACATAGAGATAAATTTCCCCTTACAAAACCCGAGACAGCAGCTTTAGAGAAAGAATCATTTATATGCAGGAATAAAGATGTTTAAAAACTCACCTTTATATATTTCCAGACAAAATTTGTCTCGTTTTAGGAAATTTTTAAAACTTTATTTAAGTGAAACCCCTTTTTATTCAGTTCAGGAGATTTTTGAAATGCCCGGGTGAGTGAGACAGATTTTTCGTTTTTTGTTTTAAATCTGGTGTTTCCCTTATAATTCAGGTTTACAAAGGCATGATTAAACACGAAATGTATAAATTGGCTGTAACAAATAATTTGTTTGAAAAAGTTTTCGGCTGTTATTCTGTTAAAAAACCATTTTTAAAAAAATTTTCTTTGAAAATTATTCATTTGTAATGTTTTTTTAAAATTCTAGTATAAAATATTTATTTATTTTACAATTTATAAAATCTATACCGTAGTTCACAAGAGTTAAGCCCGAGGCTGTTATTTTCATTTTGGTATAGACCAAAAACAATAGTCGTTAAATTTATATATATATGATATTTTACTATATATATATATATGTTCTTGCATATTTTAAAAATAAGACTTTAATGCTATTCCTACAATTAATTTAAAAAATATCATGACTAGTTTTTTGGTAAAAATTTTTTTGCGTTTTTCACATGAATTTTAAAAATTCTAATAAATTTCACCATTATTAGTAAAAAAAAATCACAATTAAGTCTATAAGTTTTTCTCTTTAACGGTAGAGAATAAAAAAATCTCAGTACGTTTTTATTTTTGAGGCTCCAATGTTTAATCTTATGGAGGATTAAAAAAATTAATTTTCACTTTTATCTAATATTTTATGAAATTGATATTTAGTTTTTTGAGATCCATACATTTGTGCTAAAAAATTATAGTTTATGTGTTTATTCAGCAAACCTGCATATTTTCCCTTTACATATGGAGATTAGGCATTATATTATGGACAGATTTATGAAATTGGTATAAAATAAAAAATAAATTTTATATAAACTTTTATGTTAAAGCAACCTACTCACTCTTTTTTTAATTAAGAATAAAACCTTTTTATCGACAGATTTTGAAAATTGTCATATTTATTATTATTATTATTTTATATTTTGATTTGGAAATTTGATAATTTCGATATTTCATTATATAATATTTTTTTGTGCAAAAAAGATTTTTGAAATGTTTCATTTTAACAAACACGGACGTTGGAAAATCTATTGTACTTTGTGATACCTGTTTCGACGGCTGATGATGTTCTGTTAAAAGACCTAAACCGGTTCCTGTAAGGAATTTTAATCAAATTTGATACCTGAAGGGCAGATGCCATTCATTTGGTAAGTGTTTAATTAATATGTATTAATAAAAGGTTGTCTATTGTTAACCTTAATGTTTGTATTGCATCGAAAGACTGACAAATCCAAAATGTATGAAAG
Source organism: Nephotettix cincticeps (assembly GCA_023375725.1). Classification (NCBI taxonomy): domain Eukaryota; kingdom Metazoa; phylum Arthropoda; class Insecta; order Hemiptera; family Cicadellidae; genus Nephotettix; species Nephotettix cincticeps. Next base: position 66,701,912 of record CM041785.1, read on the forward strand.
AATTCAAATACTGGATCTTCTCCAACATTGATATAACTTCATTAAACTTTTGTCTATTCTAAATTTATACGTATGATATTATTTGTTAGATTTAAGAACAGTAATTTTTATAGCTTCGTTTCAATTATGGTTATATCTTTTGTACAATTTGTTAGTTAAATAGGATTTAAAACTTTCTCATACGCACCTTTATTATATACTCTTTGAATTGTATTTTTATTTTAAGTCTTTGTTGTATTTTTTCTCATAGTTTGTAGTATTACGAGTGTTGAGACAAATGTTGGTGGACTCACAAAAATTAACATTTCCATTGCCTGTTTACTTTTTTCAGTTGACCAATAGTGGATAAATAAAACCGACGAACAGTATGTTATTTTTGTAGCGTAATTTATCATATTTTTAAATAAATAAATTCCTTATTTTTATTTGTGACTTTTGAAACACTTTAAGTTAAAGTTCAGTTGTGATATGAAAAGAGTATTATTATATAATAATGAATAACAAAATTGCAACCATTGATAGTTCTTTAGCTCAGTAACAAGATTAATGATAGAGCATTACTAAAATTATTGGCACAAATTCGCGGGTGTCCCTTACAGGGGTGTTTGGCTAGCTTTCAGTCCGCGGTGTACATCGGGTCATTTAACACGTTCAACTGGGACAGCAACTGCTCAAATTATAGTCTTTTGGGAAATAATATTATACAGATATACAGAAAATTTTTGTTTTAATTTTGTGTGGTGGAGTATACATATATTGTCCTAACTGTTATCTAATTATCACCATTAGGATTTCTACCCTATTTTATATGTTTTTTTAAAGTCTCCATAAAATATCTGGTACATTGTAAAAAATTGTGTATCGTGGTCAAAACCATTGAAGAACCTGAATTGTTTCAGAAACAAAGTTTCACGACATGAATTTTATTCATTTTCTTAATCCACATTTTATTTTTCAAACGTACGTGAAATCAATTAAGTTGCAGATAAAACTGTATTAAGATATGCTGGGTGGTTTTAGAGGTCCTTTTCCCTACTTTTTTTCTACAGTTTATACTTAGAAGCTCATATTGAATTAGTATAACAACAACCAATGCTAAGTTCAACACATCTGGATATTGCTATAATTTATGTAACAAATTGTAAAAAATATACAGGTAAAAAATCAAAACAGATCAGTCCTCAACAAACCAAAATTAACGTCAGACTCAGCTTTAGTTCGAACCAGTGAGCGCCAGGCTATGAAGTTTAACACAGTAATGACCAAACCTCCACCCAGCTAGACATGTGATTCATCATTAGCCCAATTATAACAGACGACCACTGTCAATGATTAGTCGTTTGATCTCGCTCCAGTTGCCGCCATGTTTTCACACCAATGATGCATGAAACTTCAGCCCTATTGTGTCCTAGGATCGTATTGTGTATTGTGTATTGCTCATTGTGGCTGTGGAGTGCTTTATTTTTCGAAAATCTATTCACTCTCGCAGTTTCATTCCACTATTGTTTCAACTTATAATCACAATAATGGAAGGTGCGCTGACGACTTGTTTTAAGTAGATAATTTGTCAGAGTTCACGTTTATCTTAAATTGTTTAAACCCAAAATATTTTTGTAAAATATTTCAAAGAGTAAAATAAATCCTCGGTGATAAAAAATGAGTCAAATTATTTAAATAATAAGCTATTAGTTAGCACTACGAAAAAAGTTTTTATAAATATAATAGTGTAATGACGTTAAAGTTAATAAACATACTAACTGTTAATAAACTTGGCTCGTATCAAAAATACACGATTTTGGCCCCAGTGATGAATTATATAACCGGTATTGTTTAAAGAACAACAGTATTTATATGAAGAGATCTATTCATAATTGTCAGGTTCATAGGAATCGAAACAACAAATTATATTAACAAAATCATGTACTGCAATTAATACTCTACTAATTATTGATAAATTTTTTGAAATAAGCAAATTTATTACTCTAGCCGAAGGCAGTTGAACATTGTTCAAAGCTTAGATTAAAACCGTAGTTTTTTGTACAGTGTGGAAAAAATAAAACACATTCTTACTAAATTATATTATATTATTATTTGAAGAAAAAAGTCGGTAAGTTCATTATATTACGCAACGAGTCCTTAAACTCCGGATATTATAACCTAAATGTGGATAATAATGATATGATTTCTTAAAACTAGGATTCGGGATATCCTCCCATTTATTTAATGAAATACAAACTACTACTACGTTTCGGGAGGTAAGGAAACTCCCCCCGTTATCAAGTGGCCTTAATTAGAATCTACATTACTCTACTTAACCTAATTTGTTTGGGGGTTTTATTTTTCTTTTATTAATTTTGATAAACTTTAACTTTTCATACATTCATACACATGGAAATGCGTAGAAAAATTGACACCTTTTCATATACTTATTACGAATGAAAAAAAACGTGGTAGGAAATCACTGAGGATAATAAATGAAACAATACTAGTTAAAATCATATGCCTGTAAATTTACACTAGAAACGTCACCTCCATGCTAGTGAGGGCCGGTAATTATATTAAAATGTAATTAAATAAATAGTTAAAAATCCTCCACTTTTATGAGTTTTAAAAATACTTACTTATTTTAATCAAATTGGAATATAATGTTATAGCATGTGTACTTTATGTATTTTTTCAAGATATTTTTATAAATCCTATTTAAATGCAATATGCCTCATTACAATTGTGTTTAGTTTATAAGCATTAAAACCGATACCAGTAATACAAACCAGATCCCAGAATTAATTTAGTGAGATTTTCATACAATTAATTAGTAAAATAACTTTAAACAGTGCGTATAACACTAATTAAATCTGTATGATGCTAGTTTTGAGCCAACTTATTAATTTTAAAACCCAATTTAGCTTTTGTTTTAGTTTTCATCTCTAATTATAAAAAGCTTTGAGTGTCCTTGTCGACAATCAGGTAAAATTGTTTTTTTTATTTGTATTCGGGATTCATCATTTATCCAACATATTTTTAACAATGTTATATTGTAATACTTTATATAACCTATCTTGTAAATTAACATTACTTTCTTTAGCATTTACAATAATTTAGAATTATGCTTTAATTATAATTTCAAAACAACCAAACAATCATAAACCTAAGCAATTTAGTGCCCATGCATACAGAAACTATTTATTTTGCAGAGAAGATCGAGCTCTTCCGTTTGTTTTTTACTTTAGATATACCATGCTGATTCATAAATTCATTATTTTGCAATATTCATAGTGAAAAAATCAAACACGTTTGCCGGAACCGTATACCCATGTGGTATTAAAGATCAGAACAATGTCAAATTACAATGAATATAAGTGAAGAATTTTAAGTAGCAAAATCGCTTCATAGGGATGTAAAAGCAACATAATTTTTATTATTTATTGTTTATTTTTAAGGTGATAGCTCATCCATGACAAAGAACTTTTAAGTATTATAAACTATTTTCCATTATTTCTATATTACTCTGTTTTGAAAATGTTAGAAAACTGTGTTACACAATTTCTGTCGTCCTATAATCAAGCTACTTGGAGGTCACGAGTTGTGGATAGTTGTAAGCAATGGGTCGGTGGGTGTAGTGTTCTCTTGTGTGGATTAATGTCCACACTATTGAATACTACGTTAATCAGCAAATACCATCCTTATAATTACACCAATTCGAAAAATCAGAGGTCGTAGTTCGGATTCTACGTTAAGCTGTTAGTTGCTTCGACTGTTGGGCTATTAATTAACAGTCCTGTCTAAGGAACATGTCAGCCTTAGTCAGTAACAAGACTACAAGATCGCGCCACAATCATCTTACACTCAATCATCATTCATACTTGGCTTAAAACACCTACCTTGTGGTAGGGTCGCTATTTCAATAATCTAATCTAATCCAATCTAAACTTTAGCTAATATAAACAAAATTATTTTCATATTTTGTTTATTATAAACTAAGGAAATAAAACGGGAAGAATGTAAAAGGTTACATATAACACCTAAAAAAAGTCCCCAAATCTATTAATTAATTGAGGAGTTTTAAGAAAATATTTGTATTTTATACGAGAATATGATCGGAGTGTGCTATAGTGTTTTTTATCGCAACGAGTCGCAGACCCTACACTACTCAGTCTCTGTTGGGGATGTGATGACTTCATTAGCTGAGTGAGTCGCCCACGCGGTCGTGTCAGAGAAGTATTAAGTCTTGAAATGTGATACTAACCCGTAAATACCATGGCTATTTATATACGAGTGCTGGCTTGTAAAAGCAACATTGTTTTCGTTTGAAAACATTCTTAACTTACTGTTTGTTCTGCGTTATATCTTAGTAATAACGGAAACGTGTGTTAAGAAACTAATAATTTATAAATTTGAGCGACCTAGAAGAAGATTTTCATGAGACATTGATAACAGGTATGGCAGCAATATACAGTGACAGTAAACTGAATATTGCATACCTTTAATTAACTATAACTTAATAATATCATTATTAAAACTACGTTCAACAAATTTAAGTTTTAAAATACTAATAAAATGTCTTACCAACACACATCGCACATTCTTTTTTCAAGTTTAAGAAAGTTTATGAGAATTTTCAAACCATCCGAAGGGTATTAAAAAAAATTTCTGTCAGTTTTGTTGGGTAATGTAACCTAACAATACTATATTTTACGAAAAATGGTTAGTAAATAAGGAATGAACTGACATTTAACAGGGTATTGTGTTTTCCTGCTTACCATAGACAATAGTTTAAATTTCCTTTGCAACCATTTGTCCTAGGCTAATAATTTAAAGTACAATTTTCTTTAGTTTTAAAGATGGTTTCAACAATTATAATCAAACCATTTTATGTCATATTAATGTATTTGCAATCCTAATAACTTAAAACCATGAAATTTCAATTTAAACCCTCTAAGCGTATATTACAAAAACATTTTCAAATAGTACTTTCAAATAGTGTTTCAAAAGTATTTTCAAATTTTTAGAAGGTGTTTAAGTAAACTACCTGAAATATAAAAAATGCAAAATCTATAAAAAAACCTGGAGATATAGACAATTTGAGCCCATGTACCTAATTACAAAAATAATAAAACTATCAATGTGGTCTCTCGTTCTGTACACAGACGGACAGACAGACATCAGTACGAATACCATTTTTCTCTGGGTTCAAGGAGCCTTAAAACGCATATATCAACTTTCAATTCAAATACGAAATTTTTACGAAAACAATAAACTACTTTCTCCATGTAGTTTGTATAAGGGAAATGAGTAAAAACTACTGTATTTGAACAGTTACGAATCAAAACTTTAAAATATAGCTATTAGTTGTAATGTACAAAGAATACTGATTTTCGAAATCCTAACGTGTGATGACGTCATATCTACTATGACGTCCTTGTGACACTATCCCCTCCCCCCTCCCATTACAGGTGTCACCGCCACGACTCGACGCTGTCCTCTCTCCATCTGTTCCGACATTGCTGCCAACTGTTGAAATATCGTGGGTCTACTATTATGTATTCTATGTCCTCACTAATCTTATTACCTTCTTAACAAGTATTTTCATTGAATATTTTATGAAAATCCTAACCTCAAAATCATTATTGTTTTATTATTTATATAATAAAAAATAAAATATCACAAGATAAATATTTAAATTTACGTAATTTACATTTGAGTGAATAAATTTGACGATTGGTAAATAAAAACATATATAATAACCACTGTTTGAATACTAAACGTAAGTTTAAAAATTACTGACATGCATTGAAACCTATTTGCTTTTCAGGTAAAACGTACTTTGAGAATAAGTTAGTAAATAGATTTAGAGGTATTATTTTCAATAAATATTTATAGTTTTACACAATCTGGTTGAATTTAATAGTATAAAAATGTATTGTTAGTTAAGTTCTTTACCATTACGTAAAATGTTTTTCCAAGAGATGTTTTCTTTTATTTTTCACTGATATTGAAGCAGGTGAATTCAAATCTACTGGTTTTTAAATAGAAATAATCCGTATCACTGTAATCTTTTTATTTGTACAGGCAGATACGTTATTTTTGGATCTTCGAGCTTTATCGTTGAATGAAAATATATTTAATAAATATAGTAGTTTTATCTACTACTACTCACTATTCTCTATTGAGATAGGCACAAACAATATGTGTTTTTACTTAATTTATTTGTGGATTAATTTTTCACATATTCAATTAAGGTAAATTTTGCAAAAAAGAAAACTTTTATACCTATGAAGTAATGCGATTGTATACGTTTGTTACAAAAATCATTCTATTGTTTTGAGGTTACGTTGCATCATTATTGTTTTCCTATGAAACTGAGAAATTATAAAAAAAATCATAATCCTGATTAAGGGGATTGGGAACCTGTGTAATGATGATTTACCATTTTTCAAAAATTTCAAAATCAAAAGCATCTACTTGAATGGTTTCTGAACGTTTAAGTAATTTGTAATTATTTTGAATATATAAAAAAATGATAAATTTTAAATGTAAATTTTCAGTATCAGTTAAACCCCAATTAGATCAAAAAAAAAAAAAAAAAAAAAAAAAAAAAAAAAAAAAAAAAAAAAAAAAAAGAACGACAAAAAAAAAAAAAAAAAAAAAAAAAAAAAAAAAAAAAAAGAAAAAAAAAAAAAAAAAAAAAAAAAAACACTAAAAAAAAACTCAAAAAAAAAAAAAAAAAAAACCTTTCCGTGTATGATAATAGATAGTTTAGAAAAATGAGTTTAATCATAAGTGGCAATTAGTAAATTTCGGTAAATACTACTTTTGAACTTTTTTCTTTTACTCTCTCTGATTTTCATCTCATAAAACTATACACATTATTTTTTTGTAAACAGAATAAAACTAAGAATTGTTTATGTACCTAACCTCTGATAAAAATGTTTGTATTTACTTCCCTGTGGGAAATAGGTTAGATCATGGATGTGTCTAAAGTGAATGTTTTCACTTCATCTAAACAGCTGTTCTTATTATTTTGTATTAAAAAATCAATAAAATAGCTTTTGTAGTTTCTATGGAAACCTGTTACAAATTTTCTATCTTAAAAATCATTAATACCCCTCAGAGCTAACACATATCAATGTCAAAATATATCTAGTTATATAAAATACCTTTTACTTTTAACCCTACATATAGAGTAACTTCAAAAACATGTTGGTCCCTACGTCGATCATCCCTACGGACCCACTGACACTTGACACAGCTTATCACCACGATCGCCACTTATCACTGCGTTATCACGTGACGCGAGCGTATCAGTGACGCGCGGTTACCATGGTCACGCGGAGCCGAGTGGTGTTGGCGGTCTCTCAGCGCAGGGCCGCCAACCTCACGCCCTCTCAGCGCCAGTGTTGCCAACTAAATGAACTTTTCTCATCCCTCACTTTTAGCGTTTACTACTTTTAACGAGTTTTAAATTGTTTAACGCAGTTTAAGTTTTTGTTTACATTAAGGTATTTTTTTTACTCAGGTCCATTAAAAATAGCTGTTATTACTCTAAAGGGTATGCTGTATTTTATAATGTTACAAATGAGCCACGTGAAAGTAAGCCACCTGATAATAAAGTAATTGATTTGAAACAATATTTATTTTCATTTCGAAAAAGATTGTCACGTATTTTTACTCCTCGTTTACGATTAAATATGCCTAAATACAATGCTCAGTTAATATTTGTTGTAACGTTATGTCCCTTGATGTAAATTTTAAATTCTGTTCTAACGTAATAAAAATGTATGTACTTCCTTTTAGGAAATAGCTTAGAAAATAAGTTTGTATTTACTTCCCTGTGGGAAATAGGTTAGATTATGGATATGTCTAAAGGGAATGTTTTCAGGTAATCTACATCAGCTGTTCTTATTCTTTTATATTAAAAGTTCAATACAATAGCACTGAGTGTCAATGGAAACCTGTTACATAATTTCCCAATTAAAAACCACTAACACCCCCCCCCCAGACATAAGACATATCCATGTCAATATGTCTAAAGGGGGTGTTTTCAGTTACTCTGAAAAGCTGTATTTATAACCATATGACGTCGATAACCATAAGATGTCACTTCCGTTTCAAATTTTTATCTGACGGAATGCCAATACCCACCCCCACCTCAGAGCTAAGACTTCCATGTTAAAAATTACGGAATAACTTTGTACTCAAAGTAAAGACCCAAATTTAGATCGCTACTTTTCTATCAATGCTTGCTTTAAGATATTTCCTAATTTGCTACATCATGGAAATTAATAATTAATTACAATAAAGTAATTTTTTTATTGGTTGAAATACGTAAAAATTCATAAATAGAACCCCAACAGAACTATGCCTTTACAGTTTTTACCGAAATGAAATCCAAACAAACGAAAAAACCAACAGACAATACAACTAAGTATTACCTGATAAAATTTAATAAATGAAAAAGGCATACGTTTTTCTTTTTATAGCCTTTTGTTTTTTTTAGTTAATACTTTACCAAATATTCTCTATAAAAACACTTCATTTTCACCTAATTTCCTCTTAATTATCTAATAGTTTAAACTTTTATACGTTTACCCAAAACTAATGGATTTTTACTATAGTTCATGTTATATTCGTAGATACTAGACGTTGAATTTTTATTTAAATTATTGTTCATATTTATTACAATTAATTTATTACTAATTAATTATTTGTTCGTAATAATGTTCTGTTTTATGGCATTAAATAATACTTTATGACGTAGTTATAGTCATTTAGAACCAGAACTAGTATTTTAAAAATCTAGCTTTAACTATAAAATGCATAGTAGTGAGTACATAATATATTGCTAGTAACATTATGGATATAATTGGTCTTCCAAGGAATAAGTAATACCGTTCATAAAGCATTTTAACGATGGATGAAGGTAAATTTCCCAAAGAATTGCGAAAGGTTGTACCATTGACATATCTAAAGGTAATTTTTAATATGACGGCTTTTTCGTTCCAAAAATCTGATAACAACCCCGCAGTAACTTAGTACGCTTACACATATACAGGTCATAATTTTTTAAGTTCTAACTTATATAAAATTAAACACCGGTTACCTGAAATTTAGTTTTCTATAGTAAAGAAGACAAAATTAAGGTGAAAAAGAAGACGCCAGACTGTCGTGATAGGGAACTAAGGCTGATAATACCAAGAACATGTCAGATATATCTAATACCTCTTTATTGCTACAGTAAAGTGTAGCCTATATCCATATAAATTCTACCCTTGTACTCAAAGTATTTCTTTCTTATTTCTATTCTATACAGAGTGCTAAAGAAACTTTAATAAATCTTAAATATTTAAGCCACCTCAATATTTTAAAATACAAATCAAATGTCTTGTACATAAATTATGAATTTATGTAAAAAAATAATAGAACACTTTTGCTTTTACCTATTTAATCAATGTGGTTTTACTACGTTGTACTATTATGTTTACGTTGTATGTTATGTTTTTTTTATTGGAAGGGGCGGATTACTCCCAAGGCACTTCAGCCGTAGCGGCTTTTTGCGCACCCCTGTGTGGATTGCGGCATTATCACATAGCGAAAAGCCATTGGTGATTGGCGGGATTTGAACCCGGGACCTTGGACACAAAAGCCCCGCGCTCTACGCCTAGACCAGTGCGCTCCCCTATGTTATGTTATATTTTATTATGTTTAGCCTTTGTAGTAACAGTTATTAACTGTAATAGGTTTTTGGTGTATCATTTACTTTCTCCTTCTTATAAATGTGTAAAAAGGCTACTAAAATTTTCATCATCATTTTCAAATTTGAGTTAATAGCGGATATATCCGTTTTAGTGTCTCCTGAATCTAAAAAATGGGGTTCGACGTGATGTCTGTCTGTCCGTGTGTGTGTGTCCGCTTTAGACAAAAACCTTTACCTACATATTCACCGTATCTCTAGGATTTTTTTACTTTAGATTTTTAAGGTAGTTTACCCCTAAAAACTCCTAAACAACTTGAAAAATCTAAATTTTTCAAAAATGGATCTATTGATTTTTATTGAAACTAAGTATTTTATAGTTTATACTGAACAATATGACACCGCCTAATGTAATGGACTTTAAAATATAAAAAATATAATTTTAAGTTTTTTTGTGAAGATAATTAAAGTCTAGTAGTATAATGTGTCAATCCACTGATACCGTTTATTGGATTTCTAACATTAAAGATTTAATTAGCTTACTATATTAGCTATAATAGCTTAATTAACTTACTTAAACACCAATTATTCACTAAATTAATCTCTTCTGGTAGCAAATTAAAATATTATGAGTTAAAAATTAATTAAATATTGTAAAATGGACAACATTTTCAACAGTATTACTTTACGTCTATTAGTTTCGTCAAATTTATAGTTTTATTTTTACTATCAATTTATATAATTGGTTTATTATCGCTTACAATACTGCAGCTTTACTCTCTTTGTCTAAATCCCTACTACGATATGTGGTTAGTTAAGCCACATGGTTACGGCGGGTAAAGTTTCCATTACAATTATTTAGGCCAATGGGTGAGCTGAATATCACCACGTTAACAAACTTAATTGTATGGTAGCCGTATGATTTGGCTAAATGCTGTAAAAGCCACTAGTGCAGACGATATTGCTCTGTGGACACGATCAGTAGGTTACAATCATATGCTCCGTCCTTTCGTAAAAACCATCTGTAAATCGAGTTTTAACTGCAATATTTTTCATTGTTTGAAGTTTATTATTGGTAATGGTGGATTTAAGATATTTATATTATTATTGCGGACATTTTCCATCAAGGTTCCATCAAGTAAAACAACATTTCACGACGTTTCGGGATGTGGATTTGATCCCGTCTTCAGGTGAACTAGAATATAAAACATAGCACTATTAATAAATAATCCTCAAAAACAACACAGATTAGTCTGGATTATGTATTAATTGTGTAATGTTTTAGATACGAGTTCGCCTGATGATGGAAGCAGATTACAGATTCCAAAACGTCGTCAAAATTTGTTTCACCAAAAATCATGATGGAAAATTTTTGAAATATTCTTATTGGGGCCATAAGTACTCCCTTTAAAAGTGACTTTTGTAAACTTGAGTCTATTTTTACTTTCTCCCCCTATACGATAGTATAAGGAGAAAGTATTTTTACGTCAGAATTTTGGAATTTTAGTTTATATTGGATATATATTTTAGTACCCCATTAATAAAAAGAATTGGTCCACAACATGATTACAAATTAACATGACAGATTAGTACACTACTTTGATCTATGATTCTTTATTTTTTAAGGGTCTAATATGTTTTTATATATATTTTTTTGCAAGTCAAAGCTAAGTCGAATGTATATTCTATTATATTCCTAAAAGGTTACAAGTATAACGCCGAGGCTATAAAGTGGCAGTCGACATGTGCTATGGAATCGTAAATATGATCCAATATGAACCTGTAATGTACGCCTGGCACGTACGAGATGGCTGACTTTATCGTCAGTGCACGCCACACGTTAAAATGTTATAATATCCATCTTACTCAAAGCTAAATCTTAAAATTGAAAAAATTCCTTAAACTTTTTTTATTTCTCAAATTAGCAAAAAAATTGCATTTAGTTTCCAGTGGGAAATAGGTTAAATCATGGATATGTCTAAAGGCGCCGTTTCCAGTTCTTTTAAACAGCTGTTATTATAAGAAACTAACGCCGCTAGCCAAATGACGACACTTTTTCAAATATTGGTCTCCAAAATTTTAACCAGACGTCAGCGAGTTGCAATTGTATAGCGCAATTGAAGCCAACAATTACCGTCACGGTGCTGCCATCTACGAGCTAATACATGCAACTACTGGAATAGTTCCCTGTTCTGACGCTCGAGTTCGTTTTTTTGCCGCTAGAGTGTGCTTTTATAACCAAATAAGTGCTTTCTCAGACGGTGGTCCTTTTGGTTAGATCGCTGTGCTGACGAGTACAACAGATGAAGCCATTCGAAGGGACGAGGGTTTGAATCTCGACCATGAGCAATCCAAATTTGGCTTGCAAATGTGTGGTATAGTGGAGTGGAGGGCCCACTTAAATTAACAGTGACCGGAAATTATGTATTTACTTACCTGTGGGAAATAGGTTGTATCATGGATATGTCTAAAGGGAACGTTTTCAGTTCATCTAAACAGCTGTTATTATGAGCATACCAACACGCAACTAACCAAATGACGACACTTTTTCAAATATTGGTCTCGCAAATTTAAAACCCTCCAGAGCTAAGACATATCCATGCCAATAATAAAATCACAAACACTTTATATATAATATTATAAATAGCAATATGTTAAATATATCCTTACTCTTTCCAAAAATTTATAGTATTTAGGAATAATTATCTACCAATATAACACAGAAGAAACTGAAAAAACTCAATTTAAAAAGGACCCAAATGGGTAGGATTATTTCAAACAAAAAGATAAATAGTATTGACCAGAGACTATGTAAAATAATACTATTTTCTAAATAAATATTCACATTTGTTGCTATTGCTAGGTATGTACCTCATCGCCTCAAACAAAAGTAAATTTCCACTATTTCAAATCTAATTTACACAGTCAATTAACTTCCTGGTATAAAAACCCAATTTAACACAAACGGCTGGAGTCTGTAATTGTGAATCCTAAGGGGTCCATCTGCTGAAGACTCTTCCTTCCCAGGAGAGCTGAAATAACTATTTTATAATACTGTCTTTCTCTAACTTACTTTTAAGTTCTGCACTTAAAAGGGGATTACGTTTTACAAATTGGTAACGAAATGAAAAATTCTTTTCTATATACAAGCAACGTTGATATGAAACGATCAGAAAAACATCCAAGTATATATTACTAAAGTATGACAGGTGTTATTTAAGGCCCATGGTGTTAGATTAAGGAATGAATTTTTCACAGAGTGGTTATGATTGCCGAAAGAAATTGAGTTATTGGTGTATTGATATTAGAAAAAAACTTAAATATATATTACAGAAATTAGTTTGTGGTTATGAGTTGAAAGAAGTTAGAAATAAGTGTATTGATAGGAGAAGTAGTAAATTATTAAATTTAATAATTAATTACTAATATATTATCTCTAATTGTGACAATTTTGTTTTAAAAGAATGATTATAGTTATAATACTACAAAATAATTCTTTAAGTCTAAAGCACAGACGTATAAAAACTATACACAAATAACTAAGTTTGTAGCACATTAAAAAAATAGAGTAAAAAGTAAAGGAAAAGGGAAAAGTGAAAATATTTTATGAGAGCAGTTTTAACTGAAAACATGAAACATTATTTAACACATGTTCGTGATCTAAGCTATTCCCCAAAGATGACTACGATATATTACTATAAATTCTATTACATTTTTGAATAGTATATGTTCTGTACTGATGATAATGGAATAGCTATCATTAATTAATTATTCATACTATATTGTTTTAACCGAACATGATTAAATTTTAGCCCTACGCAAGCAAGGGTCAAGATTGGGCTTGGCTAATTATTTTACCCTCATCAAATTTATCGCCTGCGTCACTTGTGGGGTCTATAGCCTGCAAATTACAATATATTTTATTATTATTTATTACACCATTTTCTTGATAAAGGCTATTTATGATACAAGGTTTACTAGTAAACATCTAGTTTTAATGCTTTAGAACATTTAATTATTGGGTTTCCTCTTAATTTTTTTAAGATCAGATACTCCTAAACATCGTTTAGCTCTTGTATTAACTTTATTATCAAATGCTAAAAGTAATAGTAATATAATATAATATAATACAATAAAATTTCAAATTCAATTTCAATTTATTTATCGCATGCTCAATACAGGGTGTTCATTAAAGTTGGGGACAAACTTCGAGGGGTGATAGTACTCATCAAAGTAAACAAAAAATTTCCTATAAACATATGTCGAAAAATCCTTCGTTTAGCCGCTAGCCACCATTTTGTATTTTATACAAAAAACTTTATATATAAAGAACTATTTAAGATACAGAAACCAAACTTTGCACACATATTTATTGGCCAAAGAGAAAAATATTCTCAAAGTATCATTGAGTTTACTTTTATATTTTCAAAATGGCGGAGGTTCTTAAAGTTAATGGTTTTTTTGTTATTTTAAATTAAATATTTTTAACCGCCGTAATTTTGAAAATATAACAGCAAAATTAATGAAAATTTGAGAATATTTTTTTCTTTAGCCATTAAATATGTGTGCGAAGTTTGGTTTTTGTATCTTAAACAATTATTTATATATAACGTTTTTTGTATAAAATACAAAATGGCGGCTAGTGGCTAAACGAAGGATTTTTCGACATATGTTTATTAGATTTTTTTTGTTTATTTTGATGAGTACTATCACCCCTCAAAGTTTGTCCCCAACTTTAATGAACACCCTGTATATATTTTAACATGCAATGTTTATTTGTCCTCTATATCTAAAAGCCATTTAAGAGGATACTTAAATTAAATATCATATGAATAATACACCTTTTTTAAGTTTAAATAAAGGTTTCTAATGGGCTTGTTGGTGTTGTTTTATTGAGCTCAATAATGAATTTAGAAGCAAAGTTATGTAAAAACACATACATACTGACAGACATATGTTAACAGGACGTTTTTTGTTTGTTTTGACCTCAGAAACAATATCCCAAAATACTTTTGGTATATTCAGATACACCTTGTATGTTCGTTGCTAAGGTTTTAGGTTTATATTTATTATACTTATCCATTTTGTGTTTGAAGGATCCACGTTATGGGAGAACTAATTACATGATAGTTTACCCTCATCAACGTGACTGTGGCGAAAGGTTACATCTCTGGAGATAATCTGGCTGGATGGGAGTACGCCATACAAAACAGACGTCTGAGCTCATAACACGCTACATGTCCTTCTCCACTGACCTTGCTATTGCGTCTTTACGCAAATCTCCATATAAATTCCAACAAGTGAAAAATATTATTCGTTATTTTTGTCCAAAAGAACAAAAATATGAGAAAACATTTTTACACGAGCAATGAAACAAATGTAGTTGATAAAAATGTACAGTACAATTTATAATTCTGCCCCTATACGATAGTGTAAGGATATATCCCTTTTAGTGCCCCCTGAATTGGATAAGTCGTTTTTAGAGTGATTTTTGTGTGTGTGTGTGGGGATGTGCAAAAGCCTAGAGACCATTGGTCCGATTTTTATAGTATTTAGTGTGTAGGTGACAACCCATGGTATTTCAGACATTTTTTTATTAATCTTGCCCCTAAAACATCCCAAAAAAACGTAAAATTAAAATTTCAAAAAAACGGGTCCAACGATTTTGATGAAAATTATATAATTTATAGTCCTTTATGTAATAAAGAAAATTACACTATCTACATTTCTCAAAACATCGTGGTTCAAAATTTATGAACTTTAATAATATTTTTTCTTAGCTTTCCGTGAAATAAATAAAGGAAAAGTATTATTTGAATGCAATCATTAAAACCAGGTCTAAAACTAAACAAACAACCGTTTTGAGTTATTCGTCTACGACTAACGGTTCAATATAAAAGTTATATTTACTGTCCATTTCTAAGGCAGTATGTTGTCTGAGAGCACGTAATGTTATTCTTATGTGGAAGATTAAAAAAATAATTTTTCTATTTCCCAACCGTTTTCCATGAACCTTTATGTGCAGCGTAAAGTCACATCACTCAAAAAACCCCACTCAAAAAGCTTGGTATCCCTAGGGGGAGGGGGCTACCCCTTATAAAATTCTCACAAATAATTTAACTTAGTTTCTCCTGTTGTTGTTTTCAGGAATTAGATGATTATTTTTGAAACAATAAATTATTCAATAATATTTATATAAACTTCAAAGAATATGATAGTTTTATTACACACTGTTGTTTTAAAATTGACTTAAGGGATAAAGTATGTGTCAGTCCATTAATACCTTTTATTGTATCGTGTATATAATTGCACGATAGATGTCATATTACTACTTGAATGTCACCAATTGTGGATAGTTATATATAGTAACTGTGGATAGTTGGTGTACGTGATATTCCGTTGTATGGATTATCGTCCGCACGTTCTTTCGCAAACAAAATACTCATTATTACAAAAATTCGCAATTTAAAGGGAAAATTGGTTCGGATCCAACTTAAAACTGTAAGTCTCTTTGATTCCATTGGTTTTTGATCTAATAATTAAAAATTTTGTCTAAGAAACATGTCAGCCTTAGTTAGTAACAAGACTACAAGATAACACTTATTCTGCATTCATACTTAACTTGAGTAGATCGACACCTCAGTAAGGTAATAATAAAAAAGATTTATACTGGTTCTGAACATTGTGGTATAAAAATATTTATTGTATATGGGTAAAACCTTTTTATTAACTTACACACATTTTTTGTAGAGTATATTTATTGAGCAACAAAAAACGTAATTTTGTTTAAACCAAAGGTGACAGTAGACGTTGGCCCCCAAACAAGGCATTGACCTTCTTTCAGAGGTGCTTTATTAGGAGTAGATAGACCTTCATAAGAAAAATCCCTTATTTACACCTTTTACAACTTAAAAAAACTAGGTTTACAAAAATAAGTTTCACTCAGAAAATATGTTGTGTATTGCTGATGAGTTCCCGTGTGCACAAATATATACTCATTGTATATTAGACAGTCTTAACAAATTGAGAATTAAATGTCAGATAATACTCATATCCCAAATAGAAATTATATTCTAACAGATTTACAGGGCAGGGCAGTTTTTAAGAAGCTTCAGCCCAAAAAGATAATGAAAGTAATTAATTTAAGTGGCCCCTCAAGGCTTTAAGCGCGTATGAAAGTTGTTCTGTAATTGAGAGTAGAGCTGGAAACAAGAACATTTTATACTTCAACTTTCGTTTTATATACAAAATCTTCTTATATACAAATAAATAATTTCGTATAATAAACAATTATTAAAATAATAAAAAGTTTTAATATGTTTAATTAAGTATATTAAATAAATATTTGAAATTAATACAGAAATTATGTTTTTATTCGTGAATACATATTAAATATATTCGTTTTTTGTTACTTTACTGGCAGCAGAATCTACTGTAGTTAACACCTTTTTTGATTTAAAATTTTGTGTTAAGTGTTCTTTAAATACAAAGGCACTAGGTGTACGAAATTTTTGATCAATGGTTTGGAAATCCGAAAGAGATGCTAGTCCTAGAGGTATTGGACCTTTATCTGATTTCTTTTATCCATCGGTAGATGAACGGCTACACAATGGGTAGAAGGAGGTCTTATCAAGTCATCAAGAGAACAGATTGCTAGATCTGATCTTTTTATTATCCGGGCTTATCGGACCTTTACAACCATACCTTACAGTTGCGAGCATACAATACAGTTTTTGAGTACAATAGGTGTTCTACCTTCAAACATTGGCGTTGTTATCCACAGACAATATAGTTGACATGGATATGCCTTAGCTCTGGGAAGAGGTGTTGGCAATTTGTGAGACCAAAATTTTAAACAATTACGTCGTATGCTTAGTGACATCATACAGCTATAGCGACAGATGTTTATATGATCTGAAAACATTCACTTTTACATATCTATGATCTAACCTATATCCCACATGATCAGCTTCCAGATAGTAAATTAGGAAAGCCCAAGTTTTGTGAAATCAAAACACTACTTCTGTACGAGTATTCAAATGGACGAGCTTCCTGGAAGCATGTTTTTTATCATGTTTACGCCTTTTTGGGAAAGCAGTCAAGAACACAAAAGGAGATGCTGGGTTTTGAAACTAACCTCTTACAATGAAACATTGACACTAACCATTGGTCTAACAAGAAACAAAAATAATTCAGATCATTTGCCCTTTACTCGTACGTAAAAATTAATTTAAAAGACATTTCCAAAAGAAATGTGATATGGAAAGTAATTTTAAGCACTTAAAAGACCACTTTAACTTCAAAGCTGAAGCTAAAGACATCCTTGACGGTGAAGTGAATGATGGGGAGGGTTGGAAGGGGAAGATTTTGATAGGGGAGGGTTGGTAACCGAAAGAATGTGGAGACAGAGCGTTGGATGACCAAACTTAAATAATCACATTCTACATCTTACTTGAATTTTTTAGACTTATGAAAAATTTATTTCTATTACAGTTTGCAAATGTTAAACTTTGACACATGTTGTGTAATTTTAAAATGTGCTACTTTCGAAAAGTACATGACTAAAAATTTATAATAATATAGTACTTTTTAAAATATTATACAAAATGGGTTATTGTTTTTTATTAAGATAAGTTTTACTATATTTACATTTAAATATTATCCACAGTAACATAATAAAATATAATAGGGTAGCACTATTTTAGCTGATTTATACAAAAATAAGTCTTAAATTTCGTAAAAAGTCTACCTAGACAGTTTGATAGGAGTGAGTTCATAATTTTAGTAAAATACAATACAATCAAAATGCCATTTGAGAAGACCGCCATGCGACCTGTTGGTACATCTCGGAACCTTGTATTGATCAGAGTTAGCGCTATCTTGTGGCGAATCAACGAAACATAACATGTAGTTCATATTACGAACGTTGGATAGCGCTGGTTTATCCATTGTGAAATCCGTTGGTTTTTTACTTTTACAAAAACGTTGTTCACTATAAGTGTAATACTTCTTACAGAATGAATAAAACAATGAAATAATAATCTATGCAACGTAAATAAGATCTTATGTTAAGATAACATTTCTTTCTCGACAAATAGTTTGGCAATGCAAATAGTTTTTATGTAATTTAGTTATAACTTTCGTACGGATACGAAATTGATGTAAGTGTTGTGAAAAAATAGTTGTTACGTGCTGTATTTTCATACATTATGGCATTTTGTTTCATGCTGAAATTTTATATTGACCATTAATACTATTATTCTCTTATACAAAAATCAAATACATAAATGATCCTGAAATAAACTTCCCTTTTTCAGTCAAGTTTTTCAGTAAAACTCTCCTTATTACATAATATCACAAAAATATGTAACGATATAAAAATATAACGCTAATCTTTCACTCCCAATAACATTGAAATACCCTAAAGAATTGGTGTCAACCTTAATAATTAATATTAAATATTTCTTAAAACTACAAAAAAATCTACTAGGAAGCATGGTCAATGTAAACAAACTAATATTCATTCTAATTTGACAGCTGTTTGTTTTTCTTTCTATTAAATCAATTTATACATCACATATTTTCAAAATTAATGATCAATGTTTAAACCATTTAGTAAAAATGCGACTAATATCGCGTAAAAGGTGGGTTTGAAATGCTCGTTATTTACTTTTTAAAAGGCGACGGACAATTTTAAGTATTGAATAAACGTTATCTGATAAGTTTTACCATTTCTTGGGAGAAGATAACGTAAAATGCCTCCTGGAGCGTCACAGACAGACACAAATTGAGATAAGACTCTCTAACGCACGAAACGTAAAAATAACTAAAAAATGAATAACTCTGAGCAATGTACAGACAAACCTCTAGTTTTATTTTTATAGATATAATAAAATAACTGGAAACACACGATCATTTTATCTCCAAGCCATTGGGTTCAATTCAGAATGTATATTTGAATGAATTTGTTTACAAAGTATTAACTGTATGGCTATTTTGGGTGCAGCAGATAAGTCTGACGATTTTTAAATAGTTTTTACTCCAGGATTTGTAAATATATTACAGTACTTTACATAGCATCTCAATAATTTAAAGTGACACGATCAACTGCCTGAGGTTTATTTCAAGCCTCCCAATGTACACAGCATGATTTTAATTTGAGGAAGCCCAAAGAAAAAAGTCATAAACATTAAGGTCCGGGTAAGCGGACGGGACAAGGAATGTTAGTGTAGCGAGATATTGTTTGACTCGGTCTCAAAACTTCCTCCTCAAATAATGCATTACGTCATTATTTTGTTACGTAAGCCCTTGCTTTATCTTGCTGGAATGAAATACTCTTGAAGCCAAAAAGTTTCCGTTTTAGCTCAGCAATCACAAAAGTTTCCAAAATTCTCTCCTTTATAAAAATGTTGGGGAAAATAAATTTTCTATTATTAACATTTTTTTATTTTATTTTTATATGAAACATTTTGAAATCGGAAGATCCAAGAGTAATTAAAACTTTGTCATTATTTTTTTCTATATTAAACAAAGGTGTTCCAAAATTATTTTCGAGGAGAATTTAAATTCCTATCTCAGGGTGGTTGGCGAAATTCACGTTCTTTGTCAAACACATTACATATATCTCATCATGTGACTACAGCTTATAATAGAGCTTCTGCACTATCAGTCACCTTTAGAATAACCTAATTTTACAAATAAGATACCTTGAAAAACGTTCACAGGTTGTGACGTCGCTAATTTTTTTGAGCGGATGGTCTCGGCTGGTATGTCCTAGTGCTTCTTTGGTAGGGTGGTTGCTGATATAATTGTATGTGATTGAGTGTGAGTTTGTAATAAAAATAATAATTTATTCTAAGTTTTTTTAACGATCTTGTTTGTGTTTAGAGAACTTTAATTTGAAAATTCTAGTTTTTTCATTGCACGTTTTACGATGATACATGTGGAATCATTTTTTTAAATACTGGAGTTACAATGGTTTTAAAATTGACAGGATCATTTTACAGCACCCTGTATATGGAAAAGATAAAAATAGAAATGTGCGTGAGGGAGGAGAGCGAAGGCAGCTGAAAGTAAGTAACTGGAGTAGGGTGGTTGAGTGTGGGAAGGGGGGTCCTCTAGAATCTCGATACGTGACCTATCTGACTACGCAACTGGGACAAACTGGGACAACACCTGGCCTTCACCATAACTTGCCTTTAAAAACTTCTACATTCATTTAGTATTAGGTAATTATAGAAATGAAATTATGTGTATTCAAGCAGTGTTTTTAAACTCATTAAATGTATCCGTGTGCTTTAAGTACACGTGGACATAACATTTACAATTTAGATTTTCAATTTTTAACCCGCCAAAAATCTTCTCTCCACTCACGTTTAATATAACATACTAAACTATCACTTCACCTGATTTTAAGTCTCTCAAATATCCATAGGAGATGTTGGTAATAGATAATTTTATAAAGTAGAGGTGGTTTCTATACGTTTGTTTGTGGGTTTATTGTGGCAAGTAATTAGAAAAATACTGAACCGACTGGTTTGAAATTTTACAAAAATGGAAGGTCCTAAACTCATGCAACTCATAGGCATATTCATTCCTAAAAATCCTCTCAGGCTACGCCCCGTGAACGTCCTAGGTTTCAATGTTTACATTTTCTAATGTAAACATATGTTTACCACTTATACCAAATCCGCCAGTCTTACCTTCCCTATGGGACATTTGATTTTTTCTAGTGGCAAAACTGTTTGAGTAGTGCTTTCCATCATGCTAATACCTTTCCACCACCTCTCCAATTACTAGCTGAACTACTTTTTGTTTAGTTTTGGGACATCCCTTGACCTTGACAGTTCACCTTTGTGCGAATAATCGGTTAATATTGTTAATATCTTTGGGTTGCATTACCATTAGCTGCATACTAATTACCATTAAATAAAACGAGAAATAAATAAGGAAGATATAGGTTTTTATAAACTCTCTCAGACAACGTGCTATGCTTACCACAGACAGACCTTTTTATTCTCTCCACCACTAGTCGAAGACTAATAATTCGCAATAACTTATATGTTCAGTTTTTTAACTAATTTCAAAGGCCCAACTCCCTTACTCCCTGTGGTTGCTTGATTGACTAAAGTTAAACGAAAAATGAGAAGTTTTAATACGTACTGCACATAAACCGAGTTGAGATGTGATGTAAATACGAAAACAATATATTTGTATTACTTTTATACACATTCAGGGAAATAAAAACAAACTTGAGAAGTTTCTACTTATTCAGAATGTTAATACATTAGAAACTTGAAACATCGCATTGTATTTTACGAGTAAAACTTCGGTGTTGAGAAAGAGAAGCCTACAGTTAGGAGTATTTTCTGCAGCCTTCAGCATTTGCATGTGTCGTGAATGTAAATTAACGAGTTTTAATGGAGCCCGAATTAAAAGCAAAACAAATTTTACATTCTGCTGCAATAACAACTAGAAAGGAATCAAGTGTGACTGATGGCAGAATGAGTTGACGTCATTACAGAAACTCGTTACAACAGCTATTAGTGTTCTTTCAAAGCAATAATAGAAATCAATTTACTATAAAACTATATAATTAATCCGTAGTGATTGAAATGTATAATTTATGATGCACTTGCACGTTTGAGGTAATTTTATCTGTTCACAGTCATGCAATACGATATGCTTTAATGGAATGGGATGTATTAACCCTCGTGCACATATGCAGTTTAAAATTACACTAGAACATAAGCGGGGTACTGTCAGCCCCACGTATTATTTTCACTCGTCCTTCTGGGGTTTACGTATCTAACAAATATATTTTGTTTTACATAATTAAAATGGGTTGTTTTCATTCAAATGATTTTATTTTACTCATTAAACACCCTTATTTATAGAAAAAACTGTATTTACGGTCATTAGCTATTGTTAGTTTAAATGCGAACATAGCAATACCTTAGCTTTCAACTGAAGTGTTCAAATCAAATCAAATCTAAAAAGTTTTATTCTGAAATAATAGACTACATATAATACACATACATACAGGGTGTTTCAGAATTCCCTACCAATACTCTAGGGCATTATTCCTGGGTAAGAAACATATCTAAATACCATATTTAAATTGTCCGGAAGTCCTTAGTTACTCACTCAGCTTCCATTTTGTTTTTTTACTTATAATTTTTTTCTGAATAATGGTTAAACGTACGGAATTGAAACTTTGCGTGAACATTTATAACAACTAGACAAAACTACAAACAAAATCATGACAATTTCTCAAATTCATAAAACAAAATGGCGGCCATTTAAAATTTTCTTTCTCAAATAACTCGTGAACCTTTGATTTAACAGAAAATTGACTTGAATTACTTTTTTTAGGTAATGTAAGTACAAATCGATTGACACACATTTTTTATAGATTAGACAAATATTATCTGAGATATGACAACTTTAGTGATAGGTGACCGCCAGAGCTCAGTTGTAGTGCATGTCAAGGAGTGCGACTAAAGTCTGTCACAACAATGCAACAGCCTCCGCCTGCTTAATGTCACACTTAATGCTTAAAAATCACACAAAACTCCCAAATTTTTTATATCAGCTGTGGAAAAAGTCAAAATACCTTTTTACAAACTAATCATCTGATTTTATTCTTGCCTGAAAATGTTATTATTTTATTCATCGTAGTCAGTTCCTCTACAGTTATTCTAAACTTATGCAAAGACCAAGAGGGTTATGTGACATTTCATTATTATTTGAAGTAATCTAAAATAACCTACAAATGACTTACAAATCAGGCGGAGACTGTTGAATTGTTGTGGCAGACTTTAGTCTCATGCCTTGATATGCACTGCAACTAAGCTGTAACGGTCACCTATCACTAAAGCTGCCATATCTCAGTTAATATTTGTTTAATTTATAACAATTTGGTGTCATTTGATTTGCAATTACATTACCTCAAAAAATGTTATTCTTGTAAATTCTCTGTTAAATCAACGGTTCACGAGTTATTTGAGAAAGAAAATTTTAAATGGCCGCCATTTTGTTTTATGAATTTGAGAAATTGTCATAATTTTTTCGTAGCTTTGTCTATTTGCCATAAATGTTTTTGCAAAGTTTCAATTCCGTACGTTTAACCATTATTTAGAAAAAAATTATAAGTGAAAAAACAAAATGGAGGCTGTGCGAGTAACTAAGGACTTCCGGACAATTTAAATATGATATTTAGATATGTTTCTTACCCAGGAACAATGCCCTAGAGTATTGGTAGGGAATTCTGAAACACCCTGTATAGAAAAATATAGAAAATAAATACACATATATACCTGATAAATGTTTGAACTAGTGCAGAATTTCCACATAGGAAAAACCCCGCGCGTGGGAATTTAATCGAATTTTGAACATTAAAAAAGATTACATATAACTTAAAAAAAGGTAATTTGTAAAGAAATTAAATTTGGAGACTCCTGCCTAAACTGCGATAAAGAAAAAAATGTAATGCATAGTGATAAAAAGAAAGTGTTTTATATTTAATAGTTCCTAATAAGTTTCCTAATAATTTATTACTTGATTTATTAATTATTATTTTATTAATTTATTGTTAGTCAAAAGTTTAACGAAAATTAAATGTATTTATACAATCCATGATCTATGTACGGCAAAACAGTTTTGAAAGGACTATTTATACTGAATTCTCCCTTGCCCCAATAAAACAATTAACAAATTACACAAATCATTATTACCAAAATTGTTAACATAATTAAAAAAACGTAAAACAAATCCTAAACCTAGAACTAGCTAGGGTATAAATTATGAATACTTTATTGATAAAATTATATTGAGAAGTGTTTTTGTACTGAATGAAAGTCGAACTTTTAGTGAAGATAGGGACGTATTTTCATGCAGAAAGTAATGGAGTTGCAGACTTCAATATGAGATCAGAATAACAGTGAATACCCTATTAGTTTTAAGTTAGTCTGCTAGCTAACATCAACATGAATATAAAAGTGATGCATATTTGATATTTTATTTTCGTATGTAACTTTACATATTTCATATTTTTAAGCTATCGGTTATAGTATTGGTTTAAATGTTTACTTTTAAAATGGACAACTAAACCGCCATACTACTTACAGTTAACATTACAGATTTGATGAAATGTTATTAAGATACTTATTAACATGACAAAATTAATTATATTAGACCAGAAAATATAAATAATCATTAAAATTCTTTATACGTCAAAATAACAGTTTAATATAGTATGATTTCGATGTGGGTTTAAAATCATTGATCAATGTAAACAAATTAATTTTTTTTTATATTATATCACTTATACGTCACATATTCTCATTATCAATAATCAATGCTTAAACAATTTAGTGTTAAAAGCTACAAATACAGCTGATTATTACCGGTAGGTGATTCATTGAAAACGGAAAGAAAAATGCGACTAATATCGCGTAAATAGTGAGTTTTAAATGCTAGTTACTTACTTTTCAAGGGTCGGCGAACAATTCCAATCATTGAAAAACGTTGTCCGGAACGTAGAGAATAAATTAAATAAGTTTCATTGTTATCAGTTCTCCCGTTTCTTTCGGAGAAGACGGCGTAAAATACATCCTGAAGCTCTGAAGCGTCACAAACAGACAGACGAAATTTAGATAAGACTTGTTTCGGCTTCTTTAATACACGAAACTTAAAACTAGCTAAAAATTTATAACTCTGATCAATGTACAGACAAAACTCAAATTTTATTTATATAGATTTATTTTCTTGCTCAAAATTTGTGTAATTAGTTATATCTAACTTCACTTGACATTATAGGGTTTTTATATTATTTTTATAACATTTTTAACTAGTAGGCTACTACAGTTTGAGGATTGAAGTTTTCAGATATGTTATTTATTCATCATGCTTATCTGATAACGAAATATCAAAAAACATGTTTGTATTTACTTCCCTGTGGGAAATAGGTTAGATCATGGATATGTCTAAAGGGAATGTTTTCAGTTCATCTAACTAGCTGTTCTTATTCTTTTATATTAAAAATTCAACACAATAGCTCTGGTAGTTTCTATGGAAGCCTGTTACATATTTTCTATCTTAAAAATCACCAACACCCCCTCCCAGTGCTAAGACATTTACAAGTCAAAAGGTTTTTGAATTATTCTTTACAATTTTAAATGTTTAACGAACTAAGATAAAATCAAATTTCAGAGCTTTAATTTAGAGTAAGTTAAGTACGAAAATCATTATTTATCAAGACACACGACAAAACTCTCGTAACTCATAAACTCTCGTAAAGTTCATCTAATTTCATAATCCATACAATAATAAATTATCACATAAATGTGCAGTGATAAGTTATTAAATACATATCTGTAAAAGGCTTTAAAATTGTATTTTATCTGTAAACTACTACAAAAATAATTCCTGAGAATTCTCCAGCTTTAAAATATCAATTTTAGGTATTGAGTAAAAATGTTTGATCAAATATTGATTTGCATAAAAAATAGTTATGATGATTATGTAACTGCTTCTCATCTGAATATTGATAAGTAATATACATTTATATATTTGTTTTAAATAGATCTGATGACATTATTCAGCTTTTAAAACTATTAATGAGTATTAAAATTGTGAATAAAAAGACGCCTTTTGCAAATATACTTTCAAAACATTAATCCTGCAAAAACTAAGACTGTAATCGTTAAAAATGGTTTAATTGTATGTGCATTTCGGTTCGCATAGCTCTATTAAACCCTTTAAAGAAAGTAATGCATACGTGTTAACATTAAACTTGTAACAAATCGCAGTTTAGTGGCAGCCAAGTGTATGAAAGTGCACAAGTACAATAGCTTGCTGCTTTGTCTAAGCTTAATGACCTCAGTGTACTCGTATACAAGAGTGCGTAGAAAAATGTGTTGCTTTCCATTACTCATAACGATTATAGAATTGTTTCATGAAATAACCTTGAAGCATTTTATTAAAGTTATTTGAGTATTACTAAATATAATTTTAATTTTAACAATTTTATGATTTAAAATACCATTTAATATTCAATTTAACCTAGTATCTATGTTACGATATACGTAATAAATTTATCCACAAACAAACTGTAAAAATGTTATTGAATACACTTATCCAAACTCATGAGTAGATGTTTTTATTATAAAACATTACGTTGTTAATTAATTCGCAAACCTCTATGCAAACGTTTTCCCATACATCAACCTCCCACATTGTGGTGTGTGGATAGCAAAAAAGCAAATACGAATTGGTCTAATCATGAGGATGATCTTTGCGGATTAACGTAGTATTCAATGTGCGGACGTTAATACATACAACAGAACACTACACCCACTGACCATCGCCATGGGCGGAGTTATAGGTTACACGTTGTCGGGGGGCAGAGAGTTGGTGTTCTAGTTTTTGTCACAATACAGCTTAAAAATGGAGAAAAAGACTTAAAACTAATATAATACCACAGCAAAAACCCATCAAAATATCTGTGTCCAATAAAAAATTATTGCCCCCCATTAAGAGTCTGCATCAGTGGTAGCCATCTTGAATTTTAGTCCCGTAAGAGCAATGTTAAATTCTGGGGTAACATACCTTCACTTTGGCGTCTGTAGTGGCGTTGATTATCAAAGTATCAATGTAAAACTTTGGAAGTACATTGATGAGATGTGACTCAAGGGCATGACCTTTTAATATGTTCAAAAATTTAACTTGATACAAAAACAAAAATCCAGGAATATTTTACAAAATAAATTATTATTATTTTTTTATTGAGAGCGAAAATAAGAAGCTCTGTAAGGTGGTGCCCTGGAGGACTGTAAGACCTTTAATTTGACACCTCTTCCGTTGATTTATGACAATAGGTCAAGGAGATATAGGCGCCAGAATTTAACATTGCTCTTACGGGACTAAAATCCAAGATGGCTACCACTAATGCAGATTTTTAACTCCGCCCATGACCATAACTCACAACCATCCACAATTCGTGAAATCCAAGTAGCTGAAACAGGACGTCGCCACCGTTCCAGTCTACTATATACTAATTTTGTTATAATACCAATAATCTCATTTCTAGATTTCCACATTCAAGGTTCGCTTAAAATATTAGTGAAAACTAAAGGTGAAAATTGAAAAGGTAAATTGGGCATCATTAACTCCCCACGGCCATACAACAATCAACGCTGTGGAGGCGTAAACAAATAAACAATCCTCTCTGAAAATCCTTTGAAACGAATCAACTTCCGATCTAATAGTTTTGTTTACTTTATTTGTGTACACTTTTGATCTGTTTACCAATATTTAAAGGTTCATTTCGACTATCTTTACGTTTGATTAACTATGAAACATTTTATATCAATTATTTACAATTAAAAAAATAATAAACTGTGTTTAAAGTCAGTAATACTTTTACCCAGTAACTTCACACGTCTATGGTTCGAAAATGAATCACCCTTTACTCATTGTAGCTTTAATTGTTTATTAAAAGGTTTAGTAGGTTAACTTAATCTGCCAAGTGGGATACAAACTGTTGTAGATTCAAGTTTTTGAGACTCATTTTAAGTTAAAAAAAACACTCACAAAATATTCTCTTTTCATTGTAAGGTCGTTGTGTCTTCATACACACTTTGAACACAAGTATATCAAATATTGAACACAATTATTGGATGATAAAGGTTATCTAAACATTTTATTAATTCGCATTCAGTCCAGTGGCAATTACAAAATTTAACTTAAACCTAAGCTAGTGTATAGCCATATTTAATCATAGTAAGATTAAAAAATACTAAATTCGGTTTATTTTAACTGTTCCAAATTCAACTATACCTTCTCATGCACTAATATTATTAGGACATTATCTTTTTTCACATATACCACACAAAACAATTTTAATGCTTCAAATAAAATCAACAACCTGTGTTATTCAGTACTAAAGTTAACCGCACAAAAGTAGTCCGATGAGGTCTTAAACAGCTGTTCCACCCTCTTTCCCAGCAGTGTTGCCATTATTCATTTAGCCTAACAGCTGACGTAGCCATGTGCTGTAATAGAATAGGGCGATTTGGCAACACCGCACTGAGCAGTTTACTCTATCTAAAGCACTATTCTTTGCAGATGTCAAAAAGCTGAAAGATGCTCTGATTCATAATAAGTAGCAACATCTGCTAAGTAGTATTGGGAAGTGAATAACGTAATAGAGACTGGTATTGGGAGAAAAGTTTAAATATACCTTAACAGCAATAGTAATTTCAATCCAGCAGTTTATCTGTAAAAATGAACTCTATTTCTTCTTCTTCTCGAACTGTCAAAATGTAGTGTAAACAAATTGAACCTTAGGATGTTAACATCAGGTCTTTCTTCTTCCCGAACTGTAAAAATTTAGAGTTTTCACAGCTGTTGATATTCAAGTAATGTTATGTTGATATCCTTTGCAAATATTAATATTGAAATATAGGACGTTTACAGGGAGCGTAGCCTGAGGTTATGTTAAGGAAATGAATATGCCTATGTGTTGCATGCGTTTAAGATCTACCTTTGTGTAAAATTTCAAACCGGTCGGTTCGGTATTTTTCACGTCTAGTTTCCACAATAAATGTACAAACAAACTTACATAAACCACCTCTTCTTCATAATATTATAGAATTTAGTGAAAGGTTAGACAGCTTTACATCTCATGCATAGATGATTTCCTTATTCCTTATCTTCAAAGTACAAAGTCAGGTAAAACTTCATAACGTTATTACTTGAGTAAAGACCCCGTTCTAACCGCTGCCCGCATGCTCTTAGTCTCAGTCATCTGTTTGAGATATTCAACAATTAAAGAACCGCTTCGTCTCACTTTATTGTTGTAAACTATAACTACCTGCTTCTTGATTTTAAAATCTTAACAGTATTTTAACTAGAATAAACAGTAGGTTACAAACCCTGGTGTCATTCAATCCTTGTTGAATTTTAAGTTAACTATAGTTTCGTTGTTATGGTCCCAATTTCAAATCCTCTTTGTCAAACGTCCTTGTTTATCCAGCACTGCATTCGTCATTCTTTATAAAATTCACTTAAATTCACACAAACACATACATACACTGAGAAACTTTTCACGTCAGCATGTCAGCATTAGTCAGTAACAAGACTACAAGATCACACCACAATCATCTTACAGTCAATCCTCATTCATACTTGGCTTAAAATACCTACATTGTAGTATGGTTGCTATTTAAATGGTCTAATCTAATCTATTAAAATTACGCATGGCCAGTTATGGGTGAAAACCCTAGTTAAGTTGGACAAAGAGTATTTGTAAATGAGGTCATAACCTTGAAACTATAGTCATCCTAAAACTAATCAAGTATTGAATGAAGACAGGTTTGTAACTTATTTTTATTCTAGTCAATTACTTAATCCTGGAGGTTTATTATGAATAAAGTTTTTTAATTTCATTATTGTGATTTAACACTTGATAAATCTTCTTGTTAGTAACTGAATAAAAGCTAAAATATTTATTCGTCCTGCTCGTTGACCGAATAAATTGGTTTATTGAAGTTTTTATAAATACAGATTTACTAAACTTTATAGCCGATCTGTTGGGGGAACAAATAAACTTATGGATTCTCATAAATTTTGGTATTTATTTTACATAGTAAAATATTTGTTGTTAAAATTAATGGAAGTTAATGTTTTTAATTCTTAAATTAGATAAGCTTACTTCTATTTTATAAATACATTTGTAAAAATTAAAAGTTTAACAATTACAATCAGTTTAAGTTATAGTCAAAACCAACTATAAATATCGGATCTGAAAATGACACTGATAAAATTCTAAAAAGTAGAATAAATCTTTCTTTCTTTTTACAAAAAAAAATCAAACCACATTAAAAATAAAACAACAAAGTGTATGAAGCATAAAATAAAAAATTTACATTTTTGTGTTACGATAAGATACTAAAGCCAGAAATAAAATAACCATACAAATGAATAAAAAATGGCCATTGTACGAGAAATGACTATAGCATACAGATAAGTTTTTAAAAGATTTTAAGGAAATGTATAATAAAATAAAGTACTCATGAAAGGTAGAATAAGCGATGATAACAAACCAGTATGTAAAACGGCTGAACATGACCGGTGGGGACGTATAAAACTGGCCCCTGTTGTATGTAAATATATTTTTATCTCTACTTTTTTGTGGGAATGTAATCCAATCTTTGCAACGATTTTGATCGAGTGCACCAGAACCGTAAAATTTTAAACGATTAATGAAACCTAATTTTTAGATAGTTTCATGTTGCTCTATAATCATATTATTTGTTTTATGATATTATAGTCTTCAATAAAGTCAACTTATTTTTTTATGAGTCTTTATTCAATGTAGTATAAAACTATATCTATTTCATACTAAACAATAGCCTTAAGGGCCGAAACATGTCAAGTTTAAAATAAAAAAGGGTACCATGTTTCAAATGTTTATTATCTTAGAAACAATAAATCAATTATATATTAATTTTAGCAGATTACACTAATTTTAATATTTTTAATTGATAGGAAATTGTATTACCTTTTCTGATTAGATAGTTTTATTACCTTTTTCTTAATTTCTCGTTTGGTGAATCGTCTTTTCAAAAAGTTACATGGCACATTTGAGACGAAAACACATATACAATATTTTACAACATTAAATACTGGTTTTTGACTTAACTATTTTTAACTTCTGTAAGCATAGTTTTAGTTTACAATCCCAACAAAATAATATTTAGTGGTGTAAAATAAATTTCAAGTGTTTTGACGTCTCGAATGTGTCGTGACCGTTTT
The DNA here is from genome assembly GCA_023375725.1 of Nephotettix cincticeps. Lineage (NCBI taxonomy): Eukaryota > Metazoa > Arthropoda > Insecta > Hemiptera > Cicadellidae > Nephotettix > Nephotettix cincticeps. Next base: position 66,733,422 of record CM041785.1, read on the forward strand.
AGAGAGACGACCCACCACACCTTTTCCAATTTTATTTCAGAAAATATCAATTGAATTCCAGAAATAATGAATTTAATTTCAGAAGTTATCAAATGTATTTGAGAATTTGTAAATTGAATAAGAGAAAAATAAACCTCAGCAATGTTCAATTGTATTTGAGAACACTACAGGAGCTGAAACATGAGAATAAGAAATACGCTGAGACACTTCATTGTTAATCATGTATTATTTAAACTACTTTTATTTGACAACTTCTCAAAACCATATCTTTTCTGAAATAAAATGACTAACTATCAAATGAAATTAAACATTCTGAAATTTAAGCTACTTATCTGAACTACAATTTATGATTTCTTAAATTAAAGTTATTAATATAAACTAAAATTTGTACTTTCTGAAATAAAAGTCGAAAAGGCAACCAGGTTTACCTGATGAATTTTGTAATAAAAAGTTAATAAAATTCCCATTTAGGGTAAATACTAGACAAATTAACTATAAATATTATTCCTAATATAAACTTTAAACGCTAAAACCAATTTATTCACTTACAGTTTTCTGGACAGAAGATTTAAACTAGCAAGAGAAAGTTCAATAACAATGAACAAAGGTTTTCCTGAAACGGACAGCTTTTATTGCAACTGTCAACCAATTCCAAAGCACGCAAATAACGTAAAAAAGGACTAATCGAAGGAGAATTCCCTAATCCATATTGCTTTACTGTAGTTTAAATGGTTAATGCTGAATCTATAATCACCTTATTTGTGATTGTTTGTAGGGTCATAAAGAAATTAATTATGTTCGATGAAAAATCCTTCCAACGTCTTCTACAGTTTAATTTAAGTTTATCAATAAATTAAAGAATTAAAAATGAATTGGTAGTTAAGTCAACTAGGGAATTTGCCGTTTAATAGGTAATTTGACTTCTTTCAAATTTTCTCACAGTAGCAAACATGCATTCTCTTTCCCATTTTGATGTAAAGTAGATTAGGTAAACTTTCTAATGTATTAACTGGAATGGTGGCGTCATCCTGTAATCCAGCTACTTGGAGGTCACGAATCGTGAATAGTTGTGAGCGATGTTCGGTGGGTCTTGTGTGGATTAACGTCCGCACTATTGAATACTACGTTAATCCACAAAGACCATCCTCATAATTAGACCAATTCGTTATTCAGAGGCCGTGGTTCAGATTCCACATTAAACTGTAGGTCCCTTAGTTACCATCAGCTGTTGGGCTATTAATTAACAGTCCTGTCTAAGGAACATGTCAGCCTTAGCTTTGACTATACATAATTAATAGACGTGCCATTCTTATGCGCAAGCTGTAGTGGCTTGAGTGGTTCCCGAATCGGCGTGGGGAGTTAGTGCGTGGTTCCCCGTGCAGGAGCGCTGTCGTCTGCTACCCCCCTCCCCCCCTTCGGCCTACCTCCAACCAATCATAAGAGCGAGAGAGGGATGTGCGCCGTGCGCGCGCACTCCTGAGGGCGGGGCCAAGTGAGCTTACAGCCTTCGCCACTAGGAAGCGGCACTACACTCTCGGGCCTTCCGAAATTTTGCCTAACCCATATTGCATTACTGTAGTTTAAATGGTCGAGGCTGAATCTATAACCACCTTATTTGTTATTGTTTGTTGGGTCATAAAGAAATTAATTATGTTCGATAAAAAATCCTCCCAACGTCTTCTACAGTTTAATTTAAGTTTATCAATAAATTAAAGAAGTAAAAATTAATTGGTAGTTAAGCTAGACAACTGGAGAATTTGCCGTTTAATAGGCTCATGGTAAAAATGACTTCTTTCAAATGTTCTCACAGTAGCAATATTCCTGCATATTCTTTTCCATTTTATTGTAAATTAGATTAAGTAAACTTTTTAATGTATTTACTGGAATGGTGGCGTCATCCTGTAATCCAGCTACTTGGAGGTCACGAATCGTGAATAGTTGTGAGCGATGTTCGGTGGGTCTTGTGTGGATTAACGTCCGCACTATTGAATACTACGTTAATCCGCAAAGACCATCCTCATGGTTAGACCAATTCGTTATTCAGAGGCCGTGGTTCAGATTCCACATTAAACTGTAGGTCTCTTAGTTACCATCAGCTGTTGGGCTATTAATTAACAGTCCTGTCTAAGGAACATGTCAGCCTTAGTCAGTAACAAGACTACAAGATCGTACTACAATTGTTTTACATTCAATCTTCATTCATACTTGGCTTAAAATGGTATTTTGGCTTTAAAATGGAACATTACCTTGTGGAATGGTCGCCATTTTAAATAATCTAATCTAATCAGATATTGATCAAACTTGTCATATATTACTAGTGTCATTTTATTGATTTAGAAATTCACTGAGTAAGCCCGTCTGCTCTGACGGAGGTAGCTATAATTATGATTTTACAAGTGTTTGAACCTAGAAAATTTGATTATGATATATGGTCTTGTACAACAAATGTAACATTATATGGTGGCTATCTCTGAGCATATTTTATTGAACCTAATCACTATCTGTAAACTATTCCCCAGTTTTACATCAATTTTGGGTAAACGTCGAGTTAAACCGAAGATTACAGGGAAGTTAGCGAACAACGAACCAGCGGCCTTTGATTCCCTTTGTTATCTAGCTTAATTTGACTTTGCATTTTAGTCAATTTATAACTAAAGTTAAATGCTAACATTTTTGTATTTAATGAGTTTTTTTAGCATACGTTATTTATATTTTTATATTATTCTATTTAAAATCTCTGTTTTATTATATAACAAATAAATTAAATTGAAGTACAATTTTTTCCTGATGGTTGTTTTTATGCTATCGAAGAATAATAAAAGGTCTTAGAATTACCTACCCAAACAGTCTGAAGGAGGAATATCCTATATTTTCATTTTATTAACAAGGGTTTATCTAATTATACAGCATATAGAAAGGTCACAACACACAACCAGTATATATAAGTATTTGTACAGTAAGAGAACTCATCATATTAAAAATACTTTGATATTTTAAAATTAAAATTCAATGTTTTATTTTAAAATAAACCTTGTTGATGAAATGTGTTGCTTTAATGCATATTACACACAACAACAAGAACATCAATGTATGTATCCAGTATTATTTCTATTAAGTGTAATCTTAAAATAATCATTGTACAAAATTTTTAGTTTCGAGATGTATTAAAATGATTTTTTACTAAAAAAGCAAATAAACCGTAGTGGTTTTAATGTAAATTATGTTTATTAAAATATAAAAAGATTGGTGGTTTAAAAATATATTAAATTAGCTTTAGGCTTCACTGTTGTGTTAATGTATTTTCAGAATGCATTAGCTCCTATTAAATAACCTCAAGTTCAACCAACTACTGTATGTTGTTACGTGATATCCACCTGTGCACATGTAATTATATAATGATGAGTTAGAAGCAAATAGTGAGAAATAACTTCGTTAAAGAGAATTTACTACACGAAAATAGATTAAAAAATGAAAAAATATGTTTCTAAATCTATACTTTAATTTATCATAAACTATTAAATATACACTACAAATATGATACTTGATTTTTAGTGGCCTAATTTAGGTTTTCCCAACCCTTTTTACATATACTTCCACAAACAGTTTTTTTTTATGTTTTCAGGGCTTCAAATTGATATTCTGATAGAACTGTTGAAGTTGAGGGGATAAAACTTATTATGTTTATTAACAGTAATACAGTACATTAAAAGGTTCTTTGATTTTTAATTTTATTGGACAATTTAATCTTTTGCAAATTAAATATAAAAAGTAAAATTATAATATTTTTATTATTTTTCAAATACTTTTTTTAACACATTGGTGAATATACATGATTTTTCGTTCACCTAAATACTCTTAAATGGTAAAATTTTACTGAGCAGTTTTTAAATATTATCAGTGTAATAAACATCTTTTTGAAAAATACATTTTTTTAAATCAAAAATCAAAAAAGAAATCAAAACAATTTTCTTCATTGTTAGGTCTCTTGGGATACTTAACCACCAAAGATATTAGAAAATAAAAGAAATTTAAAAAATGTTTTATGTGAAGTATATCATCAGCAATAAAAGATTTGCAGATGAAAACGTAACCATAATTCATTTGCTTCTGAGGATTTTCAGGTACACTAAAAATACTGAATCTTTTCAAAAGTGTTTTAAGAAACAAATAGGATAGTGTACGATAGGATTAGGATAGGATATAGTGTCTTATGGGTTCATTAATATTGTATGTTCTATAGTTGGGGTTTTCTTGATTATAAGTTTTAATTATCTCGGAGGAAGTTGACTTTGTCCTCTTTTCCCTTAGTAGGTTCATCGATAATGCGATGCGAGGCTGCATACTGATGACTACTGAACTATCCTATCGACAATCGAAAACACACGATAGTAACACTTTTATTAAATACCAACCACAAAAATAATGATCACGATCGTCTGCAATAATCCAAAGTTAAGTTAGAAAAACAATACTTTAGAAATTATCCTTGCAAATTTATTTCGACTGGCTACAGCTAAAAAACCCGTTATATGTTTCTTTCCAACAGAAGTCAATGACCATGCAGTAGTTTGAGCTATAGGGAGCTCTAGCCGTATTCACAAGTGTTGTGTATGACACGCTGCGTGTGAACATGTGATGGCCAGCTGACGAGCAGCTTGTAGTGTCATCTAACCGAGGGGAATATCATGTGAGCAATGGCACAGACAGCAGAACAGTTACATGTAGCAAGATATACGTACACACATAGTCATTTAAGTATTATTATATTCTGAAAGAAGCACTGACCAGGCAATGTTTGTGTATAAGGGGCATTTGGACACAGGGAATTAATTGGAGCAGGTCGAAGGGATAGGAAAAATCTGGGTTTCGTCCTACAGCCCTTCAAAGTGTCTATTTTATCGATAAGGATTTTTTGTAGCTGCAGTTAACCTAAATATCTAATTCAGGTTGTTTTTTTTTATTTTACGTGGTAAAATTCTTAAACAATGAATGTGTATTTTTAGGTTAGTTTGACAGAACCATTTTAAAGTATATTTAAATTTATATTGGTTTTTTAAACAAATCTTAATGTTTTAAAATTAATTGTTGGGATTTCAAAAAGTGAAGCGGTAGACCATTTTCATATTTCACTCAGAAAGGTTATAAAAGAAACAAGAGATAACCGTAAACTCGTACACACCTTCTCTATTTGACAACAGTATTATAAATATTTGTTAAAATAACATTTAATGGATCTGACGTGTAAAATTTAATCATCAAAACTCTTTCAATTTGGGGGCATTTGTTCCTTTCCCCAACAGGGTAAAAACAAACTTTTGTTATGTGCGTTCTATCAGGTGACGTAATGTTATCTTGAATACAAAGTTTTAAGTTTAATGGTTAAAAATTTAGGAGGATGTTTAGTTGTTAATAATCCCCATAAGAATCATATTTCCTGTTCAGGAGTAACGTTCTAGCCTAGTAAATCAAAGAATTCTGAAACGAAACCGGCTAACGGAAACTCCTGTCAGAACATGAGCCGGCTCTGATTAGATTATATTAGATTATTCAAATGGAAACCATACCACAAGGTAGGTATTTTAAGCCAAGTATGAATGAGGATTGAGTGTAAAATGATTTTGGTGCGATCTTGCAGTCTTGTTACTGACTAAGGCTGACATGTTCCTTAGACAGGACTGTTAATTAATAGCCCAACAGCCGATGGAAACTAATGGACCTACAGTTTAATCTGGAATCCGAACATTGCCTCTGAATTATGAATTGGTCTAATTATGAGGATGGTCCTTACGGATTAAATTAGTATTCACGTTAATCCACAGAAGACAACACTACACCCACCGACCTTTTTTTACAGCTACCCACAATTCGTGCCCTCCGTGTAGCTGGATTACAGGACGTCGCCACCGTCCCAGTCAAATTATGCTACAGTACTTCGTTGTTTTAAATATATGCACAGGTACTCGGTTTATGGTGATGGGATAGAAAATATGATTAAAGAATTGAACAACGCTCTGTATTTACGACGAAGACTAAATTTAACTGCTGTCTGGAACCATTAGTAGGAGAATAATTATTCAAAATACTAAGTTGATTAGTTTTTGAGCTAGTTTCAAAAATTGATAGGGAATTTTTTTATAAATTGATTTATTATTATTTCAAAGCTCATCACTTTTGAACTATTCGTTTGACAAACATACCCATTATATTTTATAGCTGATTCTGAAAAATTTAAATTTTTTATAATTTTAAGAGAAAAAAACGGGTAAAACCCCTTAAAAGTTTTTGGAGATACGAGCACCTCGAATTTGCACCCGTGTCCTCAATTTTGTGAAACTTGGATGAGCATTGTAGTCTCGAGGTCTGTAGACGGATATCAGTCCGAAAATCACTTTTTGAATTCTCACTGCCTCAAAATCGATTAATCCACTCTTCAAGCATTTAAGAATTCGAACATTTTAACTAGAACAATACTTTCTCGTATAAAATGCATTAAAATTAGAGAACTAACAAAAACTATTAATTTATACCCAAACTATGTATTTAGACCAATTATCCTACGTCACACTCCACATGTAGGTTTGTCAACTACCAAACGTTTGCATTACCAGGATTCTGGCGTACAAATTCGATATTAAGGCTGCCTTTTTTAAAGTAAATTTACACATTTTTCATATTGGATAATTTATTTCAGTATCAAAATATGTTATAATTACATTTCTCAGCTTCTTTGGTCAGAAGCCATCAGTGCCGTGTCTCGCTGGACCAAGCTTCAAGCGATAAAAGTCAACAATAGGCGGTGACGTCATGATGAATCATCTGCTGTGACGTCACTGAAGCTGGTGTTACGTGAAGATTATAAATATTAACTATCCGACACAAAATATACGACCTTGATCATTGATTGTGTGTCTGTTTAAACGTGACTAGACGACAGAAAATTGTGTACAAAATTCAACCTGATTAGTCAAAGATAACACATAGATGCCACTACGGTAAATGAAATAAACGGTACCAATGGACTGGTACATGTTTTCACCCTTAATTTAATCATCTTTAATTTACACTCATCATATACTGTGTATTTAAATTTATTTTGGGACAAAATCAACCAATTTCTTTCCTTGACATCAAGTGAAAATAAGTTAGTAAGAAAAATTATCTTTAAATCTTTTGGAATTACAAATCCCCAATCCCTAGGAAGTACAAAACCTTTTAGTGGGTTTTGTCAACAACTTACAAACAAACCATTAACTAACCATTACACACATAACGTGTTTGGTTTCTTATGTGTGTAATGGTTAGTGAATGGTTTTTTAAACTTTTATGTTTTTAGATTTATACCAGATTATGTGTTAATTTTGTTATGTTTTAAATATTAGTTCACCTGAGGACGGGATCAGATTCCAGATCCCGAAACGTCGTGAAACTTTATTTTACACAAAATCTTGTTGGAAAATGTCCGCAGTAAAAATTTAATAATACTAAATTTTCTTAAAATCTTCCAAGTTGAAGTATTGTTATACTTTTACGAAAAACTGCTGGGCTTATAGGAAGAGGGATTATCTAAATTTATGTTGAATTTTGGTGAGTAACTTTAAGGGTATTAATTTTGATGAAAAAATTACAAACGAACAGAGGTGAATCGAAAAGAAATAGACCCCACGTGATTTTAGGTTTTAGTTATTTTTCCATCTTAAGTAGAAAGGCTTGAAGTTTTTACCTTAAATTTGTACACGCCCTCTATGTCCGTATAAACAGTTAATCAAAATGTGCGTAAATATTGTCTGTTATAAGATAAGTTATTTTATCCGAAGCCTTCGCACTTCAGAGTAACATGACGTGTTTACCATAATGTGACATAATTTCGTTCGCCTTTGAAGTTGAGGTGGGAGAGTCACTTGAATACAAAGCATTTTGAACTCTTTTTAACTCTTTTCCGTTACAACTCGAGACCTTATATTTAATTTAACAACCATGCTGAAATTATCAAAACTAAACTTGTTTAATCAACTTAAATTTTTTATAGGTAGTAAAAAGAGCTCTTAACATATGCTATTTATTTCGGATTTTTGTAGACCTGCCCATTACACTTTTAGATATTTTATTACCTTAAAAGTAATACATTTTTTTAATAAACCCTTCAACGGGGATTAATCCATGAATGATATATTTCATCATTACTTCACTATATATTTGTTATATTTGTTTTCCAATATGAAAACCCATACCGGGCGGCTGACGACTTTTCTCGCAGCACAGTAGGGTCGCACAGCGCGGTAAACGAGTTTACTCGCGATCAATCATTTTGCCACATTTACTGCGTTGTAGTTCGCAAAAAACCCGGTAGAGTGCATGGTTATGTTGCTTTAGCCTCTATGCACTCACAATACCAATATGGTGGCTTTGTTGAAATTTAGTGACTGAAATTAGTTGCTAGGCGTCTTTGGCTCATATTCGTGCGCTCCTGTACTGCTTTTAACGAGAAAACTCACGAGTCATTAAGGACAGCAGTTTTCACCTTCGCTAACCTGGTTTGTTGAAATTTTTGCCAATATGTGTTTAAATCTAGTGTATATTGTGGGAATGTTTTATTAATGGGAAAACATGTTTCATTGTGGGAATGTGATTTATTAACTAATTATTATTAACTGAAATGGCTCATCCAGACGCAAAAAATACTTATTTAATACCTAAAAATAGTCTTAAAATCTTTAATAATTAAAAATAAAGCAAATTTCTGTTTTATAATCTATTTAAGCTAGGTAGCTCCCGAAAAAAACTTTGGTGAAATAACATTTTGTTTTTTTACACTAAATGAGCAGGACCGTGATTTTCAGTAGTGCTTTAAAGGTTAATATAATGTTTATCAGAAAACTTTCTTGGTAGTGTTAACGAATTCAGTTTGACGATAATATTGTCTATTAAATGATTATAAATTATATAAAAATAGGGCATAACTTAAGACAAAGAAATATTCATCAAATGTATAAACTCTTTCCGGCAACTAATTCTGAATCTTACAGGTTTGACACATTCCTTTGTTTATAAACGTTTGGAGAAGCACGAGCTTCACGCGACTTGACAATAAGTAGAATGTATTGAATAATACATAAGCTTAGAGACACTGTAGTTTTGTAAATATTCAGCAAAGCTACTTGTCTTGCAGAAACTCAGCCTCTCTCAACACTGAAACTAAACCTGTAGCGAGCTTGATATTGTAAACGTTCTATCAATCGATTCTGGTTCCTTGAATATAACTTCTAAGCTTAAATATATATGTATAAAAAATAAGAACACTTCGTATAACAGTAGTGTTTTATTAATAAAAGACTAACTAAACTTATATAAACCAAACTTATAATGTGTGGACTGAACTGTGTTTTACAAAAAAAATACTAGAGTAAACCACACGAAAATGGACCGATAAGGTCTTGGACAGCTGTTTACCCCCTCACCCCTCTTGCACAACAGTGTTGCCATTTTTCATTTAGCCTATCAGCTGACGTAACCATATGCTATAATAGAATAGGGCGATTTGGCAATACCGAACTGACTCTCATCGGCCCATTTTCGTGCGGTTTACTTTAGTCACATGTTTAAAATCATGTGTTCTATTCTATATTGTGGAAAGTAGTAAATAAAATTTACTGGAAAATTGCGGTTCTTAAATTTTGTGCAGGAATGTTCTTTATTTTAATAACCATTACTTTAAGTTTGATGACGATTTAATACGTTTAATAAAATGAAATTTAATCCAGGACAGTTGATTGTCATTTAGCAATTCCCAAAACTCGATTCGTGCTGTCCTCACTTTAAAACTATTTGTTTTATCAATTTGGCTTCCTGCATACAATATGTAACGTATGATAAATTATAAAGCTTGACAAATGCAACGTTACCTTCTCTTTTAAATGATTATGCTTTGTAACTTCTAAGAACCAGTTTCCTGTAAAATGGTATAGCTACAAAAGCGTACTCAATTTTACTATATTTATTATTTAATGTTTTTCGTCTTTAGAAATTACCTTTAAGTATCATTGCGATAGATTTGTCGAACATAATATTGTTAGGAAATAACCCATCTTCCAAAGTTGCTCAGCATCTTAAGCATCTTCTTCACCTTTTTTTAGAAAGGAAGTTGTGCAGTAGCCTCCTGTCAGCTGATTAGATTTTAAGAGGAAACATGTTTTATTTGTCCCTCGCTTCAGATGCCGGTATCCATCAGATTTTCTTGAAACATGAAAAAATATAGTTGAATAGTTATATTAGAGCCCTCGTACTTCAAAAATTAAAATTAAACAATTGGTTTTCAGCGATGTTAAAAGTAACTGATTCCTAGTTACTTTCAAGATTTATTTGTATTTACTCAATTGATTTTTCTGATATATCAGATATGAGGGCCATAGAACTAACATTTATCTGTAAGACGAAAAGGTATTAACATTACATCTTTACTCATTTCATCCGGAGAAAGGGTCTGCCAAAGCATGTTTCTCGTGTTTCTATAGGAGTAAAGATGACTCATAAAGAAAAATGTTTTGTTCTTAATGAAAAATATGTTAGATCATGGATATTTATCACTAACTAAATATGTCACTGTTTCAAATTTTAGTCACGCAAACTTCCTTCACCCTCTCCCAGAGGTAATACATATCCACGTCAAAAAACCTTGTTTTTATGAGTCTCTAAAAGGTAACTTGGCAACAAAAATCCAAAGCAAACAGCTTGACAGCTGATAGAATTAGAATTTAAGGCTTTATTTCGTGTTGTTTTGAAATGGGTAATTTATCTCTGCGTGTAATGTGTTAAAAACAAAATTTGTGAACTTAATAATCACTCCAATATTGTTAAAAATTGGCGTATCTAAACTGCTAGGCGTTGGACTGTAGTCAGTCTGATATGCTTATATCTAAGGTGTTTACTATTGCCACATCAAGACCACGAAATGAATATATAAATATCTTTGAATAATATTATGTGTTTATTCCTCTTTGGTAAATAGCTTAGAACATGAATCATGCTAAATATAATTTGTCTAGTTTCTCTAAACAGCTGGCCTTAATACCATATTATGACGTCACTTCTGCTGCAATTTTCACGTAGCCTAAATTACTAACACCCGCATAACCTATATCCGTGTCAATATGTATAGGCGTCATGTCTGTTTTATAGTTACTAAGTTTATTCAGTATTTTTACTTAATACGATGTCAAACTATATTTTTTTAAACAAAATTAATTCGAAGTAGTTAGAATATTACGTTAAAACCTTATCAAAAGCTACCACTACCTGCGTGCGGAGTGAGTTTTCGTCAAATCTGATTATCGCCCTTCAACACTGAGCACACAACCTAACTAACACTAACCACGTATCTGGCAACAAGCAGCTCAGAAAGGGTTCCAATTAAAACTTGCAGAGACCCATGATTGAAACTGTCGAATACAAGTGCAACTGGCTATTCATTATCGTGCTGTTTGGAAATAGGAGTTCATGCTTTCATTTGTTACTTTTGAGTTTCAATGGGGTAATTAACTTTACAATACATCCACCAAGTATATTGGTAGTTATTATGTAAAAACCCCCTTCCGCATCAAAGGTATTGAAACTAACATACCAATGTATTCACCACGAATAATTACATTACCTTATTTACGTTTCTGAAATACTGACATACCCATGTAGGTATTTTAAACCAAGTATGAATGAGAAATGAGTGTAAGATGATTGTAGTGCGATATTTTAGTCCTGTCACTGACTAAGACTGACATATTACTAGGACAGAACTGTTAATTAATTGCCTAACAGTCAATGGCATATCTAAGGGACTACAGTTTAACGTAGAGTCCGAACCACTTCCTCTGAATTACGAACTGATCTAATTATGACGATGGCATGGACGTAGTATTCAATAGCGTGGACGTTAATTAACACCAGATTACATCCCATCCTTTGAAAAGTAATCCTTTTCCACCCTAGGGAGTCATCACATGTTCGTTATTAAAACGTAGACGAGATTAAATTACATGCATGTCAATTGTAGGTTATCGATAGCATCAAAAGCGATAATCGATTATTCATTGTTGAGATAACATGAACACAAGTGACAGACTATCAGCTGAATGTTTACAACTGCAAAATCACGATGAGAGAAACTCAATTAGAAGGAAAATGTTTGGTTTGTACAGAAGTTAGCTTAATATTTTATGCATTCTGGTGAAAACTCCAGTTCATAACAAGTTTCTAAAGTGTTTTTATTAGTCCCTGAAATTACAACAGTAAACGCGTTAAGTATCCCTTTTGACTCTTGTAATGAAGTTTACCATTACGTAATTAATATTAACAAATTAATTTCTAGTTGTTATATTACTGCATACTCTGGTGGATAGCACCACTTTTATATAGTATGAAACCGATTCAGTTGACGGAAGATCTAGCAGGCCGTGTCATGGTCTTCATGTCTTTGAAATTGCAGGTCTCTGGTTCTCCTAAAACGACTTCCCGGGGATTGCAGTTTGGGACGCCTCGTGTACTAAAAAATTATATGTTTTAACTTGTACAAAGGCCATATTGTGTTCACAAAATCGTCTCATACTCAGTCTTGATATTTAATCTATATTATAGCATCAACGTGTCAAATAGGGTAGCTGAAATGCTGACATACCCAGGTAGGTATTTTAAACCAAGTATGAATGAGAAATGAGTGTAAGATGATTGTAGTGCGATATTTTAGTCCTGTCACTGACTAAGACTGACATATTACTAGGACAGAACTGTTAATTAATTGCCTAACAGTCAATGGCATATCTAAGGGACTACAGTTTAACGTAGAGTCCGAACCACATCCTCTGAATTACGAACTGATATAATTATGACGATGGCATGGACGTAGTATTCAATAGCGCGGACGTTAATTCACACCAGATTACATCCCATCCTTTGGAAAGTAATCCTTTTCCACCCTAGGGAGGAAAAGATTCAACTGATTTCAAAGTCATCACATGTTCGTTATTAAAACGTAGACGAGATTAAATTACATGCATGTCAACTGTAGGTTATCGATAGCATCAAAAGCGATAATCGATTATTCATTGTTGAGATAACATGAAAGCAAGTGACGGACTTTCAGCTGATTGTTTACAACTGCAAAATCACAATGAGAGAAACTCTATCATAAGAAAAATGTTTGGTTTGTACAGAAGTTAGCTTGATATTTTATGCAGTCTGGCGAAAACTCCAGTTCATAACAAGTTTCTGAAGCATTTTTATTAGTCCCTGAAATTACAACAGTAAACGCGTTAAGTATCCCTTTTGACTCTTGTAATGAAGTTTACCATTACGTAATTAATATTAACAAATTAATTTCTAGTTGTTATATTACTGCATACTCTGGTGGATAGCACCACTTTTATATAGTATGAAACCGATTCAGTTGACGGAAGATCTAGCAGGCCGTGTCATGATCGTCATGCCTTTGAAATTGCAGGTCTCTCGCTTTCCTAAAACGACATCCCGGGGATTGCAGTTCGGGACGCCTCGTCTACTAAAAAATTATATGTTTTAACTTGTACAAAGGCCATATTGTGTTCACAAAATCGTCTCATACTCAGTCTTAATAGTTAATCTATATTATAGCATCAACGTGTCAAATAGGGTAGCCTAAATATAGCAAATTTTCACACCATCAAAGCTGGCTAGGTTTTTGGCCTGTGAGGTGACGTCAGACTCTTGGAAAAACCCCTACGCGTTCCATTTTCCATTCACAATTACCAGTACACCAAACAGTTCCCACGTTTATAACAATTTAAATATACTAATTATACCAATACATAATTTAAATAGTGATTTAATTGAACGAATAGATCAGTGGTGCTGTACTTACCTCTTAAACCAAAGGTTGGTGGTTGTAAAAGGACCCAGCCACCATTTTTTAACTACTAGGATGTTCATGAAATATCAAGGAATTATTTTATGAAGTTTTGGAAGTAAAACCTTATAGCTTGGACCGTTATCTATCTAATTTGTTTTTATTACTATCCTTATTTTATAAGATCTCTGCGCTAACATCAATTTTTTTAATTGGAGAAGAAGATTTCAGTATTATAGCCTTGCTATAATCCTGAAATATCAGTCTTTGTTTTTTGGTAAAGTCTAATATAATAATTTACCAAATAATTCTATAAAATTAACAATTCTAGAGGTTTAAGTAAACCTAAAAATTCTACGATGAAAGAGTAAGACGTATCGCGCATCTTAAAACACAAGTTCTTACAAACCCACGTCAGAAGGAACGGAAATGGAGATTGATTTATCCTAACGCAATGGTAAAGGTAGAGTTCGTGCATCGTGAGCTAAGGTAAAAATGTTTGAAATAATTCATGGAATAAAAGGTATTAGTGAGCTGACACTTTCCCCTTTAGTAATTTAAAAACAACAATCTTTAATAAGACTATAATACTCTTCATAGTTTATTTAAATATCATTAATAATTAATTATTTCAAAAGCAGTCATCCATTTCAGAAATGTAACAAGAAAAACAAAAGTTAAATTGATTGTTAGAATTTTATAGAGGGGACACCAAACTTGTTTACACTGCATGGTTGGGAAATAAGGAATAAATTGTATTTAATATTCTCCCTTAGAATATCATTTGGTGCTCTCAGACAACGTACTGCATTTATCACAGACTGTAAATTCAACTTTCCACTTGAACTGTTAGTCGTAGACAAATAATTCACAGTACTAATTTATTTGGTTTTAAGCTGGTTTTAACGGTGGTGGTCAAAACCTTCTGTCCTTAAAATCCTACCTTTATTGTTTTCACGGAAAACTAAAAACAAATATTTTTTACATATAAAGGTTTATAGCTTTTGAACCGTCATTTATACAGACATACGGGTGGTTTCATATTATTAAGTACTCTATGCACTATGAAATAGTAAATTTTAATCAAAATCGTTAAAGCAGGTTATAAGAAATGTGGTTTTTCACGTTTATAAAGGTTTTTAGGAGGTGTACTACCCAATATAAAATATTGAAAAAAATTCCTGTGGATACTGTAAAAATATATGCATATGAGTTTTTGGAATTATTTTTGTTTATTTAGAATATTATACATCAGTAGCCAACCTTTCAACGTAAAAAAACATGAAACGATGTTGAAACATTGAGTCTGAATCCGAAAATGCCTATCCCTTGATATAACAGTTAAGGTTACAATACGAGCAAATGAGTTTTGCCTCCTTTAGTAATAAAGTAAATATAGCTAAAACTAAATATAACTATACAATATAACTATATAACTAAATATAAAGTAAAAAAGTATATAGTAAATACGAGAGAAAATCCAACAAAGTCTTAATTTTAAAGCCTTTAAAACAGACATATTTTTTAATATTTAATTTTCTTTCCTGAATTCCTAATTTTTAACCTAAAAAACTTCATTATTGATTTGACATGTACTTGAACTGCTAAGACAAATAGGTGTTTTTTATTGAGCTGGAACATATATAAGTTCCAGCTCAAAATTGGTTGCAATAAAACACGCTCATAAAGCATGCGTCGTTATGGCACGTTAGGTGTTCTCTACCACATGACTATGTTCATGTAAATTAGATCACCTGTTCTAAGTTTATCAGCTGATTGATCAATACGTTGTTGATATATGACAGTTTACTACTAAATTGTTTCCTTGTCATGTATCTGTTTCTCATTGTTTATAAGTGGGCCAATTTTGTTACTAATTGTATTTATAACAATTTTTTTCCAATATAGAAAAAAACCACCTATTAAAAAATATATAGTAATTTTAATGGCTAATTTTTGTGTAACAGAGTATATTGCAATATGCCCTTTTTCTGGATCCGCATTTGGAAATGAAAATGAAGCGATAAGATTGTATGATGACTTTTACCCCAATAGAATACCCTGCTAAAAGTAGCCATTTATGAATAAATTTGAAAAATGACCACCCAAACTCATCAGCAATATCCTGTATAATATACATAATATATTATATTAAGGGACGGTGGCGACGTCCTGTAATCCAGCTACTTGGAGGTCACGAATTGTGGATAGTTATGAGCGATGGTCGGCGGGTGTTGTGTTCTCTTGTGTGGATGAACGTCCGCACTATTGAATACTACGTTAATCCGCAAATACCATCCTCATAATTAGACCAATTCGTAATTCAGAGACCGTGGTTCGGATTCCACATTAAACTGTAGGTCCCTTAGTTGCCATCGGCTGTTGGGCTATTAATTAACAGTCCTGTCTAAGGAACATGTCAGCCTTAGTCAGTAACAAGACTACAAGATCGCGCCACACTCATCCCACAATCATTTGTCATTCGTACTTGGCTTAAAATACCTACCTGGGTAGGTCGTCATATCAAATGGTAATCTAATCTAATCTATATTATAATAATTAGGTTTACAGGCAATATAATACAATACTTTTTGAAAAAAGGAATGTGAAAAATAGTGCGTATTGGTTGTAAAAAGTTGGAATCGGTCTTGAAAGAGAGAAATGATCTCGTTGTTATTCAACAATCTAGACTTTTGAGATTCAAGCGAAGCGACGCCATATTCAAAGGGATTTGCTGAGGCGATCCTTCTCACGCTATGTAAATACATTTCTTTTCACTCAATTGTAGCAACTAAGACACTTATACATCTGGATCTGTATGAAAAAATTCTCATAGAGATTTTCAAACATAAAATAAGCAAAATTCAGAATTACAAATGGCAATAATAATCCAAACGGACGTTATAAATTTATGCTTTAAACATTTAGATGTTATAAGGTATGGTGAAAAAATACTTTCTGCTTACCTTAGTGTATGGTTATCCATGGAAAGTATTAATTGCATTACCTAGAACAAGATAAAGAACTATAATATCAAAAACATGTCATGAATAGGTCTTCAGTTTAATAATGTAGTTAAGTTATAGTGTTATAGTTAAGTTATGTACTTTGTGCTAGATGTTTTGATAAAGAAATTTTTAATTAGATCCACACGTTATACCATCACGATAAGCTACTGTTTCTAGTAAATCTGCTGTAACTGAGAACAATTGATAACCAGATGGCCGGTAGAGAGTCAGAGTTGAACTTTAAAATCACTAGGAAGAGAACGGTTTTTAACTTTTTTCCCTACAAGTGTTCTACGAACATACTTACAGCTTTCTATATTCAATATCAAAGAACTACTACGTATACACAAACGAACGGAATAATAAATACCAACAACACAGCAGAACTGGTATTCAATCGTGAATACATAAATTTATAGACAACTAGCTGACCCGGCGAACTTCGTAACGCCTGACAGTAAATACATGTTAACTTTAAGATTGGCAATGTTCTGAAGTCAAATAGCATTACGGCTTCATTGTGAAAGATAATATATTCTGGGTCGCGGCATAGTGAATAACAATACTGAAACGATAAGACATAATAATAACATTCCCATGAAACAAATAAATCTGAGTGGATTAATTCACAAATTTCAAATCCAATCCAAACCCAAACCAAACCTAACTGCAATACGGCTTTTATAGGAAAGATATACAACATCTTACAATAAACGTAATATGTATAAACATTGTAATTATTTGTTATTTGTCCAACATATAAACACGTGATTTTAATCAGACAGAAAAAAATATAAATACGTAATCCCCCAAAACCGTAAACTATTAACGTGACGAATAAAGCTGTTCATTTTTACGGCACAAATTTACTTCATAGTTTTACATTAATGAATGATTCAGATGGCATTGGATGGTAAAGCATATTGCTAATTGAAAGTAAACCAACTGTAGCTAAGCTGTATCTTAGCTGTAGCTAAGAAATCAAATGTTTCCATTGTAGACAGTTTGTAAACAAACTTGCTCTCCATAAGGTTAACATTAGAAATTTAAAACGCCATAAAATAGAAACTAACGGAGTTTTTGAAAATATTTTTTCACTAAAACTTTCCCGGATACATATAGAGCAACTTCCTAAAATTTCATGGCGATCGTATGAGTAGTTTGGTAACGCATAAAGGACATACATACATATGTCCTCATACATACATACATTCAATTTTATGTATACAGATTAAATGTAGATAAATAACAGAATGGTTTACGAGAAAACTAAAAGGTCTATTGAATATAAACTTCACCCCTTAATATCTTAAGCTTTTGCCTTCACTATTTATTTCGTGTCAATAATACAAAATATACTGGTGCCAAATGGAAGATTGTAGAAAGAATTTTTGTATTTACTTTCCCACGGGGAATAGGTTATATCATGGACGTGTCTAAGGGGAATGTTTTCAGTTCATCTAAACAACTGTTCTTATTCTTATATAGTACAAAATCAATACAATATCACTGGTAGTTTCTATGGAAACGAGATCCAAATACTTCCGCTGAACTTTTTATTGCGTCTCAAACATCTGCTAAACCCCCCCCCCCCGACCTTAGACTTATCAATGTCCAAAAGCAACAACAACCACGGAGGCCTGGGGGCTCATTTTACGGCTTAAGTTAAAATGTAAACATATTAAGAGTGAGAAATATTATTTAATTTGTTCCAGTTTATGAGGAGCTCTAATACATCCATGCAACACGATAGTTTAATAGCTTGGAGCTGATAAACTATCGGATTGCACGGAGATTACTGCTTCTACAGAGAGGTTAATACTATTGAATAATTTAACACCAGCTGTTCGCCCGTTGCAGCAACAGGCTTAGTGGGAAGTTGGTGTTGTTGCTCATGTTGAATTTAATTCCAACTTAGGATGGAAGTTAAAGTTTTGGTTGGAGTTGGTTTAAAAATTCAAAAGGTTCATAAAGTTTAAAATACTGGTTGTATTTCTATTCAATTATAATGTTGTTTAACTTGAGGTTATATTTAAGATGGCTTAGGTAGCAATAAGGTTCATTTTTCTGTATCGCAATTTGTAGGTATTTGTGTTCTTATATCACGTGTTCTACGCGTCTGTGTTTATAACTAAACACAGACATTGGAAAAGTCAAATAAAAGATATTGAATAATTCATTAACAGCCAATGCTATATTAAATTTTAAAGATTCTTTGGATTTCTTATGTTTTTAGAAAAGTAGAAGTTAAAGGTGTGTTTACTGTTTTAAAGTTTAAAGTTTAAATGAATAATACAACAGTCAGTTCCATTTATTAAATGATATAAATAATTCTATGTTGCTGCCACGAAGTTTGTTATTCTTCCTAGAACCCTGATTTTTGTGAACAAAAAAGTTAATTTATTACTTGAGTTGTAAACTTTACGCACGAGATGTGGATTGAATTGTAAAAAACTTTAAATAGCTTTTCAATCGAATCTGCTTTGGCTAACATCTCTTTACTATTTTCTACAAAGAAAAATGGAAACAACATTAAAAGTACTATAACGTAATATAATTTCGGAATTTGTTAGGTTCTTTAATATAATTTTTAATCCTTCGGCATGTTATGTACCATTTATTCGGAATATAAATTAAAAATACCCCCGTCGCAGCAGACCTGCGTACTCATAGAATTGTCAAATCAATAATATGGCAATAATAATACAAGTATGTGACAAGATTGATCCATCAATAATAGTTGATAAATTAGAGTATTTGCCTATTCCCCGTAACATTAACATAGGAAAGAGTATGCAGGTTTGCTGCTGTGAGGAACACTTAAACTCTGATTTTTAGCATAAACGTATGGATCCCAAACATAAAGCTAAATACAAAGTTTCATTCAAAACTATTGGTTAGTAAGGGAAATATTAATTTCTTCCTTATCCTCCATAAGATTAGCATTGGAGCTCCTAAATACAATGTACTGTGTTTATTTTTTTTATCTCGGTAACCTTTGGAGATAGAGCAAAACCGTTAGAGGAGCTAAATTTTGTAGTTTTTTTCTACATGGGAAAAATGCAAAAAAAAACATTTTTGAAGTACGAACCCCCCCCCCAAACTACCTGTTCCGATATGTCTGGATTACGAACTCGTCCGAGCAAGTGTAAAGAAAACGTCTCTACCCAATTTGGTCTCAATCGGACCATTTAACCATTTTTTAGCTTGTAAGCTAAGTACATAAATTAAGGCTAGTTATCCATTTCAAGCATAACCCCGAGTATAAAACACACATTCCTGTTTTGAAAACTTTAAAACTTCCTCTTTAGACGTATCCACTATCTAAGCCATTTCCCACAAGGAAGTAAATACAGCTTTTGTACAGGAAAATTAATCAGGTTGAAATTTATGTCAGAAATTGAATACTGATTAACATATACCTTGATGAAGGTTAGACAATGGCAGGCCTGCGGCCATCGGCTGATAACAATAAGGCCATACAATGGGCTGCCTGTGGCTGGCAGGCTGTGAGAATGGCAAATGAGGAGGAATGTGCAGCTATTGCTATCGTAATCGATTTTTACTTGTAGTATGAAACTTATTATTCTTTATTTTACAAAAAAGTATAGTTAAAACAGCTGATCTAACATATGTGTTGATCTAAGTCAATTTACTAAATTTTTGTTCTTAAAGATTCAATTTTATTCTCGATTTTATTGTTTGAATTCTATTCAAAAACGTTTTAAGAAGTAAATAAAATATAATTTTATTTTAACATAAATTAAAAAATATTGAAAATGAACCTCTATTTCGTTTTAGAAAATCAAGTCGTTTAATAAATTACACAAATAACAGGAGAAACATAATTTAAAAAGTAATTGTTTAGGTGAGTTAAGCTTTAGTTTGATTAAACATATTAAGAGAAACATAAAATATTTTCCTTTAGTGAAAATACACAAAAGTAATTTAGTATTTTCACCGATATTCCAGTCAAAATGTAGTCATATTTAGTTTAAACGATTTGAATATGCAACTTTGAAATTATCTAAACTCAATTTTTTTCGTCTTGGTAAATTTTACGTTTCTGCATACGTACAATGAAATATATATACATAAAATTTGGAAATTTTAAGTAATGGTTAAAATACTACGGTTCATTAAACAAAGTACCAAATAGTTAAAAAGGGTTTAAAAATAAATCCATTGTCTATTTTTTTGTTTTCCATGAGTTGAATTTTTTTAATATGAGGATGTATAATTTACTGATGAATATTTTCGTGCACTATCATGAAAGAGGATTTTGAATGTAAAGAATTGTATTTCTTTTGTTTTTGATAAATAACAGCTGATTTTTTGTCGAAATCATTAAATAAGCACTAAAGGTGCTTTGGGTCCAGAATCAAACCCTCAGTAAATAAAAATACATAAATAGAAACTCTATTATGGCATGATTAATACGAGAATGATCTTTTGAATATGTTTATTATCTATTTAAATGAATATACAGTAGTCGCTGAACTCGGGGAACGTATATCGTGCTTGAGGATATTTAGAGAAGAGCTTGGAACACCTCTAACAACATTTCTCTACCAAATTTCGACGATGATATTCTAGAGTAACCACCAGTTGGCTGATATACCTCGAGCAATCTAAAATTCAGATACCCAAGCAATTCAAATCTGGGTAAGATTTTAGCCCAGAATACATTTTCATAACAATGTCATTTGTGTTTTCATAGTACAATCCAATGTGAATTGTATCTTGTAATCATTTATATGTATAGTTTAATTACACATAGCTTTAAACAAAAGAAAATAATGTTTCAAAAGAATAAATATTAGGTTACCAGAGTCTTTTTGAGCCTCCACAGATTGCACAATTTGGCGAATATAGTTCGGATCGTAAAATAAATTATCATAAAAAATCCATAACTAGTATTTTTATTTCATAAACAATTTTTTTGTACATAATATCACTAAAAATCCAGGTTTTTTATTAAATCACAATATAAATATTTATTCAATAAAAACGATGTTATAAACAATAAACTTCAGGTCACAGAGGTTGGTACCGATGTCTCACTATCGCTTAAGGAATCAGAGGGAGTGCCAAAGGGTTACTTTTTGGGGTACATTCTATTTATCTTGAAGTTGAATGACGCTCGAAATAAAGACTTTTATTTATTATTATGAATACACTTCTTATATAAGAAATAGATATAGCTTAGAAATAGGATAAAATATCGGACGTACTTTGTGTAATATAACCCCTAAACTAAAACATTTTACTGTTTGCCGGAGAAGACAATGGACCTGTATAGGCGCATTGTGATGTCTTCCAAGTTGTCGGTCCCATAAATGTTGCCATATTTCCGTTTATAATGCTTTTTTGTCTAGAATTTATTCTTATAAAACATCTTTCAAACTTATTTTAACTGACAAAAAACTAGATTTTATTTGTAATATCTAATTTAAGATATTTTTCTACAGCGTTTTAACTGGCACAAATTTTGCTGTATAATAATGTTTTACTTTAATAAATTTAGGTTTCATATTAGGGTATTTTAAGGCTTTATAAACATTTTAAATGAGTTGACTATAAAATACAAAACTGTTTAAAATCGTTTTCCACTCTGGCACGTGTATTTTCAGCAATGCTGGCTTAAAATTGCACTTCGTTAGTTAATGCTAAAAATAGTTAAACAAAAAATAGTAATCAGAATTGTCAGAAAATTTTGATTTCAAAGTATTCAACACTTCAAATTATATTTTTCATTAACATTATAAACTAAATTAATTTATTGTGACAATTAATGTAAAAACTTGATGGATGTTAATTGAATTGAACGGTTTACTGATACTAAATATCTTTTCTATCATTTAAACTAAAGCTGAAATGTACGAATAACGATAAGTGTAAATTAATTTTTTCACTGAAGTGTTTGCCAAACAATTTAGGACACAACTCGCCCGTTATTTGTTTGTTGAAATAATTTCCTACTACATTTTTAGAAAAAATGTACAATGCAAAACAGCAACATACATTTTACATTTTTAAAACTTAAGATTTTTACTCCAATGTTATTTACATCTATTAGTTTTATCTAATCATTTCTTTTTAAATGACAAGAATACAGATAATCTTTTTTATATTTTAAACATTCCTGAATTGATATAGACAAAAAATTTATAGGTTATACTTTTACTTTATTTTTACACTTTTAACTGAAAAGGCAATGTACCCAGTTAGGTATTTTAAACCAAGTATAAGAAATGAGTGTAGGATGATTAAGGTGCAAAAACTGTAGTCTTGTTATTGATTAAAGCTAACGTGTTCCTGTTAATTAAAAGTCCAACAGTCAACGGCAATTCTAAGGGGCCTATAGTTTAACGTGGTGTCCGAACCACTGTCTCTGAAACTGGTTGAACTGGTCTAACTATGAATATGGTCTTTATGGATGAACGTACTATTCAATAGTGCGGACGTTAATCCACACAAGAGAACACTTCACCCACCGACCATCGCTTACAGCTATCCACAATTAGTGACCTCCAAGTAGCTGGATTACAGGACACACTATTTTAGTGCCTATTATACTAATATATAACTATAGTACCTTTGCCCAACAATTAAATTGCAATCGTCGTCTGGTTGCTAGTTTTTAGGATTTAAAATTCAATTTTAAAACTTTTTCAAGTTAAAATTCACACCTTGGTACCTTGGTATCATGATATATATGATAATTGATAGTTTGTACGTTGGTTATGTTTTTTTTAAATTAAAATTTAACTTACTACTCAAATTGTTACATGTTAGATCAGGAAACAATTCCGTTCATCGTGATACAAATTTACATCCACTCATTTTCTCCATACGTAGAGGATGCAGGATTTAAATAATGACGGTGAAATCCACTGCTCACATTATTGCATTGCACGGCTTTACCGAATACCTGCACAGACTTTTCATCTTTGCATTTCATTTATTGCCTTTTGGTAAAACTACCCAGCATTGACAACAATTTTAAGCGTATATGGAACTGATATTGAGCTTAAATATGTATAAATGGGTAGGTAAAGTACAACATAAATAGCTTGTTAAATTTTGAGTATAAATATTAAACATGAAAATTACGTTTATTATATACATGAGTTTGATATACATGAGGTATACATGAGGGTTGGTATGACTGACCTCTCTACCAACCTTTCCAAATATTGTTCCTGGACAATAGACAAGCCAAAACGTGTATCATATTCAAACATTAAAAATTTTTAAATTTACTCAGATGGCCACCTTTATGTTTTTCACATTTAAATATTTATTTTTAGAACGGTTCTTAGTAATGAAATGTAATTTGGAATGTTTCTTTCTCACCCAAAGGCCCCATAATATATTTTTTTCCAATAATCATATTCACATTGGTGACTGTCTAAAAATTAAATACATCAAAATCTCAAAGACCACCCATGAAAAAACAACAGCGATAACATTTGTTTAGAAAATTCAAATTGTATGTATTGACACTTTATTTAACAAAGTAGGTATTTTCATAAATAATAGTTGAAAGTAACTATTAAGAGTATTTTGTGTCTTGCCTATATGAATTGTTATCATGGGAAATCGCTGTTGAACTAGGATTAAAATCAATAGAAGCTTCAAGGCCAAATTTTAATTAAATCATACAAACACATGTCAATGAACTTTGACTATTATTTATTATAATTTTCCAATCATATGTTATAAAGTTAGTCTGCATTTATAAGTGACCTTGAAGCTTCTATCGATTTTACTAGTATTATGGTGAGTCACTTCGATCAGCTGTTTCAAGTTATTACCTTTAAATATCTGATTGATTAATATATTACTAGCGTACCTGGCGCACGAAATCGTGCGTTGTCAAGTAGACAATCTGTCCACCAATAACTATGTTTAGAAACTAAGTTTAGATTTTCCCAATAGATTTTCATTTTGGTTATGTTTTGGTTTTATACAAATAAAAACTGGTGTTTTTTTGCCAGCTGTACATGATGTCTTCATTATCGAAAAAAGAAAGAACCATGTTTAACTATCAGATTTGATTTGTTTATTTTAACCACTTCCTTAAATAAACAGCTGATTTCTCGAACGTCGGTGTTTACCTCCATACTAAGTTTATAGGGAAAATCGCGACTTTGACTCCATTATTTTCCATGTCCACGGTGAATTTTCAAATTTTTTTTAATTGATGGCAAAACTACATGCTAAGACCTTTATAACGACACCTTGGACATGGTGATTGGTAGCACCGCCGCTCCAAAACAATTATCACAAAAATAGGCCTAGTGTATTATATATATATATATATATATATATATATATATATATATATATATATAAGATTTGAATATTACCCCTTCTTTCCTGCTACACTGAAGTTATGAATGCTACTTTTCAATATTTTTTTCATATTCAGTTCACATATTTATCTATAAAAGTATCTAATTTTGATGTAGCAGTGTTTCGATATAAAAATTTTATTTGCTGTGGACAGCAGTGAAAGTTTTGCACTTTTATATTGTCCGTTGGAGAAATAGAACCATAAAGTCTTCCTGCTATTTTTGCATTTCCAACTGCAGCTCCATTAACAAAGGACAAATATACAATCTATATATCACGAATATTGTTTTTAATATGTAAAGACCTTAAAACAAAAAACCATCATATTCCCCAATTTATGCTTAACCACCATACCGATAGCTTTTGCCTATGGGAAATTCCCAAAACTGCATATACCAAACGAAGAATGAATCAAAATGCATGATTTACGCTATATACGACTGTACAGAAAGTAATTATCTGTTATATTCTGAATCTAAGATCAATCACACATCCATACCAAAGCTATTTTTTTTGGCTTATTTAAAGATGATGTATACGTAAATGAAAATTTTAGAAATTGAAGCGATATTACGATTGTTTAAATATGATAATTTTATTTGAAGAAGCATATTAATCAGACTAAAGCAACTATTTAACAAGACAACCTCAATGAAAAGATTTAACTATTTTTTTAAACAAAGTTAATTACTGATGTCGTCTTCTGTGTGTTCACTATCTGAGGAAATCTCATTTCCAGAGGTCAAAGTGTCAGTTTATGTCAAACGACTTGGCTCTTGGTGGACGTCCCTCAACGTTGCAATTTCCGATCTTTCAAAGACGAGTTATAATTTAAACCCTTGTACATTAATTAATTGGCTAAACCTTTGATCCCTTTTTATCGGAAGATATTTTTTACCGACATGTAATTTTATAGGAGTCATTCGTACATTATTAATGGAAATGGTTCCTACCGAAAATTTTTATACACCCAAAAACGTAAGGTTTTTACATGAATCACATCGTTGAAAATTATGTTAACATTTAAATGTTTTTCAAATAATATTTCAAACCCTTCTTAATTTAATTTTATAAACAAAAACTAAGTTAAATGTTCATAGAATATATGTATAGTAATGTGGTAAGAAGACAAAACTTTGACTCTGAACTTTTTTTAACTCTTGGGTAATTTTAGCAGTGTAGAAAACAAAATTAGTTGAAGCCAAATCATTTTTTACGTATTGTACTTCATGGAACCGATAAGGAGCCTCTTAGTATTAATTTACTTTCTAAAATAAAAGTTTTCATCATTTCCAAAATTTCCTTCCAACCTATGAATATACGTGTTCTTGGTGTGACTCAACCAAACCTAAAACCTCAACCTCATTCTAAACACAACACATTAAACATTCAGCATTAGAAATAATTGTCGTTGAAGGATGAATGTTTTTTCTGAAGATTCTGTTGTGGAATGAGGAAAATTTTGGAAAATTGAGTATTTTACAGGGTAAGGGTTTTTCCTTTTTTGTTACATTATATTACGTATATATTTTAATCCTCGCTAACTATAAATAGAATACCCAATTTTAAAACAGCAATTCAGTGTTATTTATATAATATATTATAACATTTATGTTTATTATTTATCATCATTACTTGGTGTCATTTTTATTATTAATATATTATTAAATATTACAACACAATTAATTATTAATTCACAACTAATTATTTTTCAATACTATTATACCCACACAACATTAAAACACTGTTATGGTTCAGGAGAAATTAAATTGTAGTAATTAACACATAGAATGGCGCTTTATTAATATTTAATACTGAATGATCCCAAGTAAATTTGCATTTTCAAAACCAATACTTTACAACAAAAACTTTCACTTTCACTTTGTCTAATCAGGAATCGTCCGTTCAGGGTTGATAACCTTCAGCTTATAACTTGTTTAATCCCTGCGAGGATAAAATTTCCCAACATTCTACAATTAACATATATTATAGTACTGTAAGTAAATTTATTTGAAAAATAAATCTTGTAATCCTGGTATTATACATTACTTACAGAAATAGCTGATCTCTCAATTAGCCATGTGGCTAGAGAGATTAAACAAATAACTGCATTGTAATTCAAATATGTATATGAAAAAATAAATGAATTGAATTGAATTGAAAGTACTCTTTTGACTTGATGCATATATTGTTTAATTAAGTCATGGCCAATACAGAACTTCACCATTGTGCCAACTCTGTTTTTACTAGTATATATTATTTATTATCAAACTAAACACACTAATAATTATTTATTATTTGATCACCGAAATCAGCAAAGCTAAAAGAAAACAGATTTTCCATAATGACGTTAATAACAAGTTAGTAGAAATGTTCTCAGCAGAATTTACAGAACATACGCCTTTAAAACTGAAGGTTGATGGATCGAATACCGGAATCTGAAGGGTCAAATCTGGACCCAGTTTCCATTTCGACACTGGGCATTTAATTAATGATGCTTCCTAACAACAGGTCGACGTTAGGTAGTAGGCTAATAAAACTAGGGTTTGGACCGTTCTCCATAAAAACGTTATATAATGCTAGAGGCGTAGAAATACACACAAAATAACCAACCACGATATGTAACAATTCCGGATTTATTCACTCGGGAGAACGATTATTTATCGCAGAACGATGATCGAGTGTTGGGGGTTTTCATCAGCAACACTACGTGTTTCAGTTACGTAAGGCTGACAACAGATGGTGCTGACTCAGTATCGGTGACGTCATGTTATAGGCCCGCTACGTGTCTGGTGAGACAACGTTGTCTAAAGAATGGAACATAACCTTAAAATAGAAAGTAATATTTAATAGTGTTAGTATTGTATGAAGAATTTAAGATTCATATAAGATTAGTATGTTTAATCTGTGTATTACGTACACTTTTAATACATGTAATAAATTGATATGTTTTTTATTTGACACCGTAGTGTCAATATAAAGTGAAAACAACATCAGGTTTTATGGAGACTGCCAGAGCAATTGTATTAAGTATTTAAAATATAAGAATAAGAACAGCTGTTTAAATGATTTAAAAATTCCCTTTAGGCATATCAATGATCTAACTTATTTCCCTCAGGGAAGAAAATACAATCATGTTTTTACTTGAAATAGATAGATAATGCCCAACATACACATTTATTATTGTTTCATTGTTTGTTATTGTTGGTTTATTTTTTGAACCATCATTATGCCTGTTAAGGCTGTGTAGTTATCTTAATTTTCAGATCGTCATTGTTTACAAACATTTCGTAATCTCACACACGCACACAAACATACGGACGATGAACACAAAAACACAGTACTAAAACAACAAACATTTACGTGTATTTAAATCACTTTTTATATTTCCGGAGCCTTTAAATTACTTTTAAAACCGAATTTGGTTACAATTTTACAAGTTCCACGGAAGCGGTCGTCGTAAAACTAGAAGTTGTGATCAGTACGACGGTAAACAAGACATTCAAGTTGTTTTCTGTTTTCCCGAAGGAGATGGATTATTGAGGTATGAATTCTTTACGGACTTTTTATTTTATTTCATAAGGAATATTATCAATACCTGAAACGTGTTTTATTTTATGTATCATTTTGGAGTATGTTTGCCATTTTTTTATTTCCCGAATGCATATTTTAACCCTACTATTTTTACTTTGCATAATCAATTGTGTTTTTTTATATTGGCTAAGTTTTATTTAACTACGCTTTTTAAATATGAAAAGTCCACATGATTAAGGTGGAAATAGAGTTATCTTAAAACACTCTAAAACAAGCACTGTCCGGACAAAAACTTTCAGAAACCTTTTTCCTTTCAGTGCCAACGTCCGATTTTCCGGACGTTTAATGTTGTACCAATAATATATTTATATATATATAATATTACCCCCCCCCCCCCCCCCCCCCCCCCCCCCCACATATTATATATAACTTTTCCTATTTTTTATTTTTTCCGGTCCACCCCCACTAACGCCGCCCTCCCCCCCCAACCCCCCCCCCCCCCCCCCCACCCACCCTCCCGCGTCCGTTTTTCACGGTACTGGTGAAAATCATCTATATTATCAAAACAATCTTAAAGAGGTAAATAAACTAATATTTTATATCAGAATACTTGAAATACATCTCCCTATAATATTTATTGTGTTTCATAGCACACATGAATTATTTTACGACAAACATTTATGTCGAAAGTTGGTACAACAGACGTCATCCTTTGAGTACAGCTGTATCAGACGAACTATTCTGTTTGTGCAGTTTTGGTCTGACTACGTGTTTGTTTACACTTGTATGTTATAATTTTGTGAGTGTAAACTCAAAAAATAATAGTTTTTGTTGAAAATAAAGGAATAAGAACAGCTGTTTAGCCGAAATGATAACACATAGTGTTACATTTTGTTATTTTGTAAAAAGCACATATACAAATACGACATGTGCCATGATTATACGTATTTTATTTTATATTTAATTTCATTTTAATTCTTAACGTATTCTCAAATCCTCCTGACAAGTTAGCTGCCTCTTCAAAAATCTCCTGATGGTCTCGGAAGAAGTGTTATTACGCGTCCCTTTCTCCTCTAGACTTCTGGTGAGATGACAGGGAACTGTTAAACTTTTCACTTTTATTTATAACTAGTAGACTCGGCAAACTTTATACCGCCTAACAGTTCTTGTGTGATTCCTCGTTCTTCTATAGAGGATTGATTCGCCTAGCTCCGAAATCGAATTTCATTAGGTGTGGCTTTGTTGGGAAAGATTAAATATTCTGGATCGTGGTATAGTTAATAACAATACTGATACTGATAACAAAAGCCATAATTTATTACTTAATAAAAGCATTTTTAACCATGCAAGTTGTGCTTAATGCACTGTTACTTGTCACGAAAGAAAATTGCCAAACATACTGAAGGTCACTTAACCTTCCACACCGTATCCCCCCACTACTGACACCCCAAAAAAGGTACTCAAAGTTTTTGGACAATATACTACAAACTCCATCTTTTGTAAAAAGTCGTCGACCATCCGCGGGTTAGAGTTTATGTTTCAATTTTAAATTTATATTCACAGAAAAGGATGGATTTTATGAAAGAAAATAAATTAATAAAATACTCTAAAGTGGTTTTATTTTACACATACACAACTGATATGATCAAC
The DNA here is from genome assembly GCA_023375725.1 of Nephotettix cincticeps. Classification (NCBI taxonomy): domain Eukaryota; kingdom Metazoa; phylum Arthropoda; class Insecta; order Hemiptera; family Cicadellidae; genus Nephotettix; species Nephotettix cincticeps. The sequence continues at coordinate 66,763,839 of CM041785.1, forward strand.
CATTTCGTCATATGAAAATAAACTGATATTGAATCGAATAATGACGGTTTAGTAAAATTAAACCTTGTTAACGTTTCTGAATGGAAATTTTCAACCCTGGTCTTATTTCTGACTTACGTAACCTGTTATATGATCGGTAATTATCATTAATTTTTGAAATTGCGACCTACCCAGGTATGTATTTTAAGCTAAGTATTAATGAGAAATGAGTTTAAGATTATTGTATCCTGATTTTGAAACCGTGTTGCTCACTAAGGCTGACATGTTCCCTATGCAGGGCTATTAATTAATAACCCAACAGCAAATAGATTAGATTAGATTATTGAAATGGCGACCATACCACAAGGTAGGTATTTTAAGCCAAATATGAATGAGAGTTGATTGTAAGATGATTGTGGCGCGATCTTGTGGTCTTGTTACTGACTAAAGCTGACATGTTCCTTAGACAGGACTGTTAATTAATAGCCCAACAGCCGATGGCAACTAAGGGACCTACAGTTTAACGTGGAATCCGAACCACGACCTCTGAATTACGAATTGGTCTAATTATGAGGATGGTCTTTCGGGTTAACGTAGCTTTCAATAGTGCGGACGTTAATCCACCTACCATTGCTCAAAACTATCCACAATTCGTAACCTCCAAGTAGCTGGATTAGAGGATGACGCCACCATCCCAGTTATAATATCATCAAAGGGACCTACAGTTTAACATAGGAAACAAATTACTTTTGCCTCTGAATTACGAACTGGTCTAGCTATGAGGATGGTGTTTGCGGATACACGTAGTATTCATAATGCGGACGTCAATCCACACAAGTGAATATCAAATCCACTATTTTCATGACTTCAAGTTGCCACTATACTAAACTAAAAGAACAAATCAATTAAAAACGTTTGAATATTATAGGCATAAAATTATTCCTAATCTCCTTAGCTCTTCTTCCTTTGTAGCTTGTAATTTTCTTTTGTCACGTTCAGAGACAAACTAGGTTTCCTGGAGACGCAGGACGTTCCTTTGAGTTGGAATATGATTAATTACTGTAATCCACCATCGTTATTATTACCGTCATCTTTATTTAGACTGTTGTTTCAGTTACCATTTGCAATTTTTATCTTTAAAATATAAGTAAGCCGATTCTTTGATTGCAGGGACTTAAGGAAGGCAAACAAAAGTCTTCCTAATTAGAAACAATCTGTAATACGTGGATTTGGTACCAAAAAATTGAAAAATAATTTTCTTATATAATATTTTCTTCATTTTGATTTCAAAAACATTTTTAAGGTTAAATATTGTTATCAGATAAATAATTGAAAGTAATTTAACAGTTCTGTACCTCCATTTGTGAGTTTAAACTCATTTTCTTGGAAGTTATATAACATATATATGTCCAATCTCTTGGTTGTTTGAGTATAATGGAAAGGACGTTACATGTCCATGATCTAACCTATTTCTAACAGAGAAGTAAATATTGTAAATTTTTATACGTCATACAATTTTCCTTTATTCAGAAACTACCCAAGCTTGACCTTTGAAACGTTCGTAAATTATTTGTTGAGTATAATAGTATAATGTACATAAGGTTCTAATCATATTTAGTTCCAACTAATTTTACTAATAATTTCCTGTAAGATTTTATAATATTTAAGTCAATTAAAAAATACTGTTTGAATACTCAAGCCCCTGCCGCAAAGTGTATTCAACACCCCAAAACATTCGTTGTCATAGATGCTATATGATTCTTGATAAAATGTACATTATGTTAACTTACTAAAATAGGAGGTCCCAAAACCATTTAAGCTAACATTATAAAAAAATTACAAAGATATACTTGGCTTAGTAATTTAGTGATTTTTTTAAATTTAGGTTTTCCATCGAGTTTCTCTAGTTAAACTTATCACGTTATAACAACTTTATATAGTTAAATTTATAAAAAAACGCAATGACTAATTTAAAACACAGAATAATATTAATTTATAGAAGTAACTTAGCATAGCAGCTAATTATATATATATTTTTAATTATTTTAATCGATGATTCATTCCATAAAACGTTTAAAAAGTTTATTCAATTCGCTCGGACTAAATCGACTTTGTAAAAGGAAGAGGATAATACAAATAAAAAACTCTCCTAATTTGATTGAATCTGCATTGTACATTAGTAAAACGGTGTTAGAATTACAAATGACAAATGGCAAGTGGTTTTAAAACATTTGATTTGCAAATGATGCATTAAACTCCACATCAGAACGACAGTCTATCATTGATCCAGAAGTCCATCTCAACCCTGTGTCAAGCATGTTTAACACATCGCCTGGTCAGAATTACCCAATAGTTTTAAATATTTTATTTTATCATCCGTATAAAAGTTCGACAGGAGAAGGCTGCAAATTTCCTTTGATATTAGAGTGAATTCCGAGAAGAGTTTATCGTCCAATCAATTACTGAATCATATAAATTATTAGGTTTATATCAACAATGCTAGTACAAAACTAAATAGAAAATCTTGGACTCTTATTTTTATTTGTTTTGGATAAAAATATACGTACATTTTTGCCATTGACACGTTTTACATGTTGACTAAGAAAGGTCTAAACACTTGTTACTGAGCTGTATGAATATGTTATTAGGTATAAATTAATCAATAACTCTAGTTACTGGGCCGCCGTTGTCCAGTCTGTGTATTCCAGCTACTTGGAGGTCACGAATTGTGGATAGTTATGAGTGATGGTCGATCGGTGTAGTGTTCTCTTGTGTGGATTAATGTCCGCACTATTGAATACTTTGTTAATCTGCAAAGATCATCCTCATGATTAGACCAATTCGTAATTCAGAGGTAGTGGTTCGGATGCCACGTTAAACTGTAGGTCCATTAATTGTCATCGGCTGTTGGGCTATTAATTAACAGTCCTGTCTAAGGAACATGTCAGACTTAGTCAGTAACAAGACTACAAGATCGCACCACAATCATCTTACACTCAAACCTCATTCATACTTGGCTTAAAATACCTACCTTGTAGTATGGTCGCCATTTCAATAATCCAATCTAATCTAATATATTATTATTGTAATATGACGGTTGTGAGTTTATACAAATAGGATGTATACAAAATTTTCGGAAAGTGTTACATTTACGGTTATTTATATAGCCATAATTACGTTTTTCATTACGGTACTGATATGTTTTGCAAAATAATAATATGCATCGTGGACATACAGGACTACACAAAAAAGCTAGGCTAGTTTTTATACTCTTAATAAAAGGTATTTTTCTACCATCAATAACCAGCCTAGCTGATGTGAGGAATGCCCGCGATGAGTATTATGTTGTGGCACAACCTCGGTACCATAATTTCACTATCCGAGTCCTGGTAACATTGACCAACTGCACGAAATCAAAGTGCGATGATTGTAACTTTGTTAAGACAACCTTGTAGTGGTTAGTTGTGATCGCGTAACCATGAACTTTAAATTAGCAGTTAAGTTAGTGTTTATAACTTAAATAGTTTGAAAATCATTTTTGTAGTGTGGTAACACTGGTAGTTACCATTAATTTCGGTTATGAAAAGTAAATGATTTGGGTCTTACAATTTCACTTTGAATACGGGGTGTGTAATTTAACATTAACTGTATAAAAATCACGAACAATTGTATATCTGACTTTTCTATTAGACTGTAGTTTATTTAAAATTGTCACGCATTTAAAGGAGTTTAATTTTAATATTAAAGTAAGAAACCAGAAACAACTCAGAGTGTTAAGTAAGGATAAGGAATGAGCATTTTTAATATTCCAAAGTGCACACGAGCCTTTCCACTATTCCTTATCGTATTGTGACGAAACCCCTCATCTTAGAAGTAGTTTTCCTCTTAAAAGTTTCTCATTTTTACAACTTAATCTTATACTTTTAAATTTTGTGGTTCGCTGCATCATTTCGGTCCACGAAATAGATATTGTTATATGGATTTTTATTGCGGACATTTTCCATCACGATTTTATGTGAAACAAAGTTTCCCGACGTTTCGAGATCTGGAATCTGATCCCGTCCTCAGGTGAACTAATATCTAAAACATAACACAACTAACACATAATCTGGACTAAGCTGGTATAAAGCTGAAAACAAAAGTTTACAGCAGTCAAAAAACTTACAAACAAACGATTCACTGACCATAACACACGTAAGAAACCAAACACGTCCAATCGTCACGGAGACTCAAAGACAACTGAAATAGATGTTATATTACCTTTGTTTGTTGCTTATGTTCTACAGTTTGTTGGTGTATTGTATGTACAATTTGCTACCATCCTAAAATTAAAAACTTAAAAAACAAAAAGGCATATTAATTATTGTTCAATGAAAACTATTTACACTATTTACAGTCACTCACTAATATAAGTGGTGCTCTACTATATAACCACACCACATTAATTCATAATGAGATAATATCTTTTTACCCTTAAGTAATAACCACCAGAATTAAGTTTCGTACTTTTTCTTAGCTTCGAATTTTACTTTAAAAATAATTTTGTTCAATCGATGAAAAAGGTCACTGTACACAGCAAGAGAGGATATCAAACCTGTATCTTATATTTTATGTGTTTATAGAAGTATTATATCATAATCATACCCTAAACAACTTTTATTTTTTGACACTGAATGCAAGGCGTCGTATCTTTGTATCTAAAGGGTATCTAAAGGCTAAATTTAAAACTCAAAAAATACATAGCAGTTTTTAAAATAATTCCCAACCATCTATCCCGGAAACGCATGAGCCACATTATACGTTAGTACTAAAACTTTTAAAATTTTTATGTCGAAGTAGGATTAAAAATGTCTGTATTTATTTCCCTGTAGGATATATGTTAGATCACGGATATGTCTAAACAGAATGTTTTCAGTTCATTCGAACAGCTGTTCTTATAACTGAACTATGACGTCACTAACCAAATGACGTCACTGTTTCAAATTTTCGGTCACGAAACCTACTAACACTCATCCCCAAAGCTAAGGCATATCCATGTCAAAACTATTCAGCTTTGTTCATAGAGACGAAATAGAGTACTTAACATAAACACAAATTATAATTATTCGTTTCTACGGTAACTAGTAAATCAAGTAAAACTCAAGAAAACCAAAATTGATCCTCACTGAAATTTATTGTAGTGCTCTCGACGTATTGTATTGCTCGTGCTATGCCAGAAGTGTGGACAGTGAGCCAGGGGGCAGGAGATAGAGTCGGTGAAGTCACAGAGGAGGTGGTGATCCCGGAGGGGGCGAGTGCCCAACCTCGGAAACTCAGGTCGCAGCTTCTGACCACCTCCACCAAGACCCCAGGGTCGGGCGTGAGTGACTACATTAACCCTACGCCTTAGGCTCCTAGACACAACCACACTCCTCACCTTCAATATATGTCCTAAATTATTTTTTATGAATTAAATTTGTACCACCCAAAAGCATATTTTTATAATATTTATTTCTCATTTTAGCATTAAGAATTATTTATTTTTAACATGGATACGTCTTGTTCAGGGGGGAGGTATTGGCTATCATTAAAACCAAAATTGTAAACAGAAGTGTCGTCATATGGTATATAGACAGCCGTTTAGATGAACTGAAAACATTCCCTTAAGACGTATCCATGATCTAAACTATTTCCCACAGCAGAGTAAATACAATCATTTTTCATCCGCCTTATATCCAATTCGTATTTTATTTTCTAGGAAAAGGGTACTAAATTAAAACGTTTAGTCCTAAGGTACTAAAAGTCATTCCATAAGAATAACAAGGGAAACAAAGTTTCCATTGATAGTTCTGATGTTTTTTAGTCCCCTTGGAAAATAGTAGTGAATCTGGTTGGTTATCAGAAGATAATTTTGTAACTGGTATTCTTCATACGTATATGTGGATGAAGAATTTTTAGTCCCCTGGAAACAGTTTCCTTTAGGGACAAAAAGTGTCTCTTTTCATCCCTTGGTACAAAAAAATATTTCCTCAAACTGCTATGTTAGTCGTATTTTACTCTCTGGAATATAGTACAAATTTCATCCAACGAGACTTTGACACATTAAATACCAAGAGACGAAAAGTAATCCCATAAGAACAACACTGGAAGTATCCGGAAACACTTCGTACACCAATAGTTATAATGAAAATTGAGCAACATACAGTTTTTTGTGTTTTTTTTACTGTCCATCAAGTCTAGTGTGTACTTCTGTTGGTATTCTTTCGCTAGACAACCATTTTGTTGTTCACAAAATATACAGTCACGGTGAAGATTTTGGGTTAACGCCACCCAATATCAAGGTTGTTTTAAAACAACAATTTAAAATTATAGTCCATTCACAAAAATAAATTTTATTTCATATAGACGTTATATTATCATATTATAAAAAATGTCTTTGTATTTTTGTTTTTTTGTTTTTGTTTGTGTTTTTTAGTGTTGGAAAAATATGGATAATTTTCAAGTAGACTTAATATGAACTGGCATATTTTTTATTTACTATGTTAGTTAGAGTACTTTTTGAGATATAATTATTGAATGTCATCAGTTAATACATTAAAATTTGTTAAAGAACGAAGAAAAAAAATCCAGTCCATTTATTTTATAATAAAATTTTGATATATTTATAGAAAAAAAATTAAGTATTTTTCAGATAAACTGTATCAAATATATTATTTGTACAAAGATATTTTTTCCAAAGACTCAAATATTATTTCAAATAACAGTTACAAATTTTTTGTAAAATTGTGTATTTTTAAACAATGAGAATAAAAAATATTTCTGTAAAAATTTCCTTTTTTCTAAGAAAAATACTTTAATTTATTTTAACTTATTGATATTGTCATTTTGGTTGAGAAAAAATGTTATGTGCAACAAGAGATTAAAGTAAATTCTGTCCAGTAAGGAAAATGCTGTCGCCTCTGGGGACAATTTCCTGAGAGAGAATTTCACTTAAAGAGGGAATCACTTTAACTGCTCGTTGCACAAATAACGATTAAAAGCATTATTTTTTATGGTTTCTAGAGTCTTTATTACTTTTTCCCTAAATATAAACAGTATATACAGTACTTTATTACTGCATATAATACAGTAAATGTGATCAGTATTGTTTAGTTTAAAAATTTTGGATTTGAGTTTTATTTGCACTGTTTTGAACATAATCGAGTGAATTCCTATAAAATTTAAAAGCGAAAAATAATTTCTGGGTAAATTAAGTATTAGACATAACAATCAACCTCAAAAATACTTTGATACGCTAAATGACTTCATGATTAAAATATAGGCTTATTAACATTATGAACAACAGTTTAAGCAGTTTCGAAAAAAAACTTTATTGCATGTACGTTAGCCTAGAATATAGCAAGTTTTATGCCAGTCAGAATTAAAATTAAATTTGTATCCCTAAATTTACACCGTTGTATCAAAGACTGTAATTAATTACGTCGGAAAAAAACACGAAAATTGTAAAATGTAAATTACCTTCAATAAAAAATTAATAATTTAATAGTAATTGTATGTAGCATTTAAATTTGAACCTTTTTCCTAAACGGTTATTAGACTATTTTCACCAAATTTCTAAAAACGTCTCTAGTGTAAATACACGAAAAAATCGTTTTGCATTTGATTTCAATAAAACCTCAATAAAAACGCTAAATAGTTCAAATAAGAATACATAATACTGTAATACATTTGTGAATAATTAATAGTCTAAGTCTATTTATTCAAGTGACAAAAGTTACGATACACATTTAGGTTTTTTTACTGTAGCCTATAATTTGTTTTCCAAATAGACGTTTTAATATCTCCTCACTACTATTTTATATTTCTGCGTTATACGCTGACACGGCATGGTTTTTTTTAATTTAGAAAAAACTTTGAGGGGTGGAGACTGAAAATGCTCCTAATTTTGATCCTGTGTTGGACTAATAATAGTAAGTACATACTTCTAATGTGATCGCTTATGTCATGAGGCTGGATGGTTTGGCTAGTTTAAGCTCAAACTACTTTATTGAAATTAATTAAGGTAGGAGACTTGTTTAAACACTGAAACCGAATTTTCTTCAACGGAGAAAGATTAATCCTTTGACAGGTCAACGAGATTTCAAAAGCTTTCTTTTTCATTTATTAATTTTTTAATTGTATAAAGTAAAGCGAATCATTGTAGTATTTAGAGTGATCTTCAATACGGTTTTAATATTTGCTGGGAGAAACTATTCAGGAATTATTATTATAGAGTGAGTATAAATTGCATTGTGTAATAGAAATACACTTATACAAATTATTATAAATAATTCAGCTCACTCATTTCAAGTAAGTCAAACCTTTTTATTGATAACATGTCAATATTCTATGAAATAAAAGTGAAAAATAAATGGAATATACATTTTTAGTTTAATAAAATGTGTAAGGTGTTTTTAACGATTAAGATTAACTTTGTTTAATGTTGTGGAATATAATTAATTGTTGTACGACTTTTAAAAGTAATAGTCCATTAAATTTAAACTCTTTCAATTGTTATTTCTTAAAGTATCACTGGCAAAGTGAATTTTAAAGCTACTGGAATTGGCTTTCTCCAGGGTGGCGGAAGCGTGTTCCTTAAGAGCTTTTGATCTTCTCCTTTTAACAGCTGTCTCAATCTAAAGAACAGCAGTACAAGACAAGTGATACTTACTCTGTTGCATTTATAACTTTTAAGTACTATAAGTTAGTGGTTATTTATTTTAAGGCATAAAGTAGTTTAATAAGATACAATCAAATTTTTACTTTTATATGTGGCATTAAAAGCATTTTAGTTGTGCCTGCTGCACTGTAAATCTTCATGAATCAAAAGTGAGACAGACTGAAGGTCACTAAACCTCTCCCCCCTTATCCCCCAAGCCGGTATATTATAAACCCCATGTTTTGTAGGCAAATTGAAAAGTGAGCGCTACTTTCACCCCTCGACCATCCGCGGTTTAAGTCATGTTCTTATTACTCTAGGAGAGTTTTTTTAAACACAGAACTGAAAATTAGCAGATTTCCCATAGGGAAGAAGCTATTACCATAGGTCTCATTACAAGACTTAGCCCGGGACCATGTTACCGTTTTGTTTTGAGGTACCCAGAGTCCAAAAACAATTTTAAAAATTCATCTTAATAGTCCCGAACTGCAATTGAAGATAATAAATACCTTGGTGAGTCTGTAGTTCAATGATTTAATTTTATTTGTGTTACATGTTTCGGCTTACGCCATTTTCAATCAAATACAAATTTGTTTAAATAAAATGACATAACTCATTTCCCATGTTAATCATATAGAGAAGAGCAAACACTTAATTTATGGACAGATGTTGATGAAACTTGGTGTACATATTCAAAATGAAATTTTTTATGGTATAAACGCCTACTTTCAGTATTACTCACAGCAGCAAACCTGCACACTCTTTCCCATGTTAATTTCATAAAGAATAGGCAAATAACTATCATATTTATCGACAGATAAAGATAAAACTTGTTATATTATTATTATGTCATTGATTTGGAAATTCGCTAAGTACGCAGGTCTGATGTGACGGGTGTGTTTTCTATGTATAGTTTTAAAGGTTTATCTGTGATTTCCTAATTGGTATCGTATTTTTTGTGTTAATGTTTTTGGACTATTCTATTGTATTGACGAAACATATTGTCCATGTTGAATTATTGGTGAATAAGTGAGACCAATACATAAATTTGTATAAATTTACGCAATAATATAATTTAACTTTTACCTCCATAGCCTTTCTCCCCAGGCTTTTTACTTAATCAATTATATTTCTACTTGATTAAGTAAAAAACCTGGGGAGAAAGGCTATGAAAACGATGATGAAGGAAAAGAAAAAAAGAGGTAGTTAACTGATTCATTTCGTGTCGAAATTATCTCAAAGAAAGTAATGTTGTGTAAACAAAAGCCGAGACTTGTGAGCGAATGTCGCTCGTTATTACAGACCTTCGTCATCTCGAGTGATGACGTCATACGTCAACTCTCGCCTATTCTTTATCTTATCTTTGAGAACCTTATCTTTCAAGCCGCATTCAAACTTTAACCATTGCAGTTCAAGATTTCGTACAAACGTGCACTATGTTCTCATTTGTTAGTTAGTGAAATGGCAACCTATCTAGGTTAAGCATATTAAGCAAAATATGAATGAGAAAGGAGTAAAAAATTATTGTGGAGTGATCTTGTAGTCTTGTTACTGACTACGGCTATCTTGTCCCTTAGACAGGACTGTTAATTAACCCAACAGTCATTGGCATATCTAAACAGTTCAACGTGAAGTCCAAACCACTGCCTCTGAGTTAAGACTTATGACTGGTTTTTTTTATTTATTTTTTATATTTCCAACTATATATAATTAGTTTAAGAGAAACCATCTAAATGTCATATATTATACTAATACATGGGATTAAGTTACTAAATCAAAGTCAAACCTATGTAACGTAACCGAAATTTCTTATCAAACTTCATTTCACTTTTAAATGATTATTTACCTATTCTATTTCAAATAATAACTGACCATGTCATTTCATAAATTTAGAATATAGTTCTTTAGAGTGTACTATCACTTAATCTATTGTTTGTACAGGTTGTATGACTAAATGTTTAGAAAAAATACTTATTACTTTGACTAAATTAAAATTAAAATTAAGATTAAAAGAAAACATAAATTTCTTCGTAGGCTTAAACCAACTAAACATTTATGAATTATTAGTTTATGTTTTTACATTGGCAACTAACCTACATACCTTTGTGTATGATTAACATTTTCCCATGTTAATCATATAGAAAATAGACAGACTCCTTTATTTATGGACGGATGTTGAAAAAAACAAGGTGTATGATCTAAATAAAGATTTATATGCTAAAAATACCTACTTCATGTGTTCCTCACAGCAGAAAACCAACATACTCTTCCCCATGTTTATGTTTTTGAGAATGGGCAAACTCTCTTATTTATATACAGATATTGATTAAACTTGTCATATATCATTATTGTCATATTATTGATTTGGATCTGAGTACGCAGGTCTACTGTGACGAGGGTATTTCTGGTTTTACTAACATAATGTATAAGAGCAGGCTGTGTAAAGAGAACCAAGGCACAAGCCTTCGTGAGTAGGCTCATGACTAACATTCTGATTTAGTCCCTGAATACATTATGCAAAGATATTCATCAAAATGTTTGTACATGCAAGGTCTCAAACGCACGTTGATACGCATCAAAGATAAATTATCATGAAAATTTCAATATCAAAACCGATCAAGATGCAATTGCAAAGTTCAGTAAACAAAGTATTAAAATTTGAAAAAAACCCTTCACAATTATTTAACGTCGAATTCCTAACAAAATTCTAAAACATTCGAAGGACTATAAATTCTACATTTAATTGCTTCTAATTGTTTGTTATTATTCAAGATAATAATAATAAGACATGGATATGTCTTAGCTCTGGGAGGGTGTTGGCGATTTGTGAGACCAAAATTTGAAACAGTGACGTAATTTGGTTGGTGACGTCATATGGTTAGTTAGTCTTAGTTTGTTTATAGGAACAGCTGTTTAGATAAACTGAAAATATTCTGTTCATACATATCCATAATCTAACATATGTCCCACCTGCGCTTCATACTCTTGTAGTGTAAGCGTCAAAATTGCAACTGGCATATTATAGCAATGCAATTATTTAGAATCGTCAAAAGTATTATTTTCTTTATAAACTGTTTCAGGGGACTGAATCATACTCCCTCTTTTAAGTCAATTAAAACACTACAACCTTTATATTACTATCATATTTTTTAATGTTTATCCAAATATCATTTAAGTATTTATTGTTTCGGAAACAATCTTCCAATGTCAAAACTAACAAGAGAAAAAAGTAACTTGTTTGTCATTTTTAAGGCCTCCCCTCCGGGCAATACCAAACATTTTGTGTAGGTTGTGGAAAACGGCTTAGAAACAAGAATGTATTTTTTTATATTCTCCATAAAAAGTACATTGGTCACTCTCAGCTAAAAAATCGGTCAAACAGTGAGGTCACGGGGTCTGTATACAGACATCAGTCCAAAAACTACTTTTTCGGATTTAGGGAGCCTCAAAACGGATATATCAACTATCAACACAAATTCGAAAATTTTTCCAAAAACAGTACTTTCTCCATGTGCTAATGGATAAGGGGAGAAAGTAAATCAGAGAGCAGATTGTAGTGTCAAAACCAAATGTTGTAATTTACATAGAAAAGCGAACCGTATAAATCGTTATTTATGTGTGAATAAAACAACACTTGAAACCAGCTGTGAGAAAAAAAACGTCAGACTGAGAAGTTCAGTTATATGCGTTTCCTTCTCAGACAATGGCCACAATTCCCTTCCTTTATTACCACAATGTCTTTTATGTTTCAAGCGGTTCTTATTGAAAGCTGAAAGTTTAAATTTGCACTTCACATCCATACTTGAAACACACAACATAACCTTTATATTAAAGTAAAATAACAGGTGATCAACATTTGTGAATATCATACTTGTATGATCAGATAATAGTTATTAACCTTTTGGTAAGCACTTATCAAAGTGAAAAGATAATTATACATCATAAATTTACATAAATAACATAATTTATAATTAAAACAATAAAAAAATAAAAAATAATATGATAACTTATTATAATTAATTATTATTAAATAATATTTATTATTAAATTTTAAATAATAAAAAATTTTAAAAAAAGTAAATAATTATACATAAATTTTAATTTTAACTCTTAATTAAGCAAAAATAAATAAAGAATCATGTAAAAACAATTAAGAACCAAAAAAAATCTAAAGATGTTTAGGCTTACTAGGGGTCCAATATTAAAGAATGTTTTTCTATATAAATCTGTTACATGTAAAACAGGCAACAGGTTTCATTGTTAGGTACAGGAGAGGTAACAGGCGACTGTAACAAATACGTTAGGTGACTGTAACTAGTACAACAGGTAACAGGTTACAGCAACAAGGTACAGGTAAAGTAACAGGGGACTAAAACAGATACTTCAGGTAACCGATGACTGTAACTAGTACATCAGGTAACAGGCTACAGAAACAAGGTACAGGGGACTGAAACAGATACGCCAGGTAACCGGTGACTGTAACTAGTACAACAGGTAACAGGTTATAGCAACAGGGTACAGGTTAAGTAACAGGGACTGAAACAGATACGCCAGGTAACCGGTGACTGTAACTAGTACAACAGGTAACAGGCTGTTATAACTACGTATACCAATGGTGATGAGTAGGTGCGGGTTGAGTATTTGGTAGGGTACTGTGGTAAACAGTGAAAGGAGTAGGTTTAGGAAACATTAAGTATTAGGTTTTACAGTAGGCTAACACTGAAACAAATAAATTGTAATGTAACTTATCCAGGTACTTTGTGTTTAAAAACAGGTTATACGTCGTATACAGGATTCCCCAAATAGAACAGGTAGGTTCTCTCGGTGGGTTACAGGTAAAGGAGTCGGTCCAGTAAGTAGTAGAGGATTTATACACGGATAGATGAGTATAGTACTAAGTAACATCATTTAGTAACAGGTACAGTAAAGTTAGTGGTAGGGTAAAAAGTAAGAGGCAGACAGGTAACTGTAAAAACAGGTAACAGGTTATAGCAACAGGGTACAGGTTAAGTAACAGGGACTGAAACAGATACGCAAGATATCCTGTGACTGTAACTAGAACAACAGGTAACAGGTTACAGTAACAGGGTTCAGGTAAAGTAACAGGGGACTGAAACAGATACGCCAGGTAACCGGTGACTGTAACTAGTACATCAGGTAACAGGTTACAGTAACAGGGTACAGGTAAAGTAACAGGGAACTGAAACAGATACGCCAGGTAACCGGTGACTGTATCTAGTACAACAGGTAACAGGTTACAACAACAGGATACAGGTAAAGTAACAGGGAACTGAAACAGATACGCCAGGTAACCGGTGACTGTATCTAGTACAACAGGTAACAGGTTACAACAACAGGGTACAGGTAAAGTAACAGGGAACTGAAACAGATACGCCAGGTAACCGGTGACTGTTAGAAGTACAACAGGTAACAGGTAAAGTTAATAGAGTAGAGGTAAAATAAAGAAATAAAGGTAAAATAAAGAAGTAAAATAAAGAACAACAACAAAGAACAAACAAACAAACATGACCAAAGCAGTCTCGATTCCTTGATCATTTTGCTTTCTGAATACAACACGCATACAACCTCACCCCCACCGACTGTATTGCTAACAATACGTGACTTTCACATTATTAAAACTTCCGAGTCCATTGACTCTAACAGTTTCCCTTATTTGATTTCCCAGGAAACTCTGGAAAACTCGAACGAACCTAGTTATTTGTTATACTTGTCATGTAGGCTACAACCTAGGACTAAGTGTGTAGTTATACGGATACAATTGAACGAGTATCTGATTGTTCTTTTTGTGTACAGTATTTTTTTTATTTTGATTTATATTGACTACTTTTATTGTGTCTCGTCTACAATCGTTTACGAAAAATAAAAAATAAATCCGAACAAAAACGATAAATTTACAAAATTTACATACCAGTGGGTAATAGCTTCGATTATGGATATGTCTAAAGGGAATGTTTTCCGTTCTTCTAAACAGCTGATCTCATAACTATATGACGTCACTTCCGTAACACGTTTGCTTCCCAACACCCCTCATAAGTTAGACATTTCCATATTAAAATGTTTGCCGATTTATTTTTGTTGTAGTATTATTATTAGGAAAGTTCCTATTACTGTATGTACCTACATAAGATAATGTAATGTACCCACTGAAGTGTTTTGTATAGTTTAATATTCTTTGAATGACATTGATTTCATTTTTAAGCTTTCACCTATATCTCAGACCTTATAAATCTAGTTTTGAAAGGGATTTTCTTCTTTAAGGACATTTGTAGTCTAAGTTTCTCTCTTTCTGAATATCCCGTAAATGGATGGATGGGAAGGATAACTTTGCAAATCTGTATATAAACGTCAAAGCGCTCACTCACTGACTCACTCATCACTAATTCTCCCACTTCCCAATCACTTAGGAGGCTGAAATTTGGTATACTGGTTCTTTAGACCTAAAATAGAACAGTTTAATAGTGTTTGTGACGATTTACCCATCAACCTTTACTCTATACGCCTTCAAAGGTCCCTCTTAATCTTATGGGGAAGTAATTTATTTTGGATTCCGAATATGCTGTCTTAAGTTATATAAAAAATCTAAATTGTACTATAGGTGAGAATGAAATCGGTTGTTCTCTCCACCACCTGCCAAAGAAGAAACTTATTGGGTGGTTCCAGCATTTCCCCAGGCTTCTAAGATTAGAACGAGCCTGAGACTCCAACCACAGGGTGTGCAAAAAGCTGTGCCTAGGATCAAAAGTTCCACCTTGTGTAATGCAATCTATGTACACCGATGATTGTAACATACAACACAGATGACTAAGAACACCGTGTTCAGCGTTTCCACAACAATGCATCATTACCTGATAAAAATTACTATGGAAACTGGCTCGAATTAGTACATTTGATTACGCCGAATAAGTTTAATACTGTCGTAAAATTTCTGAGGAGAAAATTCAACGTCAGACAAATTCAATCGTTGAGGAGATGTCCCACGAGGTTTGGACGACTAGCCAAGGGGCGGGTGATAGGGATGGTGAGGTGACGCAAGAGACTGTAACGGATGTGGCGGCACCCCACAACAGGAAGTTGAGATTCCACACGCTGACGTCATCATCTACGGCGCTGGACCAACAGTTGGCAGTGCGTGCGCTACGGGCAGCTAACAGTAACTCGTCCACATCAGCCAACTGAGTCCCATAAACATATTTTGATTATTATTTATATAAATAAAATCACTTGTTTGAATAACAAATTTATAAATTATTTTAATAATTTAAGAAAACCAGGTTAAAGAAACAATATCATTATATACAATTTGACCTACACAAAAACACCTCAAATCATGGTAAAAAATCTAAAGTCATTTGGAAAATCTCTAAACAAGGGGTGCAGTCCACTTTGAAAATATTTTTTTTACTTTTTTAGATTTTTATGTCATGTGTACATCTGTTATCTTAATCTTTTCTCTTTAAAATAATTTTGTATGATAATCTATATAAATAAAATTAGATTTTTGTCTGTACATTGCTCAGAGTTATACATTTTTTAGTTATTTTTAAGTTTTATGCGTTAGAGAAGCCGAAACAAGTCTTATATCAATTTGTGTCTACGACGCTCCAGGAGACATTTTACGCACTCTTCTCTGAAGAAAACGGGAGGACTGATAGTACTAAAACTTGTTTCATACATTCTCTACATTCCAGAGAAGGTTTTTAAAGGCTTAAAATTGTCTGGAGATCCTTGAAAATTAAATAATCAACATTTTAAACCCAACTTTTTACGCGATATTGGTCGCATTTACAATAATCAGCTGCCTTTGTAGTTTAAAGATTTAATATAATATATATTGGTTATTGGTTTAAACCCTTTTCGAAATAAAAATTAATTTTAACATATAACTAATAATAATAATGGTATAAATGTTCTAATCTATGTAATTGCCAAGTAATGCTTAATAATAAAGCTGGGTATTGATTTATTTTCTCTGTATTGATTTGTTTAGGATTTCAGGTTTACAATTTGGTATGACAATTTCTCTTCTTTAAACTGAATCCTACAACCCGTACAAAGGACGGGATTCCTGCTAGTATTATATGAAAATATGTTAAAACGTCATATGTCAATATTTAAAGAGCGATCGATAAATTGAAAAGGGAAAATTCAACTCTAACGTAATCAAATATCTCGTACATAAACGTGCTATAAATTTAATTAAGCTAAATTCTTCAAAACTTTTTTATTTCTAAACATCAGAGCTATATTCAAAGCGTCTTGCTAAGTGAATAAATTCATTAGAATGGAGGGACGAAACTAGATTCATGCATCAGTCATTAGATTAGTTGTGGAGTGATTCAATTAATGCAAAGGATCAGGACAGTAACAGCTCAGCTAGACAAGACCGTCTGTTTTATCTTTGTTTAAATTAAAACGAATATCGAATAAAATTACAAATTTAGTTGTATTTAAACGTTACATTATTTCGTGTAGTACTGTTGATAATTAGTATTTGCGTACATATGATTTTTTTATTGCAGAAAACTTGTAAAGTATATTTTCTTACTCTAATATTCAGAATATGGTCAAAAATGGTCAAAATCTAACTATCGAATGATTGAGATTGAATAATCGATAAGAATAGCTAAAGCTGACATAACCTAAACAGCCCATTAGGAATCATATACAACGTATCTAACATAACAGCTGATTAGTCTAATGCGACAAAAATGTGAAGTCGACAACTATTGATAACTAAATCAGGTAATAATTTATGGTTTACAATTGTGATATATGCTCGCACCTTTAAAAGCCTTGGCTTTTAAACTTGTACTCGTTTAAAAAACGCCCGTATTTGGTTCTAGTGATGAAAAATATACCACTAAGCAGTTTTGTGATATCTATTCCATCTAATCAGATGATAAATAAGGAATTAAAATAGTTTCGAGTCTGAAATAAGTTAAACATAGTATAATAAGTGAAGAATGAACTTTAAAAAGATTTTAACGGTTATAATGTATGTAATGTTAGCTTTCACTCCAGGCTGGCTTGTTTTTGCTGAAATCAGCTGGACAAAACCACCACTGCCTTCAGCAACATCAACAGCTGACGTCGGTGTTTGCGAGAACCTCACAGGAATGATTAATGAACGTATAAGCATGGTAGGTTTTAATTAGCAATCCAACCATGTATTAAAGATTCCTCCAGTTCTGACTGTAGGATCGATATACAGGGTGAGTATAAAGTATTAGGACGAATTTTAATAGTAAAACGGAAAGGTTTATCACAACAAAACTTGGAATATTATTACTGGAAATAGTAAACTACTTATTTGTGTACATTGTAATTGAATGACCCATCTGGAAGACAGTCCGTGGTGAGTGAAATTAAAATCTTAAAGGTAATCACAGGTTGATGTGTACATTTGTAAAAATAAGCCACAAACCTTATCTCAAAAGGACGGCACAAAAGAAATTGGCGGTAGTTTAATAATTGAAGAATATTAATTTGGAACTGCTACAATTTTGATTTGGATCAAACTTTTGAGATCTGGTATACACTTACAGGGATGGTACTCCAATAAAAATCCCGAAACTTACTGTTGATAAAGAGTTTAACACTAATTTTGATTAGTTTGACCCACAAGGAATTACAGGATTTTTAAACCATTATAAATCATATTCAGTATAAAATTGTAGATAGTTTAATCATAAAACACCCGAAGCCAGATTTCAAAATAAAATTGCAGTGTTTTTTCTGATTTTTAAACCGACACCATTTGTTTTGCATTTTTTATCTTTTAAGGTTTGCGGCATTAGTTTTAGTTAAATTAGATATTTTGAAAATCCACGTATACAAAATTGAACCCACCTCTCACCAAGGGGTAGTCAATGTAGTCCAATTGCATTTTCAAATGATCTTGTTCAAGATATTAAAGAAAAGAAGAACTTACATTATTATAACAATTAGATGTTAATTGCGGTCGCCCCAAAATATGCTCATAGGGTTCAACTATAAAACTTGTACTATGGTTTGGAGCATAAATAGGTCATTTTTACATAGGAAACTCGCTATTAACCCACATAATTAACTAATACGAAGTTAAATTAAGGCCATGAACTAGTTATTCTGTAGTATTTTAAACGTTCTTAAGAGTTTTAAATTAAACATCGATTTCGGAAAACTGCGAAGTTCAGAAATTTTAATTAGCGGTGGAGATTCCGTCAGGGGTGCTCGGCAGACTTATTGACATTCTCTCACCCCTTGTGTCGAGGGCTTTATTATCAGCTGCGGCAATCTGACCCACCAGCTGATAATATCCTCTGGTGGAACACGAGTTGATAACAGTTTCACATCCTGTAACATTTTCTACATCAGTTATGTTTCGAAGTATTCATGAGTTCATAGTATGGAACTAGCAATAAGCACATCCTTTGTAAGGGTTGAAGGGTTCAGGGTAAAGAAAAAAAGATGATCACGGCAAAATATAAAATCTTTTAAAAAGACGTGTCAAAACATGACATGTCCTGTCAAAAAGACATTTCAGCCTCAGTGAGCAATTGTAAAAATACAGAATAATTTACATATTACAATAATTTTTCATCTATACTTTATCTAAATTGATCTGTGTGTGCTGGCAGAAACCTCGGTAAAGGGTATCAAAAAATGCACTTAGCATACCAACTATTTTGATAGTTGTTTATGACATTGTGGTGAGATATTAGTTTTAAACAGCGGTTAATGTATTAGTTGAACGTTATAATTTATGAAATGAGTAAAACTCAATATCTGGGGTCGAATTCTTTTAATCGACTTCAACATTTCAATCAATCTAAGACATTTCTGCAAAAAATCACTTGGCTTTTTTCTCAACAGGATGTAAGATATCTCACGAACGTCTTAATGAGTTTTTTATAATTTTTTTCTTAATATATTCTATTATTTTTTGAAACAAAACAAAAACTATCAGATAGTTTTTAGGAGATGCTACAACAGGTAACTAAAATATTTTCTACTTGATACTAGACTGTTGGGTTGAGTATTAAAAAGTTTATTTGGATGTACTTATTATTTAGGTTAACTGACACACTACTTTATAACGTGGGATGTTTAAATTTTTCATAAGTTCGGTAATGTATTCATGTGTTATTTGCTATGAGAAATTGCTGCACTTATTCATATTTAGTGTCATTATTTATACATAAAAAGTATTTTTCATTCCATATTGTTTGTAAG
Source organism: Nephotettix cincticeps (assembly GCA_023375725.1). Classification (NCBI taxonomy): domain Eukaryota; kingdom Metazoa; phylum Arthropoda; class Insecta; order Hemiptera; family Cicadellidae; genus Nephotettix; species Nephotettix cincticeps. The sequence continues at coordinate 66,783,730 of CM041785.1, forward strand.
GATTGTTCTTAAATGTTGTACAAAACTCAAAAATTTCTCAAACGAGTCCTACTTATTCAGGCAAAGCAAAAACTTTTGACGGATACTGTGCTTCACGATCATGTTAAACCGAATTTTATAGCGAATGATGGGGTGTTCATTAAAGTTGGGGACAAACTTCGAGGGGTGATAGTACTCATCAAAATAAACAAAAAAATTCTAATAAACATATGTCTAAATTTAGTCAGATTTTGTATTTGTATTTTATATATAAAAATTTATTACATTTAATACAGATAAAACCAAGATATTTATCAAAATTATTTCATTGTTTTGATTTATATTTTTTTTTGCAAATTAGGTAGTTTTAAGTTTAATTTTATTTATCTGATTTTTTTAAATTTTTATTTAAAAACGTTTTTTGTATATAAAAACAATATTAACATACAATTTTATTTATGTAGAATTTTTTTTTTTTTATATAAATATGTGAATCTTCCAATATTTATACCCTGTAGATATAGTAGAATGTTATTTTTAAATTTAAAAAAATTATTTGACTCGTAGAAATAATTTTACAGTATTTTTTTCAAATAAAAATGTACTTTTCAATGGCTTAAATTAGAACAGATTGTAGAACAGTGTTTTCAAAGCAGCTAAAAATTAGTTCTATATCAGTTATAGTTAAACTTAAGTTGAATTAAAACTCTTAGAATTAAACTTAGTAATTATTGACAAAGGTTAAGTTTAATTTAATATTTTAAACAGTGATTTTATACAAAAATTTTATTTGATTATTTGACATTTAAAAATAATTTATCAAAATAAAAATACAAATTTCATGTATAAAAATAAATAGATATTTAATATTTATTAATTATGTTAATTAAATATAAAAATATACAAGATAATTAGAATTTTATAAGTACACCAAATATAGTAGTAGTTTTTTTTTAAGCTCATTTCACTGAATATCAACTAGTGATTAAAATGTCGTCCGATGTACCTTGGTTGAACCACGATTGGTTAAAAATATGTTCCGTGGGTGGAACTCGACTGACTAGTGACGAGGAATTTAATTTTCGGTGGCTTGTAAAAGGACCAAGTGGGTTCATAATAAAGACCTATAGTTACTACTTAGATTTAAATGCAAGAAAAGTAACAATGGCTAAATCTAAATTAGTGAAGTGTTGTCACTAGTTGCAGCATTAAGAATGAAAAACTACAGGATAGCAATAACAAAATTTTGTTTGCTTATACAATAGAGTCAGAAATTCTTTCGATGAAGACCAAAAACATTAAAATTCGCTCAATACTGACAATGACGCGGTGTTGTCTTATTTGATAACATGGTGAGCATTTTTAAATTGTTTAAACTCTTAAAACGTTCCAAAAAATAGTTATCCAATTTATTTCAGATATCCTACTATATTCAGGATAATCCGATCTTATTCAAAGTTTTATTGACGTAGATTTAAGCTACGTATTCCACTGTGTAATGGTTTCGTAGGGTTAACAAACATAATAATTGGAAAGTTTGTGTGTATTTAAGTTCATTTTAATTTGATTTCACACAAAAATTTCCTACTAATTCTGGAAGTAATTTAAGAAGAAAAGATAATCAAATTTATGTTTGGATAAAGTGAAAATATAGATTTAACGAAAACCTAGTGGCTTTATAGAGTTGTTGCCTGTATAAAGATATGAATAACCATACAAAAATATATAAAAAAATCCTAACCAAACTGCTCAGAGTGTTGTATAGTCGTCAGGATCGCGTGTATTATGATATAACACAACGTAAATTGGTCACCGACAAACAGCCCTCTGCGAAGTAGAGTTAGTTCTTGGTTATTGTTATTTTTATATCGTTAATAGCACTTTTATACAGTAATTGACCACCAGAAAACCTCTAAATCACTGGTTCTGTTAAACCAGAAAACTGAAATTTTCAACCAGTTGCCATTAAACGTAGCTTCGTCTAAAATGTTTCAGAAAATTTTTAAAATTTTGGTTATTCTCACAAGAGGGTAATGAGTTGTTTTTGTAAATATTTATATTAATAACTTACATTTTTCCCTAACACCTCTGGCATATTATTTGCATAAGACCATCTTCATTTTCCAAATATATTTTTTTAATTTTTTAAAATATCTTAAGAGTTTACTGAACTGTATGTGTCAATCAAGCATGGTGTCTCGACACGTTTCAACAGATGATACACCTATCCACAAATGTTTCTACATTGTTGTCATTTTGTTAGCGAATTTCCCATAGGGAAGAAGCTATTACCGTAGGTTACCGTCATGTTGTTGATACCCACCCGTTTATGCTTAAAAATCATAGTTTATGTGTTTACCATGGCATGCAAACCTGCATACTCTTTTTCCATGTTAATCATATAGGGAATAGGCAAACTCCTTTATTTATGGACAGATGTTTATGAAAGTTGGTATAAATGTTAAAAATAAAAATTATTTTTGGTAGAAACTCCTACTTTCAGCGTTCCTCACAGCAGCAAACCTGCACACTCCTTCCCATGTCAATCTTATGGAGAATAGACTAATAATTCTCATGTTTATGGACAGATTTTTATAAAACTTGTCATATATTATTATTATTATTATATTGGAAATTCGCTGAGTACGCAGGTCTGCTGCGACGGGGGTATTTTAAATTACTCTCTAATACTGTTTTAATACCCCTAATGAGAACAGATCTATCACTGTTCTAAATTTATTTCATATTTCCTTCAATATTTGAAATATGTTTTTCGGATTAAAAATTTATTATTTTTTTAACCCACCTACTAAGATAGATTGTTCAATTTGTCACTTAGTAATATAAAATTCACAAACTCATCATATAATTTTTTTCCAAATTATTTCGATCTATATAGCCGCTATCTACCATTTTAGATCGTGTTACAGCGTTTGTATGGTTAGAATTATTTTCGGTTCCATTTATTTTCATAAACATTTCTCAGTAACTAAAAGTATTTTGTAAACTCCTAACATATTTTTCGACAGAAAATTAAGGTTTTGTGTAAACTAGCTCGGTGAATCAATCAAGATTATGAGACCGTCATTAATTAACTGAAGTTTGTCAAATATAATGATATAGTGACTATGATACACGGTTCCCTCCAATCAGACGGCTCTATCGACAATTACCTATGATCATCAAACAGCTGTTCAACAGATGCCAAGTGCTGCCAACTACCGAACAGCCAATTTTAGTGTGCCTGTGTATGTCGCAACTATTCAAATGAAGAGGCTAATAATTTTGGTGAGTTTAAAATTTTACATATTTAATTTATTTTAAGCTAATGACTAATGATTTAAAACTTAATTTTAATTAATATATAGCCATTATGACACCGCCCGCTTGTTCGTTAAAAAAATTACCACCGTATGTAAAAATTTCAGTTTAAAAATTGTGTGCTTTTAGATTTAAACATTATTTATCAAGTTCAATTCAATCAAATTTTCCACGCAAAAAATAAAGGTAAAGTATAATTTGACTATCACTATTAAAACCATCTTAAAACTAATCAAACTTGTATTTTCAATTTATTATATGTCTACCACAACCGTTCCCAGAGTTCCAAATATAAAATTATTAGAGAATATTAAAAAATCAATTTCTATCTTATTTACCAACAAATTTCCATGAAACTTGACTTGGTATGTAGGGTCAGATCACATTACCCCACAAAACCCATAAAAAAGCTTTATATTTCCAAGGGGGTTACCTCAGTAAAATTATAAAAATTTAACTATATTTCTCTTGTAATATTTTCGGAAATTAAATTATTTTTTATATATACTTAGATAAACTTTCAATCTATATAAATAAAATTAGAGTTTTGTCTGTACATTAATAAGAATTATTCATTTTTTAGTTATTATTACTTTTCGTGCGTTAGAGAAGCCGAAACCGGTCTTATCTCAATTTTTGTCTGTTTGTCTTCGACGCTCCAGGAGGCATTTTACGCCGTCTCCTCCGGAAAAACGGAGAATTAAGTATAATGAAACTTATTTCATGTATTCTCTACATTCCAGAGAAGGTTTGTAAATGCTTGAAATCGCCCGCCGCCCTTGAAAAGTAAATAACGAGCATTTAAAAATCACTTTTACGCGATATTACTCGCATTTTTATTTACTTTTCAATGAATAACCTACTGGTAATAATCAGCTGTCTTTGTAGTTTAAAGATTTAATAGAAATAGACAGTAGCTGTCAAATCAATACTAGTCAGTTTTTATTGGTCATTGATTTTAAACCCATTTCGAAATCATACTATATTAAAAAGTTATTTTAACGTATAACTTATTATAATAATGGTATAAATGTTCTAATCCATTTCATTGTAAATTAATACTAAATAATAAAGAAGGGTATTGATTTATTTTCTTTGTACTGATTTGTTTAGGATTTCAGGTTTACATTTTGTAATGATGATCTTTCTTCTTTAAACTGAATCCTACAAACCGTACAAAGGACGGGCTTACTGCTAGTAACATAATAGTTTTGTTAGTGAGTGTCATTTTTTAATTACTTAAAGGGGAAATTATGTGTTCTTTTCAAAACAGAATGTTTTCAAACACAATCTACGATACAATGTTTTAAAAATGTTAAAAGTTTTGTTCAAAAATATGTTTCACACCCCAGAAAATACAAAATGGGTCGTATTACAGTTTCTATATCTCCTTTTGTAACAATTTTTCGTGTAAACGGGAGCACTAACTACGAAAATACTTATTTCCATAATTTGACATCCTTAAGAGAAAGTTTTATTCGCATAAAGGTCACCCACAAGCTATTAAAATAGACGAATAAGCTCTCTCAAACCTAGCTTTGAGCAATATTAACAACATTTTGTAATCATTTTACCTTTCATAATATAATCTATTGTAGTGATTTAACAGAAAAAGTAGCAGTCATAGTGGATAGAGTACTTCCGAATTTAATTCCCAGTTATAAAACTTATAAAGTTTAATTTCTCGGATTACCACTGTGTTTATGGAAAGGACGAAAATGCGTTGGCCCCGGCTACATAAGCAGTTAAAACTTGACCATGGAAAGAAGGCAACTGAAATTAAAAATCCATATTTTTTACATTGATCATTGACTTTAAATCTATTTTTTCAAATACTTCTAGCTTTAATCATTTCTAAAAGGATCTCATAAATTTAATTTAAAATTAAAACTGAATAGATTTTTAGTTTTTACTCATCTGGTTTACAGATAATTATGTAGCCATAAAACAAGTGTCTTTCGTTTAAACACTGAGTCTGAGTTAACATTATTACATTAACCTTTTACATCCTCTTATATTTAATGTGTAATAGTTAAGCCCAATTTTTCAGGTATTTTTCGCCAATACCAAGGCAGTGACATGCACGGCTGTGACGTCACTAGTGTTGCGCAACCACAGCAGATGGCGCGGTTATTAAAATAATTACACACAGATAGTTAGCGCGAAAACTACCTATGCTACTGTATAATATTGATGTTCTGAAATACCAATATAGAAAATGTTTAGGTGGAGTTTAGTAAAATCGTTATACAACCATAAAATACCTTTGTTTTTCAATAATACTATATTTGTTTCTAAAATGATATACAATTTTTTTTTTTTTTTTTTTTTTTTTTTTTTTTTATTTTTTTTTTTTTTTTTTTTTTTTTTTTTTTTTTTATAAATACCCCCTTTTTTTTTTTTTTTTTTTATTTTTTTTTTTTTTTTTTTTTTTTTTTTTTTTTAACAAGTAACAAAATATTTAATATATTTTCTTACACTTTTTCTACACGTCTGTGTTTTAAACTACACAACGTTTCTGGATGTGGAGAAATTCCTCCCGTTTTCAAGTTGAATGTTTAAAGTTACAGATATTAATTACATATCATGTTGTCAATAATACTATACTTATCTATCATGCACAACACAAAAGTTATTTTGACAACGGTACAAAAAACAGTTTGTTGTGTTATCAAAATAATATTTGTGCTGTGCATGATAAATAGGTATATTATTACTAACAACATGATGTAATTAATATCTGTAGCTTTAAACATTCAATTTTCAATGTAAATTATTAGGTAACCACTTGAAAACGGGAGGAGTTTCTCCAGCTTCAGAAACGTTGTGTATATATATTGAATAATTAATAACCAACGCCATTGTTAATTAGAAAGATTCTGATGTATCAAATTTAACAAAATTTCACTATGTCCTGAGCCTCAAAGGAGTCGCCAATTTTAAAGGTTTATTTTTAAATAAAATTATTTTCATCCTTCTTTAAAAAATACTTCAATTATTTCTCATCATCATGTTCCTTTGGCCTAAGTGGTGAATTAAAAATAGAAAGGCAAGTAATTGTTTAATGACAGACCCTAACTGTCCGCTAGCCTGACATCATTCATTACCTTAAAACATTCTCAATGGTGTTCAAACTGCAAACAATCATATCTCATGTACTTGGTTCCACTTTTAGTTGAAAGGTTGACTATTTATTTTTATAAAAAATATCAACTGTCCATCAACATGGGCCTAGGGCAAATGTGATGATATAAAGACAGCGTGGTACCATACCGGCTTTAGTTCCTTTCAATTACTAATTTGCATACATTAAATTAACCCCAAACACACTATTGCACTATATACAGGGTGTTCATTAAAGTCGGGGACAAACTTCGAGGGGTGATAGTACTCATCAAAATAAACAAAAAATCACACATAACCATTCGTCGAAAAATCCTTCGTTTAGCCGCTAGCCGCCATTTTGTATTTTTTACAAAAAACGTTATATATCAAGAACTATTTAAGATACAGAAACCAAACTCTGCACACATATTTATTGGTCAAGACACAAATATTTTTAAAGTATCATTTAGTTCACTTTTATATTTTCAAAATGTTGGCGGTTAAAATGTTTTATATTATTTAGATTCTTATTGCGGACATTTTCCATCACGATATTATGTAAAACAAAGTTTCACGACGTTTCGGGATCTGGAATCTGATCCCGTCCTCAGGTGGACTAATATCTAAAACATAGCACAATTAATTAACATATAATCCGGACCAAACCGGTATAAAGCTGAAAACATAAAAGTTTAAAGCAGTCAAAAAAACTTACAAACGAACCATACACTAACCATTACACACAAAAGAAACCAAACACGTCCGCTCGTCACGAAGACTCGAAGACAACCGACTCGAAGATTATTATATGTTAATTAATTGTGCTATGTTTTAGATATTAGTCCACCTGAGGACGGGATCAGATTCCAGATCCCGAAACGTCGTGAAACTTTGTTTTACATAATATCGTGATGGAAAATGTCCGCAATAAGAATCTAAATAATATTAATCCACCATCACCAATAATGAATTTCAAACAAAGGAGTAAAATGTTTTAATTAAAATAACAAAAAATCCATTAACTTAATAAAATTTTTACATGATACAAAAAAGATTGAAATTTTAATTTCAAATCGAACGGTACTTTGGTGAACAAAATCCGTCCACTAATAACAGTTTAGCTGGCACAACGAGGCTTCTTTGCCACGGCCGCGCCGCGGTGACGCGTGGACCCTGTAATGTAGCATTAAATCATGTACAATTTTTATAAAGTTAATGGGGTTTTTGTTATTTTAATTGAAATATTTTTAACCACCACCATTTTGAAAATATAAAAGCAAATTAAATGATACTTTAAAAATATTTGTCCCTTTGACCAATAAATAAGTGTGCAAGTTTGGTTTCTGTATCTTAAATAGTTCTTGATATATAACGTTTTTTGAAAAAATACAAAATGGCGGCTAGCGGCTAAACGAAGGATTTTTCGACGAATGGTTATAAGCGATTTTTTATTTATTTTGATGAGTACTATCAACCCTCGAAGGTTGTCCCCGACTTTAATGAACACCCTGTATATATCAAAATGTTTTAAAACTATGTAGCCTTGAAATCAATAAAAACATAGTGCTACAAATGGGATGTGTACAAAGCTAAATCTTGCCTGTTGTACCAATTTAGATGGAATTGGTATGCATGTATATTCAGCGTATATCCAGTTTTTTAAATTTTTTTAATTTTAGATTTTCAAGGATAGTCAATCCCCCTAAAATTCTTAAAAAAACATGTCAAATATAGAATTTTAAAAATTAACGTAAAGGATTTTTTTGAAATTTTTGGTAGATTATAGCGCCTAGAGTATTAAATGTACTAAATGTGACTCGCATGTCTGTATAAGAGGCCTTGTTTAAGCTATAGGCTTCTGAAATAAATATTTTTTTCAAGGTTTAGTATGGGTTGACTATCACCATCAAAACCAGCTTAGCATTTTTAATTATCTACGACTATTGGTTACAGAGAAAAATTAAATTTACTTTCTATGGTCCATGGTAAATGCAGTACGTTGTCTGAGAACGCCCAAAGTTATTCAAGTGGAGAACACAACAATTAAAATAATTGTTTGGTTTTTGGAGACGATATTTATCCTCATAATGTCAGTCATTAGTCCGAAAACCGTATTTTCAAATTCCGGGAGCCTCAGAACGAATCTCACTCGCACTCTCAACTCAAATTTTAAAAAAATGTGACGAAATCATTACTTTTTTCATAAAGGGAGGAGGTAAAAACAAACTCTGTCAAATGTAAAAAAAGTCTCAAAAATAACTAAACCCATTTTATTAATTAACTAGCTGACCCGGCGAACTTCGTACCGATAACAATAAACATTTGATTTTTAATTATAAAAAATAATCACAAAAGTTCCCTCTGAGAAATAATAAATGTATACAGTAAGTGATACCATTTATTACTTATTACTTTATGCTTGCTTCTTTGGCTTGCTCAATGGTTCAAATAAAAACAGCTGCTGTTTATATCTTAAAAGGTTAAGACACATATGTTGGAACCCAAAACAAAATTATTTCTCCATAAGATTAACATGGAAAATTTGAAGGCATATAGAGTAGAGATTTATGGGAAAATCGTAAAAAAACTATTAGACTTTCCTATTTTAGGCCTAAAGAACCAGTGTACAAAATTTCAGCCTCCAATTGGGAAGTGGGAGAATTAGTGATGAGTGAGTGAGTGAGGGCTTTGAATTTTATATATACAGAGTGTTCATTAAAGTCGGAGACAAACTTTGAGGGGTGATAGTACTCATCAAAATAAACAAAAACATAAATATATCTTTGCACACATAAATATGTGTGCAAAGTTTGGTTACTGTATCTTAAGTAGTTCTTTACATAAAAAGTTTTTTGTATAAAATACAAAATGGCGGCTAGCGACTAAACAAAGGATTTTTCGACATATGTTTATAGGAAATTTTTTGTTTATTATGATTAGTACTATCACCCCTCGAAGTTTGTCCCCAACTTTAATGAACACCCTGTATACAGATTTAGCTTTGAGATAACGAATCTTTTAAAGAATTATTACATTCACCACACAAATCTGTCATTCACTAAGGGCTGAGTTGGTATATTTTATGAATGAAAGAAGGAGTTTGTGTACTTTAAAGACTAATCCTGATCCTGCCGCAGGTCCTGGCAGTGCTGGTGACAGCGTCTGACCTCAGGTTGGGAGACCGCATCGTCTCCACGGAGAAGGAGTGCCAGCGTATCTATGATCTCAACAAGAATTGGAGCGTCAATTATTACAACGAACAGGCGGCACAGTACATAGACCTGTACTTCATATGTATCGACAGCCTCAACGAAGACAAGTACAAGTATATTGACGAAGGACAAAGTGGACATGACCTGGTACCCGGGGACATCGTCTCCACGGAGAAGGAGTGCCAGCGTATCTATGATCTCAACAAGAATTGGAGCGTCAATTATTACAACGAACAGGCGGCACAGTACATAGACCTGTACTTCATATGTATCGACAGCCTCAACGAAGACAAGTACAAGTATATTGACGAAGACAAAGTGGACATGACCTGGTACCCGGGTGACGAGGACAAGTTGCCGGTTAAGACAAGAGAGGGCGTTCAGTTCGTCTCCAAGCCACCTCCCAGGAAGCCGGAGGAAGCGGAGTCCATGAAGAAGAAGATTGCTGATTATCTCAAGAAGACCGGTGGGACGATCAATCCCATTTATAAACTCATGAACTTGCAGAGCGGAAAGGGACAGGATATCGTGGACAAACAAGTTGAATGCGAAACTCTAGCGTTGAACTTCCTCAAAAACAAAGACGACAAAGATGGCGAGATACTACACAAGGAATGTATCAACCAGCTATACTGTTTGAAAGAAAGGTTCATGAATGAAAATATGTACACTAGAGAGCATTATCCAGACTTCTTTCCGATCCTGTACAAAAATAGAGGAACCATGATAAAAAGCCCACCGAAAATGGATCAATCACCTTGTGAGACATCTGTTCCACAAGAGGAAAGTGAAGGTGAGCTCGAAAAATGGATGAGAGGAGTCGAATACTTAGGTCAAAAACTAACTGACGCAGGTCAAGCTGGTTCGGACTTTATTCAGCATTTGATACACAAAGGAACTACTGCTGGCGACAAAATACTGTCTAAAAATGAACTAGATGACCTAATGACTGATGTTCAATCTGTTGAGGTGGTAGACGATGACAAAGAAAAGGATAACGACAACGAAAAACTCTACAAGGTTTACGGAAACATGATGATGGATAAATTGGCCGATTTAGAATCTAAAGGAATCAACGTTGCTTATACTCAGCTGGACAAGGCAAAACCGGTGATTGATAAGGTCCAAAAAACAGCATCCATTACAGCAGGAAAGTTAAAACAGTTGGAACAATCTACGATTAAACCCACAGTAGAAAAAACTGCACAAGTCCTCAATGATGTAAAAGATGGAATAACTGTCGCTGGAGTTGCTGCTAAAACAGCCTCAACAAAAGTGATAAATGGAGGTTCTGACTTAATAAGAAAACTGACCTCGCAAAACCTAGATGATAGAGCTGGAGAGAGTGAACTACATGAAGAAGTTCCAAGTGGAGATAGTTCATTGATCGACGATATGATTCAACCCGAATACTTACCAAAAGACTACAATGAGAGTCAGGGTCCTACTCTTTTACAAATGGTGAAAGATATGGGCAAAGGTGGAGGAATAACTGACAAGATGTCAGAGCAAGAAATGGAAAGTAAGATAAAGGCTTTGAAAGCGTCTGCTAAAAATAAAATTGCAAATCTTAAACTGACTAAGGAGGAAATCATAAAGTCAGCTACTGTAGTGAAGGGGGTGATAAACGTACTTCTCACTGCAGCAGGGAAGGGTGATCATGCCGACATGAAGCCCAACGAGGTTGAAAAGGCAAAGTCTCTGGTGGATGAGTTAGTGAGCTACGCAACAGCTGAGCTTATCAACAAGAGTGACAAGATTGGCCAGGACGAAGAAGAAGAAGATGAGGATGACGAGGCTGATAAAAAAGAAAAAAATCTATTTGTATCTACAGAGCCATTAACTGATTCTAACCCTACGAAAAACGAACCGGTGAAGGTTCCAACAGATGCCAGCAAGAGTGTTGCAGAGAACCTAACAGCCATTCAACCAATTGATGGAAGCGTTGGGAAAGTTGTTGGAGGTAATTTGGATGAAAGCCATGCGGAAGTCCAAAAAAGTAGGTCTGATGAAGTAGGCACAGGAAATTTGAACCAAGCGACCGATCAAACCGTCAAAAATGTTGGCCAAGAATTGGAAGATAATAATGAAAATCTAGAAAATGTTAACCCGGAAGTTAAAAAAGATAAATTAGAGAACGTAAACTTAAAAACTCAAGACCAAACAGAAAAAGCTAACTCTGAACAGGATGAAGTAGAACGTAGCCAAGAATACACAGCGATTACAATTCCTGAACCTGAATAAGGCTTTTCCAGCACGAAAACAAAACGTTAGTTTTTGACTTGTGTATTTGAATAAATTCTTTTAAATAGATAACAACTATTTTTCTTTGCCTACTTAACTAAAACTGTGATCTTAATCTTTAAGAGTGAAATAGAGGGGTAAATTTTACATTTAGAGCACCTTCAAAACAGCGCGAGTTAACTAGGAATCTAATAGACGTACAATTCAAATCTTTAATTTCTGGTATCTCCTATTTAAGGTTGACACATGTAGGAAAACATAGCCTACATAATCACATCTTCATAATCATATCCTATGGCCAATCTTTACCCTACTAAATCAATTATGAAAATCAGTCCATAAGTACTATTGGAATTTTGTTCCTTCATTTTGAATGTTAAAAAAATTGCAAAACCAGCTTGTCTATTTACTATTGACAATTTCATAGTTACTATAACATTTATTATACTTCTAATATTTATTTCGCAATGACATCCTTAAATTGCATTGATTTTTAATACATTTATAAAATAAAAATATGCCTAAGACAAATGTGATTCAGCTGTCAATAAACATCGGACGGTTATGTGTTGGCATGGGCATAGACATGGACGTGCACATATCCCACGGGCATAAATGGACTAAGTTAATTTGACACTAACATGTATGAAACACATGAAGGTTATTCAATTGTCTTGCTCAATATTACAAGTATACTGAGTTTTATGTCATTTTTTATCCACCGAATACCATACGCTAAAAGTGGTACTTAAATTTCATGAATTAACCTAAAAGAGTCAAAAATAATTTTTATTCGTTACAAACAATAACGATCATTTTAATATTAAATACATCATTTTTAAACTGAAGTTGCACTTCGATTTTGAATGAGGAGGAGATAAACAAAGATTTCAATTTTGTTTATGAAAATATAAGTTACTAAAAGTACTGTTGATAATATTGTCAAAGTATACAATAGAATTACATCACATTCGAAAATGAAAATAGTTATGTGATTTCGCAATGATTACGTAATGAGAAAACCATAAAATATGATTGCACCAACAACTTTTATAGTCTACGTAGTAAACACAGAACTATATACATACATATACAGTCTACATATATTTCATGTATTTAAAGCAAAATAGCTTCACAGATTGACTTAATCACTGATATAAACTATCAAGAATCACCTAAACTTGGACACCAACCCCTTATATTTTAATTTTAACTACCTACGAGGCACTACCAGTTTTCTAGAATAATTTTGTATTCTATATTTTTCGATGTTTTTAGCAATGAAACTTTAAAATACTCACCATGTGGTTTCATTGGTAGGGTCTACAGTATAATATTATGACGATATCAATTTTTTTATGAACTGGAGTAATATTTAGGAATTACACATTATGCTTTGGACAAAGCCAGCTTTTTGTTTTACTAACGAACAGTATTAATCAGTTCTAGCTGTTATTTGTCAGTCTATTTGCAATATGAGAGTACAACAATTGAATATAATTTGTTCACAAACCTCCCTACTACGAGAGGTTCGTGTATTAGTATAGTTCGAGTGGTAAGTGCTCGAGACTTGGCCGGAGAATCTAGATTCTTAAAAAGTCAAGGCCTCAGCAGCACGGGGGCCAAAGACAAAGAAAGTAATGATTACAGGGATTGAAACCTATGCATGCATCTTGAAGGGGCAATATGTCTTCTCCCAGCTGAGAAACTTGGATCATTCATGTCATTGTACTTAGACACAACCCATTCACCCAGGCAATTAAAGTACTGAAATTAACACCTCATATACACATACGAAAGTCCAAGCACACGCTCACACAAACCTACACCCATGGAAATGCTCAGTGGATCTTGAATCGTAATACATAAGTTGAGTCAGAATATTCTTGGAAATCAAAAGACTTCTAGAAGCCATCATCAATTTTTTTATATATGATATAGTTACATTCCTATTGTAACAAACCTTCAGGCTGTTTAAGTTAAAACTCTACTGATCTGTCATCTAAACACTCACAGTATAGACTGACTAGTGACCCATAGGCCGTGGCGTATTACATACGTACGGTATATAATACCGTAGAATCTTTCTAGATTCTTCAAGGATGTTTTTGATTGTTGCGGTGCGGCGGTGGCACTTCTCGCGCAATTTAGACGCTTCGCGCCAATTATCAGCTGTTCCTGGTGCTGTTGTGGAATCTTTCCCGTAACACCGTAACACTACTATGGTAAGACCACAGAGGCGTAACGATAACGGAAGTGTTCACTTTACTTATTTTGTCTATACCTTATATCAATGAGCAGGCTGATCGGTCTTTGTGATAATAATGATGGCGTATTTCTGCATTTTAAGAACGTCAGGTGTCCTGAATAAGAATCCCAACAGCATAAGTCCTTAGGTCACGTGACAGTGAAAAAGGACATGGTAGGTCATCAGCAGGTAGTCACGCGTCACACTCCCTCTTAACTTCAGAAGAAGAAATAAACTCTTGATATTCCATTAGTCGTCTGTTCTACATGTCAGGCCCAGCTCAACGTGTGGTCAATGAAAAATCCGAGGAGCTTTACAGGGTCCAAAAACTCAACATCTTATCTAGAGAGACTTCAGCCATTGTCTGCCCTCCCTAGGACAATAAACCATGGTTGAGGTGTACCCACAGGATTTTTCCTGAGGTTTGGGGTAACATCCAGGTTTCCAAATTCCCATAATGATAAACAACAACAACTAACAACGTTACTGGTGATGTGTACCTTAACAGTGTTGTAGGTGCTGTAGTTGTGATCAGATCTCTCTATGGGGGATGACCTCATGCCCCGACCTCCGCCATGGATCTGCACGTTCGTCTGCATCTCGCACCTGCAAACACAGCATCACAGTGTGTGACACAAACCGATACTGCGTATACGTGGTATCTTCTTATGATACTAGTGATATCTTATGATACACTAGTCAACGTACCCGTTCTTTGCACGGGTAAAACAGGCTGAGAGGTGTACTGATTAAGGTTGTTAATCTTGTATTAATTACAAAATGGCAAAACAAAAGTGTCAACAATCTGACAAAGTAACACTTGTCAAATATTGGGAAAGGATAAGGATTAACGTAATAGAGGCAGGCATCGGGGGAAAACTTAAAATTTACCATTCCACTATTTTCATTTAATAATTCAACCACTAATTTCGATCCAGCAGTTTACCTGTGAAAATGAACTTTCTTTCTTATAGTGTAACCAGATGTTGAAATTAGAAAATGTAAACATTGAAACCTAGAACGGTTACGGCAGATCTTCCTTCTTCCTCTTCTGAACTTTCAAATTTGATTTTCCACAGCTGTTGACATTTAAGTAATTTTATGTTGCTATCCTTTGAAAATGTAAAGCTGAAACCTAGTACGTTAACGGGGCGTAGCCCGAAAGGATTTTAAGGAGATGAATATGCCCATGAATTGCATGAGTTTAAGCGACCTTTCTGTATAATTTCAAACCAGGTGGTTCAGTATTTTTCACGTTTACTTCCCACAAAAAACAAACATACAGAAACCCCCTCTTCTTTTATAGATTAATTTCTTCCCTAACTGACTGACCCGCTGATATGCACTTCCTCAATATAAGTATTGAGTTAAAAAGCTTAAAAGCAGGTTAAAAGATTTGAATGAGTTGAAAACATGTGTTTATTTGTATACATTTAGGTTTTTATTTTGTCAAGGATTTTAAAATTGTTATATCTATGTGCTAGAAAACAAGACAAATAATTTTGTATACCAAAAAGCATTACAATAAACAAGTTTTTTTTTATTTATCGTTGTTTATTCCATTTTACAATTTAATATTTACATTAAAAACAGGACAACGTCTGTAAAGTCTTCTAGTTAGACAATAATTACCAGAAAGGCTATTCCTATAGTTATTTAGGTACTTTTTTCTATTAACCAAGATAGTCACCGAGCTGACTGTGGTGTATTTTACATTAGCAAGGTATTTTTATTAATGTAAGTGTTTCTTTAAATATGTAAAAAGAAAAATAGAATGTAAAAGAATTTGTTTAAAAACTAAGAAAACTTTTGGCCATTAAATGACTTCGGCCTTTCATAACAGACATCATTAATTCACACATTTCTCATTTTGGCACAATTCTGTTGAATTTCTTCGTAAATGTTTAGCGCTATAATTTCAATAAGAGGAATGAGCTTGGTCCAAACGATTTCCAATATCTTTAAATGGTGTCTGGGCCGAGTCGGTTGTAAATGACCTGCGAAATGCTAGGCATTTATCATCGAGAATGGTACCAAGAAATTTATTTCTTTCGCATTATAGAATGTTAAAAATCAAATCACATGCTAAATATTACTTATCTTCCCTACTTTATACATATTGCACATAAGTCCCGCCCGGATCTACTATTTTCTGTACTAACTATAAATAAATAAATAAACTAACAGGTGAATGAATAAGGTTTTGGACATCAACAAAAGAGTTTAAAATCTACTTTTGATATGGATATGTCTTAGCTCTGGGGGGGTGTTGGCGATTTTGACATAGATATGTCTTAGTTCTGGGGGGGTGTTAGTGATTTTTAAGATGGAAAACATGTAACAGGTTGGCATAGAAACTACCAATTGTATTGAATTTTTAATACGGAAGAATAAGAACAGCTGTTTAGATGAACTGAATTAATTCCCTTAAGGCATATCCATGATCTAACCTATTTCCCACAGGGAAGTATATACAAACATTTTTAAGATGGAAAACATGTAACAGGTTTCCATAGAAACCACCAGAGCTATTTTATTGAATTTTTAATATAAAAGAATAAGAACAGCTGTTTAGATTAAGTGAACAAATTACCCTTAGACATATCCATGATGTAACCTATTTCCCACAGGGAAGTAAATACAAACATTTTTGAAAGGGCTATCAATTTTGGCATGAATATATCTAAGCTCTGAGTGTGTTAGCAGATTTGTGTAACGCAAAAAGTGCAGAGGATGTATTTAGATTCTATTTCTGAAACTGAAAGAGCTATTAAATTGAATTTTCGGTTATAAGAACAGTGATTTAGATAAACTAAAACAATTCCTTTAGACAGATCCATGATCTAACCTATTTCCCACAGGGAAGTAAATACAAAAGTAAATACATTGTTATTTATGACGTTTTATGGTTTAAAAATAGATTTTCTTCTGGGATAAAGTTATCGCCAGCCAATCGTCTTCATGTCGCCGGATAGTTTCATCTCCCCGAGGGATCCTGGATTTTGTGATTTCGTTTTATCAATAAAATCCTCCAAATACTTTTGCTCTTCTCATAAAACTGCAAATTCTTTTCAATGTATTTAGTTACAACTTGGCCATAAAACAACTGCCACGTTTTTTTACTATTTCAAACTATTGATTCGGAATTATTTATTATTTTCTTATGTTTCCTTCAGAACCTAAAAAGTAGCTAATTTCTTTTCCGTCCTAGGATGTATTTTTACCTATATGGAAAATTTATTTTCCAAGCAGAACAATGAAAACATTTTTTATAAACCCATTAAAACATAACCTAACTTTAGATGTTCCATTGTGTTTTTGGTTACGAGGCAACCACCATTGCATTGGAAATGCCATAACTCCTGAGAATAAACTAATAAAAACATAATTAATTTGCAGTGATCTTTTACATGTTTCAATCTTAATCAACATGTGATACATTTTGTTTTGAATACATTAGTTTAGTAAATTGTATACAAGTATATATATAACCTATGATATTATAGATAGTATATATAAGTAACTATGTAATATCTAATCCAAATATAAAATTTATGATAATAATAGTATACATATTGTGTAGTAATAAAAGGTTTTTAAAATACTAATAGGCTAAAATAGTTTTTTATCAAACTTTATCCCAACTATGTCTAATAGGTTTGATTATTTCGGTAGATTTAAAAATGAACTTTTTATCAGTAAACATAACAGGGAAAGGAGTTTCACATGGTTTCAACACAGATGTTCCGGTAATTTACCATTTAATGATCAATTATCGCAAAATGTTGTTAATATGAATGCATGTTAAACGTGTTAAATCTCTTTAACATTCGATCATATTGAATTCAAAACTTGCTGGATAATTTCACAGAAACTGCTTCTAAGTATAAATGAATTATTTTAAAAATTATTCTAGAGTTGGACTGCAAATTTATTAGTCCTATTGCATTTTCTTTCATGAAATACATTAACACTAAAATAAAATAAATGAATAAGTAAATAAAAAATTATATGGTATTAAATCTAATCTTATTTATCACTGCGACAGATAATCAGCTCAGCGAATGGTGTGGGTTGAGGGTTGTGCGAGTTTTATTTTTATTTCAGCTTATATCCTTCTCATCTTCCAGCTTTTTTACATTTATAAATCTTATTAAAATAAATAGTACATTATTGAATATTTCAGGGTTTCTATACTCAAGTAATAATGGTCTATTTCAAGACTAATTAATTTAACTAATCATTAATAGTTAAACATTTACTGTCAAGAAGGCAAACAATATTTGAAGAAAATATTTTTTTGCTGTGTGTTTATTCAAGATAAACATTTCGTGAAGGGTTACTACATTTATTAACTTTAAACTGAAAAAAATCATTGCATTGACTACTTCACATTACAACTAGTTTATACTTCTTTCAACCTATGAATAGTATGATAAAATTAAATAAAATGATTCATGATGAAAATCGTGTACTAAGATACTGAAATTAAACTCTCAATTACTCGTCATTTTAGTTAATAATTAATAAAACTGTGCTTTTGAAGTGTTCCTTTCATGTCATAAACAGAATAGTTTCAGCATATTATCTTGTTTTAATCAATTTGATTAAAAGAAAAGGTGCACTGTAAAATTTATTACAAACTCTAACTCGAGTTAATTTATATAAGAATACGTAATTTCGTGAAAATAAAAGTTTGCAATCAAATGAAAATAAAAATTTAGAGGCGCAAGAGTTTGCAATCAAGACTTGAAGTCATCAGTTGAGGCGTGCCTTTAGGGACTGCCGGCCAAGTGGAGATAAAGTCGTGAGAGGACTTTAAGGTATCCCAAGTTAGATTTGATAATCTCGAGACAAAATCTCCTACCTTTTACCGATTAGATTTTTACATCGTTCAGTCTATATAAAATGTATCAAGCATCAAGTTTTCTTTGGTAATTTTCCTTACATTTTTCAAAATGTAATTATTAAAAACAAAAACTTCTTTGGTAACGTCAGTGGGGTTATTCTGGCGTTACTTTACACCATCGGGGGTTACTTTACACATCCTGATCCTTTTTATAAAATAAAATCCACCTGAAATGGTAATTAGGAAATTTTTGAGGATAGCAAAACTAATACAAACCAATTATGATCAATTATGAGTGAAGAAAACCTAGTCATATTGTGAACTTGGCGTATGAAGTATGAGATGAAAAGGTTGAATTTGAATCCAAACTTTTTTAGTTTCGCCAATCACATTTGAAACAGCAAAGGGTCCAATTATTTTCTAATAAATGCCTTTAAATTTACTCATCTCTTTATTGGTCCATCGTTTTACACTAATGCTCAGCGTACTTATGCACAGTTTAATGAATTATGCGTTGATATTTTTATGCAGTTTGTTCTATAAGCTATTTCATATTTGGTCGCGTCTTATCTACTTTACTTTATAGTAGTCAGCTTCAACAATATATTTTGAAAACTATGAAACTTGTATTTATTAAAACGTTATACTTTTGAGGGTAAAGTAAATAAACATTAATGGTAAACTGAAACGAATTTTCAAAACGGAAAAAACTACAACCGTCTTTAAAATTTATCTAAGTATCATTTAAAATTTATTTTTTCAACAATAATAATTTAACTTCGTAGACTATCAATAAAAGAAATAGAGTTAACTAATTGTAAGATATATTTTGGGGCATCACCCCCCCTCCTTAGTAATACCAAACTTTTGTGAATGGGTGATGATTTTTTAGGTGATGTAACCTTAAACTGCAAACCAAATCTCCGGTTAAGAATTAAGGGTTAAATAGATTTTTTGTATTCTCCATAAGAATAGCAGTGTGTGCTTTCAGACAACGTACTGCGTTTACCATGGACAGTAAATTTATCTTTACTCTAGAACCATTAGTCGTAGTAAAATAAAGTTTTCTAGGTTTTAAAGCTGGTTTTAATGGTTAATGGTAAAAGTTTAAACAATTTATTGTGACATTTAAAACCCATAACTTTTGAAACTTCAGTTTTACAGACATGTGGGTGTTGCTGCATTATTTAGTACTTAATTACTAAATTAATCATAATGGTTAGAGCCATTTTTGAAAGATTTTGATTTTTCACGTTTTTATTGGTTTTTAGGAGTAAACTATACTTAAAAACTAAAAATCGGCCTGTATATATAGCCAAAGTGCACCCAGAGACAGACATTTTATGAAATTTAGAGCCTCATAACGGATATATCCACTCTCAATTCAAATTCGACAAGTTTTTCGAAAACAATAATTTCCGCTTAATACTAGTCTATGTACAAGGGGAGAAACTAAAAAGTTATTTAATTATACCCTTATTCCCAATGTGTAAGACCTGAAATAACACTTTTCCTCAATATTAAGCCGCAGTAATTTGATTTCCATTGGTCAAGAGACTTGATTGACACGAACTACCTCGGCGTTACGTGTCTGTATTAATGTATTTGGAACTTGTCTCTAAACACAGAGTAAATATATTTCTGACTTAAAATACAACTTTACCAACTGTGTGGTCTAGAAGTTAAAACACACTGATGATATACTAATATTTACTACTTTCAACCCTTATACATAGTGTATGGAGAAAGTATTGTTTTCGAAAAATTTTGTTTATTTAAGTTAAGAGTGGATATATCCATTTTGGAGTCCACTGAACCCAAAAAATGGGTTTAGACGTGATTTATGTCCTTTTGTATATGTTTTTGGATGTGCACAGAGTCACAGTCTACTCCGACAGTCTGATTTAGATGGAATTTAGTATGTGTATATACTCACAGTATTTCCGGGGTACTATTTTTTACGGATTATTTACCCCTAAAAACCTTTGAAAGCTCGATTATTAAAAACTGATAGTTAATACTTAAATTACGTATATAAAAACACGTAAAGTTAGGTAATAAATTGACCAAGATTTTGACAATTCCCTGTTAAAATTCTGACTAAATGCCTATGTTTTTTAAACTGATGAAGTAAATGTGCAAAACACGCGTGAAAATATGAGAGAATTAACTAAACCCTAATTCTTAGGATTCCAAATGATTGAACAAAAAAATGTGATCCTTAATTTAAATATGTCCTACTGCACAACTTTGAATTGGCATGCTACTGACAAGTTGATGAGAAAAAACCTTCCCGAGAATTGTTTCAAAGGATGGTGGGACGAAGTGCGAGGAGACTTTTAAACGTTCTGTGTTTGTGTTTTGTTTGGACATAACTGTTTTTGCAAGCTATTTTAAGTTTTACCAGTATATTTCAACATATATATTGGAATATAAAACAGAACTGAAAGTTCTAACTGAGGGCTCCAAACTAGGGGTAAGTTTTAACTTACATCAGTGTGACAGCTGATATATGATTACGTCTCAGTTGCAATTACGTATATATTGTTTTGTATGTTGTTTTTGTTGTGTTTTTTAACCATCCGCATATATTATCTTTTTTCTCTCTCTCTGTTTGCCATTGGCAGGCTCAGCGTCAGCTATGTAGCCTCGAAGTTCACTATTTTTTCATATAGAATTCCCATCTAAATTTTTTGACCATCCCGGGGATCGAACCCGTCACATCTTGCACTGAAGTCCAGGACGCTAACCGTCAGGTTAGCAGATGCCCTCATATGTTGTCTTTCTGCGATGGTTGGTGGGTGTTGTGTTCTCTTGTGTGCAGTAACATCCACACAAAACTAGTTTTGAATACTACGTTAATCCACAAATACCATCCTCATAATTAGACCAGTTCGTAATTCAGAGGCAGTGGTTCAGACTCCTCGTTAAACTGTAGGTCCCTAAGATATGCCATTGACTGTTAGGCTATTAATTAACAGTCCTGTCTAAGGAATATGTCAGCCTTAGTCAGTAGCAAAACTACAAGATCGCGCCACAATTATCTTACACTCATTTCTCATTCATACTTGGCTTAAAATACCTACCTTGTGGTATGGTCACCATTTCAATAATCTAGTCTGACATAATCTAATCAGATTTATTCCTTTAAAAATACATTTATAGAGTTG
The DNA here is from genome assembly GCA_023375725.1 of Nephotettix cincticeps. Classification (NCBI taxonomy): domain Eukaryota; kingdom Metazoa; phylum Arthropoda; class Insecta; order Hemiptera; family Cicadellidae; genus Nephotettix; species Nephotettix cincticeps. Next base: position 66,805,858 of record CM041785.1, read on the forward strand.
AGTAAATCATGTAACTGTTAAATTGAGTTAGTTAGAGGCAAATTAGCTTTAATTTAAAAAGAAACCCAAAGTTTGAAGAGCAAATGTAAATTATGATTGTTTAAAGAGGTGATTCCATGGGGAAATTCACCTCCTTGGTATTTATTACTTTATCTACGCCATATTTGTTAACTCGTTCCTTGCTTTTTAAAAACTCAGAAGCATCCTACTATAACAAAATTTAATTAAATTAATTTTATTTGAATAACGAACAATATACTAAACGAGTATGAAACTAAACATATAAACCAGATTAGTGATTAACTAATTGATAAAACCTGAAACTAAATACAAAACTACATACTAGGAAATAAGTAAGGTTACTAAGGAAGCTGTAACTATGTTTTTATGTATTTTACGTAATTGATAATTCAATTAAAGAAGATTACGAGGTCATTGGATTTTTTCACCGCTGGGATCGTGTTTATCGCTTCTGATGCAACAAAACAGACAACAAATAAGCTACGTAATCATATGGTTAGTTTTATAGCACGGAAAACAATTACTGATTGTAAAATAGCTGTATTTACTGACTTCCCTTTTGGAAATAAGTTGGATCATGAATATGTCTAAAATGATTTTTTTCAGTTTCTCTAAACAGATGTTCTTATAACCATATGACGTTACCATTTCAAATTTTGGTCTTACGGATTGCCAATACTCCTTCACCCCCAGAGTTAAGACATATCCATGAATTTTTTTGATTTTCGTTTTAAGTATGAAATTGTTAAAAATTGTGTTTTTTGCTCTGTAAAGTTAACTTTGTACTGCAATTTTTCATGTATGTTAGGATGGATTTGCTTTTGAATTAAAAATAATAATAATAAATAAATCTGTTAGACATATTTTACCTGGATTTCAGGTTTTTGCGGTGGCCATTTTGTTTCCGGTACCGGTGGGACACGCCCACTCCTTTCAAATGTCTTTGAGTCTCCGTGACGAGTGGACGTGTTTGGTTGCTTATGTGTGTAATGTTTAGTGAATGGTTTGTTTGTAAGTTTTTTTACTGCTTTAACCTTTTATGATTTCCTAAGTAATTGTGCTTTGTTTTAGATATTAGTTCGGGATCAGATTCCAGATCCCGAAACGTCGTGAAACTTTGTTTTACATAAAATCGTGATGGAAAATGTTCGCAATAAAAATTTAAATAACATAAATCCACCATCACCAATAATGAATTTCAAACAAAAAATATCCATGTAAAAATGCAATTATTTTCCCTTTTGGAAATGGCTTATATTCTCACCTTCATTTATAAAGGTTTTCAGTTCCTCTAAACAGCTGTCTTCAAAACCAGATAACGTGACTTTCATTACACTTTTTGAGTATCGCAAATAGCTAACACACCTACCCCCAGGTCTTTGACTTCCGTGTCAAAAACACTAAAATTTTCATCAAAGATGGGCCTGTGACCTGTGTGACGAGTTGAAGTCAGGGAAGGATGAAGGAAAGTGGTGAGGATAGTAAGAGATAACCTTTCTTGATCTACCATCGGCTTTGAACTAGAAGCATGAGACTTAGTAGGTCAGCGTGGTACCTACGACCCTTGGACCCGTGTTTGGTTCATATTTCATTCTCAGATTTACACCCAGGATATAAATAATATTTTTAAATATTTATTCTTTGTAAGATAAACCAATTTAGTTACTTTAATACATTCATGCACACAAATCATACTTGACGTGTTCTAACTAACTGTTATCCAATATTGACCTGTAGAGAGGGGGGTTCACAGTAATTATAGAATCGTTCAGGAAATAAATTGACAATCACACATGATGGATTGAAGGTGTGCTTCGATTTGCGTGCAACACCCCTCCAGTAGATATTGACTTCGATTTGGCACGGTTCAGTTTTGGGAGATTTTCCAAAGTTTTTACCAGTTATCTTTGATAAACTGTTGAATAATAAAACCGGTGTTTGGGTAGAAATATATTACTATCAAAACAGCAAAATGAAAAATGACTGTTAAGTTAGATGCTTGAATAATCAGACGTTTAAATTTCTTAGTAAATAACTGGTTTAAAATGTAGAGAATCGCTCTGAACCCAGCGAAGTGCGAAACAAAACTTTTCTCCCTCAGAAAATGCAATGTCCCTCCTGAAATCTACATTAACGATACATTAGTTCATTGGAATCCTAACGATCAAGGTATTAAACATTTACCTTGACAAAAAATTAAATTGGAACCTGCAAAATAACGCTAAATTGACACAAGCATATACACGCTTGTCAATATTATCTCCAGTAATCAATAGAAAGCCAACTTTAAAGTCTACATGTTCCCTATTAATATACAAAACCATTCTTGTTTGGAGAACCTGCATTTCATCTACAAGCTGAACAAAATTGAAATTTTTCAAATCAAAATTCTAAGAATTGCTGCAAAATTTCTATGGTATATTCGTAACCCACATCTACATTAAAAATTTGGAATACACTATTGAAAATTGTAAAACTAAAACAACAACAAAAATTCTATTAAATTTATCTATACTAGTTACATTAGGTTTGGGAGTGCCGACTATAGAAAGACGTGTCAATGCAAGACTTTCTCTACATTTTGTGCCATTTGGGGAGTTCAATGAAGACATTATGGAAGACGACATTCTGTGAAACACATCCTGTTGGTGGCTAAAAACTATTTAATTTTTTTACTATTCTGATTTAGAGTTGTTATTTTAGGGGCCCTTCAATCGAAGCGAACCCAATAATTGTTCTTTACATATTTTTAACGCACTCTGTACATGATGTAAGCCATTGGTCCAGAATAAAAACCTTTTAAAAACAAAAAAATCTGATCAGAATAGTTTTTTTGCTAATGTGATGATGCTCGAAACATGTTTAAAAAGAGTTTATATATATTTACAATGATAATGAGTATTTTACTTCTTAATAATATACTAAAGGACTCGTACAATTTCATAAGGGAACCCTTTAATTTGACCTTATATTTTGACTCTTTAACCGTTCGTTTCGGAACCATAAAGGTCACGCTCGTTGGTTGCCATACCCAACGAGTTAGGCAAGTTTAACATTACTACACGACACATAAACACTCGCTTTCATAACCACTGAAACAGTTGTGTTCTCAGTTCCATATCAACGGATAATTACAAAACCACAACTACATCCAGGCTAGTAATTTCAGATCACGACCGTTTTCATTTTAAGTTACGACTAGATTTTTATTGCGGACATTTGCCATCACAATTTTATGTAAAACAAAGTTTCACGATCGTAAATCGTGATGGAAAATATCCGCAATAAAAATCTAAATGATATAAATCCACCATTACCAACAATGAATTTCAAAAAAGAGCTACAACTAGAGTTTAAAAACCTCAATCTTTAAAATGGTTTTTTCTCCAAGTGAATATGTATTACCGAATTTCCAATAGGAAAATAAGCTATTACTGAATAAGGTCATTATGACTACACCTTGACCCGAGACAATTTTTTCAGGTCCTCAAATGCTAAAAACTTCGTATCGAAGATCGGTGTACTGTAAACATTTACTATACATGTCTGGGATGGTGGCGTCATACTGTAATTCAGCTACTTGGAAGTCAACAATTGTGGATATATATGAGAAATGGTCGGTGAATGTGATGTTCTCTTGTGTGGATTAACGTCCGCACTATTGAATACTACGTTAATCCGCAAAGACCATTCCTCATGAATAGACCAATTTGTAATTCAGAGGCCGTGGTTCGGATTCCACGTTAAACTGTAGGTCCATTAATTGCCATCGGCTGTTGGGCTATCAATTAACAGTCCTGTCTAAGAAACATGTCAGCCTTAGTCAGTAACAAGACTACAAGATCGCGCCACAATCAGCCTACACTCAATCCTCATTTATACTTGGCTTAAAATACCTACCTTGTAGTATGGTCACCATTTCAATAACCTAACCTAATCTAATCTAATCTCTCTGTGTGTGTGTGTGTGTGTGTGTGTGTGTGTGTGTGTGTGTGTGTGTGTGTGTGTGTGTGTGTGTGTGTGTCCGTATGTCCATAAACACGATAACTACAGACTTAAAAACGTGTAACTATACCATCAAGTTCAAAATCCAGCCAAATTGGCTAATCGAAAGGGCATTATAGAGGGTGTTTGGAAATGTTATATATAATTTATTAAATTTTTACTAGATCAATAGGTTTCCATTTGTATGAGTAATAATATTAGTGATTTCATAATATTAAAGCATAATGATAAAGCATTTTTAAATAGTTTACATTATAGAAACTCTAATATTAAACTAGGTGATTGGTAATACATGTGTGATATTGAGGGTGAAGTCGTTGATATATCGGTGAGTGAAATTGAAGTCGTCGAAAACTAAATTGCCTGGAAAAAGTAAATGGGGTGCTTCTATCCCCACAACAAGGTCCTTAATACAACGCTCTTAGGTAGGATGTGTTACAGTGAAATAAAACAATATATACGCTTATGTTATAGAAGATAAATTAGGTTATACAAAATGCAATGAATGAAAAACAATAATTACAACAAAGATATCAATAATGTTTGTATTTACTTCCCTGTGGGAAATAGGATAGATCATGGATATTTCTAAAGGGAATGTTTTCAGTTCTTCTAAACAGTTTTACTTATTCTTATATATTACAAACTCAATATAATAGCTCTAGTAGTTTTTTATGGAAACCTGTTTCAAATTTTCATCTTACAAATTGCCAACACTCCCTCCCAGGGCTAAGACATATCCATGTCAAAATCCAAAATAACTTCATCATAATTTTATCTTCAGGTATTTTTTTACTGTCTAAATGTTTTTCAATATATTCAATTAATTTTCTTCTGGTTTTATGTGACTTTCATAAGTAGAACTACAACACTAAATGGGTAGAAAAAATCTTCAACCAGTTACCAGCAGAGTTTAGATGATTTTGTTTGCTTTAAGAATAGGCTAAAATTATTTTTATTGGAGAAGGCTTATTACTCTGTAAATTTGCTGTAATAGGAAATGCCTATATTATATCCGAACCATGACAACCGAAACTCAAAACTTTTAATTTTTTTTCTTTTTGATTAGGAATTTTTATTACAATTCCTAATAAAAAAAACAAAAATTTTTATTAAAAAATCAACTTATAACCTCAAAGTTCGACGGTTACCACAAATTTAAAAGTAAGGCCAAAAGTCTACCATCTACACTTTATAAATGAGTAAATACATTCAATTTTGAGGTGGATCTTTGTATCTTTGAAATAAACTTTACGACAAACTACACTTCAAAATTAGGGTAGGTAGCAAACCAGATTATTCAGCCTTGTACGAGAACTCTTGCACTATAATTGAGTTTCTATGTTACCCTTTTCAACTTAATGCTCTTCCCGCTCAAAAGCAACAGCGAAAGCATTTTAAATGTCTTTGTAATTCGGTTAAACTTAATTAACAGATGTCATCAAAGAAGCAATGAGTTAAACGAAAAGTCCATTCGGAATGTAAATCTTTGAGTTTATGATTTAAAAGTGTTTCACTCAACTATTCAAACTTGTCTCATTCTTTTTCACATTGATATGTCTTACCTTGGGAGTAGCGTATTGAGAATCCTTCAGACCAAAATTTTAAACGGAAGTGACGTCAGAACAGCTGTTTAGATGAACTGAAAACATTCCCGTAAAATATATCCATGATCTTACCTATTCCCACAGGGAAGTAGATACAATAATTTGGACATGGATGTGCCTTAACTCTGGTGGAGGGTGATGGCAATTTGCAAAGCCACAATTTGAAACAATGACGTTTATGCTTAGTGACGTCTTAAGGTTGTAACAACAGCTGTTTAGAGGAGCTAAAACATTCCTTTAGACATATCCATGATCTAACATATTTCCCACAGGAAAGTAAGTACAAATATTTTTTTCTTATCCTATCGACTCATCAACTTAATAAGTGTTGTATGTGTATATTTTTAAACTGAATGACGCCAAGTGGCTGAGGAATTTAACCAGAATTTAACATTCAGACAATAATGTATGAATGTTAAATTCTGGTGGAACATACCTTCACCTTGGCGTGTGTAGTGGCGTTAATTATCAAAGTATCAATGTAAAACTTTGGAAGTACATTGATGAGATGTGCCTCAAGGGCACGACCTTTTCAATATGTTCAAAATTTAACTTGATATAAAAACAAAAATGCAGGAATATTTTACAAAATAACTCATTAGGTATTATATTTTTATTGAGAGCAAAAATAAGAAGTTCTGTAAGGTAATGCCCTGAAGGACTGTAATACCTTTAATTTGACACCTCTTCCGTTAATTTATGACAATCTGTCAAGGAGATATAGGCACCAGAATTTAGTATTGCTCTTGCGGGACTAAAATCCAAGATGGCTACCACTGATGCAGACTCTTAAAGCCGAAACGGCCGTAACTAAATATTACGAAACTTGAACTGTTGATGAGGTAATTATAGCTAGTAGCTAGTTAATAAATCAGCTCAGAGGCTAGAAAACATGGATTTTAATAACACGTATTTTAGCTAGGTTAGACTTTTCATCCGTGTCGGATAGAAAAATCACCTTAAAAACGCGTTTGTTGTTGGAATGGTTAATTTGCTTTTTTCCTATCTTTCATTGAAATAAAATCTTAATAAACAATATTACAGTTTTCTCTGTACATAGTTTTCAATTATCATTTTTTTAAATTTTATTACCAAAAACATAAAATGAAAATATAATGAGGTATAAAACGTATACTCAAGAAAAGTCAAAATGGGTTTCATTTCAATTTTTGTCTGTATATCTTTATAGACCTTTTCATAACGCTGCTCCATTAAAATAAGAGCCCAACAGTTATGAATTTTATTTGTATTATTACACATTACCTATCTGAAATGGCGACCTACCCAATTAGGTATTTTAAGCCAAGTGTAAATGAGGCATGTGTGTACCTTTTAGAGAAGATCTTTTTAACTATAAACTAACCCACGTACAATAAAAATCAAATTATGAGCTCTTTTCATTAGTATTAGACTTATTTTTTCGAATTTTTACAAAATATTTAATTCACAAAAGCGATGTTTCTTAGACAGAACTGTTAGTTAATATCCCAACGGTAAATTTCATCTAAGGGACCTAAAGTTTAACGAGGGATTTGAATCAGGATTTGGTCTCTAAGTTACGAACTGGTCTAATTATGACAATGATCTTTGCGGATGAGCGTAGTATTCAATAGTGTGGGCGTTAATCCACAACAGAGAACATCACATCCACCGATCATCGTACATTTAATCCACAATACGTGTCTTGCAAGTAGCATTAGTACTTAACCGTTTTATATATTATTCGCTTGACATGTTTCCAACATATAACATTATCCTAGACTAAATCTTGTTCCCGACTCCCACGCCGTGACGTCACACAGCTGTACAACAATTGGATGGATTCCACATGGTCGTAAAATGTTTCGTTTTATGGCAGAATACGACAAGCCATTCAGGTCAATGGGTTAGCTGGCCTGATTGTAAAAGTACCAGCTCAAGTGGCCATTCACATATCTATTGGCCCTTGAAATCGTTACAATGTCAAGTTTGCAACTTACTTTGGCATTGGTGCGTTATTAGTGACGACAATTGTATTTTTAGCTGTGATTTGTTGGAATATTCCATAAAAAATTAGTTATGCTTTTTGAAATTGTGACGTCGGTTCAATTATATGCAGAATCTAAAGACTATTTCACGTTTTTTAATGGCTATGGCTGTCACGTTTTTATCTAGGCTCTGAGGGTGGGGGGTGTTAGCGATTAATTTGCAGGAACTAATTTAATGTAACGGAAATGTAACGCAAAGTAACAAAAACGTTTTTTGACATGGATATGTCTTAGCTCTGGGGGGTGTTAGTGATTTTTAAGATGGAAAACATGTAACAGGTTTCCATAGAAACTACCAGAACTATTGTATTGAATTTTAAACATAGAAGAATAAGAACAGCTGTTTGATGAACTTAAAACATTCCCTTTAGACATATCCATGATCTAACCTATTTCCCACAGGGAAATAAATACAAACATTTATTTTCATAAGCAATGAAATTTACTAAAGAAATTGCAGGGTTTACTGGAAATATTTCTTATTTGAAATGCGTATTTTTTAGCTGTGTAAAGAAACCAGACTATGCGTCAAATGTAATGTAGTCTTTTTAACGCATGTAACAAAACCGTAAACATTGACAAGAGTAGACTAATCATTAAGAATATGCTGAATTACTCGTGAATGCCCTAGTTGGATCTGGTATGATCTGGGTGTGTGTGTGTGTGTGTGTGTGTGTGTGTGTGTGTGTATGTCTGTGAACACGATAACTCTCGTAAAAATGGTCCGATCGAGACCAAATTTAGTAGAAACGTGTATTCCTACATTTTCTCGGATGAGTTCGTAATCCAGACATATCGGTCAATCGGAAGGAGTTGTTTGTGGGGTTTTGTACCCCAAAAATGGGGTTTTTTGCATTTTTCCATGTAATTTTTAAAAATTTTAAATTTTATCTTTCACCATTAGAAATACCTTAAAACTGCACAATTAAGTTTCTTAAAGTTTTTCTCTATCTCCAACGGTTACCGAGATATTAAAAAATCTAAACACAGTACGTTGTATCTTGAGGCTCCAATGTTAATCTTATGGAGGATAAAGAAAAAGTAATATTTCACTTATTAACCAATATTTTTGGATAACACTTTATATTTAGCTTCATGTGGTTGAGGTTCATCTACTCCTTTATTTATGGACAGATGTTGATGAAAGTCGGTATGAATGTTAAAGATAAACATTTTTTTATGGTATAATGCCTACTCTCAGTGTTCCTCACAGCAGCAAACCTGCACACTCTTTTCCATGTTAATCTTATGGAGAATAGGCAAATAATTTTCATGTTTATGGACAGATTTTTATTAAACTTGTCATATATTATTATTATTATATTATTGATTTGGAAATTCGCTGAGTACGCAGGTCTGCTGCGACGGGGGTATTTAATGTATTGGGAAAGCCTGGGCCTGAAATTTTGATTCATAAGTCAACAAATATTACTTATTTTACTTTACTTTACGCGATAGGCCCAGTGGACCGCGCGACACCATAACCAAGGCTCTCCAGTCTTCTCTACCTCTCGCCATTTCCCGCCAGTATTAAAACAACAACCCTAAGATTAGAGGTGTATTTAAATTATTTTTAAGTATTTAAAAGATAAACACAACAAACCGAATACAGTTATCTTATCTAAAAGTGGATAAGGTGGAAAATGTTTCGTGATTTATTGAGTTAGAGGAGTAAAACGGGGAAAGGAGAGCATATTTGCACAGCAGAGATCCTGTATCACACCAGCTTGGCTCCTTCTGTCAGATATTGGGAAGCGGTATCCGATCTATTTTGGTATTGAATGGGAAGTTTAAAGGATATATTTGTGTTTTAGAAGCACAAAATAGGACCACTTTTAAAAATTAATGAACAGTATCAGTGAAAAGACAAATACTTTCTCCCTTAGTTAAATTTTAATTCTATCATATACACTAATGTGAACTTTAAATATCATTTAAAAATTTATTGTTAAAAAGCCATCCAACTACATTAACTAACAAAAGAGACCATCTAAATATATAAAACAAAGTCGTGTTAGTTACACGCATTATAACTCGAGAACGGCTGGACCGATTTTAATGATCTTTGATTTTTCGGATTCGTCTCTGCTCCGGTCATGCTTTAGGCATATTTAGTTTCCATAAATTCAATTAGTTTCCATTTTATTGCGTTTTAAATTTCTAATGTTAACCTTATGGGGACTAAGTTTGTTTACAAATTTTCTACAATAAAAACATTTGATTTCTTATAACAGCTGTTGGTTTACTGTCCGTTAGCAATATGCTTTACTAACCAATGCCATCTGAATCATTCATTAATGTAAAATTATGAAGTAAATGTGTGCTGTACAAAATGAACAGCATTATTCGCCTCGTTAATAATTTACGGTTTTTGGGAATTATGTACTGTATTTATATTTCTTTATTTTCTGTATGATCAAAAGTCACGTGTTTGTATGTTTGCTAAATAAAAAATAATTACAATGTTTATACATATTGAGTTTATTATAATAATCAGCTGTTGTATATTTATAGCTTTCACAACGAAGCCACAATGCTAATTGACTTCAGGACATGGCCAATCTTAAAGTTAACATGTATTTACTGTTAGGCGTTACGAAGTTCGCCGGGTCAGCTAGTTAAAAATAATCATTAGAATAACTGAGGATGGTATTTGCGGATTAACTTATTACCTATACAATAGTGCGGACGTTAATCCACACAAGAGTACACCACACACACCGACCATCGCTCGCAACTATCCACAATTCGTAACTCCCAAGTAGTTGAATTAAAGGACACGCCACTACGTGCATAAGACTCAAAAAACAATTAATCCAAATTTATTTTTTACACATATTAGACTGAGAATTGGTTATAAATCTACAGGATCTTACAGGGAGTATCGTAATCATAGAATATTTTAGAGAAATACTTACATTTTTTATCTAGTAAGAAATACCAAGTGTAAAACTAAATGATTTGAAAAAAGTTTTCCAAAAACTTCAAATGTGATACAGTAGACTTCAACTGACTCAACTTAATTTATTCACAAGGATATGAAAAACATTATTATTTAGTAACTAATAATGATCTTGTTACGTTTTGTACTACCTACTGCGTATTAATTCAAGTTTAAATTTCATTGAATAAGAAAATAACTTAATGGAAAGTTTATGAATCAACACTCAACACCTTTCTCCAAATGAGTATTGACAGGCCCCAATCTGAACGCTTTTTGCCCGAGCTTTTTAGGGTGGATTTATTTCAGCAGTTTGTTGAATACCTCATTTAATTTAATTTGGTGATTTCAAGGATAGCTTTTCGTACTTAGTTTAATGCCTTAGAATTTCACCAACCTCTTCTCCAGAGTTTAAATCTTTGCTTACTTCGCTTTAACTTATTTATATGTAACCTTTTGTACTCCCTTAGGGTAAATAATAGTACAGAATTTTGTTGATAAATTTTTATTTGATTCACACTTCTGAACAACCATATTTTTACACTAGAACACGTCAAAAACAACAGAAGTTAACTGAAAAACATAAACAAAAACAAACAAACAAAACGGACATTGTCTCGCTACTCAACCGGACGCAGAGCCACCAACATAACAACGAAAAATAACTTTATTTTCATTACAATTACTATATACATATTAGAAGATGAATATTTTTTCCAAAATCAGTATACTTTCTAGGGTTTCCAATTAATTACAAATGACTTCGGGATATTTTTTATACTCTTTTATGAAAGCTAGTCATCTTGGAAACAAAAAGTACACGGAAATTAGTTTAGCTTCAGAAGGTAGACAAAAAGAACGGCAAACATTATCTGACGGAGAGAAATCGAGGATTAAACATTTTCGGTCTCCCTGGAGAATGGACGTGAGGACAATACGTGATGGGATTGCGCGTAAGTTTTGACGCGAGCGTAGTGAATATTTTACCGAAAACAGAATTGACCTGCTTATATTTTTACCCAGAATTGATCTTTATAGAACCATTTAACCTGTAAGAGCTATATAGCTACATTTAAATGACAGTTACAATTTTATTTTTATTTATACTGTTCAATAAGAAATACAGTAAATTCTGATTTAAGAGCCTGCAGTATCTCAGCATCTTGAATTTTGTTTCCATAACCACAATTTTGATTTTTTTGTCAGCTCAATAATTTAATTTTGGTTGAGATATCAAGTCAAATTGGTTATCTAAGGAATTACATTTTCCATTGTTTTATTTTCTATCATAGAAAAAAAATAAAATTTCATCCATCGGATATAATTTTGTGGCAATTATATTTTCTTGGAAACAATAAAAATTTAGTTTTTAACCTTGTTTTAATGTGTTAGTCAAATTATACTTTATCTTCGTCGTTTACCGAAAAAAAACTTAAAAACTGTTTTTTTACATTTAAAAGCTCCTAACTTTTAAACTGTCATTTTACAGGTATTCAGCAGGTCCTATTATTTAGCACTATAAACTACTCGTTTTTGAGTGTTTTTAGGGGTTGACTACCCTTCAAAAATCGAAAAGTCTAAAAAAAATTAAATACTCGTGGAGATGCGGTGAATATATAGATACCAAATGTCATCTAAATCGGACTAACGGGGTTGGCTGTGGCTCTGTACATAGCTAAGCAGACACCCATGGGTAGACAGACATCACGTCGAAACCCACTTTTTGGATTCAGGGACCCCAAAACAAATACATCCACTCTCAATTCAAATTTAAACATTTTGACGAAAACAATACTTTCTTTATACAGGGTGTTTCAGAATTCCCTACCAATACTTTAGGACATTGGTCCTGGGTAATAAAAATATATAAATATCATATTTAAATAGCCCGGAAGTCCTTAGTTACTCACACAGCCTCCATTTTGTTTTTTTCACTTATAATTTTTTTTCTGAATAATGGTTAAACGTACGGAATTGAAACTTTGCACAAACATTTATGGCAAGTAGACAAAGCTTCCAAAAAATTAGGACAATTTCTCAAATTCATAAAACAAAATGGCGGCCATTTAAAATTTTGACATGCACTGCAACTAAGCTCTAGCGGTCACCTATTACTAAAGATACCATATCTCAGTTAATATTTGTCTAATTTAAAACAAACAATCATTGGTTTCAATCAATTTGTAATTACATTACCTAAAAAAAGTTATTCTTGTACATTTTCTGTTAAATCGACGGTTCACGAGTTATTTGAGAAACAAAATTTTAAATGGCCGCCATTTTGTTTTATGAATTTAAGAAATTGTCCTAATTTTTTTGTAGCTTTATCTATTTGCCATAAATGTTTGTGCAAAGTTTCAATTCCGTACGTTTAACCATTATTCAGAAAAAAAGTGAAAAAAACAAAATGGAGGCTGTGTGAGTAACTAAGGACTTCCGGACTATTTAAATATGATATTTATATATGTTTCTTACCCAGGAATAATACCCTAAAGTATTGGTAGGGAATTCTGAAACACACTGTATCCTATCATATTATTGGGAGTATGTAAAAATACATATTATTTAGCTAAAATTAATTCATATATAACATTATTGTTGTCGAACATCTCAGAAAAGCGTATTAAAGTACAATGATTTCGACGAGGAAGCAGAAGCCTTATTTTCCTGAACAATACATTTTTGCAAAAGGTGCACGTCACAAGGGTACTTTAAATCTTAACACGCCCTTGAATGGTGCGTAAGGTATTGCTTTATTGAACCAGACATATTTTCATCCTAAGAGACATTCCGGGCCAAAATAATCGCTGTTTGATATTTTTAAAGAAAACCCCCTTTTGCTTATACAAACCAATCTGTCTCACAATTTAAAAAATATCTTTATTGATATTCTATAACGATATTATTATTTTTATCTTGTTTGTCATTTGGCAGGCTCAGCTTTTCGCTAGGCAGCCTCGAAGTACACTGTTTTATTAACTGTTTTCATCTAAATTTTGTCATCATCCCAGGGATCGAACCCGTCACCTCTTGCAACGAAATCCAAGGCGCTAACCATTAGGCTTGCAGATAATCTACGTATTACAGGTGCTGATCAAAATTATACAACCACTAAAACATTCCATTTTCCTTATATTTTTATAATCAATACATTTCAAATATGAATCATTAACGTCTCAAACTTAATTCTTTTGCTACAATTTGAAACGCCATCCCTAAAATTCTAAATCAATCCCTAAAGACAGAATTACGTCTCTTTATACTCTTAAATTGAAATTGAGGGAAAAAATACGTTTAGAGCACAAAACACATTGTCACGTATTTTTAATTAAGACTGTAAAGATTTTCTTTTTACTTTGGAATTCAACAGTTATTTTTTCTTTATACTTAAATATATTGTTTGAGCTGTCTATATATTTTTTCAAAATAAACTTGCTGTCCCTTGAGTTTTTTAATAAGTACACCATTATTCACATTTTATCAGAATATATGACATTGTTGACATTTTATATCTAATTGTTGACACTTTAACCTAGAATTATAAATGAAACAAATAGAAAATGTTATACAGGTTGGTTTTAAAATCTCTCTCCCTGAATATTTTCTACAATTTATTCATTTTATTTATATTTACTAATTTAAACAGTGAAACCTTTTTGAATTTCGATTCAGAAGGAGAGACATTGTTATTTGATAAAAGTCGCATGACGAGCTTCTAATAAAAATTTGTTATTTTGCCTCCAACATCCTAAACCTATCGATTTCTTAAAACCTGTAAAACATTGTTGAATTTAGATTGTGGAATGGTGTTCAGATGAGAAAGCCAGTGTTATTTGGTATGACAGATTGTCATCTGTCAAACCAAATAACACTGAGAGAAGCTTGTCAGCTTCTCATAAAGAATTTTATAGTTGACTCCTACATCTTAAACCTCAGGGAAATTACATTTTTTAACCACTGAAAAGGTCAGGGTATGTACCTATTTAATCAATCGCATAACTGAAAATTATTTTAAAATTAATTTATAGAAATAATTGGGAGTAGGAGACTTTAAAACCACCCTAAATGTTGTAAATACTAATTTTAAATTCTATTTAAACCAAACTTTTGGAAAGTAGGCTACCTGTTGATTACCAGTATCCAGTGGACAGGAATCCACAACACAACAGCTGACTGCTGGAGAGGGTTGCCACCACCTGTTGGGTCGGCGGCACAACGCGCACTGGGGTGTTGGCAACGCTGTTAGCGTTACCATGGCGACCGTCAACTGATCAGCTGATATACCACCCTCTCATCGTTTAACAACTGATCTTGGACATATATTGAGCTCATTCTCTATCAGAATCTGATTCCAGTAGAACCTCTCATAGCCGACCATGACAGGACCGAACCATGGAACAGCCATTAAGTCGAATATCGTGAGGAGGAATAAAATGCATTTTCTAGGTAGAAAAGCAGCCACAGTATTTTAATATAGATATTTATGTAACAAGATTGCAAAGGATGTCATATCGCATAAGAGAGCACTCAGCTGACGCTTCGTGCTGCCAGAACTTCGAGGGCGGCCATGACAGTTTGCACTCGTATTACACACAAGGCTTTTCCTAGAATAATAAAGTAGTTGAGGTTATGTTTGATTTTCACTGGGATAAATGTAAACATAACTTTTAGGTATCCATTAACCTCAGTTTCATTGTGCAAAACCGGAAGTTAGTTTTTCAGGAACGGTAACCTTACGTCTGTCAGCTGATTGTGCGCTTAACGCATGCTATTGGTTAGTTTCATAAAGATTTGGAGCGTTCCACACATATGATTGGCTGGTCACTTTGCCGCACTAGGGTGGTAATGAGATCATATCCACTCTAGTGCGGGAATGTACTACTTATACGTTCTGTCGACAGTGCGAAATGTACCTGTTATCGTGCGGTTGAAGGAAAATTAATTTACTGTACCTCTAAGACATTAATTTAAACATCAAGATTTGAATTATAACTGAAAAATCTGAATATTTATAGGTAATTGTTAAATTTAGTATTTCACGTTTCAACAGGCTCAGTAACAATATAGGTGCGTGTGAATGACAGATAGAAGGTCGGGCACTAGGTCGGATATTGGGAGGTCGGATAAGGGAGGTTCTAATGTGTATTACAAATATTTTCCTATCTGTATTAAGTAAAGGAGAGAAATTTCTAAGTAAACCCAAAAAAATTATGGTCTCAATAATATTTCCAAAAACATTTTCGTTTACAAAATTAACTTTGAAAATTAATACAACAACAAATATAAATTCAGTAAAAGAGAGACAATACATATTTCTATCAAGTATCCAAAGACACATGAGGAAGGAGGTTGGTACTCGAGATAGGTATTTATAGAGAGGTAATATTTTTGGGGAGCTACGGCACAACGCGGTTTGGCCCTTATTATCCCCACGTGACCCTGTAATTAAAACAAACTTAGGATTCTAGGAAAGACTGGATGTATAGGGAGATTGGGAAGTTTGAATAGGAACATTGACATTGTTTAGATGCACTTGTTGAAAACTATATCACAAATCACCAATAATTGCGATATATCCTTTCAAGTATCACCTTTTGTAGTATTGTTAAATTTTTTCTGTAAAAAACATGCGTTATTTGTATAATAGCTGTAAATTAAGATCCAAAGAGTTCTATACGAGTAAATTTCCAAGATACTAAGACAGGACTATCCGGAGATAAACCGTCAGCTACCCCAGACTGGCAATGGATGTGGTGTTATGCGTTCTGCTTGGTTGTTATTCTGTCACTGTCACTGCCCACAATCAATCTCCCTCTCTCTCAGCCTTAATCTCTCCTCTTTCTCCCCCTTCTACTGAACTACTTACTATACGGCCGCCAGAGAAGAACGAAGCTTACAGGGTTAAAGTTGACTTCAGCGATTGCGGCTAAACAGAAAAAACTATCCTTCGTTCAGGGTTGCTCTAACAATGGAAATGAGTTCACATTCTCCACTAAAGCTATTTGAAGAGACTCTATACCCATAAAAGCAATTAGAGTAATCTCAAGACTCTGACTCCTAGCGCTCACCAATGACGTTGGAAATGACAAGAAAGCGAAAAACTTACGTTAGTGGTAGGGGGAAATTGAAATTGAAACAATCAAGTAGAAGCTGCAAGAGGATAAACAAAAGTAGGGGTGATGTAAATTTTACATAATTTGGATTATTTAGGGTACAACAAATAAGAAGTAATTTAAACTAAAAAAATAATAGATCAGAGTGAGTTGGAGGACACTTTTACATATATAAATTAGAAATAAGACTCACGACATTGTCGTCGCACACTCCCAAACGCTCGAAAAAACCAAATGAAATTGATTTCCAAAGTAAATCACTCCGGTACACTGTAAAGTCACTGTATTTGTGTTTTTACCCTTTATTTTTCCGAGCGTTTGAGAGTGGGCGGAGACATTGTCATGAATCAATCTGCTTCAGTTACTGTGCAAGTGTAGAGTGTCGTGCAGTGTGTTCACGTTCACTGTTCTACACTGCTGCTATGGTTTTCTGTTTCACTAAGCCTGCCTTAACTTTTGAAAGAATGAAATCAATGGTAGTCCAGAGGTAGACATACACATGCATTGCACGAATCGTGATTCACGTTCCTTAAGATTTGGAAACAAATTGTGATTTTCATTGCACTTCCCATCCTCGTTCACTTGATGCGCCCACTCTGACCGCGGTTTGTGGCGCGCAAAATGATTGTTTTCAACAGCTTGTTTTCACTGTGCAACAAATTGCGTGTGAACTTATATATTGACATCTTGGAACTGAGCTCCAGTAGGCCTGGTTTTCAGATTCGTATCGCTGTACCGCTCCGCTACGCTCTAAATCGCTCTACGTGCCCTTTTATCCTAAAAGCAAAAGATTTTTCAGGAGAAAGTTTAATTATTTCAGGATTTCTTTATTGGCGAACGAAAACTAAAAAAAATTTAAATTTTTTAAACACAAAGAAATTGCAACAAATACATTAAAACTAAACTTACTTAATTACTTTTGTTTACTTTCAAAAAGTTCATAAGTAAACGAGGCAGTGAAAAGTTTGCATATAAGAGAAAAACAATTTTATAATGACTCGTTGAAACAACATTTAGTTTCCTTCCTTTCTTCCATTACAGTTTTAGTTTAAAATGCTCTATTTAGTTTATATTAAACAGTTTGTGCTGTTCTTTAACCACCAAGACTATGTCCAACCGGGGTGACCTATATGAATTTTCGTTTACGCTCAAAAAATTATTAGCTTACATTACTCTTCATAAGTATTGTCATAGTGTATACTATCAGAGAGGAACGTAGGGGGCTTTCATCTGTGATACTATACAAAAAGAATGCTATATTTGAGCCATACTTGTTTCGTAATTAAAAAGCTCAGTTCTATGATTCTTTTCAAATTTAATTTCTGGCAGAGGAACAGATGATCCGTTCATCTCTGTTATAAGTTAATGCTAAAAAGTTGAAAACGTGTACTTCCCTTACGTATGATCTTACCATAGCATTTATAAAACTGCACAAGTGGCCCCACTGTTGCGACGGCGTCGGTCGAATCACTTAGCAGACGATATAACACTGTCACTGTTTACTGTTTCTGTTTGTGTTTGTACTCGTTTTCAATATTTTAGTCAACAAAGAAAGTAACCACAACAAATTACATTTTTGTGACGTATTTTATTATTTTATCTTTTAAAAGGTTTTATGTTACTTTTCATACGATTTCACACTATTTTTCCAGGGCTTTGATTATGTATATTCATTTTAATTATTATCTGGTATGCTTTGTTACCCTGTAGCCAATGTCCTTTGTGGAGATTACCTTGTATGAACCAAAGGTATTAATAAAGCTGACTTGTATGATGAATAAACTTGCACGTTAATCTTTCTTTGCAGTTTTAACCCTTTACACACCAGTATTCTAAAGGTGTAAGCATTAGTAATATTTAGAAAACCCTCATTAGGAATGGCATTGTCCAGATCCTCTGTCCCTGAGCTTCCTCTTTTTTCCACAATTGCAAGTGATCTTCCAATTGATGAAACTAGTTCTACAGGAATTAATAGCTCTTTAGCTACGGACTTGGGAAGTTCAACACGGAGAAATGTTCGGCACTCTCGAAAAAATAAAAAGGTGAGACAACCTAAAGTACTGGTAAGCTAACAAACAATATTAACACATTGAGTGTGGAGGCATAATTCAAACACTTACCCAAAACCTGAAATTTGTATTCAATAAAAACTTTCATTTTGATGGTAGAAATACATAACAATAGATATAAATGTGATTACAACATCATTTACCGGTACCTTAAAAAATGGCTTCAAAGTTAGGTATCCATATGGTGCCCATTGGCACCAGGTTGTTATACCAGCCGAAGTATCCATATCGCCCCCCATCGCCATCACTCATCATCACCTGGTACCCATCGCCACTAGGTAGTGAACATGCAGTAATAACTCTCGACCACTCACAACAATGATAAGAGGGACAAAATATATTATCCAAAGATTTTCCCATGGGATGGAACCAACGCAAGTGGCATACTCACCCCTCCCAGCCCCTGCTATTGATTTTGCGACAAAAATAGAAACCAAGGTGGGTACAAAATATTAGTTTGAAATATGGAATGGCTGAGCCTCATGACAATATCAAAGTTTAGACGGTTCCAAGTATCCATATAGATACCGCCACCCCTGAGTGATGCACTCGAGCACTGAGTGATGCACTGGGTATGGATACCCAGGTATCCATATGGATACTGCCACACTCAATGTGTTAAAGGTAAATCAAAACCACAGTAGAATATGGTACTTTAATTTGAGACAGTTGGGACTGGAGTTATCTTAGGTATTGAAAAAAGGCTGATTTAATATATTAATAAGGCTGGTTTCA
Source organism: Nephotettix cincticeps (assembly GCA_023375725.1). Taxonomy (NCBI): domain Eukaryota; kingdom Metazoa; phylum Arthropoda; class Insecta; order Hemiptera; family Cicadellidae; genus Nephotettix; species Nephotettix cincticeps. Next base: position 66,825,376 of record CM041785.1, read on the forward strand.
ATAGATCCCTACATACATTAGCTTATTATTGGTATATTTCAATACATTGATTTTTTTACCGAACTTAATTCCACAGATTACTCTTTTTTTATAATTACGGTCAACACACAGACCATTCTTCCTTTTCAAACTAAGTGGTAAACTTAGTGTGACTTGTATGAAACTAACATTGTCGTTGAGTCAGGAAAAATTCACTATTCAAATTCAGTGCATTATGATATATATTTTGTAAAATGTATGATTATCCTAATTATCTTAATTAAATTAGATTAGATCATTGAAATGGCAACCATACTACAATGTTGGTATTTTAAGCCAAGTATGAATAGGGATTGAGTGTAAGATGATTGATGTTTAGGCCTATGTGAATTTATACTAGATAAGTATGACTCCACACAACTCTACAGAAGTAGCGTGTTTTTATGTTTCAGAATATGGTTCATCAGCGTTCGTTGAGCGAAGCAAACCTATATCAACAAGAGTATACAAGTATGAGTCCTGAAATCTCAGAAACTACTAAATGTCGTCACCGTCAGAGCAAAAGACATCTTCTGGCTGAAATTGATAGGCTTAAACGAGAAAATCAACACCTTTTAAGTTCAGGTAGGCCGTTTTTATGTTGTGTTAAGCTGGTTTTTACCCCTTTACTTCTTGCCCAGAATAAGCTACACCTAGGTGGTTGTTTTATTATGAACATATATACTAATTGGTAAGCATTGCATATTACACATATAGGCTAAATTTATTGTCTCTTTTATGATTAGTTTCCAGAATTTTTGAATTATGTTTTATGTATTAGGAGTAAGTTCAAGATAAAATTGGAGACAAACCTGTAAAAAGAGTGATACTCCGATTTTAGGTTATGGTTCCGGAGAGGTGAAGTTACGTGCTTTGGAAGGCCGTATTGTGGAATTGCATTCTTCTAAACAGAAGTTGGAACAGGAAAGGGAAACTTTGTCAAGAAGAATTAATGAAGATTCGGAAACCATCAACAAACTTAGATTGAGAAGTAAAGAGTTAGCACAGGATGTCTTCATGCTCAAAAATCTTGTTATGAGGTGAGATGTTTTAAACTTAAAATAACCAGAATGGTAATTTGAAAAAAGCTATTAAAAATTTAAATTATTATCAGATTTTTCTAGTGTTTACTTTTTAGTTGTTTTACAGTTTAAATGAAATTATTTTCCAGACATTATTTTCTTTAGCACACACTAAAACTAGCAAATAAGTTATACTAAAACATCTATGCACATTCTTATTGAGTATGGTAAATTAAAAGAAATGTAATATTATTTTTAAGTCACATAATAGTTGATAATTATGTTTATTTTCTTCTAAGACATTCAGTTTGCATCTAAGACCCATGCTTTGCATCAATGCCATGAATACAAAGCAGGTAATATGCAATACTCATTATTTGTTGTTTAGGATGAATACGGAGTTAGCCAAAGCTCAAAACAGATTGTCACAGAAGGAGGAGCCAGCTACGACAATGAGTGAAGACTCGGGTTTGGATCATAGATCTCAGTCTGATACAAGGAGTAAGTAATAAAGAGAAACATGGAGAAAGGCTCGATTTAAGACGTTTGCTCAGGACAAGGCCATATGGCGTTCGCTGGAACTATGCGAAGCGTCATATGGCACTAGGTTTAAGCTTTTGGCAATGATAAATATTTGTGTGAGGGTGTGGGTTTTAGTGTCAGTGTTTAGGCTGTCTAACAACTGTGCAATCCATTTTAGAATATATATTAGTTATCAAAATACATGATTTGCTAACTTCTTTTATGTCATAATCTCCATGCTGAGTTAAATATAATGTAATTTTTATCAGAAATTCTGCAGGTATTATTATTGTAAAATCGTAAAAAATTTCAATACTAATTGGGAAAAAAACAGAATCGTTTATTTTCAGTTAATTTTTTACTGTTACTGTAACTCGGTTGAACTTTTTTGGTTTCAAAGGAAATTTGAGTGCTGTTGTACTAGACTGGACTAAAATTAGGGATGGAGCCTAAACATGTTTAAAAGGGAATTAAATGACTCAATCAATCAAATCAACTTTATTTGTTTAATATTGCCCTGCTTAAAAGAAAAAAACTATAATTTGTAAAATACCAGGACAGTTAAGAACAACGGATCTATGTGAGTTCAATCTGCTTTACATCGTGATATTTACCGAGTTATTGCATTCTTATAAAAATTAAATTGTCCTTTACTTCACTTCATCAACCATAATCATGTGGAACAGTTTTCCAAATAAGTAATATTGTGTAGATTATGAGTACGTCTGATTATTGCAGGTCCAACATTATGTAGGTAATGGAAATTTCCAGGGCAATGATGCTAGATTTTCCGAGGATCTTTCAGGAGAATTATGTTTTTATTCCGGGTAAAATTGGGGATCACAGTCCAGGGTTCCTGATGAAAAATCAGTTGGTGTTGGCCACGCTTCCGTTACGGACTCGTAAATTGCTGGAGACACACTGACTGGGCCTGGAATCCATTCTGTGTTCAACTGCGTTATTGTTATTAATCTGTTGATGTGTATGCCTGTCATGTGATGGGGCTAATATCAGGGCTGCGCCGAGTAGGTATATTATCATAAAAAGTACCCCCGGGAGTAAGGCAAAAAAATCATGGATTTCTTTAGATATATTTTATTACTACAATAAATGAATAAAGAGTATATTTCAAACCTATTTTGTATGATATCTTTCATACCATTTGCATCTGTGTTTTGGGTGTGATATATTTCAAAACAATGATGCGGACATAGTGGAAATCACCTATTCTTAACCATTACAAAGGAATCAATAACTAAATGGCAAAAAATTGCAAGGTTGAGGCTAACAGATAGAAGATCAGTTAAACACTAAGTAACACATCACATTGATGCCAAGCAAATTGGCGCTTCTGTTGCCTGTCACGGACCAACCTAATAAACATAATTTACCCTGCCTATTAAACCATGCATCAGTTCTAAATTACTCATAGTATTTTACTTTAATGTTTTCAGAAATAATAAACTATTATTTATGTTTAATTTATTCGTAATGATTTAAGAAATATCAAATATACGAGTATTACATCCCCTTATATCACTTGGATACTCTAGGGGAAACAAATGTCACATGACGTACTCTGCTGGGCTCATTTGTTGTTAGGCCCTACACCTCACTATGTTAAGTGTTCAAAGGTTAGTCAGCTTTTGAAATTTAATTTAATGATTAAGAGAAAAATGGATTTTAACTATGTAGAAGCCAAAGAATAAGTAGTTACTGTACGTAAGAAGCATTGTGGAGGAGATTTGTTTTCACTTGTTATGATAAATAAATCTTGTAGGTTCTTGGAAGCCCACATGGAGTCGTGCAGAAATGAATGCGATGGCGCCGTTGTTGGAAGCTTTCGAAGAGACGCTGGCAGAGAGAGAGGAGCTTATCTCTAACTACAAGCGAGAAATGCAGTTGTTCACGAACCGAGTCAATGAGATCGTATCCGAGAACGATAGCCTGCATGCCCAGTTGGCTGAAGCAAACAAGAAGGTTAGAAAAACTAGTGAAAATCTATATTATATGTATTATATTGTATGTGTGTGGCATTAGATATATTCTATTCCTTCAATAACACTTGTTTGAACTCATAATAATAGACTAAATAGACTAATTTAAGACTATTCAGACTATTAGACTATTCAACAATTTGCAGCGCCTGACATAAAAAATTACTAATATTATTCAGTTTATATCAACTGTATTGTATTATACATTTTTTAAATTCAGCATAAAACTAGCTAGTAACATTTTGCAACCCTCATTGGCTGTGCTTATATCCAAATAAAATGCTGATATTTGAAATTTTTTGCAAGTTTTGGTTTATTCAACGTTAATTTTTAATCATAGTTTTCATAATTTTGATTACTTTTTTAACATCAAGATCTGTTATAAGCCCTGCATTAGGGAAATGAAAACTATTTGTTTTTTTGACTTGGCCATGTTATTTAAAGATTTATTCATTATAGATTTGAAGGTTCTAGTTCAAGTTTTCAATTAACAGGGTGAAGTGACGTATGCTGAGTGGAAAGTACTCAATAGAGAAGCAGCCATGACGAGGGAACAGAACGAACTACTGTTACGACAAACCAAACTGAACCAGGGCAAGCTGAATGAGCTGCACACGGCCTATCAAACCAGGTGTAAGTACCACTAAAAGCAGTAAATATCCCTGTCACAGCAAGCAAATTCCCAATTCAATAATATGACAATAATAGTAATATATGACAAGTTTGATTAATATCCGTCAATAAAAAAAGAGTTTGCCTATTCTCCCTAAGAAAAACATGGGAAAGATCATGCACAACAGAGGAACTGATATTTGAAATTTTTTGCACGTTTTGGTTTATTCAACGTTAATTTTTAATCATAGTTTTCATAATTTTGATTACTTTTTTAACACAAAGATCTGGTACAAGCCCTGAAATAGGGAAATTAAAACTATTTGTTATTTTGTCTTGGGCATTTTATTTCCACATTTACTAGATTTATTTATTTATAGATTTGAAGGTTCTAGTTCAAGTTTTCAATTAACAGGGCGAAGTGACGTATGCTGAGTGGAAAGTACTCAATAGAGAAGCAGCCATGACGAGGGAACAGAACGAACTACTGTTACGACAAACCAAACTGAACCAGGGCAAGCTGAATGAGCTGCACACGGCCTATCAAACCAGGTGTAAGTACCACTAAAAGCAGTAAATATCCCTGTCACAGCAAGCAAATTCCCAATTCAATAATATGACAATAATAGTAATATATGACAAGTTTGATTAATATCCGTCAATAAAAAAAGAGTTTGCCTATTCTCCCTAAGAAAAACATGGGAATGATCATGCAGGTGTGCTGCTGTGAGGAACATTGAAAGTAGACATTTCTACCATAAAAAATTTTTATTTTGACCATTTATACCAAGTTTCATCAATATATGTCCATAAATAAAGGAGTTTGCCTATTCTCTTTTATCTTATTACTAAATTCTTGCCTGGGGAACTTTTGCCATCGAAGACATTGCTGCTCCCTGGCCCAGGCATCGATAACTTTGTGGGCAGTTGCCTTGCTGATGTAATTTGAGCTGATTTCCTCTGAATAGTAAAAAGAGAAGATAGCAAAATTTATATTAAAATCTATTTTCAATTAACCGAATTTCAACTAGTTACCAAAGACTTGTCAAAGAGTGGTGAGGAAGGTTTAAGTTTTAGTACAATGTTATCAGTGACGGAGCTGACCCTTGACTTGGAACAGTCGGAGGAGAGGAGCCAGCAGGCTCGGACCGAGGTGTTTGTGCTCAAGGGCCGGCTGGGGGTGCTCTCCGACGAGCTGGAGCGACTCAAGACGGAAGCTGACAACAAAATTCCGGTTGCAGTGCACACCGCCTCCGTTAACGAGTGCAAACGGTCAGTGTGACTAAATTTATGGTTTGGTTAGTATTTTAGTCAAGGGAGAAGCTATTTGCATATCAGACATGCACCGTTACTGCATAAGTCTGTTCCACATACCGTAATTGTTGATAATTCATAATTACATAAAGAACCTAACCTAACATAACCCAAGTATCAGTATCTTAATTTTATATGTGAATAGTCACTTCGTTTAGTCAACATGGGTTAATCAGAACTGTTGCACATCGGAAATCATGCACTAAATGGTGAGAGCTGATTCACCATTCATACATAGCTGATTCACTATGATTCATCTATAAACACAAACTAATGATTACTAAAATATAAGATTAAAATAGTTGGCCAAAAACCTATGCTGAGCCACATGAACAAATAATGTAGAAAATCACACTTCAAGCCTCATCCTATAGAAAACTCTTAAAAATGTCCATTAAATGGACACTATAAAATTAGAAATTAAATTCAAATCCAAACAAATTTTCATGGCCATCCGGTAATGAATTATAGAACCAGAAAAGTCACTAAGAAAATCCTGTTACTAGCCATTAGGAAAACTCAATCTGGTACAAAGTGCACAGTACAATAATAAGACCCACATTTTTTGTATATGCAGATTGATTGAAACCATATAGTGCACATGCATTTTGCTAGTTTGCCAAGATTTCAAATTCTTGTGTAATCCTATATTGAAAAATGTCTTGTAACTATCAGAGCACAACAAATGTGGCCATTCGGATAAGCAAAACCATATGGTTAAAATTGCAAAATAGCTGTGAACAGGTTAACTCTGTTTAAGTAACCTTTCTCACATAATTTAAAATGATAATTATTTGAAAATTTAATTAACATAAATTCAATAATTGTATTATACACAATAATGGTTAAATATGAATTTACAGATTATTTGAAGAATTGAAGAACAGATATGAACAGGAAAGGGATATTTTGACAAGGAAGTTGGCAACACTGGAGTCTCTTCGGCCTGATTTGGACATACAGTTGGTCACAGTGACTGCAGAACGGGACCAGATGACTCATGAAATTAGGAATCTGCAGAAGCAGCTCAAGTGAGAACATTTCCTTGAATTTTGATGAGGACTGAAATGGCTGCTTTGGGCTACAAATTATCTTAACATACAAGGGTTTCTTTGTTCCTTTACTCTAGACAGGGCTGTCGCATAATTTTGTTGTCGCCTGGGGTGAGGTGACCCCTATTAATCGTATAATACTTGTTGGCTCGTTGTATCAAAAACTATTGAAAAACATAGTTTTTGGCCTTTCCTTAAATAGTACTTTGGCTGGTCGTGAAAAATAGAGATAGAAAGTTGCAGGGACTACATTTTCGTACAGGATACATACAGAGGCTACAAAATTTGTGAATATGATTACTCTGTCAAAAACTTTATAAATGTATAAATATTTAAAACGTGTATTTTTTCGATAAATGGATATTGTACAATGTAATATTCAAAGTTCAGTTATACATAGTCTTCAAAATGTTTTGTAAGCTTACATCTAGGTCTAAATTTAAAAAGTAATGGAATAGCATGTACGTAGGTTAAATGATTGATCATGTTTTTTCCTTAGAAGTAGACATTTTGACCTTAGATTTTATAAAAAAAATCATATTTTCACCCTTTCAGTGCTGAGTTTGTATATTTTTCATGCTGTTGAACAATTTCCCTTTTTCCTCGCCTACGGATCCCCGCTGATCCTCTTCATTGATGCAGGAAGGCTGAGGGTCGAGTAGAAGCGAGCGATGCTCGGGCGCGCAAGTGTGAGCGTACAAGGGCGACGCTAAAGCAGCAGCTGGAGCAGGCGTTAGCCTTCAGCCGGGAGCTGATCTGCGACCAGGAGGCACTGTTGAGGCAGCTAGCTGACCGCACTCACGAGACCAGCCAGGTGGTGCGGGCAGGACAAGGCAACGCTAGTAAGATGGACACCCTCCGGAATAAGCTCAAGGTATGTGTACCCATCAATATCACCATCATGTTGGGTTCTACTGTGATTAGGAAATTGATTGGATTTTATCTTAGAAATCCATTTAACCTATAATAAACATTATAATAGGGCAATACTTCTTCTTTTGTGAATCTCTCAGACTGACACGTTTCAATTGCACGACGCTCTCCATTTTTCTCTGTCCTGAGCATATTCCTTCAGTTGCTGGAATCTCCTTCCTTTCTTAATATCGTCCAGTATTCCAATCGTTCTTCTCCCCCTTCCCCTTACTCCCTCAATCCATCCTTCCAAAATCCTTGTTTGCAGACAATTTCTTAAAGTATGTGTCCCAACCAACATGCTTTTCTTCTCCTTACCGTTGTTATCAGTTTCCTTTTCTTCTTTATTTTATTTACTACATCTTCATTTCTCATTCTATCCGTCCACTTCACCTTCAGCATCCTTCTCCACAACCACATCTCAAAGCTCTCCAGGTATTTCTCCTTTCTTTTTTTAATTGTCCATGACTCACATCCATAAAGCACCACACTCCAGACAAAACATTTAGCAAATCTTTTCCTCAACTTACTGGTATTCTTTTTGCTGTTAACAGACCTCTCACTTTCACCTAAGCACTTCTCCCTAATGATATTCTGCTTCTTATTTCCTCCGTGCAGCTACCATTCCATTTGACCAAACTTCCCAAGTATTTTACAAGGGCAATACTATACATCGAATTAGACATAGAATATTATTACTGTGCACATTAAGATGAACTAACTATTAGACAAAATGTTATCTGTTCAGGGGTTGGAACGTGGTGCGAAGGTTCAGCTGGACGTTCTAGAGCAGAGGATGAGGGCTCAGGAGGCAGGGATGAACAAAGCTAAGGCCAACTGGACCAAGGAGATGGGTCGGCTCAAGAATGTGATCAAAGAGAAGGACGCAGCTATCGAGCAGTTGCAGAAGGAGAAAACGTGAGTCAGGGCCATGCATATCTAAGTAGATACTTGGCCGCACCAACAAAGCCCCTCCATCTCTCTCGGTCTTCTGCATCTTCTTTTGCTGCTCCTATCCGCTCCAGATCTCTCTTCACCTGATTCCACCATTTTTGTCGTGGCCTTCCTCCTTCAGGATTCCTTATTACAACTTGTTTTAGGTTGTTGTCTTCACTCCTTCTAAGAACGTGCCCAGCCCATCTAATCCTTCTACATTTATACTCGCAAACTACATCTGGATCTTTATACAATTCTCTTAATTCCCTGTTGTGTCTATTCCTCCACTCTCCGTCTTCAAAAGTTGACCCATAAATTTTTCTAAGAATTTTATTTTCAAATACGATCAATTTTCTTTTCTCCTTTTTGTTTAATTTCTATGTTTCTTCTCCATAGAGTAATATTGGACTAATTATGGTTTTGTATAATCTTATTTTGGTTTTTCGGGACAGTAATTTTGAAGAAAAGAGTTTATTGCATGAATTATGTATCGGCTTGAAATGAAAAAATGTTCAAACTTTACTGTAGAAAACTTTTTATATATAAGAATATAGCCTACTCTGTTATATATTTAAGTACGACTGGGACGGTGGCATTGTCCTGTAATCCAGCTAGTCGGAGGTCATGTTAAATGAAGTATTTACTAAACTTAATAGGATTTTATACTAAACACGATCTCAAACATTTATAAATATGACTGTCTAAAAGATGACAAAGAACCGCCTGTTAAGTAATATTCGGAAAAAATATGGAATAATGTAATAGAGACAGGCATCGGGAAAAAACGTAAAATCTACCATTTTGGGCAATATTAATTTCAATCCAGTACGGTAGTTTATCTGTTAAAATGCACATTTTTTCTTCTTCTTCCTGGACTGTAAAAATTAGTGTAAACAGATGGTGAAATTAGAAATTGTAAACATTGAAATCTTTGACATTTACAGCAGCTGTGTCTTCTGCTTTCAAAACTATCAGTAATTTTATGTTTTCATTATTATAAAATGTAAAAATTGAAACTTAGGACGTTCACAGTGTGTAGTCCGAGGGCATTTTAAAGAAATGAATATGCCTATGAGTTTCATGAGTTTGAAATCTACCTCTGCGTCAAAATTCAAACTGGTTGGTTCAGTATTTTTGGTGTTTACTTGCCACAACAAACCCACAAACAAACCAACAAACAACCATACAGAAACCATCTCTTCTCTATACTATTATAGATGTTGTTTAGAGGTTTTTCTGTTCAAAACTGTGTTTATTGTTACAGCTCTGAAATTATTTTTACTAATAAACCTTGATGGAACCTTTTTCAGTAAAAGCAAAGAAGAAGTAGAACTAGTGTGGGAGGCGGTCACAGCTGATAATCAACGGGTCAAAGAGTCTGTACGGATTGCGGAGCTTCTCCCTTCAGACGACGGATAGCCCCCACTGCCAACCTCGCCCGCTACCTCACTATGACCATTCTAGTCTTCAACTAGTCAGTATTTTTGCCTGTGGGAACAATATTTTTTAACTTTTTTACTATATAATATATCGATTGTTATTTATATTGTGGTAATATTACCCTCCTCTTGATATGAAAATAAGTTACTTAATACTTTTCTATACTTCTTTATGTAATATTTCATTTGTGGCTCTAGTTTTTATATTTATTACACTGTAATCCATGTTCTGAGTATTGACAATTATGTTTATAACAAGGAAATATTGATTTGGATAAGGAAGTATTTTTAAACAACTTTCAAGATTAAAGTCAATCGTGTACAAACCTATTTTTAAACTGATTCATCTTGAACTTCACAGTTACTTGTTTGAAAATCCCTGTTACTCAAGCATAGTTAGCTTTTTCCATAGATTCTGTAATAAAGTTTCTTAATTCATTGTCTTGCACTTTATTTCTATAAAATTTGACTTTGAAAGGAATTATCACCAACATTTTGTTCAATTTTTATAATTTGTTTTGTTTGTATTGGTGCAATTCGTTGATCATAGGATAGTCTTATTTATGTTTAAGATACTTTCCTACATTTAAAATTCTTTCTGTTATTTCATTAAAATCTAATTGAGCTTGACATAATATATCAGAAGTTGCAAATTAGGGTATCCATGCTGAAAATTCGCTACTAATGAAAAAGGAACATCAAAGTAGTTTTAGGAACATTCGATGAGCTATAATTTGGATTTTTGGGAAGTTAGTGCTTGACTAAAGACCTGTCCTGATACCTTACATTAAAACCTTTCTTAACTATGATTGATTGGTTTGTATTGGATTTCACAGCCACATCTATCTGAAGAATAGGTTGAAATCTCTGATTATTTTGTAGGTTAGGGAGATCCATCACACGTTCAGGTTCTTCAGGTAAACCAATGACATTATTATTGGTATTTGAGGATTTAAGACGTTTTCATCAAGTTTGATTGTATCGTCAACAAGATCATTTGCTTCAAGTGATGCATTCGGCAATAGAGTGTCAAGTCTAATGAATGAATCCATGTTGTGGCTCTACAAAATAACTTATCACGTAAAAAAAGAACAAAGTTCACGGCAATAACAACCGGTGGACTGTTAACAAATTTGGAACTTTGTTAAATAAATTCAAGCAACCTAGCATAGAGTATTTGCTGTCATACACACATTGAAGAAGACGCAAAGACTCATGCCTTTTTTATTGAAATTACTTCAACGATGCCTGGCTGTGTATCAGGTGGTGAAAGAATGAGTGAATATGATACTTTTTATGTGTAACAATTTTTGCTGTATTTTATTATTTGTTTTTGTGTTATAAATTAGGTTTAATTTTATGTTTGTTTTTTATTATTGTTTAGGTGTAAGAAAGGACCATTTGGTCCCGATGTTCGGCTCAATAAACAAGTATTCATTCACAGATCTACTCAGATTCCTTTAGTCAAAAAAATTACTTAAGTAAAGTGATGTGTAGTGATGAATGTTTCTAGTCAAAAACATAAAGTTCATTGTCTTAGTGACATGTGAGATCGATCTTCATGTGCTAAACCAAAGAAATATTTAATTATAAGCAGTACAATTTGTAAAGACTTACTTATTTTGAGGCTGGATTTGATACAGAGTCCTTGTTAATTTTTAAACAATAATTTCAGTTCATCTAGTTGTGTATTATTTGTATCAATGTATTTTGAAAAGACAAGTAGGTTCTTGGAAACGTTTAACCTTTTACTAAGTACTTCACTTATCTAGATATAAAATTAGTTACTATTAGCTCACAATTCACAGATATTTATCAATTTATTACTTATTAGTATACATTTTTCAAATACTGATGGTAGTGTTGTATTCTGTAGTATAAATTAATCCTGTTAGACTGTTAATTGCTTTATAAAATGCATAAGCCTAGTCTAGTGTATTAATTCAGTAAAAATTAGTTTACTAAGGTCCGGTTTCACCAATAATTGGTTTATTAACCGTTCAATTAATGAATCTCCGTGGGAATCAGCGCGCAAGCAATTCTATCCAAAAGCAATATTTGCCAATCTTACGGTCAAGAAAACATTGGCTATATCAGTTCTCCAAAGTTTTGTTTTGTTGAGTTTGATGACCAAGTCACCTTTACTACAGCATAAAATGTACGATGTAGCACCTTAAGATATGGAGAAGTTTTAGCTGTAGTAGTAGAAGGAGTAGGCCTATATTTATGTGTTTTCACATTATATACCTACTTGTGCCTCACTTCAAAATAGAGGTTTGCTCTTTTTAAATAACAATAAGAATGGAATAACATAAAGAAATATAATATATTTTTTGTTTCACTTTCCTCTCTGTTGTTCACACCAAATACCATGTAGGCCTATAGAGGAAGAAGGATTAAATTAATAGTGTAAATAATTTCTGCATGCCTTTAAGGTTTTAACAACTGTTAAAAGATTCTGTTTGAGTAAACATTGGAATTAGCTTGAAGGGTCATTGGCTAGTTGAAAAGTTTGGTGAAATTAGACCTAAGACATACTTTTCTTATGTAAAACACTAGTGGTTTAGGAAAGTAAATCAAAAATTGTGTTCAATCTAAGTCTTTCACAAAATGTATTTACTGTAATGTGTTGGTTAATTACTTTTGGATATTTTTAAACTTTTTTTATTCTTTTCAATTGTGGTTAAGATTGGATGCTTCCAAAATATATATCCATAATTTGTATTTGTTTGGTATTATTCAAATTATACTATATTTACTACATGTTATTTATTAGAATAGTCACCATTAACTTAACACAATCAAAATAATTTCATTAATGAGAATTTTAAAATATACAAGTTTTATGTATTTTGATTTGCTCAAGTAATATTAATAGGTAAATTATTCCGTCCAAAATATATAGGTACTAGATCAAAGATTAGAATATTATCAGTAGTTTATGATAGATGTTGTAACTATTTAAAGAATTTTTATCGAATATTGTTGATGGTTTAAAATATATTTATTACCTAAACATTTTCAATAATAAATATTATTAGTCTTTAATTCATATACTTTATTTTATTATTTCATTACAATTTAGGAAAGTTACAAATTTAATTTATGTAAATCTTTTGTGCTACTTTTATACTTACATGTTATAGGTTACTCATGTATTTTTTTATTTCAGAAATAAATTAATTTCAATCTAAATAAATGAAAACTTAATATTTTCCTAATATTTATCCTTGTATCTTTTAAAAATACAAAGAGAAATCTTTGTATCTTTTTGTAATATTTCAGATCAGTGAGAATTTGATTTGATAAGGATAAATGGATACCCAAATGCCTTCCCCAGGATATCAGTAATGGTACATGAAAAAGACCTTTGTTACAAAATAAATGTCCAATTCAAAATCACTCTGTAAAACAGATTACAATAGATATGAAATCATTGTCTTAAAGAAGTTATCAAATGAATTTGTAAACCATTGAAGGACTTTGATTGAATTAACCCGCTGTCGATCCCGTCCATCTGGACAACGTGTTCGGTCATGCGTATAGCAGCTGGCATCTAACGCAGTGTTTCCCTTCGATTTCATTTTTTTATGAGCTTAGTTAAACATATTATTACCTCTCTACATTTAGAAAATTATATACTTGGTAACAAAAAAAGTGTTCAAATGAAATATAAAATAAAATTATTTTTTATATAAGTAATTAATAATTTTTTAAGATATCTGGAGTAATATATTTATCACTCCTGATTTAAAAACATGTTCCAACTTATTGTCCGAACAAGTGTTCTAATATTTTATTTTTCTGTAATAAGTAATGAAAATATAAATCAGGCTTCAATTGATTTAGTACTAGTAATTATTAACTCTTTGCGAGCTGGCCTTAATATTCTTATAAGCGCAGTTTTAGTACTTTATAGGTGAAAAAATATTTTCTCGTTTTACATGGATTATGTTCAGAAATGTGGTGTAGTTGCACTATAAATCCCCACTTTTCATTCAAATAATTTTTTTGCACCTCCCGCCTGGGAATGGGTACAAAGCATCCCTCTGATGTGTAGTCGAAATAGGAGCAGACCAAGAGACAAACGACAAAGTTTGAAATATATCCGTTTGCCGTTCTTGGTGAAAATAACATGTGCGGATATATCCGTCAAACGCGCAGGAAGGGTCAATATTTATTTTTAATTAATTAGTATGATAGTATGAGTATTGTGTGCGGAATGCTCTGATGTAACATCAGTTTCGGTACCACTACCTTTCTAGATCAGAAATAAAACTATCCTCTTTCTGTATCCATCAACTAAGAATAATATTCTCATCTACTTCCATCACATTTAAAGGAATTGTAGAACACTATTCTACAAGTGATTAATAACTCAATAGTTTATTCACATACTCAGGAAGAATATTTACACACTCTAGACATAATGATTAACTCAATTTAGGAGTGTAGGCTCTGCAACTGCTCCTTGGAGTGCAACCATAGTTTCCCTCTTCTCTATGCAGTATAATTCCTCAAAATAGTGTTACATCGAGGTATCTTTGCTCTTGAGATTTATTGAAACGTTCAGAATTGGATCCTTGGTTACAATGGTGAATTTTATTGCAGAAAGGGGTTAATTTTTCTCATTGTCTTACCAAAATGGCAAAGAAAAGCATGTTATTAACGTACATTCTATGGTTAGTTGGTGGGGTTTTTGGTCTACACCACTTTTATTTAGGAAGAGATATTCAGGCTTTTCTTTGGTGGTGCACACTGGGAGGTTATTTTGGATTTGGATGGCTAAGGGATATTTTCTATATTCCTTCGTATGTTGCTGCAGCAAATGAAGACCCAGAGTTTTTGAACAAATTTGTTTCTTCATTAAAGACTCATCCAAAGGTATGTAGACCTATATCAGTTAAAATGTGTCAAGTTACTGTTCTTCATAATGTTACTATCATTCTATAATTCATAGGGACTTATTGAGCAAGAGTGATTAGTAAACCTTTCTTGTTAATAGGCCAAGTCACGACAATTATATTGAGCTGCAATTTCACTTGAATACAAAACTTAGCTTATTCATGAACTGTTTAGGTTTCACTCTCTCACCAATTTTTAATGAATGTATTTTCCTGGCCAAGGATGGCTGGACAGCTAGAGTCAATCTATGTTAAGCCAGTGAGTCTCGCGGCAAAATCCGTCTTGGAGCGACTAAATAACATTTCCAAAATATGGAAAAACAGTGTTGACAGAGGTTTGGAATGACTATTCTTGATCATGTTTATCCTGCCAACAATGCACACTTAACAGAATTTGATAGGTTGTAGAAAACTACTTACACTCGTCCATCCCGATACAATAAACAATTTTAGTTAGGTTTGCAAGTTAAAATAAAAAACCAACTTTATTGTTAAATACAACCGAGTATTACAACTGAATCTTTTTTGTGCACTTGCCTGTGCAAGTAGGGCTGCAATTTTCTATTGTCTATCAAATCCTGTTTACTGTATAGGCAGTTCCTAGGAACATTAATGCGTTATGAAACAGGATCATTTAAAACCTTGTCCCTGAATACATTTAGGGGTATATTTCTGCTCTATTTCTTCCAAGTATGTCTTATCTATCCAAGATATAAAAAAGTTAGATGTGCAAGGACTAAATAGGCCTATATTTATCAGTATTTCTTGATGACTAGGCTCTACAATGTAAAAAATAACTATTGTGAAATCCTGACATTTTTTCTTTTATACCATAGGCCATGATTCAAGAACCAGACAACAGAACACAATACATGCATGCACACAAATGTAACATAGGCTACATAAAATATGTATACTATACATAATATTGTATAGACATATAATATACGTTACGTTCAAATGTTATTTTATAACATTTGAATGCTGTCAAATTGGAATTTAATGCTTCAGGTAGTTTCAGAATATTATTTTCTATTATAATCAGTATTAGCCTTATATTTTAAACTTATATTTTCAATACATATTAACAAAGAAATAATTTATCTTAAAACATCATTGTTACAGTTTCAGGATATATCATATGTCAAAAATATTCCCATTTTATCCCATGTCCGCTTTTTATTTTCAGCCCCCCACGCCCCCCCCCCACCCCCAGCCCCCTGGCCCCCCCCCCTACCCCCCCACCCCCCCCCCCCCCCCGGCCGCTCCCCCCCGACTCACCCCCCCCCCCCACCCCCCCCCCCCCCCGCCCCGACCCCCCCCCCCCCCCGCCCACCCGACTTCAGCTCCCCTTCCCCCCCTCCCCCGCCCCCCTCCACCCCACCCCACCACAACTTTCAGCCCCGCCCCCCCCTTTTTCCTCATTTCGTTTTTGTGGAATGGTAATGATGGGATACTTCTGGGGATCTGTTGTTGGAATGTCAATCCCCGAAGAAGGTGTAGCTGGATATAGTTTGAAATGGTTAGAAGTCTTCGCTCCGCTTGCTATTGCTCTTGGTAAGTCTCTAACAAGGCCCCTTAGGCAGACAATTAATGTTTCACACTTTAGGGAATGCTATCTTTCATTGAATTAGCCAATCTAGGCCTACTTATTAAATATTATTGATGAACATTTTATATTCATAACAGATTTGTGAAGCCTATACCGTCATAACTTTTACTTCCATAATAGACTGACTGGATTACATATTCAAGTCATATGCTGAAAAAATCAAACTTTTCCAAATATCTAGTAAATATACCTAGTTTGTGTAGTTCAGATACTAGATGTTTAGGTGTGTGCTTTAAGCAAATTTACCATAGGAATAAGTTATTACCGTAGGTCTCATGATAAGACTTAAGCCCGGTACCATGTTACTTTCTTGTTTTATGGTGCCCAGAGGCCAAAAACAATATATGTATATGTATGATGTGTTCGAACACGATAATTCTCGTAAAAATGGTCCGATCAAAAACAAACTTGGTAGAGATGTGTATGATGTGTATTCCTACATTTACTTGGACAAGTAATTCTCGTAAGAATGGTCCGATCAAAACCAAACTTGGTAGAGATGTGTACTCCTACATTTACTCGGACGAGTTCCAGACATATCGGTTAATTGAAAGGGCTATTCTGGGGAGTTTTGTACACCAAAAATGGGTGTTTCACCTGTCATTTTAAGTGTTTTAAAGTTTTATCTTTTACCATTAGAATCAGTTTTAAAAACTACACAATTTAGTTCTTTTAAGTTTTGCTCTTTTTAAAACTTACAACAAAAGCCGTGGCTAGCAGGCAAAATCCCTTCCTAGGGATGTAAAAGCCACAGGATCATAATATTATTTTTAAGTTTTGCTCTGTCTACTACGGTCACAGAGATATTAAAAAGTCTAAATACAGTACATTGTATTTTGAGATTCCAGTGTTAATCATATAGGCTAGAGGATAAGAAAAAATAAATATTTCCTTTATGAAACTATATTTTTGGATGACACTTGGTATTTAACTTTATGTAGCTGAGATTCATATCATAGTTTCACGAATCATAGTTTATGGGTTAATCATCGCAGCTAACCTGCATACACTTTTTTCATGTTAGTCATAGCCTATAGGCTATGATTATGAAATAAAAGTTGTTTATAGTAAAAATGCCCACTTTCAGTATTCCTCAAAGCAGCAAACCTGCATACCCTTTCCAATGTCAATATTATGGAGAAGAGGCAAGTAATTCTCATATTTATCAACAGATATTGATCAAATATCTGTCGATATCTGTGTTATATATTATTATTATTAGGCTATGTTATTGATTAGGAAATTCTCTGAGTACACAGGTCTTCTGCTACGGGGGTATTTAATGTTATAGGCCAAGCTTCAAGTTTTTGTCATTAATTAATAAGAATATTTATCTTTTTATTGAGTTATGCCCAGATAGGCTACAGTGTGTTGTGTATAAAAAGTTGAATACTGAGATTCTTCTAGTACGAAAATGTACATAACAATATTTTGAATTATTGCTGTTTTCCTTACGATAGGCGTGTGGGCAGTTGGCAACATCGGCAATGAAGAAGGATCACTGTGGTGGCCATTGGCCGCCTCTTATGCTATTTACCCTCTCTATTGGCAGAAAAACACAGATCTCTCTTTCACCACAATGGTCATCATGGCAGCCTTTGCGTTTGATATCAAGGCAAAGAAGTGGAGGAGGAGAGTGAAAGCTAAGAAAAGTTTTGCAGTGTAAGTACAATGTTGTAATTTTTAATCATTGTTGTATTTTTATGGTGAATGATACCCATTAATCATCAAGGAAAATAGTTATGTTATCAAGTTAATGTGCCTAAACTTAATTGGTATTTCGTGCAAGCAAAATTAAGCATAAATTTAGGTTCAAGGACCTAGTAAACTCACGAAAGTTGATAATTTATATAATTTAAATGTATATATGTATGCGAGTGACTGTTAGTTGTTGTTTTGCCTAAATATTATATTTCATAATTTGTTATATCACTTTTTCAGCCGCCTGACTATCTTGCTCATCTGCGGGGTCATATATTTTTCTTTGTGGGGGAGTTATTTCTACTTCAACGCCAAACTGCACGACTCAGATGGAGAAGAGGTTGGATATTCTTTTATCTTACAGTTTTTAATAGCTCATTTAGGAACAAAGACATTAATAACCAATTTTTAAGGGTTTTGCTGATGAGCCTTACTGGTATTAGATACTGAGAACTGTTTGGGAAAGTTTACAATATTCAAATTTTAAACTCCATTATGTTTTTTAGTAGTCATAAAGGAAAGCATTCTTCCAAAAAAATTCACCTCAAACCTATCTCAATTAGGCTCAAAATTCCTGTCTGGAGTGTCTCATTTGGGTACTTCCTTATTATACTGACCGCATTCATACAATTATATCCAACATCCAGCACTCTGCAGAGTTAAATTAGGTTGGTTTTCTTTAGTGAAATAATATTAATAGGGCCTAGGTAAAAATATCAATAACCCACCTAACTTAACTCTGCAGAGCGCTGAATTTCAGAATATATAATACAATGTATGAATGTGGTCGGTATAATACAAAAGTACCATGAGGTGTAATGCTGAACCAGAACATATTTTGAATGTAGCTCAAACACGGGTTTCTGTACATACAGTCGGAACCTGGCCAGTTAATTTCATTATTCAACAATCTAAAATTTTTAAATACATAAGTCTGCTCAATATATTGACAGACTAGACTACTAAGTTGTGCATCATTACTAATTATTATAGTATAGTCCTAAAAAGATGATTGAGGTGTCAAATTATGGTAAAAGTGGTTATCTAGGAAATTATATTATTATTTTTTCCCTGAAAAATTATCTAAAGAAATAGGTATAGGGCCTAATTATTTTTTTATGATAGAAAAATGTTTTACCTTTCTATGACTAGCAAGTGATCAGTAATTCTGTCACAAAATTAACATTATTCTTCAAGGACTAAAATCTAAGATGGCAGAAGTACTGCAGGCCTTTACTTGGTAGACAAGTGAATTAATTTTTTAGTACTGTAATCTTTATGAGTATTTTGAAAATTTATAAAAAATTGTGATTAGCATTTACAGTAATCCACTCATGGATAATCGACAAGTATATTACTTACAGTGGTAAATACAGACAATATAATTTACAATATTGTCTCGGAACGTGTTGGACTAGTGTTTTACCAATTGGCAAAAAACTATTATGAAATTATGTGTTTCATTAAAAAAACATTGTATTTTAAGTCTTTCACATTTTTAAACCTAACATTCAGTAAAGGACTTATTTTGTTTTCAAGGTAGTTTTAAACTATTTCCAGTGATTTAAGGTTAGGTTTGCATTATCCGCGATTTCGATTATACACGATTGCTCAGCCACACATTACCGTGGATCGGGAATCAACTGTATTTCATTTCTGTTTACTTGATATCAAAGAGTAAGCTGTTGATTAAACTTAAGCGTTAATGTTCTTTTCGTCCCAGGTGCCTGTGAGAGAAGCAATTCACCACTTTTTCCGATCCCCATGGTGGGCAGACTTCAAGTCCTCACTGTACAACACCTGGCAGTTCGCCAGACACAACGGTTGGGTAGCAACATGGAACCTTATAGTCGATCTTGGTGATCCTTTCGGCGAAACCAACGCTTTCCAGGTAATTCACCATGTTGAGTGCCAGATAATTTATTTTTATCTTCAGACTTAAATCTATAATCAGCTGCTTCCCTCTCATCAAGGTCAAAGTCACCAGACATGTATCGGTTAGTCGTGTCGTGGTCTTCTTCACCCTCGGTGTTCTCATAGTATTTTGTGTGTGGCCGGCACAACGTGTCAATGTGTGTTGTAAAAATTGTTATTTGTTATCTTGTTGGCTTGTGATGAATAACTGACAAGGCTTAAAAATGAGATCATTGAGTCTTGTTGTCTGCTGACTACACTATAATTGAAGGATGAAGGTATTGAAACCTATTTTTAGTATAAAATAAGTAAAATAACCTATATCCTCAAATGAGTTTTTTTCTTTTCCCCCAGGTCCTGAACTTGTCGAGTAGTGCCAACCAGACTGAGATAAACACCGCTTGTAGAATGCTCAAGGTGAAGTTTCATCCGGACAAGGTGAAGGATCCTTCGGAGAAACAAGCGGCGCAGGAGAAGTTCTACGAAGTACAACAGGCCTGTGAGACGTTGTCCAAGAGCGAAGCACGTCGCAAGCGGCGGAACAAGAAATCCGAACTTTAGAACTTCCGAGCACAAAATTCAGTAAATAGCAGGTATATTTTTATACTGTTGATTTTTACATTCCAAAAATTTTACGATTGGTTTTAGGTAATAATGTGATAAATTTTATTATTTAACATAAATATTTAAGTTTCCATTAATGTGTTTTTGTTGTTTTTTAAAGTGGTATTGACGTTTCTATTTTTCCGTCCAATGTTGTAACAATTCCTTAGTTTCTGGTACTACAGAAAATTTGGATTTAAAGAAAGTATTGAAGGAAGCTTTCCAATGGATTTTTTGTTCTTTTACTTATTTTGTTTGTATGTGCTGTTTTTGTATAAATTTGAAAAATAAATAAAGTTTTCCAATTGGCCTATAGTTTTGATTTGTAACTAGCAAAGTATTTGTTTGTTCTTTTATTTTTATATGTGTTTGTGTAATGTTTTGGCAATATATTTTACAAAGGAGACAACAACCGTCATAAATACAATGCCTTCTTTTGTTTATTTATATATTCAATTTTTTTTGATTAAAAAAATCAACCCATAATGTCTGAAATATTAAGCACAAATTCATGGTTGGAAAATCGTGTAGTTGATTGATTACCTAAGCATAATGATACTTAAGATGATTATTTTTCTTAACCTATTTATTTATTTATCATTGTAGTATTTGTTATTTAGAAAATCTTTTCCATTGTTTAATGTTAATGTGTTATTTATTTTGATAGGCATCATGCTACAGGTTTTTGTTTTTGGATAGTGTAGCAATAATTAGAGTGAAATTGTTTGTGTTAACAGGACCCACATAGTCTTTACTGAAACTTTGTTGAGAGACAATATGTTACCCTTTTTGGAATAGTTTATCTGAACTTGTTGATTGATGTTTAAAGATAATTAATTATTATGCTTCCCATGAGTTTTACAAAACTTCTCAAAAATATTTTGTAATTTTAGTGTGCAATGATTATTGGCCTACTTTTTGAGAACATACAAAAAACTATTTGTAACTATTGTTATGTTTACTCTTAAAAATATTTATGGCGGATAAAGGTTGGATATAAATATATATTTATAAAATACAAGGATGAATATGTATTAATAAAAATTAAACTTCTCAAATAAATGTAGCCTAACAGTCACCGATCAAACATCACAACCACAATGAATTAATTTTCTAAAATTGAAATGTTAAGATTTTGACAATAAGATTTTTATCCTCTAAAGATATTGAAAACCAACCTATTTGTAAGTTAGAGATACACATAGAGATAAAACAGAAGGTAAATTTCTAAAGATTTTTTCTGAAATTGTACTAATAGCTGGATGGATACGATATAACACCACAAAAACCGTTTGTTTGGGTTTCTGTCAGAAATGTAATGAAACCTTAAAAGTACTGTGAATTTGAACTTTGATTACTAAAACATGATTCAGTGACTTGGGTAGAATCAATAACCGTTATGAAAGAAAGATCTAGACTGTTAATTTTCTATATTACCATGCAAACGATCTAGCACAGCTACGTGAACACATGATTCTGTGTAAGTAGTTTTAAGATTCCAATGTTGTTAATTTATGACAAACATTCAATCTATTATTTATGTAATACAAAATATATTTTATAATTCATTCCAACCATAATTTAATAATCTCAACAAAGATTGGGCCAACTAATGTTAACGAAAATTATTACCCATATTGTAGTGACATCTAAGAACTCCATTGTTCTAAATTCATAATCAGAACACTGGTTGTTACCAAGACAACAATGAGACGATTGCGCACATAACCAGTTCCCATTTCTCTTAAAACTTCTTCCTCTATCGTTGGATATAATATAAGAAATCAATCTATTGTGTTTGATTTTATGCCAAAATAATTTATGAATTCACTTGCTTTATACACACTTCCATCACCAAATATAGACTAAGTACTTGGACTCGTAGTTAATTTAGGTTATTTCAGTCATGTTGTCCCTTAATTTTATCTACTGTCAATTGCTATCATTTACGAATTGTGTGTACTTATTCTGTAGTTAAGTTACATATTTATTTAATTTGTCATTTTAAATTGATTCAGGTTTTAAGTTTCCCATATAATGTGAACATTGCTCATTGCAAACTGCCGATGTTAATAAATAATACTTGTTTTTTGGGGACCTTTGTGAACCAATAAGTAGCAATATCGGGACAGTATTAAAAGTGATTGTGATATAGACTAGTTATGCCATTCCTTTTGCCGTATTCATCACATTTAAGAAATAAGAACTATTTTGATAAACATTTCCATAAGATTAATTTTAAAATATCAATATTATTTCACAAAATCGATTCTCTCAAACCCAGTATTGGGTAATAGATTCTCTTGCTTGAAAAAATAAATAATCTAGGTTAAGTAAACATTCTAGATTCACTAATATATTTATACAAAGGGTGTTTTAAAAATTCATTTCCCTTTGCCGCCAATACAGTATACGATGTGTTTGGAGAAATCTGGCACCGTTATTTTACTCATCAGCTTTGCCTCTCTCCATCCCCTTCAACCGCGCCTCGCTACGTCGAACAGTACCAGGCTGACAGCCATCTGCGATGGAGCCTGTTTGTCGACGCCACCGCCAGTTATGAAGTGTGTGCTAGTGTGCAATAATCCGAACATGCTTTGCTATTAATTTGCATGGTAACTAATTTTTGTGAAGTTTAGTTTTGATTCGAGGTGACCTAATAACACTACCTTTTATCCTCGGTGACAATAACTAAGTCTAAAAAGTTTATATACTCGGCCCATTTTGTTACTCCTTGTTACACTTGACATCATCTGATTCGTAGGCCTCATAAAGCATGTGTGGCATACACCTTGTGATAAATCTTAACCTTTCTACCAAAATCATGTGAATTGAATTTTTATAAACCTATTAAACCTCGGCAGCCAGTTCCTGAATCATTGCAAACGTTGCTCAGTCTTTGTTGGAGATCGATGTTCTCCACTTCTTTGCTCAACATCCATATCGGTGCGTCCCTCAGAGAACTGTACTCCATTTTCGAAAATTTCAGATGCTGTTAGACACGCTTCCCCATCAACTTAACATAACTTCTCATGAATTTCAACTGGTAGTAAATTTTAACGTTTAATATCGAATTATTTCACACACTTCATACCTGGGAGTGATGTCGACTGCAAGGCTCCACCGTGGATGGCTGTCAGGCCGGTACCATTCAACGTAGCGAGGCAAGTGGTGGGGATAAAGAAAAGAAGGCTGATGGGTAAGACAGTGTTGCCAGGTTTCTCCCAGCACACCACATTCTGTCTCGGTGACTTAGGGAACCTTATTTTTAAAAATGCTCCTCGTACTTCATAATTGACTGTTGACTGTGTTATTGACTCTTATAGGGAAAAAAGGATATTTTAGAATATGAGTATTAGTTGTAAAAAAAAGATAATTTTGAGTAGCATACACTATAAAACTACTGTTTTCAATTTTCAAATGTTTAAAATAAATACAAAGAACTCAAAATGTTTTGTTTTTTGAATTTTAAGCAAGTGCTAAATGAAGCACAAACTGTCTTTCTCTTTGTTGTTTCTTCATGTTTGTAAATAAAGTAGTTGTTAAGGCAGCTGTGAAATAAATTATTTATTACAAGACTTTTTCTGCCTTGATGCAAAATGAACCCTGGTGGTCCTCCTAAGTAATTCTATTTATTTAGGTGTATTTTACATTTTTAACGTTTAAATGGTATTAAAATAAGTGATTGAATTTACTAGCTGTGATAAAGTAAACGTAGCTCTTTAAAAAGGTAAAAGACTTAACTTGAACAATCTCATCTGGTTTGTTTCACTGATTTAGAATCTAAACATTCATCTTTAAAGTTTTCTGTTAAGCCTTTTGAGTTTGATCGGAGAATCAAGTCAAAGTTGGGCTGAGGGCTCCTGTCAGATCATGAGTCACCTCAGGCATGCCTATGTGACTCTCCATAGCTTGCCTATGTTAACTGGGACGGTGGTGACGTGCTTTAATCCAGCTACTTGGAGGTCACGAATTGTGGATAGTTGTGAGCGATGGTCAGTGGGTGTAGTGTTCTCTTGTGTGTATAAGTGTCCGCACTATTGTTAATTCACATAGACCATACTCATAATTGGACCAATTTGTAATTCAGAGGCTGTGGTTCGGATTCCACGTTAAACTGTAGGTCCCTTAGTTGCCATCGGCTGTTGGGCTATTAATTAACAGTCCTGTCTAATGAACATGTCAGCCTTAGTCAGTAACAAGACCACAAGATCATGCCACAATCATCTTGTACTCAATCCTCATTCATACTTGGCTTAAAATATCTACCTTGTTGTATAGTCCATATTTTAATCATCTAATCTAATTTCGCTACTAAGGTACAGCCAGGAGCGAGGTGAAAATTTAATTTCACATCCGTTCTCTACTGTTAGATATGGTTAAAATTAGCTGATATTTTGTTTATATTTTTTAATTTTTTGTGATTGTGTGATTAATGACAAACTATGTGAGTTTGGTGTGATAAAAGTTATGGAGTTTTGTTTTAAGCAAATGTGTCCTTTTTCCTTCCACAAATCACACTATAGTGGCTGTATAAAAAAATCTACAAAAGTTACAGTATTTGATACAGTTGGATTAAGCGATTTGTCTCATCTTCAATTACATTTGAAGGTTTACAAATTTTATCTCCAGTTATAAAGAAATCTTACATATTTCAGTGACATTAAGCATTAGTATTTGGGTGTACTTTGTCTTGTGTCTTAGTAGCATTAGTTGTGTTTGAAAGTTATATTACAAAATAATCAAGGTGATATATGCAATAGAAACTTGCAAACCACCATTTAAGAACAAGAAATGATGATTGTAAGCTTAGGTTAAACCTTTTTCCATGGAAGAATGAATTTTGTGGCTGGAATTTAGAAACCACAATTTGCATTGTTCACAAATGATGCAACTATGTACAGAAAATTAGATACCTGATGTACACAGGAAGTGCCTCACTAACTTACTGTAAACAGACATGTCCTGTAATCCAGCCACTTGGAGGTCACGAATTGTGGATAATTATGAGTAGTGCTCGATGGATGTGAGTGAAATGTTTTTGTATGGATTAATATCCACATTATTCAATACTTCCTTCATCTACAAAGACCACCCTTATAATTAGACCATTTCGTAAATCAGAAGTAAAATTGTGGTTCGGATCCCAAGTTAAACTTTAGGTCCCTTAGATACCTTTGGCTGTTGGGCTATTAATTAACAGTCCTGTCTGAGGACAATTTCAGCCTTATTCAGTAAAAATAGACTATTAGATCGTGCCACAATCATTATACACTCATTTCACATTCACTCGTTTGGCTTATAATATCTACCTGGGTAGGTAGCCATTTCACCAGGTTACAATTATTTATTTCCTTTGTACAAACTACCAATAATATCTTCAACAACATTTTAACCTTTTTGAAAATAAATTAACAATTGTCATTGTATGGATAGTCTAATATATTCAAACGTAATAAAGAACTCATGACTAAAGCCAGAACAATTTTTACTCATTTTAAGATGGTGATTTTAGGGAGTATATTAAAAACTAAGTACTTAAAATAGTATTTATTTCATAAAAATGTCAATAACATGTATATTCAATGATATAGAAATATTAAAAAGGAAATAGTTTATATTTAGGGTATATACATTTAACATAAACTATAATCTATTTACTAATGATACCTCTTATTTACTTATTATTTTAATATCAGTTAAAATCACAACTTTAAGAGGCTATCGCAATGTATTGAATGGAAATATAGTAATTGATAGTTTTTTATATTATTAAAGTATAGCTAGGAGTGTACAATGTGTACGAGGAGTTATTTGTGTTCATTTAACAAGTTTTTGCTTTCATATAGGTCTCTATGGTATCATATACACATACTATAGAATTGAATTTATGGAGTGTTAGGTATGAAACATGATTTAAATTTGACTAAGGGGGGTTAATAATAATATTCTCTCTGAATTGAGGAAATTATCTAACTTCAAGTTTAACCAAAAGTTACCTAAGCTATAATATTGGTGTATCAGTCATTTTATGTTTACTTTCACAGATAGCTTAGAATAAATCAAAAGTCTTTATTTGTTCAAAAGAGTGTTACTACAACAACTATAATACTTTTAAATCTGAGTAAATTTAATAGATATTGATTTCTGTAGATAGTTGTCAATTAAGATGAAGATTAAGAGAATACAGAGAAATTGTGTTTTATGTAATGAAATATTAGTATTTGGGTGGTGCGAGCAAAAATATTGACTCTTAAAAAATCATAATTTTTACGTTTATTTGTTGATTGTATCATACATACAGTTTTGGAAATTCGGCATAATTTTTTCAAGTTTTTAGTGAATACTTTTTAAGTTGCAGGGTAATTAATTTGGAAATTCGGCATTTTTTGTGCAAGGAGCATGGTGAAAATGCTTATGTTTATAGGCTTAAATTTTGGGAACGTAGATGAACAACAGACCTTTTTCATGTAACCTATGTGAAATTTTTAAATAAGAAAAAAATTGTATACTAGAGGTAATTATTTTTTAACCCCACATTTATCTAATTTATCTAATAATCTTATAAATTATGTCATTTTGGAGGTCTAAAAATGTTCAAAAATGTACAAATAAACAGAATTGCTATCTTAAATAGGTTACTCAGGAAGCTTGCACGAAATAATCACATATCCGTAATGTATAAGCGACACTAGCGCCGACCTAGGGGATAGCAATTGTCCTTAACGCCGCTCGCACCACCTTAAGGAAGAAAATGTTTGATATTAACATTTATTTATACAAGGCAATGACGATTCGGAAGAGGGGGAAAATGGTGTTTTTTCCTGTGTGTTTTATGTCACAATGGTTTAGATGTGATTACAGTCGGTGAATCATCAGGGGTGACTTGGACTTTTGGGACAGCCAAGGGTCGGATGAGAGACTTGACCACAGGAGGGACTCTGTTGGGGTCGGGGAGGACAGGAGTGGAGGCGCACAGCGCTGCTGTTGTCAACTGCGTCACCAGGGAGAAGGAGTTGCTGGGTGAGGAGGATGTGCGAAACGCTTTCTTGAGACGAGACTTGATGCTACCTTGGTGCGCTTGTGCGACGGCGGTTACGGCCGGGGGTTGAAGGCGACCGTGCACTATGTGCGGACCGAGCTCGGGCTCACTACCCCACCTTCCATACGCTGTCGTCCGCTCCAGCAGGCGGTGGCGCGATAGCTTCTCTACCACGTCGGCTGTGACGTAACGCCCACAGAACCTCGCCCACTGCTCTGCCCGTAGTCCTCGTCCTGTGTCTCTCATGGTGGGTGAAGCTCCTGGCCATTATGTTGTGTTAGTACGCTATTGTCTGACACTTAGAGTAGAATATGCTAGGTTTCATCTTAGTTATTAGGGAGAAAAGACACAGTAGACACACAGATGCAAATATGGGTAAGAACAAAATGAGTATCAAACCTAATTTCTCCTCATTTTTTAATGAACTCAAAATCAAAATTCTTATAAATAACTAATATACTTAATTAAGTAATTTCCAAATTTTGTTTAATTTAAAATATTACACAATAGAACTGCTTCAAAGACATATTACATTAATGTCAAAAGTTACGTAAAATCCTGTGATTGTCATTTCCGTTAACCCGCGGATGGTCGAGGGGTGAATCTTAACCCTTGAGTCTTTGTACAATATAAATGAATGTTTTACTATTATCTGGAAATTGTACATACAATATATTTGTGTTTTCAAAATCAAATATCTTCAAAACCAAACATACCACAGTGTAGTTCATAGCGTCTAGAACCTTTTCCACTAAATATCTCCATTTTGGAAATTTTGTGGCTTGGAACGTTTTCCGGTAGACCCATTCAAATAAATACAAAGAAAATATAAATTCTCAGGTTAGTTATTTAATATTAGTCCAGAACATCATAGTATTGTTTTTGAGACTGAAAGACATAAAACCACATCTGTTTAAAAATAACAATAATACAGTATATATAAATAAAATTAGAGTTTTGTCTGTACATTGCTCAGAATTATTCATTTTTTAGTTATTTTTACTTTTCATGCGTTAGAGAAGCCGAAACCGGTCTTATCTCAATTTTTGTCTGTTTGTCTGTGACGCTCCAGGAGGCATTTTACGCTGTCTTCTCCAAAAAAAAAACGGGAGAACTGATTATAATGAAACTTATATCATGTATTCTCTACATTCCAGAGAAGGTTTATAAATGCTTGAAATCGCCCGCCACCACTTGAAAAGTAAATAACGAGCATTTAAAAACCCACTTTTACGTGATACTACTCATGTTTTGATTCAGTTTTCAATGAATAACCTACTTGTAATAATCAGCTGTCTTTGTAGTTTAAAGATTTAATAGAAATAAAAACAAACAGCTGTCAAATCAATATTAGTTAGTTTATATTGGTCATTGATTTTAAATCCATTTCGAAATCATACTATATTAAAAAGTTATTTTAACGTATAACTAATTATATAATAATGGTATAAATATTCTAATTCAATTAATTGTAAAGTAACGCTAAATAATAAAGCTGTGTATTAATTTATTTTATTTGTATTGATTTGTTTAGAATTTCAGGTTTTCATTTTGATATGATGATCTTTCTTCTTTAAACTGAATCCTACCCGTACAAAGGACGGGCTTACTGCTAGTTATAAATAAAATTAGTATATGTTCATTTACTGTATGATCTATCTTAGATGCTTTCAGAGTATTTACTAGACAATTTATTTCTAAATTGAGGATATTCACCAGCAAAGAGCAGCAGTTTGGCACATTTTGTTCGACCTTGGATGGCTGCCTTCATGAGGGGTGTGAAGCCGAGATTGTTCCGTGCGTCCACCTCGATGTTGGCACAGCGACTCAGCAGGTAATTGACACATTCGACCTGACCTGCCGGACAAGAAAACAACAAACAGATATTAATTTTAATTTAACAGCTGATGGTTATTTCTTTCTATTAACACAACTGGTGACCGTTGTTCAAACTTAAGCAGGTTACAGGCAGCTACTGCCATCTGTCATCAATTTTAGTCACTGAGCCGTTAAGCCGACTCACCACTGTGAGCTAACGCGGGAACCAACTCTTAGAGTTTACTGCTTTGCCGCTAAAGTATGCTTCCTAGCCACTTGAACGCTTTTCCAGAGGGTAGTACTTGGCAAAACCAGCTAAGGTGCGTCCCTAACGAGTGAAAGCTTGAAGCCAAATGGAAGTACACGGATTTGAGTCTCCACCATGAGCAATCCCAATTTGGCTTGCATATGTGTGGTGCAGCGGATAGAGGGCCCACCTAAAATAAATGATGACCAACATGGGTGAATGTTGACAGCTTTTTTAGGCTTAATCGGGTATCAATAGCTCAACAGCCGATAGCAGCAACTAAGAGACCTACAATTAAACCTGGAATCCGAACCACGGCCTCGAATTACGAATTGGTCTAATTATGTGGATGGTGTTTGCGGATTAACGTAGTATTCAATAGTGTGGATGTTAATCCATACAAGAGAACACTACATCCATCGACCATTGCTTACAACTATCCACAATTCGTGTCCTCAAATAGCTGGATTACAGGACATGTCATGGTCCCAGTCCAAGTGCATTTAGTCCATGAGTATACTGCATTTTAGTTAATTTTATGTTTTTTAATGAAATGAAATAAAAACTCTGCCTTAATGAGGCGAAATAGTAGAACTATTTGGTCCTTTTGACAAATTAAATTTTGATGATCAGTTTTTTCTTAAAATGTTCTTCAGAGATTATTTAATAGTTATTAATTCCACATATAAAATGGCATTTGGGATTCCATAAACATGAAATACATTTTTATTTGTCTAGATTTCAAACTCTCCATCAGCTTATCCAAACTCATCTTGTTATTTACAGAGAAAGATAAGAGAGATGTACAGTTTGAGAGATGAGTTTACCTGCTTGGGCAGCAAAGTGCAGGGGTGTGTTGCCCTCGTTGTCGGGTTTGTTGACATCCACCCCCTCCAATGACAACAACCCCTCTAACAGTGACACAGGACCGTTGGAGGCCAGGTAGCTCAGCGCTGTCTGTAAACATCAGGTTCTCTAAATTTTTATTCAATTTCTGAACCTCTAATTTTGTTGTAAATCTTGTAAAAAGTCAATTTTCAAATACTGCTATTTTAAGCAAAACAGCTTTACCAAAAGAACAAAAAACTTGTTTGGTTCAAATTTTTTAAAGTTTTTTTATACTTTAACTTATTGGGAGCCAACTGAGATATCACAACTGTTGTTCGTTTATTTGAGAACTGTGTGTACCCTTTCAGTATTCTCAAGTAAACAAATTATATTTTTCAACCTATTCGGTCATAGGGTCTTTTTTTCCTTGCTTTGATCTTAAGGTGGTGCAAGCGAAAAAAATGTACTATCATAACGAAACATAATTAATTTTAATGTTTATTTTGTCGATTTTATCATAAATAGGCATTGGTATAATTTTTTATAATTTTAGTAAAAGATTTTCGAGTTACAGAGTGATTAATTCGAAAATTTGGAATTTTTCTTGCAAGTGCTAATTTTTTTGAGCTGACACTTTGGGAACTTGGGTGAATATCATAACTTTTTCACGTAACTTATGTGAACAATTTTGAAATAAGAAAAAATATTCTCTCATACTACAAAAAATGATTTTGAAAGTCACATTTTTGATGTGGTAATCTTATAAATTATGCCGATTTGGACATCTAAAAATATTTTAAAATATACAAAAAAAAACTTAATTGTTATCTTAAACAGGTCACTCGGGAAGCTTCCATGAAACAATCACATTTGCGTAACGAATAAGCGACTCTAGTGTTGACCTAACGGATTTCAGTTGTCCCTAACCCCGCTCATACCGCCTTAAGTATCATAAAAAATACACAAATTGAGATAAAAATTTCAAAGGAATTGTGTTCTAAGAAGAAAGGTCATCATACAATAAAAAGCATTATATCATAATAGGTTAGTCCATACTCATAACTGAAGAAAATACCAGTCTTTTGAAAAGATGACGTTGTATTTTGTTATATTATAGTAATTATGCTCATAAACTTTTAAGCTTCACTGAATTTTAGTTCAGTATATCATGCAAGAAATTTATTATCTTACTTTGTGTAATAACAAGGTTATTGTCATATACTGTATAACAACGGACGTTTACTTTTTACGAGAAGTTTTGCAGGATTCTAAAGAATAGGACTAATGCCTCGTCATAAGTTTGAGAAGAAATTAATGAGTTGAAATGCAAACTTTTTAAAGTGGTTTAGTGAAGTAGAAAAAATAAACAAAAGAGACAATCACTGTATTGTGTTTGCTTCGTATTGATCTCATCAGCAAACAAAGCAGGGTAAATGTGCACATTTGAGAGTCAGAAGAACAAAATATTCTAGTGCGAAGTATTGTTTGTGCCCAGTCAACAGTGGAATTCACAGAGGAAATTGTTCATCAGGTTACTTAGCAGTCTGTCATGGATTGTATCAGTTTAAAAACCCAACCCACAATCATTTCTATCTTACATGCAGTGGGTTACTAATAACAAAATGATACTGTTTTACCACAGCAAAACAACACATTATTTAATTAATAAGTAAATCTTATTACTTACCCTAATAAACTCTTTCAAATATATTACTACTAGAACATAGAGTTGAGAATGAAATTGTAAAAGTTTTGTTAACTTTAAATAGGTTAATAAACTAATTCATTCAAAATAAGCGTTAAGAAAAGCAAAGTGAATTCAATAAACTAAATTTTCCAGTTTGTTTAGTAAGTTGAAAAAGAAAACAAGTGTGAAAGGTTAGTTTGTTCATCCAAGTGTAATGTTACACACTGTTCAAGGAACATGTTAAACATAACCTCTTTAGTAAGTTCACAACCCAGTATTGCTAATTCTATAATTGTTTTGAAGGAAAACCTTGCAGAGAGTTGTCTCAGAGAGAAGCACTCTGAGACAGACTGTTTTGTTATTTATACGTCCCCAACGTTTGCAGAAGCTGCTTGCTTAACTATGAGTATGTGATTAGGTACATTACTATATTTGTGGCTTTATCAGATGAGATATGAAATCAATTTTCATGGTAGTTTCCAAGTAAAGCATGTAAAAACGATGCCATTTTAATGGAGTGATGGATTTAGTTAAGATTTGCAGTGGAGTTTTAGTTGAATGAATTTTAATGGCAAGTCATAAATAAAATAAATGGTATCAGTGGACTGACACATACTTTCTCCCTTAAGTAAATTTAAAAAAGACAATCTGTAATAAAACTATCATGTTCTACAAAGTGATTCTAAATATCATTTAATAATTTATTGTTCAAATTGCATGGGGAAACCCCCCCCCGCGGTAATACCAAGCTTTTTTGAGCTGGTTTTGTTCAGTGATTTTACCTTACACTTCATACCAAGTTTCGTGGAAAACGGTTGGAAAGTAAGGAAGAAATTGATTTTTTATATTCTCCATAAGAATAACATTGGGCGCTTTCAGACAACGTACTGCGTTTATCGTGGACAGTAAATTCAGTAAATTTAACTTTTCTCTGGAACCGTTAGTCGTAGACAAATAATTCAAAATACTAATTTGTTTAGTTTTTTAAGCTGGTTTCAATGGTACCAGTCAAGTTATACTTTACTTTTATTGTTTTCGCTGAAAACTTAAAAATTTGATTTTTTTGACATTTAAAAGCCCATAACTTTTGAACCGTCATTTTTACAGATATGCGGGTGGTGTCAAATTATTTAGTACTCTGTACACTATAAACTGTCAAATTTTAATCAAAATCGTTAGAGCCGTTTTTGAGAAAATTGGATTTTTCACGTTTTTTAAGGGTTTTTAGGGGTGAACTACCCTTAAAAATCAAAAATTCAAAAAAATGAAAAAAAAGCCTGGAGATACGGTGACTATATATATACATGCCAAATTTCATCTAAATCGGACCAACGGGGTAGGCTGTGGCACTGTACACATCCAGACACACACACGGACACACGGACGGACAGACATCACGTCAAAACCCACTTTTTTGGATTCAGGGGAAAAAACGGATATTAAAAATAATGCATTTTGTCGAAAAAAATACTAAAAAAAAAAAAATTAAAATTTTTGGTTTAACTTATAGCAGATTATCATTCTATAGTTGGCCTGTTGGACAGTGTATGTAACTCAGAGCTTTAAAATGGGTTTTATATATCTAAATATTTTGAAAAGTAATTTCATTTTGTGATTTATTTGATATTGTTGGGTTCTAAACTTCAAATTAAAGATGTCCTTTATTAGCTAGGATTGTGTTTATATAGAAGGAATTGCAATATCTGACCAATAAGAATTTCAAAGAGCAATCATCCAATTACAAACTAAACAAAAAAAATTATTTGCTCACCTCTTAATCTGAGGGTGAACTGTTACATTCCTGAACCAGCCATCTTTTGAAATCAGGCTATTATTTATTTGCGTATCTAAAAACAGTTTTATTTTAGGTTGTAAAAAAACCAGGGATTAGACCTTTTCCAATCAAGTGATTTTTAAAAATCCACCAGTATTTATGGTACATAAAATTAAAAATACATAAAAAACTTGTTTTTGAAAACAACAGCTAATGATCCATGCTTATGGTTGATAGAATTCGACAAATTCTCTTCAAAAACATTTTTAGGTATTAGAGAAGTGTATAGAAGTTGTTTTCATTTACTTTGAAAACCCAGTCTTTTAAATTTTGCTCAGCAGTGAATAGTCAGTCAAATTGAAGAGGCTTTATAAAACCCAGTTAATCAGGAGTCTCTTATGAGCAACCAACAGAATAACAAAGGCATTCCCTTCGAGCTTTCAATTATGAACTAAATCCTGAGTGAAGAAAATAATGGAAATTTATCATTGAAAATCACAGCTTGTAACTAAAATGTTCTCCCTCCATCATTTTAAATTTTTGGATAGTTCTTTGTTTATGGATTTAAAATGTACATATGATTAACATTCCCTTTAGGCAGACTCCTAAAAATACAAAAACTCTAGGGTATTTGTTTTCATTATTAAAATAATAAGACTATGAAAGTATTATAGTTGTTATAACATAAAATAAGAGTCAAAATAAAGTACCTTTTGACTCTAGTATTTAGTTTTTACTTTAGATAACCAAAAACAATAAAACTCTTATTTTTTTAAATCTATTCAGAGTCAATAAATTTCTGAATTGCAATTTGAAATGAATTTCCACAACAAGACATTTTCTACTAGCATTTAGTGTCTTCAATGAGTTTTTTTAGTATACAGGGTGTTCATTAAAGTTGGAGATGAACTTCGAAGAATGATAGTACTCATCAAAATAAACGAAAAATGTCCAATAAACATATGTTGAAAAAACATTTGTTTATCCCCTAGCCGTCATTTTGTATTTTTAACAAAAAATTTTATAGCTCAAGAACTATTTAGGCTGCAGAAACCAAACTTTGCAGACATATTTATTGGCCAAAGAAAAAAATATTATCAAAGTATCATTTAGTTCACTTTTATATTTTCAACATGGCGGAGATTAACATTCTTTTAATTTAAAAACAAAAAAAACATTACCTCTAAAAAAATTTTTACAAGTTATAAAAAAGATTGTAATTTTAAATCTTACGAGACTTTTTAAAGAAAATCTGTCCACATGGGCATGGGCCCTGTAAGCTAACATTAAAAGTGTATTATCTCGCTTATCCGTGGACGGATTTTGTTCAACAAAATATCGTTGGAATTGAAAATAAAATAACAATCTTTATTATTTTGTAAAAATTTTATAAAGTTAATGGTTTTGTTCTTATTTAAATTAAATGATTTTTAACTTCCGCCATTTTGAAAAGTTAAAAGCAAATTGAATGATACTTTTAGAATATTTTTCTCTTTAACCAATATATATGTGTGAAAAGTTTGGTTTCTGTAGCCTAAATGGTTCTTAAAATATAACGGTTTTTTAACCAATACAAAATGGCGGCTAGCGGCTAAACAAAAGATTTTTTGACATATGTTTATAAGAAATTTTTTGTTTATTTTGACGAGTACTATCATCCGTTGAAGTTTGTCTCCAACTTTAATGAACACCCTGTAGATGATCAATACTAAGGATCCATAAGAGTTAAGTATTTTGAGGGAAAAAATATGGAATTAGTTGAAGAGAGTCAAAAACCTTTTCCTGTTTCAGTAAATGATTTTATGAATGTGATCAGCAGAATTGATCTACTACAAGATAAATATTTCCTCTAGTTTTAACTCAATGGCCATTATAAATGCTTGTGATTTATTATTCTGTTTGGTATGGACTGTAAATGTCACATGTATGGTGAGTGGTTAGTCTTTCATCTACCCCTTGATGTAGAGTATCAACAGCGTATACGTGGATCGGATTGCTCGATTGTTGGATTAGGAGGCTTGATTGATTGACCAATCGTACAGGAGCCTCACTTCGTAAAGTCTGACTTCTATCGAGTGGTTAGCGCTCATGTAGCCACAACCAATATTTTATTAAAGGGAAATGTTGAGTAAAATCGTATCTCAAGTGTACTTTTAACTGAAATGCTTTTATTCATTTTACAATTGATTAATCTTTTTATTGATGTATATGAATAAGTGAGAATATATTTATTAGTTGTTTATATTTATGTTGTAAATAATTGTTGTCGGTACATGAAAATGGTTTTTTTCACATTTGCGGTTATGCCTACATTTATAACACACTATTTAGCTGTACTATTTTAAAGATTGGTATTTTTTACCCCTCCCAGACTTCGCTCTAATTGGGCGTAGTCCTCATTTTTTTTTTAAGAAATACAAAAAAATTGTTTCTGTGTTAATAACACTTAGTGTATTTGTAAATAGTTTAAATAAACTGTATTTATGCCAGAAAGAATTGTTTAAGAAAAAATCCAAAAAATAGGAATTTACAATAATAATATACCGTTAATCGTAAGTTTGAGTTCCTATTAATCAAAAATGGTATCAAAACAGTTTAAAACTGGCTCAGATTTTTTACGATCTGCGAATGTATCTGCCGACTGTCCGCAATGCCCAATAATTTAGCAGATATATCCACCTGCTGTCCAGGAAGGGTTAAGTAGCCTATTAATTATTGATCAATAACGACGAATTTTCAAACTTGGTGGGGTCGAATGTTGATGGAACATGTAATAAATAAATACTTATAACTGAAATGGCGACCTACCCAGGTAGGTATTTTAAGTCAAGTATGAATAAGAAATGAATGTAAGATGAACGTCGTACAATCTTGTAGTGTTGTTACTGAGTGACTGGCATCTTGCTTAGATAGAACTGTTAATGGCATATCTATGGGACCTACAGTTTAATGTGGAATCCTAACCACAAATTTGCCTCTGAATTATGAACTAGATATTTATGAGGATGGTCTTTGTGGATAAACGTAGGTAATATTCAATAGTGCTGATGTTAATCTACACTAAGGAACTTTGCATCCACACAATTTGTGACCTCCAAGAAGCTGGATTACAGGACATGTCAATGTCCCAGTCTTTGTACAGTGGTCAAATTAGGAAATCAAGAAAGAATGCATTTTTATATTTAACTCCTTTTTTCTATTTGTTTTGTAAATGCAAGAAATGTTGTATGTGCACTCGAGTCCAGATGGTCTTTGCTCAAATGCTTGGGTTTAGCACGGTTTAACACTTTCCATAAACTTTCACTGTAACTTATCTTTCGCTGATCGTTCACATACTTCTCGGTCGGACTACTTTTCAGTATGGCCGACCTGTGGTATAATATCTGAAATTAAAGAAAAGGGAGATCGAGATTAGGAGTAAACTTTGTATCAGACATTCTTGTATTTAATTTAATGGACAATTATACTTCTAATTTGAAGCTGTATTCAAAGAAAGGTTTGAATAGGGATATAAAGTAGGCTATGCGCAAAATGTTGACCCAAACTTTTTTAAGCCATTCCTTTTCCAAAAATTTTTCACTGGGAATAATTTTTTACGTACTGTATTCACTTTAGAAAAAAAATTAAACGTCTTCCAGACCTCTACATACTGCTACACCCATTAACTAAACCCTTTTGCTATTGTTACTTTGGTACTTTATACTTATAAAATAAAAAAAAATCAGAAAGAGGTGACCTTTTTTTGCATACACTGAAAAACATTTTGGTTGTCTTTTCCACTAATTTTCTAATATTCTAACAGGTTCACCATTAGTTAACTGACTAGGTTTATTTGTTACAATGTTAAAACTGAAGTTTGAAGGATCGAACCCAAGAAGAGTCAAATCTGGACCCAGTTGTCATTCTGACATTAAGGCATTAATTGATGATGCTTCTTAACAATAGGTCAATGTTAGGTAGTAACAAGACCCGGTTTACGACCTTTTCCAATCAAATCGTTAAAGGTTGCTGAAAGGCATGAATAAAAACTAAATGATTAATAACAACTAGAGTATGAGGACACCTTGCTATCTAGGCTGGTCTAGGGGTGGGCAGGACTTTTTCCCTGAGGTCCGTAGTTAAACATCCTGCCTATCACCTAAGGATTATCAGTATATGATATTGCCATAACCCTCTAAATCAGTATTGTACGCACCCTGCCGGAGGAGTCGGCATAGTTGATGGTGGGCTCCGGCAGCGGGGAGGCAGAGGACCGTCGCAGCGTGTCCCGGAGACCATCCTCGTCGCCGTCCCGTGCCTGGGCGAGCAGCGCAGGGTGGTGCGAGTGCGACGCGGCAAGGGTGGGTCCTGCCAGGGTGCCGCGCATATATCTGGTGCCGTGGCTCGCCAGCACCGTCCCTGCTCAACGCATGAAATGAAATGAAAAATGTTTTTATTCGAGAGGCAAATTTAGGACAAACAAGTCCTCTCTACCCCTCAACCTCTAAAAGAAATTACATTAAATAATATAAAAATAATATAATAAAAAAAATCAAGATCATACAAATCAGTGTGTCAAATTAAAATCAACGTTAGTTTATTTTGGGCATATATTTTAAATCCATTTCAAAATCATACTATATTAAAAAATTATTTTAACGTATAACCAATTTTTATAATGGTATAAAAATGTTGCAATCTATTTGTGAAATAATGCTAAGTAATAAAGCTGCTCATTTATTTTATTTGAACTGATTTGTTTACAATTTCAGGTTTACATTTTGGTATGATAATCTTTCTTCTTTAAACTGAATTTGTACAACCCGTACAAAGGACGGGCTTACTGCTAGTAATGAAATAAAAATGTTATAGTTGAATAACGTACCTATTTTTACTTTACTTTTAATGGGAGAAAGTATGTGTCATACTCTTTATTTTTAAGTTTTAAGTGAATATTTTATGGTTTGGGTGATCAGTTCTGAAATTTAGGGTAATAAATGTCTTAAAATTCTCCATAAGCTTGCTTAATCCAAAAACAATGGGAACACCTTTCAACTTCAACTTTTTTGATTGCCACTGACTAGTGGAGAACTCTGGTGGGACCACCAGGAACTAACTGTTACAACCTAACCTAATCATAACCATAACCTCAGTCATGGAGTGTGAGTAGGCATACTCACCCGACACCGAGGTAACCGAGGACCGCCTCTCCTCCGGCAGTGCGAACCTCACCCTCCTCGGTTCCTCCCGGATGACCCGTGAGCTCCTGGAGGTTCCACCCAGTACGCTCTGCACAAAAAACATCATCCTACAGTAATAATTTTCCCGTCCGTGGCGTGTCCCGTAATCCAGCTACTTGGAGGTCTCAAATTGTGGATGGTTACAAAGGATGTTCGGTGGGTGTAGTGTTGTGTTAATCCCCAAAGACCATCCTCATAATTAGACCAGATTGTAATTCAGAGGCTGTTCAGACTCCACGTTAAACTAGGTCCCTTAGATATGATATTCACAGTTGGGCTATTAATTAACAGTTCTGTCTAAAATTGTGTCTGTGTTCCTTTGTTTGAAAGTAAGGCTAGAGAGTGGTAAAATAGCTACATGAAACTTTTTTTAACTTCAGTTACCGATAAATTTTGGATATATTCCTTTTATTTTCCTCCCAGACCCAGGCACTTCTTAGGTACCATCCAAGATCTATTAAATTCATTCATAACACCGATCTAATTTTTGGAATTTTTATAATTATTTAGTGCATTCAAAAATTAAAGAATTAGTTGTACTCAAGAACTTAACGTAAATTAATAAGAATGTAAAAATAACTATTCAACAATAGAGCACCTGCAAAGCAACAGACGCAATTTTAATGTAGTATTCAAATTGCCTACCTTGTTCGCACGGCGGCGGCGTTAGTGTATTCGTATTGTAATTTTCTGTATATTCACTATTATCAAACGTAACGAAACACTAATATTATACACAATATGAAAAAACGTATTCTTTAAACTTTCTTTGTGTCTTTAAGCACCAACTGTCCACCCTAGGGTGGATATGTAACGGCCAATCACATGTGCGGAACGCTCCAAATCTATATAAAAATAACCATGACATGAACCACCAAACATGAACTAACCATGTTAGTTAGTTCATGTTTTGTTTAATCTAGTTCATTTATCATGAAAAAAACAAGATAAATTTGAAATGGTTTGCCTTAACGAAAACGCAATTTTGAAACTGGAAATCTACGTCATATAAAGGGTTGATAACATTTTTTGTAAGAAAGAAGATTCCAGATAAAATAATATCACATATTATCAGTAGACCTAATTATAATTAACACTTGGAACCCTATGCCCCAGTATAGTTTTGGGAACTGCAAACACCGTTGTAAACGAATTCCGAGTATAGATCGAGCTCAAATTTTTAATTCTACACGTCTTTATTTGTGTCGTAATTATTATACTTTAATGCACTAAAATATTCAATATATTATTCAACCGCTTAGATGTGTAGGTTCGTGTTATTCTTCCTAAAATAGATCGTTGGATATATTTTGATCAGCTGTTTAGTATTAGTGTACTGTTCAGTTGCTCAATATCAGCTGACTGAAGTTGAGGTTAGTCGTCTGCGTTATGTTGCATAATATCAGCTGACTTGAGTTGAGGTTAGTTTTCTGTGTTGTGTTTGCCGGCGTCATTGTTTACGTTGTGTTAGTGAATTTTTCTGTGCAATTTGTACACTAAAAGTGAGTATATGGTAGTTATTTTATAATACCGTTCTCATTTATTTGTAGTGTTGGTGTAGTAGTATGTTTACATGATAATTATGTATTTTTATTTTTGGCAATATGAATAATATTTTAAATCAAAATGTTATACAACGACTACAATCTTTATTAAAACGCCATATTCTATTCATATTATTAAGGATTATTTGGCGACGTCCTGTAATCCAGCTACTTGGAGGTCACGAATTGTGGATAGTTGTGAGTGATGGTCGGTAGATGTAGTGTTCTCTTGTGTGGATTAACGTCCGCACTATTAAATACGACGTTAATCCAAAAAAGGTTATTATTCTAATAAATAGACCAATTCGTAATTCAAAGGCCGTGGTTCGGATTCCTTGTTAAACTGTAGGTCCCTTAGTTGCCATCGCCTGTTGGGCTATTAATTAACAGTCCTGTCTAAGGAACATGTCAGCCTTAGTCAGTAACAAGACTACAAGATCGCGCCACAATCATCCTACACTCAATCCTCATTCATACTTGGCTTAAAATACCTACATTGTAGTATGGTCACTATGTCAAAGATCAAATCTAATCTAAAACATCATTTTAAATACTAATTTTATCAAACAATTATATCAACATTGTTGATAATAAATTATAAAAAATTATCATCCGATTCCTTAAAATAACAACAAGAGAAAACATACTTGGTATATATTTTTGGAAACATAACCCTTCCCATCCCCGTGTAATGCCTAACCAGTAACTTAATATTCAATTTTCTTCCCTGGAATCTTTATTCCTAGACTAATGATTAAAGATACTAATTTATTTTGTTTTTTATTAACTGGTTTAATAGTAACAGTCATTTTATTTTTTAAGCTTATAGTTCTGCTATAAAATTAAAAAAATATTGTTTTTGGAAATTTAAGCGTCTATAATTTTGAACCATTACTTCTACACTCATACTGGTTGTCGCATATGATTTGGGACCTTTGATACCTAGGAATTTTAAAACCCTTTATATCCTTTAAACGTTAATACATCTTTAATACCTATTTTAAGATATCGGTTACTATACCTAATATTTAATATTTAAAGCAACGATACTACCCATCCAAAAATGTTGATACTAGTGACTTGTGATTGCAATATATTTTATACTTAATCTATGACCTCTCTAATATTAGATTAGAGGCTACTACTTTTATGTATGTATATTTACATTAAGTTTTCTCCAAAGATTCCTTCACTATTAGTAATCTGTAATTCTGTTTTGCAATATTCGATTTTGTGGAGAAGCCCTTAAAGGAGGGTGTAGCAATTTGTGAAACGAAGTAACCAAAGTGTAACGGAATGTCATGATTATAAGAACAGCTGTTTATAGTAACTGAAAACATTCCCTTAGACATATCAATGATAAAGGATACACTATTTCCCACAGGGAAGTAAATACAATTTTTAGTTAATGTTTCTATTTCACCAAATAACACGCCCGCCGGTATTTCGATAACAGAAAAACAACTTTGATGGAAAGAGAATGAGGCAATCGGAAATAGAGGAAAGGAGAAAGAGGGAACACTCCGATACACTCTGACAGTGGAGAGGTTTTCAGGGTTATTCCTTCAATCTTCCAAGTGTCCGGATATAAACTGATCGGAATTGGTAGGAATACGAGATAACAATCTATTACTAACTGTAAATCTAACTGTAAATCTAATCTAACTGTAAATGTACATTTATTGACATGGATATGTCTTCTGGATGGGTTGGAAATTTGTGAGACTAAAATTGAAATAGGGATGTCATATGTGACGTCATAATATGGCTCCAAACTAGATTTTACAAAACTTATTACTTTATTGACATGGATATGTCTAAGCTCTGGGAGGAGGGTGTTTAGCAGATTTGTGGAACGCAAAAAGTGCAGCAGAATTGTTTAACGGAAGTAGCACCATGTGGTTATAAGGACAGCTGTTTAAAGGAATTGATATTCCCTTTAGACATGTCCATGATCTAACCTTTTTTCCATACGGTAAGTAAATACAATCGTTTTACAATAGTTCATTTTCATAATAAATTTTAGTATATTCCGGTTAATTAGTTTTGTTTTATGATGTAATTAGTACGAACTTAGTACTAGTACATAATATACATGTACGCTATTGTATGAATAGAATTTTGTTTTTTTAGCCCAGTTAAAAATATTGAAAACGTCTCTATAACTAGACAAGGGTATATATCACCATCGTAATAGAAAAACTGTAATTGATTTTACAAGAAAGAAACATTTCACTGTGTTCTTTAGTTGAGAAGAAAACTGAAAACAATAACTTTGGGGTTGTTTGTTCCCTTAAAGATTTAATTTTCCACCTTTCTCGCCACCTCTCCCACGCCGCCCCGGCCAAACAATGGTTGTAATGACAACTTTCCACAATCGCCTAAAGTGAAAACGACTAGTTTCGGTATGGATGTCTTTTGTGTACAATTAAAGAGTATTTCGATAACATCTTACAAAATACAAACTGAATTCTTCTTTGGTTAAAAAATGTTTGTATTAATCACTTCCCTGTGGGAATCATGGGGGGTTAGATCATGTATATGTCTAAAGGGAATATTTTCAGTTCATCTAAACAGCTGTTCGTATAACCAAACTATGACATCACTAACCAAATTACGTCACTGTTTCAAATTTTGGTCCCAAAAATTCCCAACACCTCCCCCCGTCCCAATAAACCAAAACGACTCTATATACTATATTACTTGACTGGGACGGTGGCGACGTCCTGTAATCCAGCTCCTTGGAGGTCACGAACTGTGGATAGTTGTGAGCGATGGTTGGTGGGTATAGTGTTCTCTTGTGTAGATTAACGTTCGCACTATTGAATACTACGTCAATACGCAAACACCATCCTCATGCTTAGACAAATTCGTAATTAAGAGGCAGTGGTTCGGATTCCACGTTGAACTTAAGGTCCCTTAGATATGTATTGACTGTTGGGCTATTAATTAATAGTCTAAGGAACATGTCAGTCTTAGTCAGTAACAAGACAACAAGATCGCGGAACAATAATCTTACACTTAATCCTCATTCATACTTGGCTTAAAATACCTACCTTGTGGTATGGTCATCATCTCATTATATAATATAAACTATCTTTCTGTCACTGCACTAGTATGCTACTCAGAATTCACAGTGTAGGCTAGAGACATGCAGGGCTGCTGTATAACGCTTCTTTATAATGTCGACGACCCAGTGGTTGAGGTTTTTTTACGAAAAAGTAAATATTGTTATCGTCAAAATTTTCGAATTTGAGTTGAGAGTGGTTATATCCGTTTTGGGGTCCCCTGAATCCAAAAAAGTGGGTTTCGACGTGATGTCCGTGTGTGTACAGAGCTGATGGTTCATTGTTTATAGCGCATAGAGTACTAAATAATAAGACACCACCCATCTGTACAAATTAAAGTTGTCCTGTACTCTTCGTATGAAAAAGCACGTACGAGATGTCGGTAAGTACGAGTGGTGAGTGGTGAGTTGTGGCAGGGACGTGCTAGGGAGCCATGCATAATGTAGCAGTGTCGACCAACAGCTGCATGCGGCCCAGGGTAATGCTCGGTTAACATTTATGTATTCATGACTGATAACCACGAACAAAGCGTGTTTATATGCTCGACTCTCGTCGGACAAACGTCTCACTATTACTGCGGTCTGAAAATTAAGCGAATATAAACCTAGATGTAGTCTTGGTGAACCACACCACCTGCCACATGACAAACCCAAGGTTGGCCTATCTAAAACGAAAGCGAGGCATAGGTCACGAACAAACATCCCGCCAAACATATGGTAGATTGTGACCAGTGACGTAATTGTTTATTTAAAAACTGAAGAATAACAATAAGTTACACTACCTTCATCAACGATACAATTTTAATAGTCAAGAGGCAACTACTTTTGAGATTTATAATCATGCTTTTAAGCCTTAAGTTAAAATTCACCCAGCACATTAAGCCTACATATTTTAAAATTAATACATAATTAAAAATAAAGTA
Organism: Nephotettix cincticeps; assembly: GCA_023375725.1. Taxonomy (NCBI): domain Eukaryota; kingdom Metazoa; phylum Arthropoda; class Insecta; order Hemiptera; family Cicadellidae; genus Nephotettix; species Nephotettix cincticeps. Next base: position 66,870,083 of record CM041785.1, read on the forward strand.
TTTACTTTCCTTTGAGGAATAGGTCATGGATATGTCTACATTGAATGTTTAAACAGTTGTCCTTATAATCATATAACGTCACTTCCGTTTCAAATTTTGGTCTGACGCATTGTCAATACCCCCCAAGAGCTAAGACATATCCATGTCAAAATGTTTGTATTTACTTCCCTGTGGAAAATAGGTTAGATCATTATATATCTAAAGGGAATGTTTTTAGTTCTTTTAAACAGCTGTTATTATTCATAAATATTAAAAATTCAAAACTCTAGTAGTTTCTATAGAAACCTGTTTCAAATATTTATCTTACAATTACCAACCCCCCCAGAGCTAAGACATATCTCTGTCAAAATAATATATTTACTTCCCTTTGGAAAATAGCTTAGGTCATGGATATGTCTAAAAGGACCAATTTCAGTTATCTATTACCCTATTATATTTTTGTTTATAAAAATGACAAAAATTTAATGATTAAATACAATTTACAAACAAAACTCTAATAATATATTAAGATTTTTTTCAAAGAAAGTTGTTGGGGAAGATAGTACATTCACCGTTCCACCAACAATTGATTGCATGTAAACAGAATGTTCGCAATACAATAAAACAACAATCCGTTTTTGTCAGCTGATGTTGAGGTGTGAGCAGACGACGCGGCGTTGACGTTCCCACAGTGACCATTGTAAAGGATGACTCGCGATCAGCTGTATGGCTGACGTCACGTCACGGCCTTCGTGATCGTGATTGTCATACGGGACACAATACTATATAGGTCACCGACGCGACGCGCACCACGGCGTAGAATTGTGATGAGGCTCAACCAACTGATATAACATTACCGTCCGTTACACCACTACTTAGGGTTGTTTTACATCAATGAAGTGGTAGATCAACGCTAATTCAGTATCTAATAAACTAAGCTATTCTCTATTTTCAGTTCGTGTTCTGAAACTAACCTTTGAGACCGATTTACTATTTCATGTGTATTGTGGATACTACAAATAAATTATTCGTTACGGGATTACAATTACTCCACACTAACTACAAAAAAAGGTTTTTAGATTTCTTTTGATATGTATATGTCCTAGCTCTGAGTGGAGGGGTAGGCAATTTGTTTCAGCAAAATTTGAAACGGCAGTAACGTTAAAGTGGTTTTAAAGTCAGTAGTTTTTTATTTCCTGCATTTGTTAATTCTATATTATTTTTCGTCATTTAAACACTCAAGTCAAACAAATGTTTGTATTTACTCCGCTGTGGAAAAAAGGTTAGATCATCGATATATCTAAAGGGAATGTGTTCAGTTCTTCTAACCAGTTGATCTTATTCTTATATATTAAACATTCAATACAATAGCTTTAGTAGTTTCTATGGAAACCTGTTTCAAAATTTCATCTTTCAAATTGCCCCTGCCCTAGAGCTAATAATTATCCATCTGTGAAAAAGTGAAAAAGTCATTAACATTTTTGCAAAGCTTTGAATGTCCAATTTCATATAAACACGAAATGTAATTAACACCATAAATAAAAATATATTTTTTATTTTAACTAAAAAAAATATTATTTTTGAAAAGACTGTAGATTTCGTTGTAAATAATCTTCCTAAAATAAAAACACTTTATTTGTCGTAGAAAGAGCTTGGTAACACTGTTCCTAGTAATGATTAAACATAGACAGTATAAAAAAGCCTTCACAGTCCCCCAAAAATGTATTTACTTCTCTTCGGTAAATAGCTTAGGTCGTGGATATGTTTTTATTTCCTCTAAACAGCTGTCCGTATAACCATATAACATTTCTTCAATTTTCGGTCTGACTGATTGCCAATACACACCCAAAACTACTGGTACGGCGGCGTTGTCCTGTAATCCAGCTACTTGCGGGTCACGAATTGTGGATAGCTGTGAATGACTAGTTGTAGTCGGTGTGTTCTCTTGTGTGGATTAACGTCCGCACTATTGAATACTACGTTAATCCGTAAAGATCATCCTCATAATTAGACCAGTTCGTAATTAAGAGGCAGTGGTTCGGACTCATCGTAAACCTGTAGATCCCTTTGATAGTATGCAATTGACTGTTGGGTTATTAATTAACAGTGATGTCACATGAACATGTCAGCCTTTGTCAGTAACAAGACTACAAGATAGCGCCACAATCATCTTACACTCAAATACAAAAAATAAAATGAAGATGATGGACAAAAGAACAAATAACCGTTAGAGATGTGCATCCAAGTTGGTGGGAAGGGAAGGGGGAAATCGCCGCATTTTTCTGACTGCAAGATAGTCGTTGCGATAACAGGCAAGGGCTCTCTAACTGTAGGGCAGATACGGCAAGTGCATCCATTGTCGGAGCCAGAAAAAGAATGTACTTGACCCAATTTAGACATTTTGATTTATTTTTTGAATATAATTGTATTGTTCAAGTGAGACATATTGAAGCAAATAGGCCCTATCGGAATAGCATTTTGGGATTTCAACATAAAACAAAATTTCAGAGCCTCATTAAGGGTTAAATACCTTATGTCAGTTATTAAAATCTATTATTCTTTTGGGAGAACTTCTTATTATATTCTGGGAGTGTATCGACTTACAGCTGTACGGCTCTAGCCGTCCGGTACATTCCAAATACCCCGTCGCAGCAGACCTGCGTACTCAGCGAATTTTCAAATCAATATCATGATGATAATATATATGACAAATTTTATCATTATCTGTCGATAAATATGCGAGTTAATTCCCTATTCTACATAAGATTAACACAGTAAAGGGTATGCAGGTTTGCTGCCGTGAGAAACATTGAAAGTAGGCATTTCTAGCATAAACAATGTTTATTTCGACCATTTATACCAAGTTTCATAAAAGAAAAACGCAAAAAAACATTTTTGAGTAAAAACCTCATTTCGATTGACCGATATGTCTGGATTACGAACTCGTTCGAGCAAATGTAGAGAATTGAAATTAATAATTTCTTTTTTTCTTTATTAGTGAAGTTAGGCCTTACAACTTCTCTCTAACACTCAATAAGTCAACTCTAATAAACAAAACCTATATTAACTAAGATAAAGCTGAAATAGTAAAAATTAGAAGAGTGTTTCCAAAAATGAGTATCAATAGGCGTCTGCAAATAAAGTAATATTTTATCTGATAATTTCATTTTTCCACTAATCCCTTTCCAAAAACTTTCACGGACGATAGCATTATTGTATAGTGTGTCAATGACTTTATTTTGTTTACCAGTGTTAACAATATGCTACATAAAATGCAGTGGGTGTTTACAGTTGAAAACACAAGGGTGTTCACGTACGAGTTCAATAACTCAAATAAGCTATAAGTTCTAGAAGTTTGGCACAAAAATGTATAAAAAATGTATTGGAAAATAATTATTTAGCATTAAATGTGTCTGACTTAAAATGGAAACTGTAACCCAACAATAAACTGCAATTTTTAACACACTTAAATTATCACTCTTATGGACTCAGTTGATGGTAAACACCTCATAATTATGTTAATAATCGGACAAACAGAACGAGATGAAATGAAAACGTAGTGAGATAATTAGGCCCTATTGGAGTATACCAGAGCAGCCTAGCGGCAATGATAGGCAACTCCAACAAACAGTGGCTTAACAATACGTCGTACCGTAGATTGATTCTTGTTTTATGGCACCAATTTTACTTCCTTCCCCTATGTGTATAGTAGTAAACAACAAATTCATAAATAACTAGCAGTAAGCCCGTCCTTTGTACGGGTTGTAGGATTTAGTTTAAAGAAAACAGATTATTATACCAAAATGTAAACCTGAAATCCTAAACAAATCAGTACAATGATAATAAACAAATACCCAGCTGTATTATTTAGCTTTACTTTACAATTAAATAGATTAGAACATTTATACGATTATTATAATTATTTATGCATTAAAATAGCTTTTTAATATAGTATGGTTTCGAAATGGGTTTAAAATCAATGACCACTATAAACTAACTAATATTGATTTGACAGCTGTTTGTTTTTCTTTCTATTAAACCTTTAAACTACAAAGACAGCTGATTATCACCAGTAGGTGGTTTATTGATAATTGAAAGCAAAATGCGACTAATATCGCGTAAAAAGTGGGGTTTTAAATGCTCGTTATTTACTTTTTAAGGGTCGGCGGACAATTTTAAGCATTTAAAACCCTTCTCTGGAGTGTATAGAATGGATGAAATAAGTTTCATTGTTATCAGTTCTCCCGTTTTTCCGGAGAATATGGCGTAAAATGCTTCCTGGAGCGTCACAGACACAAATTGAGATAAGACTTGTTTCGGCTTCTCTAACGCATGGAACCTAAAAGTAACTAAAAAATTAATAACTCCGAGCAATGTATGGACAAAACTCTAATTTTATTTATATAGATTTTTTATCTCTATTAAAACCATCTTAAAAACTAAACAAATTAGTATCTTCTATCATCAGTCTACGAACAACAACGTGTATACGGACGGTGAAAAGTCACATCACCCAACAAAACCCACTCAAAAAAGCTGGTTTTCCAGGTATAAAATTCTAACGATTATTTAAACTTTGCTTCTCTTTTTCTTTTCTCTTTGCCGTTTTAAAATCTGCTTAAGGAAGAACGTATGTGTCAGTCCACTGATACCGTCTATTTCTCGTTCACATTTACCTGAAAATACCCATTGCTTCATCGAACTACTAGGAAAATATATCTGACATTAGTAAATACGTCGATGAACCACACAAGTTGTTTTAAAAAATTAACTTGACTTGTAACAAAAATTATATTTTTATTCAGCTGTAAGCATACTTAATAATTTTCTAACACATCCAAATACTATGTTGATGTGCTGATTTAGACGCCGCAATAACTTGAGTGAATAGTTATTGCAGCGCGTGTGTACGACTACTTGCTTCACAATCGTAAAGAACCATTGTTGATTGGAAAGAATCTGAGTTTCGGAGGTTTCATAAATATTGAACATTGATTTTTCAGGTTACAAGGCCTCATAGACATGCAGAACCTTGACTCATCAAGATTCGGAGGAAACAGGAGGTAAGAATAAGAATTAACAATAGATTTGGAGGAAACAGGAAGTTAGAATAAGAAATAAAAATGCAATTTTAGTTTTGCTCTTGTATGACAGGAACACTCAGCGAGTGCATTGTTGTTTACAGAAATGACGTTGTATATTTCGCTTATCTGTCAGGTGTAGTCAGTGCTTCTAGTATGTAATTATGGCAATATATTTTAAAGAAGTCATGACTGCTATTTCAACAAACCAAAAATACCTTATTATTAATATCTTCCTATCTTTTAGTAATGACAATCTACCCAGCTAGGTATTTTACACCAAGTATAAATAAGAAATGAGTGTAAGATTGTTGAGGTGCAATCTTGTAGTCTTGTAATAACCTTTGGCGTGATATGGCGGGAAAAAGTACCGTCTGAGGAACATGGACTATTAATTAACAGAATTAATAGTCCATGACATCTAAGGGACCTAGTTTAACGTGGTATCCGACCCAAAATTTTGACTCTAAATTATGAACTATTCTACTTATAAGTATGGCCATTGTGGATTAGATTATACTACTGAAAGGGTGACCATTCCACAAGGTAGGTATTTTAAGCCAAGTATGAATGAGGATTGAGTCTATGATGATTGTGGCGCGATCTTGTAGTCTGATTACTGACGGCTGACATGTTTTTAAGACAGAACTGTTTATTAATAGGCCAACAGTCAATGGTATATCTAAGGGACTTACAGTTCAACGTGGAGATCGAACCACTACCTCTGAACTATGATCTTGACTAATTAAGATTGTTAATTAACGTAGTATTCAATTGTGCGAACGTCAGTTCACACCAGAAAATATCCCATACACCGACCATCGCTTACAACTATCAACAATTTGTGACCTCCAAGTAGCCGTATTGCAGAACACGCCCCTGCCCTAGTTGTTTTACAGAATCAATAGGTCGGTGGATGTGATACTCTTGTGTGAATTAACGTCCGCGAATATCATACTCAATTTTGGTTCGGATCACACGTTACACTGTAAGTCTCTTAGATGCTATCGCCTTTTGTACTATTAATTGTCAGTCTTAGTCAGTAACAAGATGCTCTATATAAGGCTTAAACTACCTTCCCGGGTATGTCCCCATTTCAGAAAAGTAAATATATTGAGGTTTAGTGATTTAGTGGAAACAGGCACAAAGCGTGGAGGATAATAGGTTGCATGTCTGCAGCAGATTAACGGTATCCTTGATCCTTATACATCAACTAATATCCTTCCCTCGGCTAACTCTGGAACTGAGATCGTTGTCAGGTCTCTAAGACTTCACTATTTGCATGAGTCGGATTTATTCTAGCAACATACTCCGTGTAGGATATTGCATGCCAGCTACAGATTATCTTTTCAGCCGATCCTCAAAAGCAGACTAATGTATTTTCCTTGTAGCTGTAATCACCGTCAACGTACGCTGACACTTTAGTTAAAATCTTAATGAGTCGGAGATCTAAACTTTGGGTATACTGTTATAAATTGAAGAGGAATATGATTTAGGGATTATCATGAATCATAAAACAAATCTTCATTGTAGGTTAAACTACGTAGCAAATTTGGATCTTCAAAACTATAACGTGGTGAATGATCAGTTTAGTTTTCAGTGATTAACTTACCAAAACCAAATAATATAGATTATATTAGATTGGTTAACCTTTTGAAATTGTGACCAACCCGAAGGTATTTTAAGTCAAGTATGAGTGAGAAATGAGTGTGGCACGATCTTGTAGTCTTGTTACTGACTAAGGCTAACCTTAGACAGGACTGTTAATTAATAGCATCTAAGGGACCTACAGTTTAACGTGGAATCCGAAACACATTTGCCTGTGAATTACGAATTTGTTTAATTGTGAGGATGCTTTTTGCGGATGAATGTAGTATTCAATAGTGCGGATATTAATCCACATATCCGTCACATCCACCGACCGTCGCCCATAAATATCCGCAATTAGTGACATTCTAATACTTATCCAATGATAAACGGTTGAGTAAGTGCTTTGAGTACAAATTTATTAGTCCATTTTTTTAACTATTTAATGAATAAACTATTTACTTGTTATTGTTAAAATAACACTAATAGTAAATTTAACTTTGCGAAAATTCAACATAACGGTATAGAAAATTACAATTAAAATGCAACTTGCTTGGATTAGGATTTTAATATAAATAACTCTCTCTGTAATTTTCAGCTAACTTATTGATTCCTTCTCTACTTTATTATGTTTTAACGAGCACTAATAATATAGGCTAATATTTAAATGATGAAAAACTATATAATGCCTCAATGCGAACAAAAAATGAAGGAAAACACTTTCTTTGACGTGGGATGTTTTAAGAAAAGCCTTTGTTTCTAGAGTCTTAAATAATAACTTCCTCACTTACTCGCGAACCTGAGGCAAGATGCTGTCCGCTTTGTAGTGTTAAGTGGTGAGCGTCAGTGCCTATACCATCTATTTATAGAGTTTAAAAGAATATTTTAAAGTTTAAGACATAACGGTGGCGACGTCCTGTAATCCATCTACTTGGAGGTCACGAATTGTGTATAGTTGTGAACGATGGCCGGTGGGTGTAGTGTTCTCTTGTGTGGATTAACGTCCGCACTATTGAATACTACGTTAATCCGTAAAGACCATCCTCATATTTAGATCAATTCGTAATTCAGGTTTGGATTTCACGTTAAACTGTAGGTTCCTTGGTTGTAATCGGCTATTGGGTCATTAATTAACCTTTATAAAAGTATAATATTCTCTCAAATGTGTCTAAATAGGACGTTCATTTAAAAATTTATTGTTTCTAACTAATCATCAAATTTCTTTAACTGATAACAAGAGAAAACATTTTAAATTAATTATTAGAAATTGTTTGGAACATTACCCCAACCCCCCACCACCGGTACCCCAGCAATACCAAAATGTTTTGGCGTTGTGATTTTACACTGAATATTAAGTTTCATGAGAACAGTTGATAAATAAGGGAGAAATTAATTTTATTATGTTCTTCTTAAGAATAACATTAAGTTCTCTTAGACATCAGACTGCGTTTACCATGGAAAATAAATTGAACTTTTTTCTGGAACCGTTAGTAGTAGACTAATGGTTAAAAATACTAATTTGTTTAGTTTTTTAAGCCGGGTTTAACGGTTCATTTACATTGATCATTGATATTTAAAAATATACTATATTAAAACGTTATTTTAACTCATAACAAATTTCAATAACGATACAGAAAATTTCTAACTCATCCAATAATTTGCAAATGCTAAATAATGAATGTGAGTATTTATTTTTGAGGACTTCAGGTCTATACAAAATAATCTTTTAGCGAATTTCCCATAGGGAAGAACATATTATCGTAGGTCTCAACTTGGTATAAATGGTCAAAACAAAAAATTGTTTATGGTAGAAATGCCCAAGTTCGGTGTTCCTCACGGCAGCAAACCTGCGTACTCTTTCCCATGTTAATCTTACGAAGAATAGACAAACTTCCTTATTTATCTAAATATATTGATGAAACATTTTATGTATATTACTATTACATTATTAATTTGGAAATTAATACCACATTTTGAGCTTAAACGAGTAAAAGTTTCTTTAAAAAAACCTTTAGAGCGAGTATTTCTTTTGCGTGATTTAATATATGAATGAGACGGCACGCTATGGTATCTAAACATACACTTCGTTATTGATTCTACTCACTTAGCAGTACTTACTCGAAATCCTCGTTCACCAACACAACAAGTGTGACGCACACACGCGCAGCCTCACGCACGGTCGCGGACCGACTGACGACGCGGCGGCCCACCAGTTAGGCGTGGGCCGTACCCATACCCAAGCGTATACCCATGCCCGAACCCCACCGCCTGTCGCTACTCGACACTACAGTGCCGACATTTCAATTAATAAAGTTTCTACGTAAGCTACTTAGACGCCGTCACTGTTTAACGGCAGGGAATCGATGAAGCCACTCTGGCTTGTTTACCACCCGGGAAGTAACGGAACACCTCTCGATTAATATCGCAAATCGATTAGTAGTCGAAGTATACGGTTTATCTAGTATCGATAATGTCCAATATAGATATAGTGTTGCAAATAAAATATCGATTATTTAAATTAACAACTATAAATTTGGAAATATAGAATTTAGTCGAGATATGTAAATAAAATTAAGACTTTTGTCTGTACATTGCTCAGAGTTATTCTTTAGTTGTGTTTACGTTTCGTACGTTAGAGAAGCCGAAACAAGTGTTATCTCAATTTGTGTCTGTCTGTCTGTGACGCTCCAGGAGGCACTTTTACGCCGTCTCCTCCTAAAAAACGGGAGAACTGATAACAATGAAACTTATTTAATGCATTCTCTACATCCAGAGAATGTCTGCCCCTTTAAAGATATATAACGAGCATTTTAAAACCCCACTTTTTACGCGATATTAGTCGCATTTTGCTTTCAGTTTTCATTGAATCACCTACTGGCAATAATCAGCTGTCTTTGTAGTTCTTAATACTAAATGGTTTGAGCATTGCCCATTATTTTGAGTATATGTGATGTATAAAGTGATTTAATAGAAATAAAAACAAACAGCTGTCAAACTAAAATGAATATTTAGTTTGTTTACATTGATCATTGATTTAAATTCACGTTATCAGCTTTTGGGCTATTAATTAACAGTCCTGTCTAAGGAACATGTCAGCCTTAGTCAGTAACAAGACTACAAGATCGCGCCACAATCATCTTACACTCAATTATAATTCATACTTCATACTAAAATACCAACCTTGTGGTATAGTTACTATTTAAATAATCTAATCTAATCTATAAAGAGATAATTAACAACCATCTAACTTGTTACTAACGTCTGTGTTTTAAGATAAGACTACATACAGTAGATGTATTCAGTCAAATATAGGGCAATTACGGTAGGCCATGAATAAAAAGATAAACTATGATACTATGATAATGTAATGCGGTTCATCGATCTGCGAGTTAATAAATGATCGATAGTCATTTTATAGGAACATTCCGATACTATCCTTATTATTAAATATAGAGTTTTTGTTTTTATATTTGATATCGATATTATTGGAAAATTTGGAAATTGCTGTATGTGGATGTGTACAGAACCACAGCCTACACACCGTTGGTCCGATTTACGAGATGAAATTCTGTTTGTATATATTCATCGTATCTCCTGGGGGTTTTTAATTTTCTCGTAATTTTAAGGGTAGTTCACCTCTAAAAACCATTAAAACTTGAAGAATCCAAACTTCTAAAAAAACTGCTCTAATTTAGTACTTTATAGAGTTTATAGTACTATATAATATGGGGTTTTACTTTCACATGGGATTTCACATGTAAAAAATATTTTTTTAGGGTTCCGAGAAAACAAAAAAAGGTATAATTTGACTTCAACCATTAAAACCAGCTAAAAACACTAAACAGATTAGTATTGAATTATTTTTCAACGTTTTTTAGAGAAAAGTTTAATTTACTTCATGTCATAGTAAACAAATTACGCTGTCTGATAGCAACCAATGCTATTCTAATGGAGCATATTGAAAATTTTTTCCTTATTTTCCAACCGTTTTCTCCGGAACTTGGTACGCAGTGTAATTTTGTTGAGTGATGTTACCATCACCCAACAAAATTCTTTCAAAAAGGTTTGCTATTGGGGAGGGGTTATGACGTCCCAAAATTGTTTAGGAAAATTAATTTAACTTGTTTTCTCTTGTTGTCAGTGTCAGAAATGGGATAGTTATTTTTTAAATAAAAAAATTTAAAAGAATATTTGGATAGAAGTTAAAAAATATTATAGTGCTATATCGGTATGAAGGAACAACTACTTTTCTGACTCATAATGAATTATACTACATTATATTATGTATTGTAGACTGGAAGGGTGGTATGTTCTACAATTTAGCTCATTGAAGGTCACGAATTCTGGATAGATAGGAGCGATGGTCAGTGAAAGTCAGGATTATATTTTCTGGTAATATAATTTATTAACCATCCCATTAGACCAGTTCGTAGTACAGATTTAAAATTGTAGTTCGTAGCCCAGATACACTCAGGTGATATTGACTGTTCGGCCATTAATTGACAATCCTGTCTAAGGACCACTTAGTCAGGAACAAGACTACAAGGTCAAGCCTCAATCATCTTGCACTCATTTCTTTTTCGTTCTTGTCTTAAAATACCTACTTGGATAGGACGCCATTTCAAAAAGGTAATAAGTTGAGTCCAGGTCATCAACACAGTTTCCTCCAGACAGTGGCTCTCGGTATCCATGTGAATCACCAAGTCTTACCTTGACTTGCCAATTCTAATTTAACGTGTAAAAGTCGTTGGCGCCGGCCCAATCGCCCACCTTGGTCGCGCCTTCGGACAACTTACTCGGGGAACACGTTGTTGCACACGGAGACCGATAGAGCGCTCTGTCGTCGTCCCATCACTCATCTCATTAATGTAAAGTTGAACACGACATGTCTTGTAAAAGTAGGTTACGTCCTTGAAGTGAATTTGAGTTTCCTTTTCTACCCACGGAATCATTGACATGAAAATTGCTCAAATTATCTCATGACCTAAATTTATGTTCTTCACTGTCATTACGGAGACCACCTCAAGGGCCGATGATATAAGGGCTCCTTAAGGACTGATATAACCTCGGAGATCTCCTTAAGTGCTAATGTCACAACGGAGACCTCCTTCAGAGCCGATATCTCCCCAGAGACCACCTTAAGGGCTGATGTCACCCCGTAGACTACGTTAAGCACTGATTTCATTCCGGAGACCTCCTTAAGGGCTGATACTACTTTGAATCGTCCTTAAGGGCTGATGTTACCCCATAGACCTCCTAAAAGGCTGATGTCTCCCCGGAGACCTCCTCATGGTTTAGTGTCACACCGAAGACCTCATTAAGGGCTGATGTTACCCTGGAAATCTCCTCAAGGCCTGTTGTTACCCCGGAGACTTCATTAAGGGCTGATGTTACCCTGGAAATCTCCTCAAGGTCTGTTGTTACCCCGCAGGCAATTAGCAATTTACGTTTAGGCCATGAATTCACTTTCTTTATCATGCACATTTGTGCAGCCATCTTTAAATGCTCTCACCCATTTCATCACCATTCCATCACTCATAGTGTTTTGTCCATGAACTTTATAGATCTCACGATGAATCTATCGGTTTTACACCTTTAGCACTAAGAAATCGTATAACTCTTGCACTCATTTCTTTTCGTTTTTGTCTTAAAATACCTACTTTGATAGGACGCCATTTCAAAAAGGTAATAACTTGAGTCCAGGTCATCAACACAGTTTCCTCCACAGACAGTGGCTCTCGGTATCCATGTGAATCACCAAGTCTTACCTTGACTTGCCAATTCTAATTTAACGTGTAAAAGTCGTTGGCGCCGGCCCAATCGCCCACCTTGGTCGCGCCTTCGGACAACTTACTCGGGGAACACGTTGTTGCACACGGAGACCGATAGAGCGCTCTGTCGTCGTCCCATCACTCATCTCATTACTGTAAAGTTGAACACGACATGTCTTGTAAAAGTAGGTTACGTCCTTGAAGTGAATTTGAGTTTCCTTTTCTACCCACGGAATCATTGACATGAAAATTGCTCAAATTATCTCATGACCTAAATTTATGTTCTTCACTGTCATTACGGAGACCACCTCAAGGGCCGATGATATAAGGGCTCCTTAAGGGCTGATATAACCTCGGAGATCTCCTTAAGTGCTAATGTCACAACGGAGACCTCCTTCAGAGCCGATATCTCCCCAGAGACCACCTTAAGGGCTGATGTCACCCCGTAGACTACGTTAAGCACTGATTTCATTCCGGAGACCTCCTTAAGGGCTGATACTACTCCGAATCGTCCTTAAGGCCTGTTGTTACCCCGGAGACTTCATTAAGGGCTGATGCTCCTCACGGTTTAGTGTCACACCGAAGACCTCATTAAGGGCTGATGTTACCCTGGAAATCTCCTCAAGGTCTGTCGTTACCCCGGAGACCTCCTTAAGGGCTGATGTTACCCTGGAAATCTCCTCAAGGTCTGTCGTTACCCCGGAGACTTCATTAAGGGCTGATGTTACCCTGGAAATCTCCTCAAGGCCTGTTGTTACCCCGGAGACTTCATTAAGGGCTGATGTTACCCTGGAAATCTCCTCAAGGCAATTAGCAATTTACGTTTAGGCCATGAATTCACTTTCTTTATCATGCACATTTGTGCAGCCATCTTTAAATGCTCTCACCCATTTCATCACCATTCCATCACTCATAGTGTTTTGTCCATGAACTTTATAGATCTCACGATGAATATCTATCGGTTTTACACCTTTGGCACTAAGAAATCGTATAACAGCCCGTACTTCACAATTGGCGGGTCTCACGATTGTCAGAGGCATCTTAAACTCTCAGTAAACGGCTTAATTGAAGAATCAGACTGTAATTGCGTCAGCGTGTAGACAAGAGATGTAGATAACCAGCCCGCATGGGCAAAACGGTAGGTACTTACTTAAAAAACACGCCTTGTAATTAATTAATTGTGATTAAATGTTTTAGGTACTAGCTCACCTGAGGACGTGATTAGATTCTAGATCCCAAAACGCCGTGTAATTTTGTTTTACTTAAAAATCGTGATAGTAAATGTCATCATAAATAATGAATTACCTCACTGATTTATGTTACGTTTAAAGGATCAAAATATTCGTCAACTCACTGATACCGGTTGAGTTTACCTACTTAATATGTTAATTGTGCTTAAGTTCGCGCGTGCTGCGGTAGGTCGCGCCACTGTTTATGAGGGCGCGACGGTCTCACGGAGGGCGTTACAGTCTACGGTCACGGTCATAAACCCGGTCGTAAAGTTATGAACCCAGTGGTTATGACTCCATAGTCTTAAACTCCTCGCGTTCATAAAAGTGTCACCACCATCGGATATTAAAGAACGACGCCCATGGCTCATACGTGTGGGGTGAAAGTAGAATGCCCCTGTGAGGAACACTGGAAGTAGGCATTTTTGCCATAAGCAATATTTAGTTTAAAGTGAAGTAATTAATTAGTGGCTCATCTTTTGACATGTATATGTCTTGGATCTGGTGGGGGGTTAGCAGTTTGCCCCACCAAATTTTGAAATACAGACGTTGTTTGGTTAGTTTTATCGTATGGTTGGTGACGTCATAGTTTGGTTGTGAGAACAGCTGTTTAGTCCCAGTCCATCTCAATCTTACTTCAACCTCAGCGACGATGTCTGGGCCTTTAAATGGTACCTTAAGTTGGACCTAGTAATTGAGCCTAAATTGAGCCATTTTCCATCTTCAAAAATTGGCACGTAAACTTTTATAAATATTTTATTTCCATATTTTATTGTATTTCATATAATATTTATTTTATTTTCATAGCTTATTTTATTTATAAAGTATGAATTTCCTTTATTTTTTCTCATTTAAAACACGTTTTTCTAATCATACAGGAGAATTGATCTTTTCATTTTCTTAAACATGCTCAGTTTGGTGGTGTAGTATATTTTTTGGCGGCTTAACAATTCGTTACGTGGTAAAAACAGTTTTTGTGCAGGGTTTTATTATTTTGTACTTCCAATCCCTCATTATCATTATTTGAGTGAGGAAGACTGTCAAATACTTGGAAATTATTTAATTTTTTAAATTAAAATTTATCAAAATAAAATAATGAGCTCTGAAATAATGATTGCTAAAAACTACGTTTTTAGCAATCATAATAATGCCCAATAATTGGGCAATTGCCCTATATATTGCTTATATTGACAGAAACTGCGTTTTTAGCAATATTTGTCAAATAAATAGATTTATTAGAAAGAAATAGCCATCAGCTGTTAGTTTGTTTGTATTGGTCATTGATTTTAAACATATTTCGAAACTATACTATATTGAAAAGTTGCCGTAGCGTACGAATACAACAAATTATAATAATGATACGAAATCTTTGCTGAAATTTTATTTTGACATGGATATGTCTTAGCTCCGGGGAGGGGGGGGTGTTGGCGATTTTTAAGATGGAAACCATGTAACATGTTTCCATAGAAACTACCAGAACTATTGTGTTGAATTTTTTAATATAAAATAATAAGAACAGCTGTTTTGATGAACTTAGACCATTCCCTTTAGACATATCCATGATCTAACCTATTTAAGGAAGTAAATTAGTAATTAACACTGAATCCTACAACTCGTACAAATAATGAGGTTGTTGCTAGCCCAAAATACAATTTAATACGAATTTATGAATTACATTTATTCGTTCTAAAATACTCTTTAATCATCTGCCCTATTTCAAACAGTAATCGGTAAAAGAGGCGGGACGTAGCGTAAGAGGGGTTGACCCTTCATATTATTAGATTACAAATAACAAAAATATATATTATTCAGAGGAAGGACAGAGAGAAGGCTTCTGAGTCGGACAAAGCTGCAATCTTGGCGATGTTGGCCGTAGCAATAATACAGTGAAGCCGGACAACGTGCAAGCCTTGAGAAAACCGTCTCTGACCACAACACGTACTCCGTCAGAGCAATTTAAAAACGTTATTTGTAGATCTCGTCCTTTAAATGGTTTGTTTGATTCATTGTTGAGAAGAGAGGTACATAATAGGTATATAATAAACGAATAAATAAAAAGAAAAAATAAATTCTCAGATCAATTATGTAATATTCTTTTTCAAAAAGATACAATCATAAAATTTATATTGGTATTAAAATTTGTTTTCCGTTCGTAATGTCAAGTTGACATTTAAAAATTGTATAATTCAGAAACAGTTTTAAAATCAATTAACAATGATATAAACATACAAATAAAGATCTTATTTTTTACATCTGAAAGTTATTTCTCTACATTGAATCAATAATATAAGCATGAGAAAAAAAATTAGGGGGAAAGTATGCGTCAGTCCACTGACACCGTTTATTAGTGAATTCTATACGGAAAATTTAGCTTTTCAAATGACCCGCGTAGTGACAGTGTTAAGCCCGGGACAATTTTTATCACTCAACTCCCTGAAAATGTTTTGGGGGTTATTAAAAATTATATGAATAAGCAAACTATATGTTTATTATATTATTATAAAATACTGGGGTTGTTCATTTCTGTAATATCTTGAACAAGTTCGTTGTGCAACGTAATCGAACATATTAACTTTTAGGGGTGGGGGTGTGTACCCACAAAATGGGGTTTTTTCTATTTATTCATGTATAATTTTTGAAAAACTATAATTTTCAATAAATCATGGTGCTAGGTCAATTGGTTATTGAGATATTTAAAATGGTACACACTGTACATTGTGAAATCTTAACCATATGGAGAATAGCTAAAAATTAATAGCTCACTTCTTAAATTTGGTATGCAAGTCCATCTAGTCATGTTTTATCAATACATCTCAATGTCTTACGGCAGCAAACCTACGTATTTGATGTTATTCTTACGGAGAATAGATTAATTGGTGTATCTCACTTAGTTTTTGACATAATAGTTTCGTACAATTTTGTATGTGTTTTGATATGGATAAGTCTTAGCTTTTGGGGGGGGGGTGTTGATGATTTTTAAGATGGAAAATATGTAAAAGGATTCCATAGAATCTACCAGAGCTATATTTGTACTGATTTTTTAACATAAAAGATAAAGCACAGCTGTTTAAATGAACTTAAAACATTCCCTTTTAGACATATCTACGATTTAATCTCTTTCCCACACAGCGAAGTAAATACAAACTTTTTTCCTCAGTAAAATGCTTTACTACACCATGTAAAACAACCTTTATTGCAGCAAACCTGCATACTCAGTACTATTAGATGACTATGATTGGAATAATATAGGTTCCAAATCGCTTAGTTACTGACATAACTTGATAAACCGTTGTATGTGTTTTTACTTAGTGAACAAGCTTGAAATAAGCACATTGCCATGTAAAACAACCCTTATTGCAGCAAACCTGCATACTCAGTACTATTAGATTACTATGATGGGAATAATATAAGTTGTGTGAAATTCGCTCCACTCACGCCAGCGTGCTGCGTGCGATCCCTTTTGCATTGGAATTGCAAAATGAAATGTATCACCGGGCGGGACTTGTAAGCAATGAGATGTCAGCTGTAGGATCGCATGACCCCGGCAAGGTCGGCGAGCTTTGATCTCGTTTAATATTCCTCGTACGCCCCGGGCGTATCTGCCAATATTAACACATCCGTCATGTAGAAATCATCGAAATCAGTGCCACTAGAGAAATGTATTAGTATTATATCTTGTTGACGTTTAATACATACAACTCATAACTTGGCGTATTTCCCATATGGAAGAAGCTAGATCAGACCATAGATCAGACAAATAACTCTCGTAAAAATAAATAAATGAAAAAATCAATAAAAATAAACGTAAATCCACAAAGACTATCCCAAAGATTAGACCAATTTATTAATTTGATTTAAGATAAAATGGTCCCATAGTTGAGTGTTTTATTAATTAACAATAAGCTGAACATGTCAGATGTGTAAAAGATACAAAGTGAAATCATCCTAACAATTATTCTACTTGGTTAAATACCTATGATAGGTTGATTTAAAATCTTACTAATCTAATCTAATCACAGACCAATTGGTAAAGATGTGTATTCTCATTTACTGACAATTCGTTTCCAAAATGTCAATGAGAATGTACTTTGGGGGGGGGGTTGTAAACAATTTTTTTCCGATTATTACATGTTATAAAAAAAATTTTTAATTTAATCTTTTACTTAGAAACAGATTAAAAAGATTACGCAATTTATAAAAAACCTCATTACGGTAGAGAAAATACAAAAATGAACAATACTTGTATTTTGGTTCTTTAATGTTTAAAAAAATAAATAAATCACCATTGTATACAATTTTGTGAAACTATTATTTAGCATTGGTTGGAATCCATAATATGTAACAATTATAAGCAAATCATGGAGCTAATGAAAACCATATTAACCGTAAGAATAAGCATTACCGTATTTATGTTTATGGTAAAAATGCCTTCGTATCTCACAACGCAAACCTGTATACTCTACATGTTAGTATGAGAGAATAGCATTCACACAGATATTGATCAAATTGTTACAATTATTGTTGATAGTTGTTGCATAAATGTTGATACGCAGGTCTGGCAAAGATTTGTGTTTCGCCCATCGTAGTTGTAAAATAGAAAATGATTGGAATAATTTGAATATATCAATATAAACTAAACATTTCTTTTATGTTTCATTATAAGTTCTAAAAGCCATACAAGTTACTATTATATTAACGTTTAAGCACATTCTTTTTAACAGTTTTAAGCTCAGGAAAAAGATAATAATTTTGGACAACAATTTAATTATATTTTGTTATTAAGTATTTTGATTGTGTGTTAATGATTCACAATGCAATTATCAAATTAATATCACTAAAACAAAACATGTAAAATAATACCGTACGGTTGAACGTACGACCATATGTTAAATACCTACTTGGGTAGGTCGCCATTAAAAATGTGATAGTAATTATAATAGAAGTTGGAAAAAGCTGGACAAACTTAACAATTGCCTTAAGAAATCAAGTTATGACCAGCAATGAAAAATTTACTAAAAACTATTTTTACTTTCTAAACGAATGCATTCCTTATTTAAATTTCTCTTTCAGGTATTTTGAACGTACATACATCTACTAGTTCTTGTATATATTTGGAGCGATATTTTTACATATTTCACTTTCGGGTATCCTGAAATACACAGACATGTCTAGACCTCATAACTTGCCGTTCACCCCGCACTCTGTCGGTTGATCACGCTAACTTCGTCGTGTGCGAAAACTTGTTTCTGACTTTTAAAACATTTATCTAGATTACGCTAAGATTATGTAGTGTTTTCAATCATAATGCATCTTTGGAATCTAATAACACATGAAGCAAAAACTCACTTCATGTATCTCTTATGAACTTAATTATTGATGAATGCATTTACAATGTAATAACTTAGCTACCATCGAGGTCTTTTAAAAATAATGTATATTTATTGATTTAGAAAATATTTTTGGTAAAAAACAACAAATTTTGTAAGCTTTTTTTACAAAAAAATCAAAAGTAAATTGTTGAGTTACAAATATAAACTCATGTAGAAAACTAGAAAAATACCCAATCTTTCAAATAAAAAAAAATTAAGGCTTAATCTCTTTCCAAAACTGACATTAAGGTGTTATTAAGGTAACATTAGCTTCTTGTGGAATTCGGACTACCTTTTTAATTAGGTTGGATTACACGTCAAGAAGGATGTCTCAATTGTATTTATCAGCTGATGTTCGTCTGCTATCAGCTGATCGCGTGATTCCCCAATCTTTCAAATAAAAAAAATTAAAGCTTAATCTCTTTCCAAAACTGACATTAAGGTGTTATTAAGGTAACCCTTTTAATTAGAATTCGGACTACCCTTTTAATTAGGTTGGATTACACGTCAAGAAGGATGTCTCAATTGTATTTATCAGCTGATGTTCGTCTGCTATCAGCTGATCGCGTGATTCCCCACCATTCCACCACAACAGCGATCCTAACCAAACGTATCTCCCAAATCTGATCCTGGGAGTGGAGTTCTATTTGATATTACTCTTTCCACCGAATGAAACTGTTAATGTTTACTATTCGACTCTTAGTGATACATTAGTAAACATAAATATCCCTGTCGCAGCGGACCTTCATACTCAGAAAATTGCAAATTCCCAAATCAATAATATAATAATAATAATAGTCAGTAACAAGACTTCAAGACTGCGCTACAATCATCTTACACTCAATCCTCATTCATACTTGGCTTAAAATACCTACCTTGTTATATGGTCACCATTTCATTAATCTAATCTAATATATGACAAATTTTACGAGAGTTTTACGTCGATAAATCTGAGAGATTGCCGATTCTCCATAAGATTAACATGGGAAATAGTATGCTGGTTTGCCTACCTACAGTTAAACGTGGGATCCGAACCACATTTGTCTCTAAACTACGAACTGGGCTAATTATGAGGATGACCTTTGCGGATAATCGTAATATTCAATAGTGCGTTTGTTTATCCACAGAAGAGAACACTACAACCACCGACCATCGCTCACAACTACCTATAATTCGTAACCTCCAAGTTGCTGGATTACAGAACATTCTACCGTCCCAGTCATAATAAAAATGGTGAGCTGATGTCCCAGTTAGTGGTTCATAACTGGTTCGTGATCTAGATGATGTGAAGAGTCAAAAAGCCTTAGGGGTTCACCAGTATTAGTCTACTTATTTAGTTTTAGCACACCCCTTATTCTGATTTACACTCCCGCGCACAATTTGTTGGTCTATTTAGGAGCGTAATGTATACACGTAGCAGGAATTTAAAACTTTTTAAAATAATAAACATGGTCTAAGGAAATAATGAACGAACACGTTTAGGATTCCTTGTATTAGAACAAATAGTCTTTTATTATGCCTAAAAACCCATATCATAAAACCATGCTCCTTATTAATTTAATTGACTAATCATTTATTTAAATATTTTTTGTGATATAAATCACAGGGTGGTGATGAGCACTCCTTGTACAGGTCATGGGTTAAAGTTGACGTCTATGTTGTTTACGAAAAGGTCACTGTACCACTATCGTATCTGTTACATTCAGTCTACTATCCCATCAAATCATTATCGATCCCCTCTGATTTATCTAGGTGTGTGACTCCATAACCATTCTAAAGTCACCTCTCACTTCATTATCACACATCATGGTCAACGCTAGACATCATGGGTCAACGTCTACTGGACGTGTTCACCTATAGGCTACAGTTCCACTATTGTAACTAGATTTTATTAGATTATTGAAATGGACCCACCCTGGGAGGTATTTTAAGCCAAGTATGATAGAGAAATGAGTGTTGGATGATTGTGGCGTGATCTTGTAGTCTTGTTACTGACTAAGGCTGACATGTTCCTTAGACAGGACTGTTAATTAATATCCCAACAGCCGATGACAACTAAGTGACCTACAGTTTAACGTGGAATCCGAACCACGGCCTCTGAATTACGAGTTTGTCTAATTATGAGGATAGTCTTTGTGGATTAACGTAGTATTCAATAGTGCGGACGTTAATTCACACAAGGGAACACTACATCCACCGACCATCGCCCGCCCCAACTATCCACAATTCGTGACCTCCAAGTAGCTGGATTACAGGACGTCGCTACCGTCCCAGTCAACTATCATGTATCAGTAACTATCAGTATCATGTATGTATCAGTAACTGATACATTTAGGCTACTAATACCCCACAATGAGCGATAACCTCAGACCTTTGTAGATACGTTACCCCGTAACCATTCTAAAGTCACCCTCACCCCCTCACCACTCTTGCTAGAGATCATGGGTCAAATTCCTCATCTGAAGTGTTTGTGTCATTGTTACAGCTCGTAGCTAATACATTTTGAACACTTCTACATCATGATCCTTACACTTATCTAGGTTAGCAGCTCTGTAGTCATTTCTTAAATTCATAGTAAACATTTTCCCCACGACAACGAGTAAATCTAAAAGTAAAGCACACTATCTAATGAAAATATTTCCAACAATACTGGTTTAAATTTCCCAACTGGTTATAAACTGCAGTTGGGTTGGTAGTTAAATTTTAATCTGGCAGTAACGGCATGAGATTAACAGCTGTTTTCTCCCAAGCTAGCCCGGATCAGCTGATCGCATGTTTGCCCGCCGTTTGCCCTCCCGCGGCAATGCTGCTGTGTATTTCTTTCTAATCTGGCAAACGTAGCAAATTCTAACAGGAAATTACTTTGTTCAAACTTCCTTACTCCTAAAATGTAATGGAGTCGTTTGTTAGGACTGCAGTAATTTGTAAAATTATTGTATTATGTCGTTCACATTTAATTCTCATAGCAATAGCTATAAGTATAACCTAAAGATTTGTAACATTATTTTTAAATTCTTTTATTTAAACATATATCTTGTTATTTATACATTACCATCAATTGATCTTTTTTATGTCATGCATATAATAAATGTTTTGCAATTACGTATCATATTATCCCTATGTATTTGCGTGTAATTAATTCAAACGAAAACAACTTGGGGTTTGTTGTGTATCCTAAACTTTATCATACAAACTGAAATCAAAATGGGGCTATCCCGTAAAAAGTAGAATTTTTAAATGCTCGTTATTTACACTTCAGGCGGACAATTTCAAGCATTTAAGACCCTTCTCTGGAATGTAGAGAATGCATTAAATACATTTAATTGTTATCGGTTCCCCAGCTTTTACGGAGAAGACGGCGTAAAATGCCTCCTGGAGCATCACAGATAAACAGACAGACAGGGATTGAGATAAGGCTTGTTTCGACTTCTCTAACGCAATAAAAGTAAAAACTAAAAAATTAATAATTCTGAGCAATGTACAGACAAAACTCTAATTTTATTTATATAGATAAAATCTTTAACGACTATTGTTTTGGTCTCTAGTTAAAACGAAAAAGTAACATAGTTCGGAGCTTAGGTCTTGTCACGAGATCTACGCTAACAGTTTCTTCCCTATGTGATATTAGCTATAAGGAAAAGGATTCGCTTCAAACGTAGTAATATATCATCTGTAAATGATGCTGTATCCAGTGACATATAACTCAGACACGAAGTCAGTCTGGTTCATAAAATCCTTAGCGGTCTTGATGAGAGCTGTTGAGATAAGAGGCAGTTTATGTCCGTGCGACATGAAGCCCTCGCAACATACTACTCGCGGCCACGCCACGCCGATACTCTCCTGTCTCCTTTTGATTGGCGGATCCTCGGTCTAGGTAATTATTTTACACTCTAATATTTCGTTGTATTTTACTCTAACATAGTTTACCTACGACGGGAGGAGTTCTCATAATGACTGGTTTATTAGAATAAATTGTGTTCTCTTGTGTGGATTAACGTCCACACTATTGAATACTATATTAATCCGCAAATACCATCCTCATAATTAGACCAGTTCGTAATTCATAAACAGGGGTTCGGACTCCTCGTTAAACTATTGGTCCCTTAGATATACCATTGACTGTTTGGCTATTAATTAACATATTTGTCTAAGAGCCTTAGTCAGTAACAAGACTACGAGATCACGTCACAATCAACTAACACTCATTTCTCATTCATAATTTGGCTTAAAATACTCTCAAGATTGTTATTGAGATAACGAGATCTGGATTTTGTCCTAACTCGATTCCAAAGCTTATATGTTCTCAAGTTTGTGGTTTAAGGGTAAAGACAATTATACTTTCTTCAGCAATAGGGGTCTTAGGAGATTTTTCTCAATGAAAGGTCCCACTCTTTACTCAGTTTAAGAACGAAAAGAGTCCTCCTCCTTTATCCTTGTCCTGTAAATCCTAGAAGAGCCTGTAATGTACTTTGATATCTCCAAGGAGTTGATGCAGAGCCTACACCTAAGAATTATGATTTATCCATTCACTATTTAAGTTTTTCGACTCCAAAAGTCAGTACACATGCTGCAATGTTTAATTCCTTTTTATCTTTACGTTTTGTTGTAATATGCATGTGTCATAAAGGCATGCAGAGATATAAAGGAGATATAAATACACAATCATTGTGTTTCTGGCATTTAGAGTTAGGTTGATGAACTCCTTCACACGTTGACAGTTCTTTAACTTTGATCGTGTAACAATTTTCGTCAAGCAACGACACTGCAACTACTAAGGTCTTGAAAAATAAATTGGTTAAAAATGATCATTGACATAAAGTAGGTTACCTCCTTGATGATTGAATGAGGATAGGTGACCGCTTTGTCGGAGGCAGAGCGGGCTAAGACCATCGCAGTGTTGGAACGAACCACAGGGCGCGCCACACCTGCACAGAGTAATAAGTTACTGGAGGACAAAATTGTATATGTATAAACGTACAATTAAGTCTTAGGGTGACCTTTTAACTTTAAAACGGAAAGAGATATCACAACCAAATTTAGCATATCATTACTGGTTATAGTAAGCTACTATTTTGTGTACATGGTAATCTGATGTCACCAATACAGCCCATGGGGTGTAAGTTAAAAATTTTAAAAGCAGGCAGAAGTTGATTTGTACATTAAATTAAAGGTCTTCTTTCTAGTTTTTTAATGTACTTTTCGTGTTGTATTGTGTTTGTGCTCTCAGAGTTTTAATTTTATTCTAAATGACGACGTCCTCTGGACAAAATTGACGCCCTCAAGTTCACCAGATGAAGACCCCACGTGGTGTCGAAACTGCAGTAGTGAGTTGAAAAAATCACCGCTTAAGGATTACATTGACAGTTAAGGTATTTAAACCATTCATTTATTATAACTGTGTGAATTGGAGGCTTACAACATGACATGGTCTTTCATTTTGAGGTTAAGTTGAAGTAATTAAGAAATGAATGACTAATTGAAACAAAACGTTATTTAATTACGTAAACTAATCAATGTTTTAGCTTAGTTACTCTTTTTTTCAATACCTTTATTGCTTCAAGATGAACAGTAATAAAATTATGAAATTATATTCAATTTCATTTACGTGGAAATAATTAATACCATCGAGTTATAACGGTCTACCAATCTGCAGCCCAGGCAGGTGGCTTGCGGATCAAATTGGATTGAACCGGTGCATTGTGTCGATGTAGGTTAGGCGTTTGATATGCAGGCAGCGCGTCGCCAAATCAGCTGATATTTGCGTGGTCAGGTTTGCCAACTATTGCACCACGAAATACCTTGACAGCCTCACTTAGGTTGTTAATTACCTCGTGACAAACACGGCTTACAATATGTTGTGTAAAGGTTAATGTGGTGTGGTTTATTCGTACGGTAGTCTCTTTTACGTAACAAATGTTTTTCAGCTTTAGGTAATACTATATTTAAGTAATTTATGTCACGTGATCTCAGTAACATGCCAGAGACAGATTTTCCACAATCGCATTGCAAATTCAATCATTTGCTAATCTTTGAATAGGTCAAAGTCCATAGAAAATTCCATTATTGTTGTGTATTGTTGTGTACGTAATAAAAATGTATGTTGAAGAGAAATAATATTAGGTATGAAGTTCGTAAACAAATTTTCCTTATTATAAGGAGCTAAGTTAATGTTTAATGCAATGGAAAGTTTGGCAGAGGACTGATTCACTACAGCTTTTGGTATTACAGCAGGTGTTAATTTGTTTTCAAAGCAACTTCAGTCAGTTATTCTGCATTACTCCTGCTAACTGATAATTAATTGTTCAATCTAATCATCACTAGAAGCGGCTTAAGTTTTGACTGAGTACTCTTCCAATATGTCCGTAAAGATGACAACAGTATTCTAGCTTCACCACTGCTCTGTGTATCAACTGCATTATCTCGCACAATTGTAGTGTAGGTTTTAGTTATTTGAATTTTGTTTACAGTTATTTTCTTTTTCACTTTTGTAATTTCTGCCATCTCTGTCGCGATTTTCCTATCTGCTATTAATGAAATTAAAATACAACGTTGTGTAATTGGTAAAAACAAACATAATAATCACCATAACCATAGAACACAAATGTAAACAAACATTCAATAAATAATAACATATGGGCCTTGACGTTTCGCCCACCATGTGTTGTGTGTGCCCACCTTCTGAAGACGCCCAACACATGATGGGCAAAACGTCGAGAACCACCGGGCTACATGCGCCAAAATATACGCGGAACATTCCGGAAAAAAGTGTCAGTGATAATCACGCCGAGGAAGCCTATGTGTGTATATAGTAAGTGAATAAGTATTTTCAATTGAGTCTCATTTCCCCAAATATTCACCGTAATAATAAACGCGGTTTGCGGTTACAGTTGTTACACGCTCCCAGAATGCACCAGGCTCATAGAAGGTGCCCGGACCACAGCGGTAAACATGTCGGTTTACTGTGTGACCCGATGACTGCACGGCGCCTGATGCGTCTACAACATGCGACAGTCGCATGCGGTGGCGCCCAATCACATTTTATCGCAGCTGGTTTCCAATAAAATGGTACTTTAACATATGTTTTATGAATACGACACTGTTCACCTTGACCTCTGACTGTTTTGTGTTTTACAAGTATAGAAAACTGTTAGTTGACTCTATCGTAAATTTAATACTAAAAGTTAGCTCTCTTTTGTATGGGTAGTATTATTGACATGAATATGTTTAAGCTTTGGAGGGGTTTTAGCAGATTTGTTTAGTGCAAAAATTTATCATTCAAAAGTGCAGCGGAAGTGTTTAAATCCCCATAGAAACTGCTATTGTACTGAATTTACAGTTATAAGAACAGCTGTTTGGATGAACTAAAAACATTCCCTTTAGACAAATCCATGATCTAAACTATTTCCCACAAAGAAGTAAATACAAACTTTTTTCAATAATCAGGCTTACCTTTTTAAAGACGACCTTCCCAGGTAGATATTTTAAGCCAAATAAGAATGTGGAATGAGTGCAGAACAATTTTGTGATGCAATCTTTTAAGTTTTGTTCCTGACTAAGACTAAAATTGATTAATAGCTTAACAGCCAATGCCATCTAAGGGACCCACAGGTTAACGTGTGATTCGAACCACAGTTTTGCCTCTGAATGACGAACTGGTCTAGTTATGAGGATTAATTTGCGTGGGACGTTAACCCATACCAGAGAGTATCTCATCCACTGGTCATTGCTTATAGCTATCCACATTCGTCAAACAACACAATCATCATTACACCCTTTAACTCTATCAATTATAAACTACCTTTATGTTTCTAATATATTCTATCGAATGGTGTTACTGTCTCTTCAGAGCTAGTTAAAAGCTGAAAACAACGGGTCCACTGGGCTAGTAACACAAACAGACATAAATAAAAGCCGTCTTGTTGTCCCTGCCAACAAACATCAGCTCTTCGATTAGCACTGACCCTGCTGTCACTCTGGGGCTTAAGCGTTACGTAATGGTGTCTAAAATATAGGGAACAATCTGTTTTCAATCAGAAACATTGGAGGGAGTTTTATATTAGAAATGCCTTCCAAAACGGTCTCTTACAGCTGAAAGCTCGTCAGGGTCAGTATTATACTAATTTGGACGGTTCTAAAAAGTATTGAATACGAAATTAAATCTGAACCTTTTTGTTAACAATGGGTGACTGGGACTTTGGCGTGTTCTTTAATCCAGCCACTTGGAGGTCACTAATTGTGGACAGTTATGGCCGGTGGATGTGATATCTCTAGTGTGGATTACTTCAACACTATTGATTACAACGTTCATCCACAAACACCATCCTCATTCATCGACGTTAATCTGGTCCCTTAGATGTTATCGGCTGTTACCGTGGCGTGTAATAACAGCTACTTGGAGGTCACGAATTGTGGATAGTTGTGAGCGTTGGTCGGTCGATGTAGTGTTCTCTTGTGTGGATTAACGTCCGGACTATTGAATACTGTGATAATCCGTAAAGAATTTCCTCATAACTAGACCAGTTCGTAATTTAGAGGCAGTGGTTCGGACTTGAAGTTAATCTGTAGGTCCCTTAGACATGCCATTGACTGTTGGGCTATTAATTAACAGTTATGTTTAAGAACAATGTCAGCCTTAGTTAGTAAAAAGACTACAAGATCGCGCCACAATCATCCTACACTCATTTCTCATTCATACATGGCTGATACACTTATAGGCGACCACTTATTGGCTGATACACAATGTGCAGACCGAACACTAGGCTGTTGTAAACAAAACATCTGGCTTAGAGTTAGTCATACCTCCTACCTCCAACATGCTCACTGAAATAGCAAGGCATATGTGGGAGTGAAAACCATGAAATAATATGTTCCGTTGTTGACGTCGTCCTATAACTTGGAGGTCACGAATTGTGGATAGTTGTGAGCGATAGTCAGTGGATGTAGTGTTCTCTTGTGTGGATTAACGTCCGCACTATTAAATACTGCGTTAATCCACAAATACCGTCCTCATAATTAGACAAGTTCGTAATTTAGAGGCAGTGGTTCGGACTCGAAGTTAACCTGTAGGTCCCTTAGACATGCCACTGACTGTTTTCATATTAATTTGACAGTTCTGAAAGACTTAGTCAGTAACAAGACTACAAGATCGCGCCACAATCAACTTATACTCATTTCTCATTCATACATGGCTGATACACTTAAAGACGAGGTTACCATCACGTCAGTGAGGTTATTACTGAGGGATTGGGACTACTGCTGTGATGATGGCTTGGTAGTCATTGAGAGGATAAAATTACCATGATCCGTGAGGTTAAAGTGTAGAGGGCGAAGTCACCCTGACCCCTACACGAACCATTGACACGACAGGTCGATAGCAAAGTCGCGGCCACCCTGATAGATATGTCCCTGAATATTAAACTGCTCTAGCCTCTGGTGTACATGCCATCTGGAGCAGTCGTGGAGTAAATGGTAAAGTGTGCTTACCGGGACACCCTGTGATAGAATCTGCAATGTCCTCCCTAGTGGAATTATAAACTAAACTAGTCTATTCATAAGTAAGTTACGACATTGGCCCTTAGTTAGGTAAACTAATAACCTCTTGTACCACCTTGGAACAGGTCTAGGAGCAGCTTCACAACTAATTACGATCCTATGGTATAGTTTGGTACATTATTTTGTATTTTTATATTCGTGACCGTTCATCCTACCTCTGAGATTTGATTTTAGTGAATTTCCCATAGGGAAGAAGCTATTACATATATCGGTCAGTCACAACGGGTAGTTTTGTACTAAAAATTGGGATTTTGCGTTTTCCATAAAGTGTTGTTTATAAAAATCTTTTGCTATTAGAATCAGCTATAAAATTACACAATTTAGTTCTTTAAAGTTTTTTTTTCAAAATACTACTCAAAATGTTTAAAAAAAATACTAAATTTTAATCAAACTCAAATTTGAAAATGTTGACGTTTTCCAAACATACCTATACGGAAAAATTGTTTCTTCATGTACTATCGTATGAGTGGTAAATACCCCCGTCACAGCAGACCTGCGTACTCAATAAATTTCCAAATTAATAAAATAATAATAATTTATTACAAGTTTTAGCATTAGCTTTCGAAAAAATATGAGAGTTATTTGCCTATTTTCCATGAGATGGAAAATAGGAAAGAGTATGCAGGTTTGCTGCTGTAAGGAACACTGTAATTAGGTGTTTATAGCGTAAACAGTTTTTATTTTGACCATTTATACCAAGTTTCATCAACATCTCCGTAAATAAAAGAGTTTGACTCTTCTCTATATGATTAACATGGGAAAAGAGTACACGTCTCTACCAAATTTGGTCTTGTCGGACCATTTTTACTTAGTTATCGTGTACAGAAACACACATATGTATACACATATATATTTTAACTACTATTGTTTTTGGCCTATGGGCACCTAAAAAAATAAAATGGTCCCGGGCTGCCATGAGACTTGAAAATCTGAAAAAGCTAATATAAAAACAATAAATTAATAAAATAGAATAACAAATAAATATTCCCTTTAAGCCAGTTTCACCAGATGTAATGCTCGTAATGGCATAATTCGGGTAAAAAGTTGATACGATCAAGTTGATTCAACGTAAAACCAATATCGGCCAATGCGGTATTTGGTTAATTCGCTCGACAATAGGCGCCCGGCGGGGTGATAAATTGGCAGCATTTGAAATGAATAAACAGCATTGGTATTCACAGGAGAGTCAGGTGGGTTCCGTAAATATGGAAAATATTGATCAGCTGTGTGCGTAGACAATGATGACGTTGGACGCCGCGCTGCGCAGCTGAAATAGAAACGTTCGACGACATATTGTGAGTCTTCAAAATAAAACTAATTATCTCTGAGTTTAACTGAGTCCTTTGAGGTCGAGCGTATTTAATGACAAGTCCATGTCCATCCCATTTAGTAAATTTATTCATGTATAGTATTTGAAATAAAAACTAATTTTCTTTTTTACCAATGGATTTAGCTAAAAAATACACACAATTTAGTATTTTGAATTATGACTCTAGGTCAATTGCTTGCTGAGATATTCAAAGTGGTAATGCACTTTGTGTGCATTGTGGAATGCTAATCTTACGGAGAATAACTAAAAATCAAGAACACATTTATTTACTTAAATATTCTTCAGAATTTTTGGTATGAAAGTCCATCTAATTACGTTTTATTTAGATTAGATAAGATCATTGAAATAGCAACCATTCTAATATGTACGTATTTAGAGCCAAGTATGAATGAGGATTGAGTATATGATGATTGTGGCGCGATCTTGTAGTCTTGTTACTGACTAAGGCTGACACGTTCCTTAGACAAGACTATTAATTAATAGCCCAACAGCCGATGGCAACTAATGGACTGCAGTTTAACGTAGAATCCGAAACACAGCCTCAGAATTACGAATTGGTTTGATTATAAGAACATCCTTTGTGGATTAACGCAGTATTTAATAGTGCATATGTTAATCCACACAAGAGAACACTACATCCACCGACCATCTCTCACAGCTATCCACAATTCGTGACCTCACGCGTAGTTATTGACATAATTTGATAAACTGCTGTATGCCTTAATAGTGAACAACCCTAATATAAGCACGTTATCATACAAAACAACCCTTGCGGAAATAATATATGATGGGAAGAATATAAGTTTTATGAAATTCGCTGTACACACGCCAGCGTGCAGCGTGTGATCTCGCTTTATATAGTTTTGAAAACGGGACAATGTAAGCACAAATTTTAAAGGATCGCTAGAAAATACAAGAATAGGTTACCGTTCTTGTTTTGAGATGAACCAAACATGTTTATGCCGAGAATACAGTCCATCTCGAGAGCGAAAATAGATCGATTGTGTGATCCAGCCGTTTTTCATACCCAACGCCAACACGCCACAATGTGCAGACCGAACACTAGGCTGTTGTAAACAAAACATCTGGCGTAGTGTTAGTCATACCTCATACCTACAACATGTTCACTGAAATAGAAAGGCATATGTGGGAGTTAAACCCGAGAAATAATACATTCCGTTGTTGGCGTCGTTCTGTAATCCAGCTACTTGGACGTCACGAATTGTGAATAGTTGTGAGCGATAGTAAGTGGATGTAGTGTTCTCTTGTGTGGATTAACTTCCACACTATTGAATACTACTTTAATCCACAAAGCCTATTCTCATTATTAGACTGTAGGCCCCTTAGATGTGCTATTGACTGTTGGGCTATTAATTAACAGTTCCGTCTAAGGAACACGTCAGCCTTAATGAGTAACAAGACTACAAGATTGCGCCACAAATACGGTATCTAACACTCATTTCTCATTCATTCTTGGCTTTAATTATCTATTTGGATTGGTTGCCATTTCAGTTACAATTCAAAGTTATAACTCAGAGGCAGTGGTTCGGACTCCACGTTAAATAAAATGTCTCTTAGATATGACATTGACTGTCGGGCTATTAATTAAAAGTTCCGTCTAAGGAACACGTCAGCCTTAGTGAGTAACAAGACTACAAGATGGCACCACAAATACGGTATCTAACACTCATTTCTCATTCATACTTGGCCTTAATTATCTATTTGGATTGGTTGCCATTTCAGTTACAATTTAAAGTTATAATTCAGAGGCAGTGGTTCGGACTCCAAGTTAAACAAAATGCTCTTAGATGTGACATTGACTGTTGGGCTATTAATTAACAGTTCCGTCTAAGGGACATGTCAGCCTTAGTCAGTAACAAGACTACAAGATCACACCACAATCATCTATTTGGGTTGTTTGCCATTTCAGTTAAAAGTATATTAATTTATTTTTCTTAAGTGTAATTACTGAACCTACTCAGGTAGTCTATGTAGTACGGCATTGTGGTTGCGGTCTGGTGTTACATCGATATTCATGGGCGAGGGTTCAAGTTTAACATGTAGGTTAACGAATTCTCCAAAAATATATTACGTCTTCAGGCATCATAAACCAATGTTTCACTTTACCGCGTCGTGCATGAGGATCCTGAGTGATACATGACAAGTATGGACACGAAACATCCTCCTTTCCTTGAAAGAGGACAACCTAGAGTAGAATAAGTTACTTAAATATCCTTACTAGTTTTATATACAAGTCTTGTTACTGACTAAGGCCGACATATTCCTTAGACAGTACTGTTAATTAATAGCCCAACAGCCGATGGCAATTAATGGACCTACAGTTTAACGTGGAATCCGAACCACGGCCTCTAAATTACCTACCCAGGTAGGTATTTTAAGCCAAGTATGAATGAGGAATGAATGTAGGATGATTGTGGCGCTATCTTATAGTCTTGTTACTGACAAAGGCTGACATGTTCACGTGACAGCACTGTTAATTAATAACCCAACAGTCAATTGCATACTATCAAAGGGATCTACAAGTTTACGATGAGTCCGAACCACTGCCTCTTAATTACGAACTGGTCTAATCATGAGGATGATCTTTACGGAATAACGTAGTATTCAATAGTGCGGACGTTAATCCACACAAGAGAACACTACATCCACCGACCATCTATCACAACTATCCACAATTCGTGACCTCCAAGTAGCTGGATTACAGGACGTCGCCACCGTCCCAGTCCACTAATTAACGTCCGCACTATTGAATACTACTTTAATCCACAAAGCCTATTCTCATTATTAGACCAGTTCGTAATTCAGAGGCAGTGATTTTGACTCCACGTTAAACTGTAGGCCCCTTAGATATGCTATTGACTGTTGGGCTATTAATTAACAGTTCTGTCTAAGGAACATGTCAGCCTTAGTCAGTAACAAGACTACAAGATGGCACCACAATTACGGTATCTAACACTCATTTCTCATTCATACTTGGCTTAAATTATCTATTTGGGTCGGTTGCCATTTCAGTTACAATTCAGAGTTATTATTCAGAGGCAGTGGTTCGGACTCCACGTTAAACAAAATGCCTCTTAGATATGACATTGACTGTTGGGCTATTAATTAACAGTTCTGTCTAAGGAACATGTCAGCCTTAGTCAGTAACAAGACTACAAGATCACACCACAATCATCTTACACTCATTTCTCATTTATACTTGGCTTAAATTATCTATTTGGGTTGGTTGCCATTTCAGTTAAAAGTATTTAAGTATATTAATTTATTTTTCCTTAGTCGTTATTACTGAAGTTACTCAGGTAGTCTCTGTAGTACGGCATTGTGGTTGCGGTCTGGTGTTACATCGATATTCATGGGCGAAGGTTCAAGTTTAACATGTAGGTTAACGAATTCTCCAAAAATATATTACGTCTTCAGGCATCATAAACCAATGTTTCACTTTACCGCGTCGTGCATGAGGATCCTGAGTGATACATGACAAGTATGGACACGAAACATCCTCCTTTCCTTGAAAGAGGACAACCTAGAGTAGAATAAGTTACTTAAATATCCTTACTAGTTTTATATATATGGAAGTAGCGATATTTATTACATTTTCCACGCAAAAAAACTACTGGACCGTTCAAGATAAAGTTAAAAAAGTATTTTTTAAGGACGCGACAAAAGGTATACGTAAAAACCTTTTTTTCAATTAAAATGAACCTTTTTTCAAGAACTGCTTGACATAAGTCCACCAACATTTACTTCTTGTCAAACACATATCTACACACAATCAAATGAAGCCTTTCCCAATCACATCAGTATAAGTGATGAAAAACGAATATGTTGCTCTTTCACTAACAAAATTTTAGATAATTTAAAGAACGAATAATATTAATTATTAAAAAAGTTTTGTTTGAAAATCTCTCGTTTCTTTGTTTGAAATTAATTATTGGTGATGGTGGATTTATGTTATTTTGATTTTTATTGCGGACATTTTCCATCACGATTTTCAGCTGTCTTTGAGTCTCCATGATGAGTGGATGTGTTGGGTTTCTCATAATATGTATTTAGTGGTGTGTTTTTTGTAAGTTTTTTTTCTGTAAATTTTTATGTTTTCAGTTTAGAAAAGTTTCTTAGAAAGCTGTATACGGTTTGGTCCTTATATGTTAATTGTGCCATGTTTTAATATATTAGTTTCACCGAGGACGGGATCAGATTCCAGATCCCAAAAGTGAAACTTTTTACATAAAATTGTGATGAATGTCCGCTAATCTAAATAACATCTCTTGTTTGATATGTACCGAACCCCAACACTCACTGCCCACACACCACGTCGTAATTGTTAATTATTATTTATTTGGAGGTCTTTGACAGTTGTATAACGTATTTGACTCTCGGTTGTTCTTTCGAAATAAGCAAGAGCTTTTTTGATCCATTATTTTTATTTTCTGTTGTTTTCGAGTTTAGTTTGATTACATCGTCGTGCTTTGCATTTGAAACTTGTTTTACATTTGATGAAAAAGTTTTAAATTTTTCATTTTTTTTTTCATATAATATTTAGTTTCTCCATTTCTTATTTTTATTTTTTATTTTTTTTGTATTTCCTTTTATTTATATTGATTTTTATTTTTTTTTTTCGTTTTTTTTTCGAGTTTTTTATATTTAATTTCGCAGCAATACTCGTACATTCCTTGTCTCTAAGGATTGTTCTGATTTTGTTAGACAAATTTTATATGAAAGTGGTGATGAGTTGAGTGTTTCCAGCTGTGAATGTGACATAGAATAACCTAAATGTAGGCCTAACCTTCAACAGTCGAACTGGACATCGAGTGATAACAGTTACAGATCAAAAACGTTTTTAGGCCTATATAGTGTAAAGGCAATGAAAACATTTAAATATGTGTAGTACTAAATCAGAAAACATTCAGATAGAAATATATGAAAAATATTATTGTAATTGAAAGCTGAAACTTTAACGCCTGTCATAAATAATGTATGGTCAATGTGTATAATGATGCATATTCCTAGATGAATAATGAAATGTGAAATATAAATATAAATCATATAATAAATAGATGATGAAATACAAATAATGAAAATAAAATATTAATAACATTAATAGAATAAATAAATCTGAAATATACATAATAAATATTTAAAATTAAGTATAACAATAGCCAATGATAAAAATTGCATGTCAAGATGATATGTTATTGTGAATATTTTTTAAACTACTGTAGTTGTGTCAGAGGGGTTTCTCGTGATTGTTACACGCACTTAACGCGGTGGCAGCACGCATTTCGTCACTGAGAGCACGGTGACATCTCACGCAACTCTGACAGTCTGACTCTGGTTTCCCGCAATGCGTTCCATCTGTGCTTAATCAGTTTATAAAATGAGTCAAACTCTCCCAAGTTCCATTTAACAAATAATAACGAGATCGTACGCAGCACGCTGGCGTGAGTAGAGCATATTTCACTTATATTATTCCCATAATAGTAAAGGAATAGTGCTGGTCTGTTGAAATAAGGATTGTTTTACACGGTGAAATGCTTACATTAAGGCTGTTTACTGAGTAAAAACGTGTTGTCAAATTAAGTTGATAACTAAGCGAAGTATACTAATTTACTTAATGTAAGAATTCCATGGGAAATGAATACGTAGGTTCGCTGCCGTAAAAAAACATTACAGGGTTTTATGGATGTATTGGTACAACTTAAATAAATGGAATTGTACACAAAATTTAGGAAGAATTTTTAAGTAAATAAATAATTTTATTGATTTTTAGCTATTAAAAATAATTTAATTTACATCTTCAACTAAAATCTAAAATCTTCATGTAAAATACATAGAGACAGATATTGAGTTAAGATCCATTTCAGCTTTTCTGGGCTATAAAATGTATGAAGTAATGAACTAATGAAATAATGGAATAATGGAAATAATGAAAATAATGAAATAATGAAGTAATGAAATAATGAAACGAAGAAATGATGATACGATGAAATGATGAGATATTGAAATAATGAAATAACGTAATAATGAAATGATAAGTTAATAATATAGTGAAGTTATAAAACAATGATTGATTCTAGCTTTTAAGCAATTTTTGTCTTATTTAAACTAGCCTCTGTGCCGAGTAGTGCGGCTAGTTTGAATAAGACAAAAACAGCTTAAAACTAGAAACTTATGAGTTCAGTCTTTCAAGTAAAATAAAACTGTATATAAGTTGCTCCTCGTTGTTGTATATCGTTAAAACTAATGTTTGTGAATAATGTTTGTAATTATGAAAATTGAATAATAATATTATAATAAAATATACAGACAAAACTCTAATTTTATTTATATATATTAGTAATGGGTTTAAGTTTATGAGTACCTGGTGACCGAGCTTTGCTCGGATAGAATAAGACATGTTTTAGCAAAATTAAAACGAATTAACTGCCCAATGAAAACATTTATGTGGTTGAAATAAAACCGATTTAATACACCATAATTAATTAATAAAGCACTGAATTAAAAGTATCGGACCTAGTGGAGATGGAACTCGCGACCTCTAATTCTAGAGGCCGACACGCTACAACTCGGCTACGACGTTAGTCAATTGAGCAATGCCGTTTAACGTCTTTTAGCCAAAGCCGATCATTTTTTACTGTTTAATTATCCATACCGTTATTATTAGCCTGTGATCAACTGATTTTGTTATAAACGGAATGAGGATTGAAAAGCAAAAGAGAAATTTAATTTACATCAATTAATTGGTTTGTTACAGTGGCTTCAAGCAATACAACGAATACGTTTTCTATCAAAACACGAAAGATTTTGGAAATACTTTTTTCTGCTTTTATTTCGCACAGCTATGTTATCCTGAAGTTTTTACAAATTGTTTAGTAACCTGATAATTTTGCATTTATTTAATTCATAAAATAAATATTAATGCATAACCTCTATATTGTTCCCCGCAGTCTTCAATCAAGAACTGTCAAACGGTTATAAACAGCTGTTTTGGTTTGTATTGTTTACATTTTATTCTCCATAAGCGTAATGTTAAATTTTTAGATTTTAAACTTAATATTACAAGAAAACACGAATTTTCCTGGACATTAGACCTATCTAGAACTTATTTTCTACTCGGAAAATTAGTTATTTCCAAAATTTAAAGAAATTTATGGTCGTTTCGAGATCCGTGTGCAAATATATACTTATATGCTTATTATTCTCTTAACATATAATAAAGAAAGTATTGTTTTCGTCAAAATTTTCGAATTTGAGTTGAGGGTGGATATATCCGTTTTAGGGTCCCCTGAATCCAAAAAAGTGGGTTTTGGCGTGATGTCTGTCCGTCCGTGTGTGTGTGTGTGTGTGTGTGTGTGTGTGTCTGGATGTGTACAGTGCCACAGCCTACCCCGTTTGTCCGATTTGGATGAAATTTGGCATGTATATATAGTCACCGTATCTCCAGGCGTTTTTTTCATTTTTTTGAATTTTTGATTTTTAAGGGTAGTTCACCCTCAAAAACCCTTAAAAAACGTGAAAAATCCAATTTTCTCAAAAACGGCTCTAACGATTTTGATTAAAATTTGATAGTTTATAGTGCACAGAACACTAAATAATTTGACACCACCCGCATGTCTGTAAAAATGACGGTTCAAAAGTTATGGGCTTTTAAATGTCAAAAAAATCAATTTTTTAAATTTTCAGCGAAAACAATAAAAGTAAAGTATAACTTGACTGGTACCATTGAAACCAGCTTAAAAAACTAAACAAATTAGTATTTTGAATTATTTGTCTACGACTAACGGTTCCAGAGAAAAGTTAAATTTAGTGTCCAAGATAAATGCAGTACGTTGTCTGAAAGCGCCCAATGTTATTCTTATGGAAAATAAAAAAATCAATTTCTTCCTTATTTTCCACCCGTTTTCCATGAAACTTGGTATGAAGTGTAAGGTCAAATCACCGAACAAAACCAGCTCAAAAAATCTTGGTATTACCGGGGGGGGGTTCCCCCCATATAATTTGAACAATAAATTATTTAATGAAATTTTTAATTAATTTTTTCCTGGTAATTAGACCTATCTAGAACTATGTTTTAAGATTAATTGAAAATTTAACAGAAAACAGATATTTATTATAGATTGATAAAACGTTGTATTTCGTGATACAAGAAAAAATTATAATAACAAAAAACACTTTTGCTTCAAAAATGAGTCATTCAGACAGCTTTTTTGCACTGGACCTTGATTGTTAACAGGAAGTGGACTTAAAAAAATTGATATTTGATTCTATCATATGCTATAAATATGCTTTGGCATAATTTATTCAAGGTCTAACTGAAAGCCTTTCAAATTATAGGGTGATTAATTCACAAATTTTGTATTTTTTTTTGCAAGGAGTGTAAACAACTAGGTCTACTTATGCTTAAGAGCTGAATTTTTGGTAACGTGGATGAATAACAGGCCTTTTCACGTAACCTATGTGAAATTTTGAAACAAGAAAAAATCGTATAATACAGAAAATGAATTTTTAAAGCAACATCATATATCTAATAATCTTAAAAATATGTTATTTTTGAGGTCTAACAGTTTTTAATAATGTACAAAAAAGCTTGCATTAAACAATCACATATCCGTAGCAAATTAGCGACACTAGTGCCAACCTAGAGGATTTAAAATGCCCCTAACGCCGCTCGCATTGCCTTAACAAAATTTATAACATGGAAGTAAACCAAGATTGCCGGTTAAGTAAGTAACCTTAGAGTATTAATTGTTTTAATGTGGGAATTACATTCATCACAGTAACCAGGCTTACAACTATTTATTAGATTAATAAAATACGAAGGCTAAAAGTACTCTGGCGGGGTGCCGACAATTGAGACAATTGCACATCTTCGGCCAAGCCGTCGAGTAACAAATGTCATTTGCTTCGTGTCCACCTACAAATCTTCACAAGATTAATGAGAAAATTAACATACCAGAGAAAGACAAAGTGATGAGTAATTATAACTCAATTTTATCACCCATTCCATGAACACTTAATTGAAAAGGTCTCATCCTTTCTGGATATAAAATTTAATTTTAAGTTTATTTCAATCACATTTCTTAACTAATACTAAATTTGTTTCATTATGCTTCAAGCACGTGTGTATCTTTGTTGTGGTGTATATGTAAAAGACAGAGATATAGTATAAATAGATAAATAATAGATTCATTAACAACAAAAATATGAGTAAATTTTTTTATTTACTTCCTTGTGGGAAATAGGTTAGATCATGGATATGTCTAAAGAAAATATTTTCAGATCATCTAAACAGCGGTTCTTATAACCAAACTATGACGTCACTGCCACTGTTTCAATTTGTTGTCTTACAAATTGCCACATCCCCCCTCCCTCAGAGCTAAGACATACCCATGTCAATATCAGTTTAATTTGTAGTAATTAACAATAATTTACCTTGTAATTTTACTGTTAGATTTTTTGTCCCAGTGTAATTATTAGTTATTTGTGTTTTCTGTAAGTTTAATTAAAGAATGTTAGACTACGCGAGTATTTTATATAAAGAAATCCACGATTCAAAAGATGTAATATTTCCTAAAAATAGTCGCATTGCATTTAGGTTTGGTTTGAACAAAGGTTGGGTCAGAATATTGTGAATCAATCCACTTGTACTTGTTTGTATTATGGGAATATTGTATATCTTATAGTATCAGTATTGTTATTAACTACGGTCCAAAACAGTTGTAGACCTGATGCTATTCGATTTCGGATCTAGGCGAATCAATCCACTATAGAAGAACGAGGAATCACTCGAGAATTTTTAGGTGGTACGAAGTTCGCCGGGTTTGCTAGTAAAGTATAAAAGTATAAAAGAATTCAGCACGATCTCCTCATGAGGAAGATGATTCCATACGTACACGCTAGATGGCGAACATGTGCTGCCGTACATGTTAAAATTGCCTTCGTGCTCAACACGCACCTATCTTTATACATGCACTGTATTCAACTGGCGATGTACATAATTCATAGACTCCACTATCCTAAAAACAAATAGGTAATTTCTGAATATCTATAAAACCTGACCTAA
The DNA here is from genome assembly GCA_023375725.1 of Nephotettix cincticeps. Taxonomy (NCBI): domain Eukaryota; kingdom Metazoa; phylum Arthropoda; class Insecta; order Hemiptera; family Cicadellidae; genus Nephotettix; species Nephotettix cincticeps. Next base: position 66,910,065 of record CM041785.1, read on the forward strand.
CCAAACCGAAAAAATAGCCTAAAACACTATATAAAGGCTCAATTGGAAATTTTTCATATTTTATCATATATCCATCAGCTTCGGCCTCTGTGGTATACTTGTGCTAGCTATGTGACTGTGTTCATAATTTGGCAAAAGTCCCTCCTTGTTAGATTCAAACTAGATAAGTTAGACTTACTAATATTCTCTTATTGAATTTTTCCAACGCGTCTGTAATTTTAACTACATGTTTCAGGCGTTGAAGAATCTGATAAACTTGTAAGACGAAAAAGATTGAAACATAAGACCAGCTGTTTAGATTAACTGAAAAATTATATTAATTCAGATATCTTCATCCCATTCAAGCTAAACTGATATTTTTAGTCCACGCACAAATAAAACAATTTAAGTTGAATACGTATGTGATAAAAATAGAGAGTAATCTCGTATACTCCCCTTTTGGAAATTGCTTAGATCTTGAATACTTTTAATACTTTTAATACTTTAATACTTTTAATACTTTAATACTTTTTAACTGAAATGGCGACCTACCCAGGTAGGTATTTTAAGCCAAGTATGAATGAGTAATGAATGTAGGATGATTGTGGCGCGATCTTGTAGTCTTGTTACTGACTAAGGCGGACATGTTCCTTAGACAGGACTGTTAATTAATAGCCCAACAGCCGATGGCAACTAATTGACCTACAGTTTAACGTGGAATCCGAACCACGACCTCTGAATTACGAATTGGTCATGTCTAAAGGGAATGTTTTAGTTTCTTAAAACCGCTGTCCTTAAAACCATATTACGTCACTTCCGTTACAATTTTCGTGTGACGCGAATTGCTGAAACCTCCCCCCAGAGATTTGAAGATCTAACTGTCAATCTTTCTTCCTATGGTACAAGACTCAAGAAGGTTTATTCTCGCATTGCATGCTGGTTACGAAAATACGAGTTGCGTGTTGTTAAAAGGGTTGTTGGTACTCGTGTTTTGTTACGGCTCATTACTAGAAACACTCGCTCACACAGCCTAATCTGCAACCCTGTTATCAGAATGATATCCTGTTACCCTGTTATTTCTGTTGTCCTGTTTTATTGCATTTAGAAGGACGTCTAATCGAAGTAAGAGACCTCCTGCTCCTTATGGTCTCCGAGTACCGGTAATGATACATGTGCCCCCTGTTACCCTGTTATTTCTGTTGTCCTGTTTCATTGCATTTAGAAGGACGACTAACCTGAAGACGTGAGAGACCTCCTGCTTCTTATGGTCTCCGAGTACCGGTCATGATACATGGGCCCGGTGGTTTGTCACAGCAGCATCGCTTCCATCAGTACAACCTGTAAAAGTAAATATTTATATATTTTGTTGTAAGAGGAAGAGGAAATGATCATTTACTCCGGATAATCCCGGTAGTGTGGGACTCGCACCCACTTAACTCTTCCCCTTATATCTTTTGAAATAACCTGGAACTATTCTGCACATTACTTCTCATTATTACGCCTCGATTGTGTGGTCATAATGCTGAAGCCAATCAATATCGACCTTCGCCCGAAGTATTTTACCTATCCAAGTGTTTTAAGCCTGCAACCCCCGATAACATGGAAACATTGAAGGGCTGTATGACGAAAAACGGATTTTCCTAGCCTTGAAACCTGCTACAATCAATTTATAGTGGCCAAATACCCCGATTTACACAATAAATTCGTAAATTCTTGGATGAAAAACATTTTCCTCGGACAGTGCTTGTTTTAGAGCGCTTATAAGACGATTATTACCGGATGAAACGGCGACATAGCCAAATAAGTGTACAATGATTGTGGTGCTATCTTGTAGTCTTGTTACTGACTAAGGCTGACATATTCCTTAGACAGGACTGTTAATTAATTAATAGCACAACAGTCAATAGCATATCGAAGGGGCCTTCGAACTGGTATAATTATGAGGATAGTCTTTGTGAATTTAAGTAGTATTCAATAGTGCGGACGTTAATCCACACAAGAGAACACTACATCCACCGACCATAGCTTACAACTATCTACAATTCGTCACCTCCAAGTAGCTGGATTAACAGGTCACGCCACGGTCACTAGTCGCCGCTGCAGTTTTGACGCTAAAGTGTGGTTAGACGTTATTACAAACACGCTAGTTGAAGGAACGAATATAGATGGCGAGATGAGCCAGTTGTGTGAACCTTGACCTCGGCCCACAGAGACGGTGTTGATCCTTGACACCGGCCGCTATAGATAGCCTATGGTTGAGCGCTGGAGGGTGGCGTGTTTGGAGGTAGCGTGTCGAGCAGTTCTGGCCGTGTCCTCCGCGCACCGCCACGACACGCTACCATTCTTAACTAATTAAAACATCAAACTACTACTTTCCTCAAACACTAGTTTGTTTTGCATTGCCGTTAATGAAAATAGAGTTAGGTACAATCTCTGTACGTAATGAAAATTGTATATACTTCCCTGTGGGGAATTGGTTAGGTGGCAAATTGGGAATTTTCATGCTCCGGATTTAAATGTGAGCAATTTTAAATGGCTTTCAACGTTTCAGAGCATTTTAGAGCAAAGTAGTGTAAATTAGAGAAATGTAGAGCAATATAGAGCAATGTAGCGCAACGTAGAGCAATGTAGAACAACGTAGAGAAATTTAGGACAATGTAGAGCAACGTAGAGCAATATATAACAACGTTAAGACATTTAGAGCTACGTAGTGCAATGTAGAGCAACGTAGTGCAATGTGGAGCAACGTAGAGCAATGTAGAGCAACGTAGAGCAATGTAGAACAACGTAGAGCAATATAGAGCAATGTGGAGCAATGTAGATCAACGTAGAGCAATATAGAGCAATGCAGAGCAATGTAGAATATACTCGTATGATTTACCATTTACTAGCAGTACGGGCTGTATATTCAGTGTTCACATTTTATAAACATAAAAGAAAAGGTTTGTCTATACTTACCTGTGGGAAATAGGCATAGATCATGGATATGTCTAAAGTGAATGATTTCAGTTCACATAAACAGCTACACTTTATAACCAAGCTATGACGTAACTAACAAAATAACGTTACTATTTGAAATATTGTTCGGGCAAATAACCGACACCCTCTCAAAGCTAAGACATATCCATGTCAAAAACTATTAATACAAAAACTTAATAATAGTAATCAGTTTCTTTCAAAAAACTACACAATACAGTATGCTATTATATACGTTACGTCAAGATTATTTTTCAAGGTCTTAACGTAAATCATTCTCACCTATCTGAATTTTTTTAATACCCCACTCCTTTGATGTTAAAAAATATGTAAAGTAAACACGCTCCACTGACCCACTGACAAAATTGTTTACCAACTAGATATTTGGAGCGGAAATGAGTCTAGTCAGGGATAGGGAAATAATGGTGAACTTTGGAGTGTCTCGGCTGTCACAACAATGCGACGTTGACCGGGCGAGGAGCCAGCGCATCTGGTGGTCACAAGGGGTACTATCTTGGCCTGGCACTCTGTTGGCGTGACGTTACAACGCTTTCATCTCGCAATACGCGATAAAACGAGCGTCGCTAATCTCCGGTGTGACGTGCTTCTTATTCTTCTTCTTCGTGCAAATCACATGACAACTATCGAACTCATTTATAATTTTACTTATGTCCAAAAGTCCAACGACCGTGAACGGAATTGTACCCAATTCAACTATTCTATAGTTGGTGATTCATTCACCATATTTTTTATGTTACTGACATAGATAGTTAGTTTAGTTACTGAAATGGCAACCTGTCTAGGTATTTTAAGCCAAGTATGAGTTAGAAATGTATAAGATAATTGTGGCACGATCCAAAATTTGAAACGTTGACGTCATATTGTTATAAGAACAGCTGTTCAAAGGAACTGAAAACATCCCTTTTTAGACATATCCATGATCTAACATACTTCCCACAGTGAAGTAGATACAACAATTTTTAAATAGTTGTTGCAGACACCGGGATGATGATTGTATCACGGTTAGTAAAACAAGGCTTCACGACGTTTCGAAATCTCTAATCTGATCCCGTCCTCAGGTGAGCTGTAACTTAGGCCTAGTCGTTTAATCCCTAGTATTGTTATGTTTTGTATTCCAGCTCGTGAAATATTCCCAATATCGATTTAACTGAAGAAAAAATTACTATTTTACTGTAATATTATTTTCCAGACTACAATTAATTGTTTTGTCTGGATAAATATTCGTTGATAAGCACCCTATCGACCCCATAGGGTCTTAGGAGTACTCCGTCCTCCCTAATCTATTGACATAGCGGGGTTCGAGCCCTATACAACACATTGTCGTCTTGTTAGGGGATAAAATTGAGTTTTTGTTTGTCTGTGGGGACTTTTAACTTAAGGGATAACGGAAATACGGGTATAGGTTTGAAACTAAGCTATAAATAAATCAAATCAATCGAGAAGCAGAAAAAAGAAATGAATGAAAAGAGTTAAAAATACAAATCATAAAAATAATATGGAATTCTCAAAATAAGACACTATTTTTAAACAGATCTATTTTCTAAATTTAAACTCACCCACACAGGATATTTCCATGCAACAGTAACTCTTATTGTGTGTATTCCAAGTCTACGGTTCAAACAAATAAAACGAGTTCATTTGAATTGAGAGCAAAGGAAATAAACTTAGTTTGGGAACTCTACGGGAGTTTATTTTCACCTGACACTAGTCTTTAAACGAGTAAGAAATTCAGAGAACATTAAAGGACATTACAGATGGATTTAGAAAATTGTAATGCAACAGAGGTGTCGCAAGCCCTATTGAGTTAACCATTTGTGATATGATAACCACTATCGGCCGTGCAGTGGCAAAATGTAACTAATATTTTAAAGACCTCTCTTAATGATTTATGTATTTTTAGTTATTTTGTACTAGAACAATCCCAGTAGTGCTGAAAATAACTTCGACCATTATTTCTCGGTTTGTATATGTACTTATTTATTCTATTTGACTATATGTTGGACTGAATAGGAATAGTTTTACTCGTAAAAATTGTCTGTCCTGAACTCTTCTGTGTAATTTCTAAAATTATCAAATTTCAAAGTCAAATTGAAGTAAGGTTTTAATTACGTAGAAAGTTATTTTTACACAATAAATTCCTGAAATCAGAAGAGAAGAGAAGAATTAAGAGTCGAATTTTCCAAATTTGTGGAGATTCTAAATTTTTAACTAGGTGCAAACGTTATACTCGTAATTTTCAGTATAAAACGGAACTTAAAATTAAGAAATTAAAGAAAAATTCACTGAGATGTAACTAAGGTGACTAGTACCCAACTTAAAAAATCAAAAAAAGTTCAACGGTAGGTTCATATACAGACAGACAGAATAGAAAACACACACATATGCAGATGAAAATAGAACCCAATTAATTGTTTGGTTTCAAGGAATCTTTTCACTGACTGGGATGGTGGCGTCATCCTGTAATCCAGCTACTTGGAGGTCACGAATTGTGGATAGTTGTGAGTGATGGTCGGTGGATGTAGTGTTCTCTTGTGTGAATTAACGTCCGCACTATTGAATACTACGTTAATCCACAAAGACCATCCTCATAATTAGACCAATTCGTAATTCAGAGGCCGTGGTTCGGATTCCACGTTAAACTGTAGGTCCCTTAGTTGTCATTGGGCTATTAATCAACATACCTGTCTAAGGAACATGTCAGCCCTAGTCAGTAACAAGACAAAAAGATCGCGCCACAATCATCTTACACTCAATCCTCATTCATACTTGTCTTATAATACCTACCTTGGTTGCCATTTCAATAATCTAACCTAAAACGTATACAGTCAAACCTTAATATAATGAATCTGAAGGGGAATAAAAAATCATTTTTATCAAGGAATATGGTACATTGAAGTTCGTTTAGTTGAGGTTATGCCAGCTGAGATTTTTCTATAGAGAGGTTCACATAGCTAGGAAAATAAAGAGAACACGATAAAACTCGTTTGAATTCAAATATAGTGGGCTAGGTTTATATTAAAACAGTGTCCCGGTAATCCGAACTGATCCGGATTATCCGGAAGTGCAGTGTAAATTTCATTGAAAATATACATAAATGAGCAAACCTTGTAGGTTTGTTCACTACATTGTTGACACTTATCAACGAACAGAGATGAAACAGCGCTGTCTGTAGGCCTACTTTTTACGTGATCGCGGTCATTGCTAGAGATGAACTCGAATGTTCGAAAAGTAGTTCGCCGAAAAGCGATGATGTACAGTCGAACCTTGAGAATCGAATATATTGTGATGTACTGTGAGTGTAGCTAGACATCGCTATGCTATAGCAACAGTGCACTGCTACATCCAAAAGCTGTTTAAATTATCAGACGATTGCGTAACTTTGCTAGCAGGATTTCTTTGTCATGCCAAAAGACGATAATTGAATTGTTATGTTCCAAAAAATAAGTTACTGTATATTATGAACATTGTGTATGCGGTGATGTAAAATTTGTGAAACCATGCTGTAGATTAAAATGTTAAAATGCGATTATATTACTTTGTTTTTAATTTAAACTTAGTAACCTTTTTCCCCATCACGTTTTTCGGATTATCCGGACGCTCGGATTAACGGGACTCTGTTATACTTTAACGGAAAACGTATGATATTATATAACAACGGTAACTAATGGGACGATAACTAAAGAAAAGGGATATAGACTATTCGGACAGATGATTCAGGTTTGGATACGTTTGTATACTTATTTTATACCGAGGTTAAGACGTAGAAGATCCGTTATACGTAAAGGTTTGCCTATATTTCCACACTCATCTCAAAGTCAAAATTTCTTACGAAAACAATACGTTCAACATTTACTAAGAAAGGGGGATGTAAAAATGAATGCAGTGAAAGGAGAAGCGAGTATCTTTGAGTCAATACGGAAGACAGAGTTATGGAGGTATGGGATACAACGCGTACGATCACGCACACAATGCGTATGGAACAAATATCTCCAGTCACCAGTTTGGGGGTGTTGACAGTTTTCAATACGGTAGAAAATAAACTCAATTAAGGACTAGTGGGAGCATTCTCTGTTATATTAACGAGATCGCACGCAGCACGCTTGCGTGAGTATAGCGGATTTCATAGAGCTTATATTATTCCAGTCATACTAATCGATAATGTTCTTATATTAAGGCTATTCTCTAAGTAAAAACATATACGAAATGCTATAAAATTATGTAAATAATTAAGCGATTTATACCAATTAATTTATATATTCTCCCTAAGAATTAAAAAAAATAAATTGGAACTCCGGAAAAATTAATTGGGCGTGCATCATGGGATTTAAATACTTTTTGCCTCTCAGGAAATTTCAGGACAACAGTTTCCTCCGTGGACAAAAAGCTTCACTTTAATCCTTTTTAGCACAAATATTTTTGAAATATTACTATGCAATATCATGTATGTAATTAGCTTAAAAAATGATTAAAAATTCATTCAAGCGATGTAAACCTAGTCGTTTTTAATGGTCTATCAGAATAGTTTATTGTGCTTTTGTAATAAAGTCAAAACCAGTTTAACTTTGACAAAAGAAATTGTACACCTCTTGTTTGAAAAATTAGGTGAGTTCATACTTTAATGTACCTTTGACTTAGTAATGTATATATTTGAATAGTTTTTATCGAACTATGATTATAGTTCACTGAGGCTTATAGGGTTATGTTACTTACGAAACGTAAAAGTTTTCTTTTCATCTAGTATGGAATCTGATTAAAAGTACCTTTCGAGTTCAAGTTAAAATATTAGAGTATTAGGGCTATAATTTTGTTTACAAGTAATACATAATAACTAACTTGAATTAGATATAGAGACACAGGTTTTTAAAGTACCCCTGAACTATGTCATTAAGGGAAACGTGTATAAACATAAAGGGAAATATAATTACGCGCACAATTGCTTGGTTATGTCATGGGCGCAACACGATGTTTTCTACGCACATTTCGCATATTCATTCGGAGCAAATCTGGTACCGTATAAATAATTATTCCTCATCAAATATATTACTAAACCAGTTTTGAAAGTTTGATGTAAAGGTTTTAATAAAGAAATTTACTTCCAGAGTGTTTGCTAAATATTTAAAAACTAGGAAATATTTACCTGGTAGGTAAACAAATATTGTGAGAATCGGCCACGAGCAAACGTCAACACTAGAATCTACGTGTTTGGAGTTGGAAGCTAAAAGCTGGCACTACACCTTCACTGGCGGGTCGCGCGAAACGAAAATAGTCCGCGCTCGATATCCCCCCCACACCCTCTTGATCTTGCACCTGTGCATCCGAGTGGTGCACCCTGGGGGTGTGTGGTGCCCTAGAGGAACCACCCCGCGGAGACGCAGAGCGGAGTGCAGACTAGCAGAGTACCAGTGGTATGTAGGGGTGTGGTGCCCTTTACACCCTTTCTTCTCCGTTGAAATACCACGGTTCAAATTGTATTAGCCAAAATTGTATCAGTCAAACTATTGAGCAAGTGCCTACGTTTAAATATACCGCAAGCAGTGTGTGTATCATGACAAATTTACTTCAGACTGGAAGCAGGTTTCTTGTGGCGTCCCTCAAGGGTCAATACTTGGCCCTCTTTTCTACACCATTTATACAAATGACATAACTTCAGCAGTTTTACACAACACCAAGTTTCATTCGTACGCTGCTGATGACGACTTACAGATTTATGCTCATTTTAAGGTTAACACTGCGGATGTCACTATTAGACAAACGAATGACGATATCAACAGAATTGTTCAATGGGCGGCAAAGAATGGACGTAAACTCAATCCTGACAAAACCAAACCTATAATTCTTGAACATTCACAGCTACTTATCAGACTTAATGTTAACAATATGCAAAAAATAACTGTCAACAACACTCTTCTACCTTACCACGACAAGGTTAAAAGCCTTGGCTTAACATTACATAATACACTTGACTGGACTGACGCAGTTTGAACATTTTGCAAAAGGGTGTTTGTAGCTATTCACACATTGAAAAAAATGCAAGGACTTTTGCCTTACCATATAAAACTGCTTTTGATAAAATCACTTGTATTTCCTCACTTCAAATACTGCAACACTGTAATTAACGATATGACTGTGGCCTTGGCATCAAAATTACAACGTGCTCAAAATTATTGCATCCGTTTTTTATTTAATCTTCAAAGAGACGAACAAGTCACACCTTTTTACATTCAAGTATCTTGTTTAAAACTTTCAGATTTAAGGGAAATGCGCATAATTCAAATAACACATTTTGTAATCAATCATGGGCTTCCAAATTATCTCGCGAACCAATTTGAATTTCTAAATGAAAGAGGCGTAAGAAACACCCGCTCTGGCTCGTCAACACTACGTATTCCGCGTCACATAACCACAATTTTTAACAAGTCCTTTTTAGTAACAGCCTGCCGCCTCTGGAACTCTTTACCCAATGAAATTAGATCTATTGAAACCCTTCTCGGTTGACGGTGGCGTTGAAAAACTAAAAGAGTTTAGCTGTAAGAAAGGACCATGAGGTCCTAAATGTTCGCCTCAATAAAAAAGTATTTTCATTCATTCATTCAAAATATTTATATGAGTAATGCTGGATGAAAAATTTAATTGCGAAATGCACTGCAGTAATTTTACAATAAAGCTAGAGCCTCAATAATAACATTTTTAAGAAATTTCTTTTACAGCACTTTTGTACACATTTTATTTTACCTTATTTAACTCTAGACTCAAATATGGAGAAGCCCCAATTATTGTATGATTGTGATAAAATTCGTTGGAGTCGTTTTTGTAATATCTTGAACAAGTTCGTTTGGCAACGCAATCGGACTACAATAACTACATTTTGGGAAGGTGTTTGTACCCCAAAAATGGGCTTTTATTTATTTAAGTATACTTATTTATACGTAAAAAACCTACTTTTCTTTTTACCATTGAATTTAACACAACACTAGAAATACACACAACTTAGTTTGGCGGCCTGCAGGGCTGACGTGCCTATCTGGGCGAGGCTAGAGGCTTTCCGTGGCTTGAAACTTCGAATCGCTGCTACCGGCTGTCTCCTGGAGGTTCTACGAAGAAGTTCTCCATGAAATGCTCGACCCGAAATTAGGTTGAATTCAATACATTAGAAGTATCCGGTCAACAAGGTTTTGAACCGTTAAACAATGTTTTTTGGTATAGTACAAAATACCGCGTCCGGTAAATATAGTTTTGAAAGAAATTTTTACCGTGTGAGTGGGTTTATAAAAGAAAAGTGCACAGAATATATGGTTGAATTCAGTACATGGCAAGTATCCGGTCAACATGATTTTGTATCGGTCAACAATGCTTTTTGGTACAAAATACCACTTTCGGTTAATATTTTTGAATGTGATTTTAATAGTTAGACTGTGTTTATAATAAGGGATGTGCACACCAAATTTGGTTGAAAATTCAATACATTGGAAGTACCCGGTCAACATATGATATTGTACCGGTCAACAACGGTTTTTGGTACAAAATACCACTTCCGGTTAAATATTTTTGAACGAGATATTTACTGTGAGTGTCTGTTTATAGTATAAATGTGCACACACAATTTGGTTAATTCAGTGTACATTGGCCAACATGTTTTGTTTCGGTAAACATTAAGATGTTCCCTTACTCGTGTACGTGTCTACCAGGAGTGCCACCACCGAGTCCTTTATTAATGCTTCACCCTCTCCAAAAGTCTCCTGTTTACTCTTCACCGCCTTTTTATCAGTGATTCCCCATAGTGTGCGCACACACATCCCCCTAGCGCACCCTCATCAACTTCACGATATTGGATGTGGCCGCCAGCTCCACGAAACACGCTGAGGTTTTTGAGACGCTGCATGAAAGCTGCTAGGTCAAAGGTCTACGCGCTGGTTTTCATCAAACTCATTCCAAACACCACAGAATGGTAAGTCATTCATTTATTCCCATTTGTGTGTTAATATCAACGTGTGTCCCAATTGCCATAGTGACGCCACCCCTAGCGTATTATCTCTAATTACATTACCGTCCAACTAGTATACATCAGCAACTTATTGCTAATCTCTCCAACTGAGATTTATTGTCTCACCAATCTCACTATTGATGATTAAAAATCAAAACGCAGTGCTTTATAAAACATAGGTACCGGTAATCTATGATATTTTTCAGCAAACGACTATATGTTATTTAGATTTTTATTGCGGACATTTCCATCACGGTTTTATGTAAAACAAAGTTTCACACGACTATAGTTACAAAGGGTTCTGGAAAGGAGCTATTAAATATATTAATTTCTATTGGAGTCTTGATATTTAATTAGATATCGTTTTATTTTGCGATCAGTTAACTTATACCAAAGACAATCAATATAAATTTTCCTTCTACTTAGATAAATACTGCAGTAGCTATCTAATTAGGGAAATGAAAATTAGTTGTTGTAGTGTTGGTAGCAAAAGTGAGTAAGAAGAAGAAGATGAAAACACTGTCTGTATTAGGTGATCGGATCAGAAAATTGGATTATCCAAAGAAAATAATTATGAATTATTTATTTTATCATCATCATTAGTCTTTAGGGATTTACATTTCAGAGATATAAAAATGTGGATCAGAGGACGTGGTTTACGGCCAGGTATAATTAATCATCAACATATTGTATTATTTATTCAACTCTCATGGTTTTCTTAATATAACCTCTAATTTGTTTTGTTTGACAGGCCGGAATGATGATGAAGATGAATTTCAGTTGGATTTAACCAAAGGTAAGGTTTTGAATCTGTTAAGTTAATTATTTTAGTGATAAAATCAGTTCCCAGTGTGAATAGATTACTTTAACATTACAATAATATATATAACTTAAACCTTCAACGTTATTAAATGACTTTTGTAGCCTAACTGTTGATTTACAAAATATGATTTGATCTCTAGTGTTGAAGTATCGATCTGATTAATAGTTTATATACAAATGTAGCTGATCTGTAATGATTGAAATATATGTATGTGACATACCAGATAACATACCTTATAAGTTACCTATAACTTCATGTGATGCCCACAGAGTGGGATTGATGGCGTCAACACAGACTTACATAAAAACATATATTTAAAACACTCAAATTGTCACTTCCGGCTAGCTATAAATGAGTAAAGTCATCATCCATAAACTTCTGGGTGGTGTAATAGGTGCTGTCCCTAATGTAATCAGTCAAAACTCTTCTGAAACTAGAAGTTTCCAGCTCTCTAACTCTCTGTGGCAGTCTATTGAAAAACACATTAGATGAAGTGGTGTAGCTAGCCTGGGTTAGTGTCCTGTAATAGTGGTCCAACAGCAGAAGTCCATACGTCATGTGACAGTGAAAAAGGACATGGTAGGCCATCAGTAAGTAACCCCGCATCACACGGCTGTGTGAAGCTAAGAGGCTTCTTAGCTTCAGAAGAAGAAAACAAACTCTTGATAATCTCAACGTGTGGTCAATGGAAAATCCCAGAAGTTTCACAGGGTCTGAGAACTCAACATCATGTCTAGAGAGGCTACAGGCGATCTGCTGTGATTAGCAAAAAACCTTGAAGTAGCTGCTTCTAGGCGTTGCGCCGACAATTGCAGGACATCATCAAGGCTGGGGCCTGCAGAAAACAGTAACGCATTGTCCACAAACATCAAGGTCGTTCCGAGATTGTCGAGATCATTAATCATAATGATAATCAGGGTAGATCCAAGCACTGATCGCTGTGGGATACCAAAGTCGACAGGTAGCTTACTTGCCACAGCACCACCAACAGCCACAATCTGATGTCTCATCTCAATATAAGAGCGAAGGATGGAGAGAGCAGAATCCCTTACACCATAGAAATCAAGCTTTTATACGAGGACTTTGTGAGATACAGGGTCGAAGGCTCGACTCAAGTCAGGGAGAGACTCACGGTTTTCAAATGCCACTTCAATGCTCTCAGCAATCCTAGCAAAACTTGTTCCTGTATAGGGGGAGGGTTACTAAGTGGCTGAATCAAGGAATCATGAAGTTTATTTTCTATTTCCAACAGGAAAGTAAATGCAAACATTTTTGTAGTAGGCCTACTAGTATCTAATAGATATTCTTTGAGGTTGCTTCCTTTCTTACTTACTTGCCTACTTTGTTACTTGAACATTCTTATTTGTGGTTCATAATCTCAGAACTTGAATAAAAATTCCAGATCACAGTGAAAATTTACGTGATATCCTCAATAATATCTGCAAGAAACAAGGAATTACATCAGAGAGAAGGAGATTGAGCTATCTTAATGCACTTGTGAAGCTGCTAACAAAATGTGAACACGATTATAGCAAGCTTGGATTCAATGCGGAAGAAATCTTGTATTGGTAATGTATAAGTTCCTATTAGATGTAGGCTACCTCTGTATAAACCCATATTATAAATGTGGCATTCCTATAGGATTAAACAAACTACTTGTGCTGTGTATTGCCTAATTTTAATTTTAGTCAACTTTAAATTGAATTACTAATTCAGCCACTAAACTGAATCAGTTAAATGATAAGGACAAGTAAAAAAACTCACCCTTCCTGAAACGTATCAGCAAAAGTATTTATGTGATTTAATTGTTTAGTGATATGTTTAGATTAGTTTGCCGACTTAACAATGACTTACTACTTATAAAATATAGAAAAAAATATTTTAGTCTAGGGCCTATTGTAGTCCAATTGAAGCTATTGTATAAATTACAAGCAAGAACTTTAATATTATAGGCCTACAGAATAATGTTTGGTCCATTTATAAAATATTTTACTGTAGGCCTAGAAAAAAATCAAATAAGTTTTTTTTAAATCAGTGATTTGTGTGTTTTAATTTAGTTATACTAATTATTGTCACAAATAATTGATTGCAGTTTGCGGCCTGCCCTGCTCCATGAAACCACTCAGGTGCGGTCTGGTGGGTTACGAGCCCTTCGCTACATGCTGCAGAGTAGACACGAAGCAACCATATGCTACAAACTACAATACCCTACCCTCATTGCTAGGTAAGGCAGAATATCAAGGACATTTTGTTTAAATAAATAAAATGTTCAATGAAAAAAATTTAATTAATTTGGGTTAAACATTACACGGTATTATTTTCACTTCTTTTCATCCAGACTCACTCATATTGTTCTAGTCCTGGGGCCATGATGACTAATGGAGTACAATAGACTCCATAAGGGAATTGCCTGTGTTGCGTCTTATTTTTGATTGGCCAGTAAAATTATAGCAATTGCGTCAAGCAAAGTCTAATGCAAAAACATCTGTCCTCAAATTATAGCAACTGCCCATGACATACACGGCCTGGGACAAATGATCGTACAAAACTTTATGCGACTATGGTAAGGGTGACTTCTTGGACGGGGAATATGACATTTTGCTGTGCGATCTCACGGTTCTGAGAAAAATTCAGTTAACCATTGTTAAAAAGGAACAAAATGGCTAGAAACAAAAATCAATAATGTTTTTTTAACCAATAAAGACAGCAACTTCAACAGTAGACTAGTAGTAGTTTTTGCCAATGTTAAAATAGTATTTACGAAATTGTCTGTTTATTAAAAGGTAATTTTGTATTTGAAGACTTTCACATTATTACATCTTACATTTAGTAAACAAAAGCTTATTAGGTTTGCTTTATCCGTGATGTCAATATTTATAGGCTACACGATCGATCAGTCATCATTTACCGCAGATAATCGGGAGTCTATTGCAAATTTTGGTGTTAAATTTTTCTTCTTCTTATTATTATTAAAAAAAGTTACAGGCTTCAAGGTATTTTGACTGAAGACTTCAATCTTTTTAGATTTTATTTTAATTCTAACAACTGAGTCATGTTAGTGATAAAAAGGTAGGCCTAAATTGTACCTACTTTGCTGATACCTTAGCTTGGGAAAAGTCTAGTGTGAAAGTTAAAAAGTGAATTCAGTCAAAATGAATATTTGTCTATGTCTTATCTTTTGGTATTAAAAACTTATAGGTGCTTGGATCTGGTCACTGGCAATGACAACGATCGTGTCCAGGCCATCAGAGTGGTGCGAAAACTCATGTGTCTGGATGTGGCAAACTTTCCGATCTGCTTGGCTAGATCGCTAGTCGCCATCGCCTCAGGCACTGAGGACCATCTCATCAACCTTTCATTAGCCGTTCTCGCTGAGCTGTGTAAGTATCTGCTTTTGATTTTTGACTCTGATCGGTTTTGTTGATCAGATTTTAAAGTTTTCCTGTTTTCATTTTTTAAAGTTAAGCTTAAAGTTTTCCTCTTTGGATTTTTGTTAAGGTATTAGCTAAAGATCCTGTTATCGACTTTGGTTTTCTTTTTGAATTGAGTTGGGAAGCTGTGTTCACTGCTCTGTAATCTTAACTGTAAGAACAATAATTAGTTATTGACTGTAATGTTATACTACTTTCTTATCACTTATGTGGTAACATAATGAGCAGCTTAACCCCATAACGGACGGTTCCTTTATTTATACCTTTATTGACCCAAAGTGCATATTTTTCAAAATTCTTATTGTTTCTGTTAAAAAGAAAAGTAGATTTAAAAGTAAAAAATATACTTACTAAACCTATTAAAACAAAGGTGTAAGGAAACAGTTCATAAGTGAATTCTGACACATTTCAGCAGTGAAATTAACACGTTCGCTGCGCGGGGCGGATATATCCGTCCTGCGGTCACGGCACCACTGCCGCAGGTCGGGAATATCATCCTTGAGCAATGTCAACAATCCGCCTTCAGTGTGAGCCCAGCCTCATACTGAGAAGGTTGATCTGATTACCTTGTTTTATGTGTGTTCTGCCACCTATTTTTGGTCCGCTGAAATTAGAAAAAATATATTTAACTATACTGTTTACTATTTTCATAAGTTATTATACATAGGACCCATGTTAATTCATACATATATATTTATAAATTAATTGTAATGTTAGTGTAATAAATATTGAGTACCAATCAAAACAAATTTTTAGGTGTCCTCAATCCAGAGTTACTAATATCAGTTGGTGGAGTGACTACTATACTGCGTAGCCTCGCTAATGTCAAGTCTGCTCGTATGGCCGAAGCTCTTATTGGTTCCTTGCTGTATCTGCAGAACAAGCCTGGGACGAGGCTACGGGCGGGGCTGAGCTTGGACTGTCTCGCAGCACCTTATACCGACCTGCAACCCTGTGATAAGACCAAGTAAGAGTGCATTTATACCTAAATTGGTTATGTTTTGTTGTTACCAATTGTATAATTATGATAATCCTGTGGCATTCTAATACCTTGGAAGTTATTTTACCACTAGCCGCGGCTTTTGTATGTTTCAGTACAATGATAGGTGTACAGTCTGTATAGCGAATTCTTCACCATGTAAGCCAGTACTAGCTCTAGAACAGGATGTGCTACTGAATCCTAGTTTCCCAAATTACCTCACAGGGCTGGGTGAACCCCTGGGTACTTAAAGATACTTTTTGTTACCAAATGCCACTTGTGGGATTTCAACCCATAACCTCAAGCCCTGAAGACAGGTGATTTAGACAGCACAACCGTACATGCCTAATATAATAGCTATAATTTGTTTTTTGAAAAAAATAAGATTCATTCTAAAGTGACTTATGAGTCAATTTCACTGTAGAATTACTGCAAGAATATTTATTGAAAGCATCAACATCAAGATGTAAGCTACTTCAAATAGTGGTTATCTGTTGAGATTTTTGATATGGGTGTTATCACTTCTCCAAAACATTGGATGAGTTTTGATTTTTATGGTTGGTTTGACTTTAGTGAAAGGAAATATATATTTTCAAAATTTGCGGTAAAAAAATCAATGTTTTATATATTGTACTACATTTCAATTTATAAAGGGGCAAAGGAACCTCTTGCTCCAAAGCATGTCAGCTCATTGGTTTTCTGCGCACCTCCTGGAGTCTTATAACCCTCCAGTCTTAAGAGCTTGATAAACTGATAGAACCTTCTGATCAGCTCCTGCTATGGTCTGCCCCTCTTCATTTTGTTAAAAATTGTAGCCCTTACCTTAATAAGCCAGATACAATGGTTCCTAGAAAATTGGCGGTGTCAACAGATTGGTCACATTTTATGCAGGCCTGGGTCTCCTGTGTAGATTCCCATGTGTGCGAAGTGCTGTCCTCGTCCTATGATTAGACCTATAGTGAGTCTGACTTTCGACTTACCTGATGTAGTAGATCTCATCCTATCCTCAGATCATCAGAGAGGGGGGCTGAAGGACGATTTACCTACTCTCGGAAGGAAAAGCTCCAACAATTGTTTGCTTGCAGTGACTGTTATGGTCACAAAATCATGGTTTTTATGTGTGTTAGAGATATTAGACGGCCTGAAACTTCATTGCCCTCTACACCTAGTAGTGGGTTCGAGAACCTAGGAGTAGAGTCTCCTAGAACCCAGCTTAGGGTAACATTCTTTTGGTTTCCAAGAATTGAAACTACATAGCTGCAGTCCAACGATCTTGGAGTTAAAGTTGCTGGAATCGATTTTCTTGTTCCTGATGCTTCTACTGAAGTTAAAAAAAGGAATTCTATAATTGCTGCCACTGAGGTGAATGAACCTGTTTAGGAAACTTCTTCTCAGTTATGAAACTTTGTACACAGAGAAAACCAGCAGACAGACAGACTCAAGTGGCCGCACGTCACACTCTTGTCCACTCTGAGGTCGTGGCCCGGGGTCCTGCACTTCTGCCACCCTCTCAAGGATGGACTCCGCTCCATAGTGGCCACCTTGTACCTCAACCAACTGGATGTCAGGGTTAGTGAATAAAACTGGTAATAAGTATGTTCTAAATTAGTTGTGTTAAAAAATATAAGTAACTAATACATATCAATCAAGCTATGTGCTATCAATAAGCAGTGCTCATTGTTTATCTTAAAATTGTACTTTTTTGTATCAGTTTTCTATCAGATCATGGGAATCTTAAAAGGTAGATAGGAATATTTAGGCCTAATCTTAGGATTGTTCCATTTTGGTATTAGTTAGGTTAGGTATTATCAAGGTCTTAACCCATTCGAACACTAAAAGGGTTAGCACTGTTATATGGATATATCGTCGTTTGTTTCTTTTCCAAAAAGTCAATTGGCAAGTATCTATTTGGTGATTTACATGTCGTCGTCGTCTGCCGAGCTGCCACCTAGGAGCTGGTACTGGAACTATCTCAAATGAAGTTTGCTGTTTTGCCACTGTTACACCAATGAAGCGTTTTGTCTTAACAGTGTACTGACAGATCTTGTCTAGGTGGTTACAGCGTTCACTGACGAGTGAAAAGGAAGCCATTCGGAAGTCGGGTTTGAATCCTGACTATAAGTAATCCTAATTTGGCTTGCAGACATGTGGTGACAGAAAGGTTACTGGCTCGGGTGAAAGTCAACAGAAATTTTTGGCTTAGTTTGGATTGCAGTGGACACCTGTTTTGCGTATTTTACTATTTGTAAGGTTTGGTAAAAGGGTGATGTATTTTTTGTGTTATTTGTTTATTCTGATTGTTTTAATGCGAGCTGCATAGTAATTCTACACAACAAGCTCTGTGATTCTATCACCCTAGAAGGTTTGGGTAATGATAACTAATTGCATATTGTTGTCATTGGCAGAAGGCAGTGCTGAATTTGCTGTACGAGCTGTTGTGTCTCGCTCAGCCTGAGTGGAGTGACGAGATGGGGGTGGCACTGGAGGCGGTGGACCCGTCCCGCACACAGGATGACTTCAAGTTGGCTGAGGGCTTTTTGGCCGCTGAGGGCAAGGCTGTACTTCCCCACCTCTCCAAGTGCAGGTGATAATGACAGTGATCAAACAAGACTAATCTCATTTACTTACTACCTCTTATTTACTTTTTGCTGTGGCTCTGAAAATCTTAGTTGATTGCCTTGCGTTCGAGCGACGTCCTGGTGAACTTTTTCAAACTTGGACTGTGTGGAAAATACTGCTCATGAGTTTCTTTACATTTTCCAACCAATTTTGATCAGCTGTGAGTGTGACGAGATAGAGATATGTTGTTTACACGGACAGTGTTTATTCGTTGTGTCAACTTGGTGTTCATACATCCTGTTTACAGTAGTTTTTTGCTTATATTTATAATCTTTACAACGTAAACTGATGTCAAATTATATTTTAAGCTGTTGCCTGGATAATTAGGTGTTTATTGTGTATTTTTGTTTGGAAATGTAAATAAGTGATGTGTTTGTGAGAGACGCTAATGTATCGAACTGTAAAGTTATTGAACCGGTTTATTGTAACTGGAAATTGGGTTACTGGTTTTTAGACTATTATTTTTGATTTCTGTAGTTTTTATGATGTCTAAATCTAGTGACATAGATCATTGGTTGGACCTAGAAGATGTAGGGTTATTATCAAATAAGAGTGAGTGGACTTTGCCCGCACTCTGTAAAAAAACTACCGTAGCAGGGTACAGCGTCCTAAAAAAATACCGCTTTAAAGGCTGAAGTATTATAATATATTAAATTAAACAGTACAGTAGAACTCCCCTTATTCGACCTCCCGATAACACACTCCTCATGATATCTGACCTAGTGACCTTCTATCTTTCATTTCCCCGCTCCCGTTATTGCTGAGCCTGTTGAAACGTGAAAGGTTTATTTTAGAATCAGCTATAAGATTGTAATTTTTCAGTTGTCATATCTTGATGTTTAAATTTATTTGTTAGAGGTACAATAAAGTTTTATTACAATTCTGTATAGCTGAATTTTTGGCCGTCCCGACCATGGCCTGGCCCCCGTCATGGTCGGATATGGGAGCTTCTACTGTAATACCCACATTAAATTAAACAGTAGGCCTAAATGTTTTAATGCTTATGGCATTAATGGACAGGGGCTCCTCAAAGATCACTGACATTTTCTCTCGTTTCAGGGTAAACCTATCTGAGCTCCACCTGTCTCTGTTGTTGTACTGTTTCCTGGAGGTCGGCCTGTTGGATGCTATTGTGGAAGTCATCATCGGTGAAGACACTTTCCTGTCAGTACGAGCTACTATTTTACTGGGTTTGTTATTTTTTTCAGATTTTTGACTTGCATGGAAACTTTCATTTATTAAATTTTAGTAAATGTGGCCACACTGTGTCATATTTCTCTAAACAGAACAATATGTGTATGGGATAATGGGAATAGTCCATTATATTGGAATAAATTATTCAAACGTAGACGATCAAAATGAAGTAGCGAATTATTCATGCTGTAAATACAGTCATAACGTGAGTTGTTATGATAATATTTGAGCTTTGTTATCAAATACCAGATCAATGTTTGAAGTTCTTTGTCAAAATTATATTTTGTGCGGAATATTTACAAAACATCCTGAAACTTTGCATAACTATCAATTAAAAACTGTTTTGTATCGGTTACTAGAAATGCATCATTGATGAATTGAAGAATCATATCACAACCTCAGAGTGGCTAATGACATTCTTACATTCCAAGTAGATTGTCATCTGGTACAACACTTTTTTTGAACAAAGATGTTCTGGCTTGGTCTCAGTAAGACGTTTTATTTTTAGTTTTAACGTGAATTAAAATATGTTGGAGTCTCAGTTAATTGGAATAACGAGATAGACTTAGCAATAGAAAAGAGACGATTGCTGCACCAAAATGTTTCTGGAGTGTTTAATAAATATTGAGTTCAAAAACAATAAAAAAATGTATGAAACTAAAATTCAACTAGTCCTTTTTGTATAACTGAAACCTAGACATTAAAAAAAACATGAAAAAAACTTATAGTCTTTGAGAAAAAAAAGTAAGAGCTTTGGACCTATTAATGAAGAAAGCACATGGAGAATTTTAAAATATAAGAGCTCTGAGAACTTTGTAGGGACCCAGACATTGTAGCTATAATAAAAAGTATACGTCTAAAATGAGCAGGGGATACAGAAAGGAGAGAAGAAGGAAGTTTGTTTAAGAGGGTCACTGAGGAACAAACAGGGCATTCACTCGATAGGAAGGCCGAAGATACCATGGAAAAACCAGATCCAGAAAGACCTCAATCGCATGGGATCGTCCCTGAAACTAGCGTCAGACCGACAGTAGTGGGGGAAAATTATTGGTGAGGCAAAAACCTTCTGAGGTTTGAGTGTCCAAGGAGGTGGGGTAACGTTTTAAGGCTGATTATATTCTGTGTATCTGAAATGTTGGATGTTTTTAGATTTTACTGGATACGAGTTTCATACTCCGATCATGGGATAATATCCGATTAAATCCGATTTTCAGATATCTGAAAACCTCTGTATCTACCATGACTACGTACACAAGAAAGCACAAAATATCTAGGAGCATAATGGACTCAAAGATTTCCTGGTCAACCCATGTGGAGTAGCTCTGTAAGATGCTTTGCTTTGGTGTATACGTTATATGCTGGATCAAACAAGCAGGCCAGAGTAACTTACTTTGCCATTTTTGAAGCCCACCTGAGATACGGCATCGCAACCTAGGGAGGGGTATCAAAAGACAACTTTGAAACAGTGCTTCTTAAGCATAAGAGAGCTATTAGATGGCTTGTGAAACTACGGGGTCAGTTGCTGGGAGTCTCAAAAATCTAAAGATTCTCACAACAGTTTCATTTTACATAAAGGAAACAATCATTCACACCATCATGACCGCGACATAATGATTTTTATCAATACAATACCAAAAACGCACCACTTGAGCCTGTTTGAGAAAAAACCAACATACAAAGGAACTATTTACAACAATAACCTGCTAGACTACCTCAGGAAAGAAAACTGTACAAGTGCCTCAATACACATCCAACAGCATGGCTTCTGGATCGACCGTTCCAGGGGGAGTTCCTAAATACATAACCTGCTGTTTTTACCTCAAGAACTGTTCTATTTTCATGATTGTATCCTACAATTCTCAATGTAATTACGTATGTACTCATATGAATGCTCTCAACGAATATGTCAAATAACAGATTGTCTCTTTAAATTCAACATTAGAGAATGTCACTAATCGTAACCCGTGTTGCAGGTGAACTGCTACACCTGATCCATCTGCTTCTGCCCCCGGAGTGCTGCAACCTCACTCCCTCCCTGCCCAACCTGCTGTCCTACGCAGTCAGGGGTCGGCCGCACTCCACCGTGATGCTGGGATACCCTGAGACTCCATTTACGCCTCAATCATCACCACAGTCCAACGTTGAGTCCTATGTTGGCGCTGATATAACCAACAAGAAAGACCTCTTATCCAGGTAACTTATACTGTAATTTGCTGTGGTTAACTAAAATATAAATTTTAATTTGTTTAAACGTTAGTGTGGAATGTTTCAATGTATTCCTGTCTCAATTTCTCCCGACGCCTGATGCCCTCGGGTCTCTCTGAATTAAAATCAAGCCTTTTCTCGCTATGACTGCGCGTCACTATTAGCTTTGATAGATTTTGCCGACATAAAACTTTTTCAGCTAAAAAGTTCTAGAAAGAGCCACTGATATGATATATCGTTCCCTGGTAAAACCCCCGGTTTTGAGTTTTTCTATAATGCTTTATCATTGTAGTACATTGGTACATCACGTTAGCATTCACGTATGAACTGTTTCCTTAGCCTTTACTTTTATAAGCGACATTATAGACAACACAGAACAGTTGCACAATCATTTGTTTACATCTCGCTACTGGCGAGGTTGTCCTGGCGACAGGTATTGTCATGATTGTTTATTGGTTTTACAATGTAAGTGGTTAAGTTTATTTAGTGTTAGGCTTTTACGAACTACCAATATCTTGTTTTATGAATGCATTATAGTTTATTTTTCTTTGTAATACATGCCTAAAGTAGGATAATCTATGCCTAGCTATTATGGATGAATATCTATCGGGAGAAATACTGCGTATTTACCGATCACGTGTCGGAATCGTGGCATGGCATTCATTACGTGCTCGGTATCATAAGTCCGACACGTGTGTCTACCCCTATGGGTTAAGGCATTAATGTGGTTGGCGATTTAGATGTGTGTAACTAATACATATGGGTTTTGTTCATTGTTTTATACACAGAATGGGAATTCGTAGCGGACACAGCTCGGTCAGAACGGTGTCCGAGAGCTCCAACACTGACAGAGGGATGAGACCGGACCTGAGCATAACAAACGATAAGCGGACGGGGAATGAAGAAGAGTCACCGTACAATTCCGATAGGAAGGACATCAGCAGCTCCAATAGGCGCAACTCTAATTCAAAATCAAAGTATGTAATATAGTTTAAGTCACTAGCTGTTTAATTTTACGAATTCTATTGTCACTGAATAATTGACCTATAATTTTATAGGCCACTTTGTTGTGATTAGTTACTTTGTTGCAATGGGTTACTTTGTTGCGATGTTTTACTTTGTTGCGATGTTTTACTTTGTTGCGATGAGTTACTTCGTTGCTATGAGTTACTTTATTCGGATGGGTTACTTTGTTGCGATGTTTTACTCTGTTGCGATTACTTTTTTTGCGATTAGTTACTTTCTAGAAGGTATTTAATAACACTAATGTTTTGTTTTTCTTAGAGATCAGACGTCCCACCTGCTGAGAGATGTGACTGAGGTGTTGGCAGACATGACCAATGTTACTGATATCAAGTCTCCTCTCAAGACAACCGCGAGGTACTGTAATTCATTTACAAGGGCCAGTATCATTATCAGTATCAGTCACAGTTTAATTAGTTTTTAATTTAATAAAAGAAATGATAAATCTTTATGCATTTTTATTCAATAAAAAGTGAGGAACGATTAGTTTGTGTATTTTCTATAAAATTCCTACCAGTGATCTCTGTGAACAAGAAACTGTCTTATAACAAACTGCCACAGGAAAACCAAGTACGACTTTCACTTTGCTGAGTGTACAACCCTAGCGCGCTAGCTGACGGAGTAACCTCTATCCCATCGGTGCTTTCGAATCGACATGACAAACTTTGCTTGCAAATAGTGTGGAGCGGAGTCTGACTTAATAACACTGACCGCTTTTAATTTGCGATTTAGTTACCGATTAGTTACACCTGTTTTTGCTTTGCGTTAGTTGGTATAACAATGTTTTAGCTTTTTTGTTAAACTTGACATTTCAAGCAATAATGTTACAATTATTTTATGTTACAGTTAAAGTAAAAATTTTATCTTTTTAATATTCATTACTATAACCTGGGATGTAAATAGTCTTTATGCATTTTGTAGCTCTGGAACTATTGAAGGACCACTGGTGGTGAGTAAACGCTGATCAATAGTTTTGCAAGTGGATTCAATTTCGAGATTGAAAATTCCTGGTTTTGACCATCACTAGTGTAAATAATTCTCTAGTGTAAATCACTAGTGTAAATAGAGATCAATTATAACAAACTGTAACATTTTGTTGCAGGAACAGACGCAAGTCCAGCTCCCTGTCGTCCATGTCGCTCCCCTCTCCCTCCCCATCACCCTTGTCTGAGGGTCCGGCATGTGTACGAGCCCAGCAGCGAGCGCTGGCTGCGGTGATGGCGCTATCCAGGCTACACCGGCTGCTGCGCCTGCGCCCAGCGCCTGCCAGCATACACCTGGACCACGTGCTAGCATCCGTGTCTGGCGCACATGCCCTGGACAGTGTGGAGCTGGCGCGGGCCAAGGGCAAGACTCTTAGCAGGAATAAACTGAACCAGGTCATTAGCTAATTTGAGGTTACATGCATGTTGTTATAATTCTAACCCTTAAACTGTTACATGTTTTGCCCTTAGCTGAATGATAAAATTAATATACAACTCTACTTAACCCCCGACTGCCTATTTACTTGCCCGAGTTGATGACATATTGCTACGCATTTCGATCCAATTGTAGTGTAATTAGATTGAAATTGGTATCAGTGTAAAGGTCAGATTCTGATCTTTCTTCTGATATCGGTCACTAGGTATTTTTAAGTTTTGACAGCCCTGAGACGTATGTGAAAATATTGTCATGAGGTTGCCAAAGATTTTTTGTTGTCGAAATTATATTTAATGAGGAATAATTACAAATTGCAATCTGATATCGGCGTAACTATTAATGACGATACGCTTTGTATTTTAAAATACAATATCTTATTGACATTATCGGTTTCTGGAGTACATACGGTAGTTGACGAATTGAATAATCATACCGCATACTTGGATTGATCAATGACGTTCTTGCATTTCGATAGGTTATGTGTAGCGTAATTTCGTCATCTGCTTCAACACTTTCGTTCGATCAACGATGTTCCATATCACCAACAATAATAATCAGATAGTTCCGATAATCTCAAACGGAAAGTTTTGTTAATATTTTTCAGTTTTAATGTTCATTTTAGTTCAGCTCATTTTATACTCTCTATCCGAAAGTTCGTATATTTTTCACTCTTTACCAGATACTTGTTCAGTATTTTAAATATCGTACCTGTTATTTACGTTATCGCTTATAGCGATCAACACCTCACAAGATATGAGTAGCATAGTGAAGCCAAAATAACGGCTAGACAGATGTCCCATGAGTGAAGTCGTTACAGGCTCACGAGCCTGAACATGGTCGGACTAACTGGAGTGACGGACTGTCCAAGGTCGGATTAGAGGGGTTCTACTGTCTGAGCATTTATTACTAAGTTATAAAACTGTAGAAAGGTATGATTAGAAGTTATTTACTGTCTGATTGCTGGTGTTGCAGGCTTTAACAAAGGAGTGTGACGAGGCCATCAAGGAATCCCAAGTTCTCTCAGTTAAAGACTCGTTCATGTGGAACTTGTGGAATTGGGACATTATTAAGTCGATTCTAAAGGTACATTAAATTTCCTATTTATGAAAAAGGGTCGAATTACACGGCTAAAGAAATTGATTTTTGCATCCATGTTACATCCATTTGAATTCATACACATACATGCACACAGTGTATAACTATTTTTAATCCAAAGGACTTTTGTACCTTTCTGTCCGTGGAAATGTCTATGATTCTTAATAGTTTGAATAGCTATTCACCTTACTACACAATATATTAATGTATAAAATGAGAATTATAAAATTTAATTGTTTTTAAATTAAACAATTCTCAAAACTTAAGACTAGTGTAAAGTAAATATTGTTCTTGTTCCTACAACTGACAAATGTTGCTGATTTAATTTGATAAATATACCTTGTCGGCAATTATTTTAATTTTATTTATTTTAATAATTTTATTTAAATTATAAAAAATAATGTTTAACTTTTAACCTTATTTACATTGCAATAATTATTTTTCCAATTAAAGTTAATCAAATTTGGGTTCATAATTAGTATCCTTGACCACATTTATTGTTGTTACCTTAATTCACCTTGGGATACCTAAGTATACCTGAATACGTTTATCCGCAAAGACCATTCTTATAATTAGATGAGTTCGTAAGTGAGAGGCAAAATTGTGGTTCAAACCCCACGTTAACTGTAAAAATGTAAAACTGTAAACTGTTAAAACTGTATGTCTCTTAGACCTTATTAGCTGTTAGGCTATTAAACAACAGTCTTGACTAAGGAACATGTCAGCTTTAGTCAGTAACAAGTCTACAAGATAGCGTCAAAATCATCTTACACTCGTTTCTCATTTATAACATGGCTCCCCCCCCCCCCCCCCCCCCCCCACCCCCCACACCCACCCCCCCCCCCCCCCCCCCTACCCCCTCCCCCCCCCCCCCCCCCATTGCCCACCACCATGATTACCTCCCCCTTTTTATAAATATTAAGGTAAAGAATATGAATAAGGACATTTTCACAACATTTGTTTATTTACGAACCAATGAGTCGACAATTAAGTTAAGTTGTTTTGTGCTCAGAGCCGGCCGGAGTGTCTGAGGAAGTGTGAGGACTCGCAGCATCGACAGTTCCTGCGTCGCTTGGTGCAGTTTGTTCTGCCCTTGTCGCGACAGATGTCGCGTGTAGACCTCGGCAGCGACCGTCGCACAGTCAACATGTACACACTCACTGTAATGGAGCTGCTCGATGTATTACTCTCTGCTGAGGAGGTATTCTATTTTGTTGTTTTAGGAAATATTTAAGGTTATGGTTTTGTAAAGGAGTTAATTGAATCCGCAAGTGTTTAATAGAGTACTGTTCATAAGCTACTAAAACCAGTATGTTTTTAACGTTTTGGGATACTTGAACGAAATGTTTCCGTCACGCTGCCAGTGTGTACAGACATACTTGGACGGAACCGTTCTGTCGTGTGTTATTGCTAGTAGTTTTAAGTTTTTCCGATGAATCACAGCACTTGTTGTATCAAAATTTTGTTTGTTTATGATACAGCAGTATTTTCTGTCTGTAATTTCGGTTTCATATGTTGGCTAATCTGGTAAATAAAACCAAAATATTAGTCAACACAACAGGTGTTTAGTTTTATTGTTTTATTTATTATAGATATTTTATTATTATTCAACAAATTTACTGACAATATTTGTGATTTATCTTTTTGTGAATCTGATGAAGAGAATGACATGTTAGATAGTGAAGCATGAGAACAACTCTACAAGGATTCCGAGAGTGATTCCGAGGGTGATTTGATGTACCTGAATCGTTTACACATATATACTAAATTTCTTGAAGATTATGTATTTTTTCGAGGGTTTGTATGCACACACAAAAACAAGTACATATACTATTGTAGGCTACATATATACAAGTACATATGTACAATTTTGTACAAATAGTGTTTTCGTCATCCAGAACGGGAAAAATCATTATTTGGTCTTATTCGGTCTTACTGTGAGGACTAAGGCTAGGAAAATTGCTGAAACATATATAGCGAAATAAAATAAACATGTAATAAATGAACCACGTTATTTTTGTCATGATCCATTTACCAAATAGTTTTACCACACTTTTCTTCGACTACAGTTTTGAAGTACCTAATTAATATCCAGCCAATTTTTACAATATAAAAACTTACCTGAATTTGTGGGCCACCATCTTCCTGTGATATTACCTCTAACTTAATGGATAGGCCTACACATATTACTCAAGATACCAACCTTCCTAACTGCTCCGTGCTGCAGTCGATTGTCCCACCATTAAGACCTCACTCCTAGGGCACCTGTAGATGAAGATTGTAGCATCTGTAGATCGAGCACCTTTAGATAGTAGGACTCCTTCTACGGTGGTCGAAGATTCCTCCTAGGATGTTGT
This sequence comes from Nephotettix cincticeps, assembly GCA_023375725.1. NCBI lineage: Eukaryota > Metazoa > Arthropoda > Insecta > Hemiptera > Cicadellidae > Nephotettix > Nephotettix cincticeps. The sequence goes on from CM041785.1 coordinate 66,938,167, forward strand.
GGGTAAATCTCTTCGACGATTGTTGAAGATCCCTCTTAGGACGGCCGTTGATGAATTCTTCGTAATAAAAAATTATTAGGCTACTCTCACCCTTTTTCCAATGGGGATTGTCACTGTTAAATAGCTTAAAGCACTCCAGGAATCATCCTACGTTTAGCAGGACCAATAAAACGTCCTACTTCCTCAGGGAGTAGATCCTCTGGACACACACGCTTCAAGCACACGGGCTGAACGCTGAACCACCAAATAAGGGGGTTCTGCGTTCAGCCGTGTGCGTGAGGCGCGTGTGTCAAGGGGACCTACTCCCTGAGGAAGCAGGACGTTTTATCGGTCATGCGAAACGTAGGATAATTCCTGGGGTGCTTTAAGCTATTTAATAGTGACAACCCCCATTGGAAAAAAGGTAAGAGTACCCTAATAATTTTTTATTACACTTTCCATCGCACCATTTAAGAAACATGTCATTCAAAAGTAGAATATAGATGAAATCCACCGACGATAGTTGAAGATTTCTCCTAGAACGTCTGTAGATGGACTCCTCTTACGTCTCTTGTGCTTCAGTCTTGTGAGGTCTTATAGGATTTTAGGGAAAATTTATAAATTTTTTTAAGTTTAAATAAAAGTGGTTGTATTTACTATTATGTTGTTTGGGAGATTGGAGTTCCATGTTAAACTGATGTAAATTAAATAGATCATATAAGTAATTTTTATTCCAAGGAAACTTTATTAAAATTTATAATTGACTGTTGAATTCAAAGAATAAAATGTACTAAACAGGTAAGTTTCTACAGCACACAACACATCACTAACACTTCTCTTGTTTTCCGGAATGTCTCGTGTAGTTGTTGGCATATGTGCGGTGGTCCGTAACGTTTTGCCTATCATGTGTTGAAAGTCTTCAGGAAGTGACAACGTGAGGTGGTTTCAACCACCTCAAGTAATCACCTCCTGAAGACGCTCACCATATGATGAGCGAAAGGTTGAGGTCCACTGCACTTCATACCCCAACAACTAAGCGAAACATTCCAAAAAAACCAAATGTGTTTGTGATGATGTGGTGAAGCTTACATGTTTATATATTAGTACATATTTATCTTTGAATTTAACAATAACAAATTTTAATATAGTTCGCTTGGTGGAAAAATTACTTATATGATTTATATAATTATAAAACATATTTAAACATATTTCTCGATTATAATTATTAATAATTAGTTTGAACCAATCCATTCATTTGTAACAAGTAACAATTTAAAAAACCACATTGAGTAGAAATTAATTATTTGTGTAACTTTTAAAATGGATAAAATTACATAGGCCTATCTTTGTTTATTTTTCAGTTTAAGAATTTATCAATTTGATTTCAGTTTGTAACCTTACTATTTATTTATCTTCAAAATAGAAAACCTAATAAAAATTTTAACAAATCCTCAGCTTTAAGTAAATATTACTGTATTCATATAATTTTTCTAATGAATAAGTTAAAGTTAAATAATTAATTGTTGTGTTAATTTACTCGTTTTTACTTTTAAAATATCTACGTTTATGCCAGACTTGGAAATTAAAATATGTCTTTAGAGAAATTTAGTAAATAATTTAATTAAAAAATTGTAACCTATGTGTTGAAAAATACAAAGCACTTAGAGTAACTTTGAGCAATGAAGACAGTTTATGTTCATTTTAAATCTATAATTAAAAACCAACCATTTGTAATATTTTAGTGGGATTAGGTTAAAATTTATTAAACGTAGATGTTGAAATTTTCATTTGGAGATCCATTTGGCGGGAGTCACATCTGGCATCTGAACAACCACAAATTGTTAGAAAATTGTGTAATGTGTGAAAACATTATATAAGTATATAACTTTCTTTGACTGATTGTAGTTAAATTTTTAAAATACAATACCGATCTTCTTCATATGAACAGATTATTTACAAAACTAAATATAAAATAGAGACGATACTAGAAAGCGATGCTGGTCAGGTCAGTTTTGTGATATTAAAGTTGGATTTGAAACCAATATTTATTTTAACAATCAGTGATCCTTTAAAAGATATATTTATTTTTTTAGCATATAAATGACCATAATGTTCCTGGTATTAAAATTAATTGCAAATTGAAAAGTGATTGTCTTTGTGTCTTAAAATAAAAAAAAATAAACTGAACAATTATTACAATGATCTCAATAACCATATCTTTGAGTAAAGATGAAACATTTTCAAGTAAAATATTTTTGACATTAAACAATTTTTACTGTAAAAAAGAAAATATGAGTTGTTAAAAATTTGTTATGTTAAAAAATATTCTATTACAATGTTTATTTAAAGATTATTATTTCTGACACCAACCCAAATTAAGAGGGTATATTAAGATTGTTATTTAAATAATTGTAACGTTAAGAAATAAACACCTTACCAAATGCTAACTTGAAATAAAATATATGAAGACTTACCTTACTTGTTGATGAGAAATAGACTACTACCACTGGTTCACTATCTCTATGTAATTGTAATGTAAAAATTGGCTGGATGTATTGAACAAAAAGTATAGGCCCCCTACATAAGACTAAATTTTATTGCTGGTACTGTTAAAAAGCAACCTAATCTATTTAGGGTTATCGAAAAAAACAAGAAAAAGTATAGGTCTAATGTGGAGGAACATAATTGTAATAATTCTAGAATTTTTATGACTTACGAACAAATGGTAAAAGTGGATAATTGGTAAGATTCATTGGCTGCTTATTAATAGAGACACGAGTTCAGTTTTTTAAAGATACATATTGTCATTGAAGCACCCTCATTATTTTCTCCTTACCTTAAACAATCTAAAATAATAGGCTTCGGTAGGCATCCATCTGGGGGAGTCAAAGAAACCAAAGGAAAAATATGTCTTCACATACTCTTACGTGAATATACTAGTTGATCAGAATATACTAGAATACAATAGCAAAACATACTAGCTGAACATATTAGCGTAGGCGCCACACTCTGCCGGTGGAGATATAACAGCAATGTCTTCTCAGGACCCGTAGAAAAAAATGTAGCTACTAATAACTTACATTTCAAACATTTACTTCCCAATGTTTTTAAGAAAAACAAAAGGAGTAAAAAAGTAAGTGACTCATTGCAGTTGTACTGGTATAGTCCCTCTTTAAGGACTCAAAATGGCAAAGTGTAATTTACACATTTACAATTTCAATAAAATTATTCTCTGTCGTTTCTATGAATATTGTAGAACACTTTATTAGTGTTGCCATTAAACAACCGAAACTGCTTTCGTAGTACACTAGTGGGGAGTTTATCATAAGCGTTTATTATGAATTGGTTGTAAATTGAAGTTGTTTTGTATTCGAAAGTGCTTTATAATACATCAAATAATTATGAAACATGTGTTATAAAATAATACTATGAATTAACATATCTTAATTATTCAGTGGACATGTTTTCTTTTTAAAAAAATGTTTTAACTTAGATTTAACATTTGATGTTTTTTCATGAAGAACAAAGTAATAAATTTATGTTACAGTATAAGAGTAAAAATAATTCTAGGGAAAAGGATTCAAAATTGTATTCAACCATTTATTTGAAATGACACAATTTATTGCAATGTTTTCTATAAAAATGTATTTCTCTTGACCTTCTTCATGAGTTAGAAGGTACAGTAAATAAATAGTAAAACTGCATAAACTTCAAAATGTATGTTGTAGAAACACTTTCGGTAGATTGAGTTGGGGGATTGAGTTATGACATTGACATATTTATCAGTGTTAAAAACCTATGAAAGTTTGTTAGTGTTTATGATCATATGATAAAAGTTCTTTAACAGTTTTATCTGTGGCATATATTGTATGAAACACTATAATCTATCAATCAAATAAAACTATCAAACTATATGACATAACCTCAATCCAATTTTCTTAACTCGAAATAAAGTAGTATTCATATTCATAGGAATGTTTTCTTTTAGATTTTCCAGGTGCAAAATATTTTGACCTTTCCAAATGGAAAGAATGTAATTTTTATACTGTAACGTTGAATAATATAAAGATATACTAGCATGAACAAAAACCTAGTGTTGTACTCACGAATGCCACGTACTCTTAGTGAATCAGCCCTTATAATTTGCAGACACAGTCTTCACCTCCTCACGTTTTTGCAGGTCTCAATAATCATTTTCCTCAAAGTAAATTATTCAAAGTTGTTTCCCTGGAAATGATAATGCACAAAATAATTTTACAAATCTGGGAGTTATTTACTTGCTTTAAAACACTTACATTGTATTGCTTGCATGAACAGTAGACTTGTCACAGTTTAACCCTAAAAATGGCAAAGTCGTAATTTACTACGCATTTACATATTCAATAAGAATTGGCAGGTGGAGGCATCTGTCGTCAGTTTAGTGTACTTGTTAGACACTATGCACTACCATTGTTTTCCCTCTGCCAACAACCAAAATCACTCATACACGAATTATGAGAACTATAAATAGGTTTCACTTTTTTCTCCTAGCACTGATGGCCAAAACGCACTACGCTGACAAGCGTATCGTTTTAGCCATTCGGAATCAGGGTTCGAATCCCGACCATGACAATCCCCAATTGGAAATGTGTATAAAGTGGAGAGGGGGGGCCCACCAATGAACTTACGGCTTGGTACGTACGGCATTTTATGGCTTAATTGGGATTGCCATACACCTTATTGCTATTTGTGGAATTATAACATTTTTATTTTTTTTGTTTAAACTGATATTTCAAGAAGATAATAATCATTTTATGACAGTGAAAGAGTAAAAAATGCACTCTAAGTTAAGTAATACATCAAAAAAGTAAAAATGTTCCCCCTCCTTGTAATAAGTCGGTTTGCTTCTTACAGAGTGCAACACGGTCACGTAGGTGCTAGTGTCTAACAAGTGCACTAAACTGATGACAGATGCCTCCACCTATCACATCTTATTGAATTTGGAAATACGTCATGAATTACGATTTTGCCAGTTCTAGGGCTAATATTCACACTGTTGCTGTTGCTGTTGATTTTGAATATATATTTTTGTTGATGAACAAATAAATCTTCAAATTAGGACTGCCATAAGTTAACCCTAGGTGTGGCAAGCTTTTTACCTTTAACTGTAACATCAAATTAATTATGTATCGCTTTTTAAATATTAATTATAAAAAAATTATAAAAAACACATAACATGCCCCCCTTATAATCTCTGACCATAAAAGTAAAACAAGTGTCCACTGCAATCCCAATTAAGCCTACAAATGCCAGTGTAGCGCTTTAACCAATACAGTCACCGTACTTAGGAGTAGAAAACGCTTACTTAGCTGTAAGACATGCCCTAATGGCAGTTTAATGAACTGCGTGAACAGGTTCACAGGGGAGGGCAATAAAGTCACGAAGGTGATAAGTTCACTAAATTGACAGATTTTGACGACAGATGCCTCCACCTGCCACTTCTTATTGAATGTGTAAATTTGTAAACTACAACTTTACCACTTCTAGGGTTAAAAAGGTAGACAAAGAATTAAGGGGTATTTTTCTCTGTATTTTTAGCCAAAACCTCAATATAATATGTTCAAATTACCTGCTATACCGCTTTGTTGTTAACTGTACTGGGTTCCAAGCACTCAAGGCTGCTTTCAACACTGAGAAAAATTATTTTTGTCTTTTCGTGCAAAGTGAATAAGTGTTTCTGAGGATACAATCGAAATGTTGTATTTTGTAGTTTCCATGGATACTTTGCATTGTCATCCTAGCACAAGGATAACTTTAGTATGTTTGAATTTACCAACTGTTTCTAGAGGTGGGAGTAAAGTAATGACCATCACTGTGGTGATGATTGTCAGACAATATCTTCTAGATTTATACTTTGAAGTAACTTATCTTTTCTATTGTTGTGGATCATTATGGATTGACATGAACATACGAATCTACCTCCCACAAGAATAGAATTTGAAACTTATAATCTTAAACCCATCCAACCTGGTTCAATTACGGATGAACTTGTCACTATTTGCACAAATCAAGCAACAAGTTTAAATAGTTATACAGAAAAATAGAGAAATAGATACAGATAGAAATACGTCCAGTGTTTGTATAACCCCAATAAAGATGTTAGAAAATACCTCAGTTGCAGTAAATACTATTGAAAACAAAAATACAGAGTCAACAACCAAAATCATTTCAAAAAGTTTTAAAAAATTACAATGAGAACTTTTCAATATAAAAATAAAACGCAAAAATATGTTTAAAACACGCAAAATATATTTTAGCAAATTTCCTACAGAGAAGAAGCTATTACTGTAGGTCTCATGGCATCATCGGAAGGGATATTTTGGGGAGGTTGTACCCCTAAATTGGGGTTTTTGTGTTTTCACATGTAATTTAAAAAATTAAAAACATTTTTCTTAGATTGTAAAATACATAAAACTAGTCAGCGACAATGATAGAAACAGTGCATTCAAACTTAGTGGTTTTTATACACAATAATTCATTACACAAATACTAAAGCGGGGTGTTGTGGTCACCCTAGACAACAATAACTGCATACTGATAAAAACTGGTTTTGAATCACACCAGAGACTGTAGTTTGAAGGTACTAGCACTGGCAAGGTAATCCATCTTCACAGCGAAGGAATACTAAATTTATCTACTCGGAGTGTTTAAAACACCTTGCGTGAGTATTTAAGGGTTAATACTTTTAATATTCCATTCAAAAATATTCAGTTTGTAGAATTGAAAATAAATAGTTGAATTGGTGTTTGGTTTAGATCCAAAAATCACTATTTGCACACCTCTACTACGTAGAATATTTACATGGTATCTTATGTATCTCTTATCTAGTATAGTTGTAATGTTATGTTTCAAGTGAAGGTTAGTATAGGATAGGCTAGGTTAGGTTAGGTCAGGCTAGGTTGATGTAGTGTGCGGAATGAGGTGATAGGTTAGGCTAATGGTATGTTATGTATCTCTCATCAAGTACAGTTGTTTTTCTGTTTTGCAAGGTTAGGATAGGATAGGCTAGGTTAGGTCAGGCTATGTTAGGTTAGGTTGGTGTAGTGTGCGGAATAAGGTGATAGGTTAGGTTAGGCTAGGTTTGTGTAGTGTGCGGTACGAGGCTTAAGGATGTTATTTTCACAGTCCGAGGGGGAGAAGTTGCTGGTGGAGTTGATCACTGCCATGAAGACCCAGTTTGAGGCTATCGTCACCTCCAAGTCGGCCCACGACTGCATGTTCAGCCCCCAGGCGGTGAACAGCACCCTGTGTCAAGACTACTTCCTGTTAGTGGGTCACATATCTCGGACCAGACAGGGGTGCGATCTGCTCGACCGACTTGGTGTCATTCAAGTGTGAGTGGATAAATATTTTATGGAGAAGCAAAAACCTATAGTGTGGGATTCTGTTTATCATGAGGAGTAGCCTCCATATCACTGAATGGTTTAAATTGTCTGTACTTAAAGGTGATTCTGTAGTTATAAAAGCAACGATAGTTTCAAACCATGTCATTAATAAACTGTAAAAAATTAAATTTGTTAGTATATAAAAAAATAAAACAAGTAAACAGATTAACAATTTTACTATTGAAATTGAGGAGGAATAAAATAACGGAAAGTCTAAAGTTATCTTTAATCATCTAAATAAAATATATTTAAAGTGGAAGTAGAAATGAAATTGCCAAAGCCCCTAATATGTTACTGTTAATGCTAGCAGACAACTGTTTACAAAATAATTTATGTGTTTCAGATTTCTGAATTTGGCAACCACATCAAAGCATGATTGTTACGTGAAGCTGATCATATCAAGTTTAGACTATTCTACTGACGAAAGAATAAAGTGAGTTTACTATTAATTTTTTAAGTTAGTTTTAAGTGTGGTTTGTATAGTTATTAAGCATTAACAGCATTAACATTAGGAGGTTTTTTACCTCAGGGAATCAGAGGTTTAATTGACCTTAAAAAAATCATTGTTCACCAAAAAAGAAAACTTAAACCCTCACTCCATAAAAATGAAATAATATTTTACAGTAAAACATCTCTTATGGATAATTATGCTGAATAATTCCTCTAAGAGGTGGAGGAACTTATTTCTATTTAAATTACAATAATTACCCTTTCTTGGCTTTCAAAACATACTCAAACTCTCGTCCCCTTTACTCACAGAAACATCATGGCTAGCACTCTAGTCAGCAAGCAGTTTTCGTCACGGCTGTACGCCACCAAGTTCCTACGGGTGCTGTTGCGCATGCCGCTCGGCAAGCGTGAAGGCTACGCTCAGTGGGTGATTGAACTGCTCGCTAACCAGCTGAGCGATGAGAACCGAGCTGTGTCTCTGAGCGCAGTGGCGGCACTGGATGAGGCGTGCGATTGCAAGGTGAGTCAGTAATTTTTGTGTGATTTTTCTGACCACACAAAATATTGCTGTTCAGTTGTGAAAGGTGCCCCACAGACTCAATTTTTGTAGTTTTATATTTGTATCCCAATTCTTACACCAGTGCAGTAGGTGGGTCGGCTGGCGTTGTGTATTGTAATAAAAAAAACTCAAAGTAAAAATCAAATTGCTTTAATTAATTTTCTCACACTACAATTTAGTTAAAAGAGCAGAGATTCTCCTATGAATACTTAAAAAAAAACTAGGATTACAGTTTATTATTATGTTTTTTAGGTTCTAAGTTTCCCACATTAGAGGGGGTGTGGTACGAGGGCGTGTCCCGCCCCAGAGAGGGTGGGAGACTGAAATGGTTAGGCTTGAATTCGCCGTGCGACTGACCTGAGATCTGCCTAAGCGTTAGGTTCACGCACAGTCAGGTGTCGCACCCAAGTGGCTAAAGGGTGGAACTATACAAGAAGATCTGATCACTGAATCACAATTTAACTTTCATATGACATTGAATTTGAATCATCAGCAAAATGTGCCTGTCTGTCAACTGCTTTGTTGAACCATTGTCCCATAGGAACGGACATGATCTGGTTTCAAGCCTTGTGAAATGTTCCACAATCTGCTTGACTACTGATCTCTTCTCTCTATGAGTTATTTTGTTTTTAAATTAACTAATTAATAATTTGTTAATTATCAAATTATTAACTATTGAAAAAAAACTTTACTAAACTAGAGGATCTGTGGAGTACCTGTCTCACAGTATGGATAGTGAAATAACATAAATACCCCATCGGCATCAGATGAACATCTCATCAGCTGAAGCTTGTGTCCTCAGGAGTACCTGGACGCACTGATCGACTTGCGACCCTCCCTGCTGCATCTGGGAGACAAGGGGCTGCTGCTGCTGGTCAGGTTTCTCTCCACGGAGAAGGGCTTCAGCTACATGAGCGAGGCTAACTTTGTGTCCACACAGCTGGCCAAGTGGGTCAGGTAATGACCGACATTTAATTAACAGTCGATGAAGAAATTTTCTATTTGAATTTGGCTTGCTGTCGCAATCAAGCCTCCTACACACGATCAGTTTGAACTCATTTGTAACTGATCTTGTGCACGCATGGTTCGGACCCCACGCGGATTATGAAATTATCCGGATTATTGAAATTACATAAAAAAAGGCTAGAATAACGTGTTGTTAGTAACAACACCTTAGTTTATTTACAGTTCAGGCCAATAATTAGTTTCATGTTGTCAGCCACTGAATCACTTTTTCAATAAATAAATATATGTTTAAATTCCTTAATGTCAAAGTGATCCTTGTAGTTGTCCTACAAGGATCGCTTTGATAGTAGGGTATTTAAAGCATTTATTCATTTAATAATTAGTTTTATAAGTGCATTATAGTTTATTTTCTCTTTATTATCCATCTGTAAATTAGGCTATTAAGTTATGTTTCTTGGAAGAAAATTGACAAAACATAAGTTTAACTCAAATTTTACCACTTTAAATAGTATGTTTAATGAATGATCTTTCTCTTTAATCTACTTTTATTAACAGATACAATAAGAATTTTTAGTAAAAAATATACACTTTTTGAAGGTTTGAGGTAAAAAAGGAACTGTTAAGGGGTTAATTTGTGAATTACGACATTGCCACTTCTACGGTTAACATCATTGTGGGCCAGGTTCAACTACAAGTACGTGTGTATCGTGGAGGGGGAGGTGGCCGACGGGTTGACATTGGTGGAGCGCAACGAGGACGGCCGCTACAGCTCGAGAGTGAGCAACAGCAAGCGGGTGCCGTCGGATGTGTACGTGCCTCCGCATCTGTACGGCCAGCTGGCGCAGCACTCACGTGGCCTCAGCACACTGCTGGCGGACGACAACGTCAACAAACTGGCACAGGTACACAGTACATCCGTGTAATGCTTCCTGAATTACGACTTTACCAGTTCTAGGGTTAAAAAATTAACACATTTTTTTACAATTTTTATTTCAAATTATTGTATTTATTTATACCTCTCTATGTTTACCTCTCTCACTGCAGGTAGTGCTAGACAATCAATGCAACACAGACAGCGAGATACTGGACATGAAGGCGGCTCTGTGGGCGTTAGGCCATTTGAGCAGCAGTCCAGGGGGCGCGGCGTGGGCCCGAGGTCGGTCCATCACCAGGGCATTTGTGCAACTGGCCTGTACAAGCCCAGTGTACTCCATCAGATCCACAGCTTTCCAGGCCATCGCTCTTACATCCACAAACGCCGAGGGTGCTGACACACTGCGTTCCTTAGGTATGGCACAGCAGAGCGTATAATAGTTTAAAAAATACTCAATAAATCCTGCTCACTCTTCTATCTTTTAGATTGCTTTAAAAAATGTTTGCTCCATAACATGTACTAGTTTTATCATGTTCAAGGTTCAGTTCACCCGAGGGGAAACAAATCCCAAAATTCTTGAAACTTTGGTTTACTAATTGTGGTTTAAGATGTCAGCAGCAATCTAAATCAAATAAACATGAATATTGAAACATAGTTTTCATTGTTTAATTCCATTCAGACTTTTTTTGTCTGGTTGATAAATGCATGCATAAAAAATAAGGTTTCTCAATCCCTTTTTTGCTGTGATTTTATTTTCCATTTTAGTTTAGCAGTTGTCTGATAGTTCCACTAGTACATAATATTCTATAATTCAATAGTTTCCTGAAATCCATCAAGTTTATGGATAGTGACAGTCCACAGTAATAAACTTTATAACACATTAACAGTAACTGAACAGCTTTTGAATTGGTTTAGGTTGGCATACAGTGAGACACAATCGGAACCAACAGTGGCCTGTGGTGGCACCCCTGTCTTTGTTGGAGGATGCTCTCCTGCAGTACCAGCAGGAACGGTATGGCACGAGGGACTCGAGTGAGAGCAGTGTGACCAACACGGACACAGTAAGTAGAGAACACCAGACTGTATAAAATGAGCGTTAAAACCGAAAGATGAAAGCTAAAATTTCTGTTTGAGACTAAGTCAGCGATATGGAACATCTTTGAACGTACATAAGTGTTGAAGCAAATGACGAAATTACGCAATTCCTTTCCAATTGGAATGTGTGAACGTCAGTGGCCGGTCCGAGGATGCGGTTAAGATTATTCGATTCTTCAACTATGTACTTAAGTGACCGATTAAGTTAGATTGTACTCTAAGAACTTTAATTATAGGGCACAGATAATAGGTTGCAAGCGGTTGACAGTTGGTGACATGCAGTGAACCTTTTTTTGTTTGAAATGAAGAAAAAAGTATATTAGTATCTGATAAAGTGTAGGCAATCTGTTAAATTAAATGTAATTCAAACGGTTTTGGCAGACCTAAATGGTTTTACCCCTTTGAACACCGTAAGCGAGTATACTGGCGTATTCCCACAATGGCATTTAGAGTCAAATTTAGTTATCCAAATCAACCATAGATTGCAGGGCAATCCACTTTTGTCGCTTGCCAACTTATTTCAGCAATTATTGGTTGCAAACAGATTTTTGTTTGTGTCACTGTTTACTACGCAGTGGCCTAGCGCCTATGGGGAGTATACTTGAATGTCAGTTGACTAATAGATGCAGACGGTGTTTGTTTTACATGATTGTTTATAAACTATATAATCTAAATCAATCATGACTCAAGAACTGAATCTCAATCAAAAATATCAGAATCAATCAAACTAATCTAGTAGTTTGGTTTTTAATCTTTGTATTCCCTTTCTCATAACAAAAGACCGAAACATTAAACTAAATCATTCATATTATTTTGTCTCATCATGTTTTTTTTCTTCAGACAACGAGAAATGGCCTCTTCATCCTAGGCGAAGATCCTTCAGAAGAAGTGGACGGGAACAGCTCTTTTTGTGGTTTTACAGGTAATTGTATTTCCTGTATGCCTTATTCATAAAGCTTATCATTATTGAGTAGTATAAAAAATATCAACATACTTACTAACTCTACTATGTTTGTATATCACTCATGAATTGTTTTACTTTCTCCCCATATACGATAGTATATGGAGAAATTATTGTTTTTGTCAAAATTTTTAAATTTGAGTTGAGAGTGGATATATCCCTTTTGGGGTCTTCTGAATCCAAAAAATGGATTTTGACGTGATGTCTGTCCGTCCATGTATCTGGATGTAATCTGTGCACATTTTTGAAATGTTAGATATTATAAACAAAATTAAAAAATATTTTCGTAGACATAATAATAAAATAAGAAAAATTACTTAAAAAGTAGGAAATGGCCTACATGGACCTAGAATGGTCTATGCTAGGCCCGAGTTGTTTTTATTAAAAATAAATGTATGTGATTTTTTTAAAATTTAGATTTAGTAAAAAGATGTAAAATGTAGGCCTATATAAATTATGAAATAAGAAGAGAAACAATAAAGGTAAAGTATAATTTGTCTACCACCATTAAAACCAACTTAAAAAACTAAATAAATTAGTATCTTTAATTATTAGTCCACGAATAACGGTTCCAGAGAAAAGTTAAATTTAGTGATCATGGTAAACGCAGAACATTTACTAAGAGCACACAATGTTATTGTAAAGGTGAATATTAAAAATCAATTTCTTTCTTATTATCCAACCGTTTTCCATGAAACTAGGTTTGCAGCGTAAGGTCACATCACCCAACAAAACCCATTCAAAAAAGCTTGGTATTTTCGGGAGTCCACCATCCCAGTCTTAGTGAAATAAAATGTCTTCTAACACTTTATATAAGTCTCTGTCATGTTAATCTCATTGAATGAGAGTGTTCTGCATTGAAATAACTATGTTACATAGTTTGTTTTTATATAATAACTGCTTACAGCACGAGAGAGATCAGCGAGGGAACGCAAGTCAGCCACTTTGCCCCCCACCGGCACCCACACCGTCTCACACAGCTATCATCACAACCGCAGCTTCAGCGAGAGCAAGGCTGACAGTGGCTCCGACATTGTCGACTACAGGTACAACCATGCTCTAGATTTGAATTCATTATATTTCTGGGCTTTTGGACTAGTTTACTATTGTAAATTATTGTAAATCTATATTACCAGCTTTTCTTAATGCTGTTCTTAAAACCTGTCAGCATCCTTAAATTGTTTTACCTAAGCCTGATCATGGTCTCAGACCTTCTTATATAATACCCTCCAAGCATTTCCTTGGCCTGTCGGCATCCCGGAAGATTAGTCCAGGCTTTCCCTCTGGCTTCATTTTCTTCCTCCTTGAGCTTCTTTTTAAGAAACGAGTCCTCCAGTGCACAACCTGGCTCCGGCCCTACAAATGGGGTGGCTGCCCCTGCCCTTGCCAGTTTGTCTGTAACTTCATTCCCCTGAACACCTTGGTGTCCAGGTACTTAAGGTAATGACAACTTGTTCTTCTTCCCCAACTGGTCCATACATTTCCGACAGTTCCAGACCATCTTAGATCTGAAAAACAATGACATTACACTCCGCTTCCAAGATAGCTAAGACGAGCTAGCGAAACACGTTGGAAAAGTTCAATAAAATATTGAATAATTAATATGCCAATATGAATTTTAAAGATTCTGAAGTAGGTTAAATTTGATCTCCGGTGTTCCAGGGGTCAAGAAAATTCCAGACTCTACTCGGAGAGCAGCACCAGCGGCGCCAGTTCCTGCGGAGACTCGTCCCAGCCTCGCACCTACATCAGGTAAACTTTTTTTAAGAATGAGAATCTATGCAATCTACATTTTACCTATTCAAATAGACTAAAGTTGTCCCAAGCCTTGATGCAGTTTGTGTATTGATACCCTAGAACACAGGAGTACTACTGGAGGCAGGAGGCAGTACTGAAAAAAAGTAATTGGCAACTGTGAGATTCGAACCAAGGCCAAATTTGTTTAGGTGAAATATGATAGTCCTAAATTAACCCTAGATCAACCCTTGACTTCCTGGGTGAACTATGTGTTACACTCAGCCCTGGTTACCTCCTACCATAGACCTCCTTAAAAAAAATTATAAAACTATTTTTCTACTGTTGAGAATTATTTTAACAATCTAATTGGTTGCTTGAATTAATTACCATGTTAAACAATATTAAATTATGTTTATCTCTATTTCATACAATCAACATATGAAATAAAAGAACCATTACATTGCAAAATCTGATGAATATCGTAAACATTTTCTAAAACTATAAAAAAGTGATGAGTAATAAGTCAAAATGTTTACTTATTGATTTTTTTTTTCATTTCGTATGATTTGATGAATATAAAAGAATGAAGACGCTAATGAAAACACATCAATAAAATCGTTCTCATACACTCAAGGCATACAAGTTTTTTACTGTTATCATCATTATTACAGTTACTATAACCAGTCACTTTACTTGACTCACGTCAAACCGCAGCCGTGTCTTTTTTGCGTGACCTGATACTCTTTGTCAAACCTCCTTGAACGGTTAACTGTTCTATCTATGGAATTTGTCAGCCTTAGCCTGTAACAAGACTACAAGATCGTGCCACAATTATCTTACTCTCATTTCACCTAACTTGGTAGCTCGCCATTTCAGAAAGTTAGTAATAAAGTTATGATGTCCACTTCTGAGTCTTGTGTTTGTTGTCTCCAGCGAGAAGCTGATGCAGACACTGAGTCCCATCCCAAGCACTGACTCCCTAGCCACCACACGATCCATCCGTCGGCTCAGCGTGGCTTCCACTCAAGGTAACTGTAACTGCTGTGTCAGAGCTGGTAAAAGCCTCATAAGTTTTCATATCAATAAATATGCAGTAAAAAAGGTGAGGGATGACGTGGTTGATCTGGATTTAGCTAATTGTTTTTAGTTTGGATATTTTGTTTTTACAGGGTGTCAAGCACCAGGGAAAACAGGGAAAAGTCAGGGAATTTAAAACTGTATTAAAAAGTCAGGAAATTTCTATATTGGTCAGGGAAACTGCCCAAGGAAATCACAATTTTGTAAAGGATTCAGAACTTACAAATCTGGCAAAACTAACCAGGATAGCAGTATTGAAAACTGAGTTGTTGAGTTTAGTTGTATAGATGGCGGCCACCATTCTTTCTTCTTTCTACTCATCAGCGAGCTGGTTTGGAAGTGAATGAATAGTGATTGTCGACGTATACTGGGTATTTTACTAGTTCTCCAAATTAATATGATTCTGTTTATCTGTACATTTTAATTTAACAAATCGATTTTGTGTGTAAATGAGTTCATTAAATAGATACTGATTTTGTGTTTATTTTTTAATGGTTTCTCCATGTTGTATTTAAAACTGAGCCGATAGTTACACATGTTTTTAGACAGGGAAAATGGTGCATCTAATATGAAAAAGTCAGGGGAAAATAAGGGAATTTCCTTATGATGACTTGCTAGACACCCTGTTTTAAAGAAGTCTTAAGGATGAACATCATTTGTCTAAACTGATTATTTACGTTTTTTATATAATTTCAAAGTTTGTCATTTAAATTTTTTAATCAAAATTTTTTTTCAATATCATCATTAGCCTTCATTAGTGTTTATGTAGTATACAGTATTTATTTAAAAATCACATTTCAACTAATAAAATGATAAATCTTAAATAAACTGTCAATTTATCTATTATATACAGATTGATTTATCTTGTACTGCTGTTACACACCAGTCTTAACAATGTTAGTATGAAGTAGCTTACAAGCTATCAGGATGTAAAAATGATTATCAGTGGATTAGCGACATACTACATCCAGCTTAACTCTTTAAGGAGTGAAGACGTTCCAGTATGTGACAGATATGCGTACCCTCAGTTGTTGGCTGATATTACACAAAAAGTACCTTCAGGAGTAAAATAACTAACCTAGGTTAGTAGTGAATATAACTTGTTTTAAAATTAATACTATTGGTGCTAAATACTTATTTTGTGTGTTAGTAATTGGTAAAGTAGTATTGGTAAAACATACATTTTTATTGTATGAAATATTTGAAAGCATATTCAAAAGCAGTTTCATCATGTAAATTTCAGAAAAAAACTCACAAAGGACTAAACTACTACACTAGTTGTGAATGTGACATACTTACCTCTATTGTCCAATGAAAAACACTCCCCTTTACTTGATAAATCAACTGATCATGATTTAACCGATTCTACACACCTCAGACCTCTACCATCTAATATGCTTTTTCCCATCATTCAGAATAGAAAAAAAACTATTGGTTACTCTGGTTGTGTATCAAAATGTACTGGTTCGTCAATATTCCTTTGAGCCGGAATACGAAATGATGTACTGGTTAAGTGTGCCATTATTAAGCTTAAGTGAGTTAACTTGATAGTTAGTAACTTGTAAGTTGTTTGATGCAGGAGGCCAGATGAGCCCGCAGGACATGGTTGGCTACGCAGCCTTGCGCAGCCTGCAGCGCAGCAGAAGACCGACCCTGTTCACGCCCCCGCACCTGCCCCTGCACTTCTCCGCCCCAGCGCCCCACAACCTCTCGCCTCTCTCGCCCATTGAGCTCTTCGCCTTCCAGGACTGGAAGCAGATGTCGCCTCTGGTCCGGCCTAAGCACCCAGACCACCATGCCATGTGAGTGAAAAAAGACATGAAAGGAGGGTGTTTCTTTAGCACTATCTGCTCCTACTCGGGAGTAAATTTTATGTTCGTACCTAATTCCCTGTGGGAAATTAATTTCCCTGTGGGTTAGATTATGGATCTGTTTAAAGATAATGTTTTCAGTTCATCTAAACAGCTGTTTTTATAACCAAACTATCACGTCACTAACCAGATGACATCACTGTTTCAAATTTCGGTGGCGCAAATTGCCAATATCCCCCCCCCAGAGCTAAGACATATCCATGTCTAAAAGATCCCTTAACAGTATAGAGATTTTTCAGTGATTGCCTTGGAAAGGCAGGAAGACTTAGTCTACTACAATATAATTTTGAGATCTAAAATAACGCTGATTTTATGAACTCTTGTAATGTACTTTTAAGTTTTCAAGAAAATGTAAGTTTTTTTAGTATGTACCCAATATTTTCTCCTATCTTTACTTTCCTTTATTTTCTTATAAAGGAGGTATACCACCATTACACTGGACAAATTGATTAATATGTTTTCTCAGTTACATGTAGAACGACATTGATTTGATTACAGTTATCGGCGTTTTCATACTGTTTGTCTCTACACACCGCAAAATTTGACCCCGTGGAAAAAAAATCGTGTGAATAAAACCCGCTGGAGTTAAATACCGCTTCTGTAAAAGTGCCTTTATAATTTAAACTTCAATGTAAATGAGTTTTATCATTTCAGAGAACCACAGTTTGAAGTGTCAGGCATACACTGCCCTCTGCCCGGCGACTCTCAGGCCAGTCGTAGCCTTCATTATGAGAGCAGTCGCGCCTGTATAGCCCAGCCTCCAGAGGACCCCTTAGGTATGTATCAGTACCAGTAGTTGGTTCTTCGTAATACCAGCTCCTCGGAAACGAGTTGGTACCAAGTACCAACGCTTAAATGTCAATAGTAGTTTCTTTATAACCCAAAAAGAAGGAACTAACCTCGTCAGAGACGTTAATTTAAGGTACTTACTTACTGTCATGGCTCCTCCATAAATCTCAGTTGATCTTTAGTAGACCAGCCTCTTCCGTTCTGCTCTATTTTCAGAGAAATTGATGTCTTCACCCATGGTCCTAATGTCTTAGAGTATTTAATCATTCTATCTTAATTTTGGTCCACCAACGAACGCTTTCCTCTGTGTAGCTCTGCATATAAATGAGAAACTAAATAAGTATTTATTTTTCTTTAGTTATACATTACATTCATTGCATCAGTTACAACATAATACAATATAATACAATACACTCCAGGCTGACCATCAAAAGATAAAAATCAAACATAAACAGTGCGCCGAATTTGAGAATGCTATAACAAAAAATAGTTTGTTATGTTAATATATTTCAACTAAGGGTAGACGATCAAAATGGAAAAGTGTATTATATTTCCTGCAAATACCGTTACAAAATGAGTTTGATTATTAAGCTATGTTAATAAATGTCATATAAACTTTTCAAGATTTGTCGTTGCCAAAATCACATTTTATGCAGAATGATAACAAACCACACACTGATACCTTGCGTAAATTAGGGTATCAATGCTGTGCTATGCTTTGTATTTTAAAATGCAATATTCTGTTTGACTATCCTTTACTACAATACGTTCTTCATGATTCGAATAATCATACCGCATCCTTGGACTGTCCAATCATGCATTCCAATATGTTATTGCATTGCGTAATTTTGTCATCTGCTTCAACACTTTTGTTCGATCAAAAATTGTGCTGTGTCGCCAAGATGATCTCAAACAGAAAGTTTAGTTTTTATCTTTCAGTTATAATGTTCATTTTATACAGTCCATCAGAAAGTTAGGATATTTATCAGACTTTACCGGATACTTGTTCTGCAAACAAGCAATCCCGAAGCGAAAACAATAGCTCAACAGATGTCATGTCAGTGAAGTCAGCACATACTCTCGCCTGAGCTTGGTTGGACTAACCAGAGTGACGGACCGGATTAGATTTTTTCCTGTATTCACAAAACACCACTTGTTACAAGGTGAATTGTGGATTCAGTTAATAACATGATGGACTCTGAATTTTAGATTCGCCTATTTTAACACACAAATAGTCTGTTTAATCGTAGGTCATTTTTTGAATTATTGTTTTTTGTTTCTTATGTAATTTGTCAAAAGCACCATGTACTTGTAACTGTAGACATTTCATTTTTGAAAAACTAGCTCAAATATCTTTTATAAACAAAACTCAATTTCTATAGGACCAAGTACAAATATTTTGGAATTTAAAGGCTATGTTTTACAAAATAAATGTTGATCTTGATTGTTTAGACGAAGAGAACAGTGGGCCATGCTACCAGGGCATCTGTCTGCCTCAGAATCTCATACACTTGTTCCCAGTGGAGGAGATTGCAGTCAAGGCACAGGACCCTCTGCAGGACAACAACTCCACCACAGGTGCTGCTGCTGATTTTTGTTCTAAAATACTTTTGATTTATTATAAAATATCATTAAACTACACCTCAGTGTACCATGATCAGTGACCGTTGTTGAATTTGCCCACCACGAGTATGAAAATGTCACCAGCGTAGCTCTGAGCGAAGATACAAGTTTCGTTTAATCTCCTAATGAGAATATTTTACGTACCTGGTAAGTAAACGTGCCTCAATCCATCGATAGTGATACCGCTAAATCCTCTAGATCTGCAGCATTCAGCATGGCATCAGTTGTCGAGTTGTCAAAAGAACCCTGAATATCAAGAAACGCTCCAAGCGCCACCTCTTTTTGGTCCATGGCTTTTTCGATTGTTATGTCAGGTATTCAATTTCTTTTGGGTAATAAGTACCTGCCCAATCCGACTTCCATCAAAGCTCGAACGAATAAAAACCGAGACATGACGAAACCGCCCAATTAGTTGGGTTCACGCAATTACCCGAAGTTACCCAAATTTTTAGTACCCTCGCAGACCTGTAATTTTTAAAACAATTATAAATGATATATGAGTGTAAGATGATTGTAGCATGATCTCGTAGTCTTGTTACTGACTAAGGCTGACATGTTTCTTGGACAGGATTGTTAATTATTAGACCAACAGGTGATGACGTCTAAGGGACCTCCAGTTTATCTTAACCACTTTTGCCTTAGAATTACGTTTCTTTACGGATGAACGTAGTATTCAATCATTCAGACGTCAATCTACACCAGAGTATATCAATTCACCGACTGTCGCTTATAACTTACCATAATTTATAGTAACCTAAAGGAAAAATTATAAACTGTTTTTGAAATACAAGTTCTTTAACATCAGTTTTATTACATCAGATATGTAAGTTTTACCATGGTTTTTAGTGTTAAATTATATAAATCAAAAAATTTTAACCTGTAAAAAATTACAGATAATTTTCAATAAAAATAGAATAAACCTTTTTGAATTATAATGAAACCAAATTTAATTAATAATAGAGAAATAATTACGGAGAATATTTTTTATTTTTTTATACTTGTAACATTAAACCACTTTCATTTAACCGGATATTCAACCACAAAAGCCTACGATTAAAGATCAAATCAATTTAACGAAGTTAAAGCTTCTGCTCGAAAAGTTTTTCTCCAAAGCAGAGTTTTGATTTATATTTTTCCAAGAATTAATTACCTGTCTTGAACACCAAATGATTTAACTGAATATAAAGTAATTTTTCACTAACTGTTCTCTTTTGAACACTTTTCCTTATCTAATTAGCAGTGGTACATGTTTAATAATTTTTCTAAACTTTTACAACTTGAAACTTCATAAATTGTTGAAAAATTGCTTACATAGACATAATGAACATGGATAGTTTAAGCTGAATCACATAAAAAGTTATTGTTTATAACCTTAAATTTTATCACTTATTCTTTGTTTTCAATAAATTTTCTAAATTAGGATGATTTTTGTAATATTATTTTTATTGATTTTTTTAACGTGTGTGTCTTTACACGTTCGCGACGATCGTGATATTGCCAATATTTTTAATATACAGGTTAGAATATTAGGTTATATTTGCAAAAACCGAAATCGTGTTTTTATTTTCGTAAAATGGTCTATCTTGATGAGCTAAGCAATGTGTCAACATTTATTTTCAAAATATATACTTACTTTTATATTTTATAGATATGCAGTTAACTCTCATATCTGGACCAGTGGCGGCTCGTGAGTGAAATGATTATGGATTACCCCCCAGGAGAGGGGGGGTCCTGGTGTTCTCTCTGCGGAAAAATTTTTCAAAATATGGTGTATTTTAGTTACTTTATAAAACAATCTAGGTATTGAATTTGTGATTCATGTGTTTCATTTTTCACTAAAATATCTAGTTTTCCTCATAAACCTTGAATAATAAATACTATACTCTTGGTCTTATGGATCGACTTAATTTGGACTCAATTTTATGGATAAATTATATTGAAAAAAAGCTTTATTTGTTGCGATATTTTGTAAATAAAGACGTAAATACCTAACTTAACATTTTAGCGCCTTCATTTTTCACGTGGATGTACCTGCAATACACTACTGTTGTTCGTTTTGCAAACATAAGAACTTCTTAACAAAAAATATATTCGCAATGATTACCTCCTCAAGACAACAAACACTTCTAGAATTCGCGAGTTTTGTTAATGTAGAAGCATTGTTTTCTGGTAGACAGTTAACTTACTGTTAATTGTATGCCAAAACTACACTATTTAGTTAGATCAATACAAACATAACCTCTATTACACACAAAAAGAAACAGAGAACTGGCGAGCGGCAATCAAGTGTCAACTCGCCACAAATGTTACTCTGCGCTTGCACGGACGGCGTCCCAAGACCTCCATAAGAGATAGGCTTAGACGCGTCATAGCACCAGCCACCCCCACCACTACCTCTCTTCATATAAATGCATTGTGATTTGGACGTTCTGGCGAGCGCCCCACGGCTACAAATACGAACTTTTCGCGCTATTTTTTTATGTTTTCCCGCTATAATTTCGTTGTATACGACTGTTAAAACATTTTTGTTAGTTGGATCTATAGTTATAACTAAATAAGTATTTAATTAATTTTTCCTTTTTCGAATCTTTGGGGGGGCGGCGTCCGAGAGTCCTTATAGGCGAGCCGCCACTGATCTGGACTAATGTAGCGACGGCCAATCCGGATAGCAAAAAACCCGGATATGAGAGGGGAATTAATCATCTGTATATTAAAAAAAAAACATAATTTTGGATGTAATACTAACACTTTAATAACATTAAAACTAAAAAAATTACCTATTACAGTACAGAGCGGTACAGCTTGTAGAATAATACAATTTAGCCTTGCAATACCTTGTAATACACCCGCTTGCAAAGTTTTTCCTCCATTGTAATGACAATCTTTTTTTCTTTTTCCCTCCATAATAACTTATTCACCTATAGCACTTTTCCTACCAGAAACTAAAACGAACCATTGCAAGAAAGACTAGGTCACTCAAGCAAAACAAAGGTGACACGGACCACTGATGCGGGTGTTGTCACTACAGTGCACATGATGCGTTGGCTATTGGGGTGGGTAGGGACAGGTGGGGTGGGGAGGTTTATTGTTTCGTGGGTCAGTGACCTTGCACCAGATAGCACAGAGTACAGACAGTAGCACACAAGACTATGGAGCTCGGGACAAGGGTGACTCATTGTTCCTGCATATGCGAGATCCGGATATGAGAAGGTTTACTGTACATACTGAACGAATACGCCATACTGAAGGAAGGACATCTTTCACCAGCGCGTTGTGGCTCTCCAATATTGTGAAGGTGTTAACTATACAACGTTTGTTGGAGGTGGTGAAACTCCTGTTTTCAAGTGATAATCTAAGAAATTACATTTAATAACAAAACAAATTGAAATAACGGTTAATAAAGTAAATGCAATGTGCGCATGGATGGAAGGTCAGAGCACTACTTATATGCGCCTTTTCTGATCCGCTAGCTTGAATAAGGTGTGTTATAAACTAGTGAATGGTGTAATCACTCAATTACACAATTTTGTAATTTAGACGTAAAACTTCGGTTCAGATCCCACGGTAAACTGTAGGTCCCGTAGATACCATTGCCTGATGGGATAATTAACAGTCCTGTCAAAGGAGCATGTCAGCCTTAGTCAGTAACAAGACTACAAGATCGTGCCACAATCATCTTACACTCATTACTCATTCAACTTGGCTTAAAACACTTACCTGGGTAGATTGCCATTTTAGTAAGGTAGGTACAACAAAAAAGCCGTGCCTAGCAGGCAAAATCCCTTCATAGGGATGTAAAAGCCACAGGATTATTATTAATAGTAACAATAATATTTTGTTTTGTGCATGACAGAGATGTAATTTTTATTAGCTGCATGTATTTTATAAACCGCTAATAGGATTTAGTATGAATAGAAAAAGATTTAGGAATGTAAATTTTGTTGGTAAACGCATGAAAACGGGAGCCGATCCACAATCTTTGGAAACATTATGTTGTTAAAAACACAGACGCATTAGAAAATTCAAACCAAATAATAATTACTGTAATACGAAATTAATAATTAATAAAAAAGCCATTATGAATTACGTAGATTAAAAAAATAACTAAAAAGAATGTAATGTAAAAGAGTGTTTAAAAAAGGATGAGTTTTTGATTTTGTCATATGTAATAGATTGTTATCATACGTATCTGTCAAGAACTGAGGATTAATATTTCAAGTTGTTTCCCCCTTTTTGTCAATTAGAAACAAATTTTACTCGTATCAAGCTTAAAAAATTGTCCCTGTGTTTGTTAACTAATTGGTGTATAATTTTTGTCGTACAGGGATGGATGTAAGCTCATGTGACAGTGAAACGGACACAGAGGGGGAGAGAGGCAGCAAGCAGGCATCGTGTGTACCGCGCAGACGACGCCACGAGCGGTCCACGTGTCTACTGTGCGCCGTGAGCCGGGTGGCGCACTCACATCAGCCTCGATGGCGCAAGGTGTCGGCCAGCTCACAGCACAGGACGCGCACTGGTAAAATAACATGTGTATCGTCCGTAAAACATACACTTCTACCCTACTGTTCCCTTATTGACAGACCTGTAACTATGTTAAAGGTGGCAATACCATACATCCACCTATCTCGGCTGTACTTGTCCACAATAAATAGTTTAAATAAATAGATAAATAGTTTTGCAAGTGGAGTTTTGAGTTTGGTTTTTTTTAAATTTCGGTTTCGATTTAGAGATCTGAAATTCCAGGTTATAACAATAACTAGTATTTACTATAATATTTTGCTAGTATTTGTCCATTGTCTGGATTTAATTCAGGTAATTCAAACGTGAATGGGTTAAAAATATTGCAAAGTAACATGAATTTCAACAAACACAGAAGTAAGACAGTTAATGGCTTAACACCAATTTTAATTGACTTAATCATGGAAGAAACCTCCATGTTGATGTATGTGAAAGCAACATAAGTGAGTTTGCTGTCGGAGACTAAAGTAAATGTGAAATGATTTGTTACAGAGACGGAGAGTAGCTATGGAGGCGAGGGCGAGAGCCCTGTAGTGTTACAGTGGCATAACAAGGTGGGCCTGGAGGGCATCACTAGCGTGGACAGCTCAGGCACCGACATCACCAGTGAGTCTCACCAAATGTTAATAGTACTCTTAGTTTTCTATAACGTTGGTTTTCTCACTGGAAAAACGCATAAATCCATCAATGCTTATTTCATTAACCCTACGTGTCTACAACTGGTAAATATTTTATTTGGCTACATTTTATACAACCAAAACAGCAATTTTTTCTGGATTTCCATTCGTCTGTGTTTTATTTAGTCTGGTGTTGTTCCTCTACAACAATTACACAACAACAATTGCGTCGTCTATCTTGTTTGTTGTTGTCCCTGTTTTAATTTATTTACATAAAATTTTATAGATAAAAGTCTGCATGTATGTATATTTCATTTTTATTCATGAAATTTAGAACAAAATGTAAATGCTGAAATCATTAACATTTGGTGAACTAAAAGATTTATGGTAATGGTTATCAAGAACTGTATGTGTTTTTTTTATACGTACGGTATACTTTTGGATTCAAACCCTGTTCAAATCCTAAAAATGAGGTCAGGACAAAAAATATATTTGTTTGCTGTTCATTAAGATTATTCATTTAATCATTTTATATACAATTATTTTAAAGAGTTACATTGATATTTGTTTTAGTAAAACACGAAAAAAATAGAATGCAATTCAATAAAAAAACAAAAAAACACTGTAGCAGAGTACAGCAGAGCTTAAAAAACTACTGCCTTGAAGGATTAATGCTGCTTTTATAATGATTATATTTATTTGGTGATTTGAAATATGAATTTGATAACTCTTGTATTCTTGGGATTGTAAGTTTGTATGGTTGAACATATGACATTATATCTTAGCGAAGTTCCTATAGGGAAGAAGCTATTAGCGTAGGTCTCATGGCGAGACCTAAGCCCGGGACCATGTTATATTTTCTTTTTTAGGTGCCTAGAGACCAAAAACAATAGTCGTTAAAATTTTTATATATATATGTGTCTGTGAACACGATAACTCTCGTAAAAATGGTCCGATTGCAACCAAATTTGGTAGAGACGTGTATTTTCACATTTGCTCGGACGAGTTCGTAAACCAGACATATCGGTCAATGGGAACGGCTAGTTTGGGGGGGTTTTGTACTCTAAAATTGGGTTTTTTGCATTTTTATATGTAATTTTAAAAAACTTTAAATTTTATCTTTCACCATTAGAATCAGCTTAAAAAACTACACAGTTAAGTTTCTTAAAGTTTTTCTCTATCTCCAACGGTTACCGAGATATTAAAAAATCTAAACACATTACGTTGTATTTTGGGGCTCTAACGTTAATCTTATGGAGAATAAGAAAAAATTAATTGCTGCGACGGGGGTATTAATAAGATTCAAAAACATGTCCCTGATTTCATGTAATTTACTTTTGACAGGTATCGCCCAGAGGTCTCTCGGAGACAGCTTCAAGAGTCGGTCGATGGTCCGAAAGGACATACTGAGACTGGCTGAACAGCTGTGCAACCCTATATTGTATAAGACGTGCAAACAGGCTCTGCTTCAGTAAGTACTTGTGCCGTTACCTTGTATTACCTTTCTGAGATCAAACGGCCCAGTTCGGTATTTTGAGCCACCTAATGAATTAACCCATTCCCGTCTAATGACGTACATTGTACGTCAGCGTATTTCGCTAGACAGATGTCTAATGACGTGCGCCGCGGGGTGGTTATGAGCAAACAATGTGCGTTGCCTGCTTATATTTCGACGTAGTTCTTTTTTCCGCCGTTAGGTGTTCTAGTTCATTTCTCATCCGATAGATTGTGTTGGAGTCCTCTTTTATCATCTTATTTAGTGTCAAATGTTCCGTATTGACAGTAAATTATTTTCTCGTTCGCACAATTCGTTTAGCGATTGTATTTATTGATGATAGTACAGTTATAATGATTGCTATTGAAAGATGTATCAAACTGGTGAAAACAGTGTGAATTTATAGCATAAAAATTAAACAATTAAAGAAAAAATAAGAAAAAAGTTTAAATAATCTTTACGCTAATAGTGACTGCCGTAGTGAACGAGCTCGAACTCAGCAGTGGCTCAGGTATATGAAATAAACATGATTAGACGCAAATTAGTTTTTTAAAATAGGAATCATGTTAATAAAAAAATTAATTCTCAATTTACTTGACTTCTTGTCTAATTCTAATGATGATACAGTAAACTCTCTCATATCCAGACTAATGTGGCGACAGCCGATCCGGATAGGAAAAAATCTGGATATGAGAAGGGAATAAAGCATCCGGATATTAAATAAAATTATAATTTTTGTTGTAATTCTTTAATACTTTAATCGCATCAAAACTAAAAAAATTACGTAATACAGTATGAAGCGGTTCATTATGTAGAGTAATAGAAACTAAAACGAACAGTTTCAAGAAAGAGTAGGTCACTCAAGCAAAACAAAGGCGACACTGACCACTGATGCGGGTGTTGTCACTACAGTACGTGATGCATTGGCTAATAGGGTGGGTAGGGACAGGTGGGATGGGGAGGTTTATTGTTTCTTGAGTCAGTGACCTTGCACCAGATAGCACAGAATACAGAGAGTAGTGCTCAAGACTCAGGCGCTCGGGACAAGGGTGACTCATCGTTCCCTCTACTCTGCTTTTGAACATTACCGCTGTCCACATCGCTTCAACCCCGCGTTCGGCAACCGGCGCACTACTAACCGGCCTACAAACATCATTCATGACTACTGGGTTAACAAACATTGGCCTCCTAGAGTGTTTTCAAATTTTTGTATTCTTTCAAAATCATGTCCGAAAATGAGAGATCCGGATATGAGAGGGCTTACTGTATTTGTGGATAGTGTTCAATAGTGTGGACGTTGAACTACAAAAGCGAATATCACGTCCACCAACCTATGTCCATAACAGTCCACAACTCATGACTTCCAATTACAAAATGAGTTTACAAAATGTCTTGAGATTCAAAACCATTAGGTCTGAAGGAAGTCAAGGTAATACTGTATAATTCTTCAATGAAATGTTTGATTATAAGTAATTTAAAAACATATCAAAATGAAGATCGTCAAGAAAACCTTTCACAGGCAATGAATGTTCAAAAATAACATTTTGTAATTTACAAATTTTTCAGAGGCATTCGAGTAAACTTTGGCAACTCTAAAGTCAAGTTTACAGAAGGTTTCTCTGGTTTAAAAGTAATTGTCTTACAATCATCCTACACTCATTCATACTTGGCTCAAATACCTACCCAGGTAGGTGGTCATTTCAGAAAGGTAATCTAATCAATAGTAAATCCAGCAAAAATATTGAATAAAAAACACTAAGGGAGTAATATTGTGTTTTATTATGTTGTTTTATTGTGTTTAATTGTAGTTAAATGAAACCATCATACATAATCGGTGTGATTTCAGATTTAAGCAGATGTACAGTGATGTATTCAACGATGTCTGTGTATATTCTGACGTATGTGCCGTCATGGCATCCGCTTCGCTCAGGATATATGCCAGGAGATTTCTTCAAGAACTGTTCCTAGATGCTCCGTTTTCAGAGGTATTTTTTGATAATTTTTACTCCATATCTTTAATTGATTAAATTTTCGTAGTTGTATGTTGAGACAAATTTTTAAGTTGTTTTTTTAGCTCCATACCGATACAGCAAGTTGTTAGTTTTAACCATAGAAAAAAAACTTGTCAATGTGCCTAATATCTCTATTGGTTAATTTAAAATTTCTCACGGGTTAAGGTTCAAAAAATTACTTTCACAAAAGATGACAAGCTCTGTAGAGAAGAGCAAAAGTTATTATACATCAAAGAATGAACAAGAAAATTTCATATCTTGGGCTTTATTAGGTGGATTGTCAGTATAATAATGTAGTAAAAAAGTTATGATGATGGTTAGCGAAAAAGTATGTCTTAAAATATTTTTATGCATATATAACAATTTCAGAAAAAATCAAAAGAATTATTTAAATTAGTATAGGAACCAGAGTGTTTCATTTTCTAACTATTGGTGTATTTTGGTAAATACTTAAAGTTGGTGTGTTGTTTTGAATATCAGTGATTCCTATTTGTAAATACCAGGAATCTATTCGCGGCATTCACCCTCTTGGACAATGCCCATCTTGCTCAGATGACCCCTGAGCCTACAGTGTCCGGTTAGAAATCCCGTCAGTATCCTTAGATCGTTTTTCTTAAGCCTGATCATGGTCTCAGACCTTCTTATATTATGCACTCCAAGCATTTCCTTAGCCTGTCGGCATCCCGGATGAGCGGTCCAGGCTTTCCCTCTGGCTTCCTTCTCTTCCTCCTTTAAT
The DNA here is from genome assembly GCA_023375725.1 of Nephotettix cincticeps. NCBI lineage: Eukaryota > Metazoa > Arthropoda > Insecta > Hemiptera > Cicadellidae > Nephotettix > Nephotettix cincticeps. The sequence goes on from CM041785.1 coordinate 66,966,953, forward strand.
TTCTTTTTGAAAAAGGAGTCCTCCAGTGCACAACCTGGCTCCGGTCCAACAAAGGGGGTGGCTGCCCCTACCCTAGCCAGTTTGTCTGCTACTTCATGTAGCCACTACTGTAGCTAGGGAAGCTATGTCGACCTGACAGAGCCCCGCATGAAGCAAGGCTAATTACTGCAGGAGGGCGCCTGGTATCCTGCAGGTACCGTTTGAGACACCATTAAAAGGCCTGGTGCATCCATCAGCACGGTCCACATAACACCTTGGGTTGGCCTGTAACAGAGATGAGGAAAGGAGAAAAGAAGGATGGAATGAAGAAAAGGTAGGAGACAGGTAGATGAAGAAAGATGATCCATTCATGGGAAAAAGAAGGAGGATGGATCAGAATAGTGCTAAAAGAAAGTTGCTGATTGTCGAATACAAGGCATCGGGCGATGTAATGCCAATTATGAGGGTATGATATAGAAAGTATATCCAAAAATCTCTGAAAAAAATAAAACAATAAAACAACAGAGATTTAGTTCCTATACCTCTATGTTAATCTTAAAAACTTAATTAACCCTGGAATGGTCGAGGGTTCAATTTTTCCTTTTAAATTTCAACAATTAACATATTGTAATATATCGTCCTGAAACTCGGGGTAGGTGTTCTTTGGGGTGTCAGCAGTGGGGAGATATGGCGTTGAAGGCTGAGTGACCTTCAGTCTGTCTCGCACCTTGGTTTTGTCATGAGTTACTGTGCAGTGAGCACAACTGAAAAGGCCTTTTATTTAGTAATAAATAAGGTTTTTATATATTTATTATTTTTGTTTTTGTAATACATTGAGTAATAGCAAAATGTCTTGTCAATAGTGTCCTGTGTTTTAAATCTTAATAATATAAATAAATAGTTTAGTTAATTAATTAAAAAGCTTATGGTTTTAGAGATTTATTGTTTTGTGAAATTATTTATTTTTAGTTATGTATATAAATAAAGTTCCTAAAGAAAAATAGTTAAAACACAAGTGGTATGATATAATTTATTCAAAATTCATGTAATATAATTCGTCAATAAGATGTTAATAAAGATGAGCATTTTGAATTACATACATAACATGCAGAGTGTAAAAATATAATATACCTAAATAATTAAATTTAATAGTATGTATTTTTCCTAGATTTATGAAGAACCTCTAAACATGTTGTCAACCCAAAAAAATGATGAAGACGACACAGCGTGTTGCGACAAAGTATCAATCGGTAATATTAATATCACGAAATATATTTCCGTAGTGACTTAACAAAACTAAACGTCTTATGACCACTGTTATGAGAGTTTTAAATTTATTTTACAATAGAGCGTCAAAAATCCACTCAAATTGAGACTGAAGGTAGTTCAGATTACTGATATGTTCAGATTTTCAAACATAACCTATAAATGTCTCTTGAAAACATAATTAGGCCTGAGGTATTAAAATAAGAATACAGTAAATGAAAATGAAAATAAAATAAGTTTGTTTTTTGAAAGAAATATATATGGAAACGAAAAAAATACTGATACTGCGTAGCAGTGCTCAAAAAGAATGATTGTACTTTAAAACGTAAGTTTTCTATCCTTCACTCGCTGAAGTAGCAAGAGCTATCCTTAGGCTGACCTTTTGACCTTCAGGCTGTGTTTTGTAACAAGACAAATCTGTTGCTAACACCCTAAAAAATGTAGAAGGCGAGGGGACGAGGTGTCCTCGTCTGCTGGATCTTCAACATGAGTTGTTTCATTGCTAATTCGATATGTGTATAAAAAAATATTAAGGAGAGGTTTGGATTTTCGACGTTTCAAATACTTGTTTGGATTTTGGACACTTTATTGTACTTTCTTACTATGATTTAATTATAATTATAGTTTGTTGTTTCATGGTAGTTTTGTAACATAGTTTAAAGTTATAGTATAATAGCTTTACCTTATAATATTATGATAGTTATTAAGTAGTTAAACAAACATCTGAAAACATTTATCATCCTAATGTTGATATCCAGGATCAGAGACTGCTTCAAATGAAGATCACCCCATGGAGACAAATAACTGGAAAACGTCTAGCTCCAAGATGAATGGTTTTGACACAGAGCCGAGGGCTGGACAAGGTTACGAGCTGGAGGTGATACCTGAAAGCGACGCACGCAGCGAGAGCAGCGACGTGTGTCGATTGAGTGGCGAGGGAGGCAGAGGAAGTGTGACTCCCCAGGACCAGTCGATGGAGAAGAGGTGTGACGACTACAGTGAAGCTAGTGACGGGGTCCTTACGGTGTCTCGGAGTTCTCAACAGCTGCGTAAAGAGTTCTTCAACTCTGCGGTGTCATCAGAGAAAGCGGAGCAGGATGTCAGTATTACTTACTCTTCGGATATAAAAAATAAAAATCACAATGAGAGTTTTGCTTCTAAAGTCACTGATTCTATAAGCAAGAGTCAAGGAATGCTTGAAGGGAAATTACAAAATTCGCAAGATAATTCGGTTGGATTAGTTAAATTAGAAAATTCTCAGCAGAAAATGCTTGTTATCAGTGAAAGTGCAGATTCATCAAAATCTGGCAGTAAGAAAGAAGATATTGGAAATCATGAAAACCAACAGCTATCGGAGTTTAATTTTCAAGCAAATAGTGATGAGAAAGACATTGTGACCTCATTTAAAAGCATCCAAGGAGAAAGTGGAAAGAAATTGAACTTAAGGGACAGTGAATCTTCCAAGGTTGATGGTTCTAAACCACAAACGGATCATTCATTCGACCTTGAAAAGAAAAAGTCTGAAACAACTAAAGTAGAGAAAAGTAGCAAATCTTCAAATCAATCCCCTCAATCTTCAACTGTGTTGAACTCAAGTAAATCTCCCCTTCCATTAAAGAAAGGAAAGAAAATCAATAATGCCAAAGCTTTAAGTCTTCCTGGAAAAACAGAAGTTCCTTACTCTAGAACATCGTCAGAAAGATCAACGAATCAAAAATTTGAAAATACTAGCCAAAGAAGTGAAAGTATTTCACCGAAGGCAAAAAATGAGCTGAAATCTGATGTCCGCATTGGAGAAAATGAAGTAACCACTGTCAGAGATAAATCTTGTGAAGCTGTGACTGATGGATCTTCGTCTTCTAAATTAATTTCAAAAACTACAAAACATAAAATGGGAGAACCTCCCTCTAGTTCTGGCAAGCCTCCTTCAGGTTCGGGAAGGCAGCGAAAGAAAGCAACCTCTAAAATCCCTAATCGAGATAACTTTGAATCAACAAAGAAAAAATCTGAGAGTGAGAATAGGTAGAAATAGTTGAGCATCTTATCTTTAGTGACATTAATGTTTCAAACTCGTCTTAAGGAGGAAAAGGGGTTTCCATCAAATAAATAATATATATAAAAAGATAGGAAAATAGCCTATGGTTTTCAAATTAATCAAATGCCAGCCAGTATTTTCAATTTTTAGAGGCAGTATTTTTATTGAAGTTTTAAAAAACTCACATTTTAAAATGACATTTTATGAATTTTTTTATATTTTAAAACAACACCAATATCACTTGAATAGAGAAAAGCTTGGATTAGTCAAGAAGCTGCAGGAACAAATCACAGTTTTTACAATCACACAGTTAAAATACACGTTCTGACTTATGACTATGATATGAAAACTATGAATGTGTTCACAAATGATCCTATTTTTTTAACACAGTATATTCTTTCTTGTACTTGTAATGTTGTGTTTGCATTAAGACACATGTTTAAGAAATTAGTTTTGGTACAAAAAAAAATTATATTACATACGCTTAATGTAAACATAAACATTATACTATACATTTTTTAGTATACGTTTTTGTTTTTCTGTCATGTCAGCAGGCCTCTAAAAGTAACTAGGTATAGTTAAGCAATTCAACTAAGCTGGGGCTTTACCAAAGATAGAATTTTGATTTATTTTTGTTATTTAAAGCTAAACTATGTTTTATCCTATTAAAAATAGATATGTAGAGATAACGATAAAATAAAGTGTTTAATGTAATAAAATGTATATTTTGAAAATGTTATCTTATTTTATTCTTTCATGTTTTAACATTTATTTCATATTAATGTTTTAAACGAGGGGTGCCCAAAAGTAACAGGGATAGCGTTGTTGTGGCCGGAGCTTTTGTAGTTTGGGCTTCTGCCCCTGGCCCCTGTCTAAATAATAAACCCAACTAAGTGCCCAATGATGAATGTGAATGTGGCAACCATTACAAAACATTATGTAGGCTTCTTCAATCCTTGCAGATACAATATACAACTAAACATTCAACAGTTTTAACATACTGTTAAACGTTAAAATTTTTCAAATATTTGAATTTGAAGTGAAGGTGAAAAAAAGATATATTTCATCAACACGCAATATTCAGGGTAAATCCTCACAGGTAATACCCAAAATCCCTGGTTTACCTGGTTTTTTCTTAATCCCCAGAAAATCCCCGATACACCTTCAAAATACCCGAAAACCGGGTAATTACCTGGTTTCTGGCAACACTGAACTCACCTCACCCTGTACTGTACTACCACCATGACAAAACAAGATTTACCATAATCATGATACCAAGCTTACTTTTCAACCTTCTAAAAAAGACAGATGCCTCATAACCGATCATCTGGTATCGTGTGAACACTGTCCTATGTATGGACCGCTGGGCTAATTTTACTCATCAGCTGACTGATGTGTGAGCCTTCTGGGCTATTTATACTGAGGGAAAAAATTATGCATTGCAGTAGCGAGCACATTAAGCTAAAGCAAAATAAGTAGTCACATTCTTAAAATAAGTACAGAAAATTAATTCAGAGAGTTATACACAAGTTTTACAAAGGAAAATCTATCAGCTCAGTTGAAATCAAATACATAATTTTGTGTACAAAACCCGCAACACAAAGAACAGAAAAAAATCATTACAGAAGGATCAAAATATAAAATTATTATTTTAGTTAATCATGCAAGACATTTTAACAAGATGAAAGACCTGATTTTCAAAAGGGTTTTAATCTAATCAAGTAGTTTCATTGTTAAATTGAATTCTCGACTGTAAGAGTTTGAAAATTGAATAAAGTTTAGATGTAAAACTTCATCTCAACTCAAATGAATTTAACTCTAGAGTATTTTATAAAACTTTCACTTGAGCTGTGTAAATAGATGGATAAAATTTTAATGAGGATGTAGGGATTCTCAGGTTTGTGAAATTGCTTTCACTTTACCGAAACTTAGTGGGGATTATCTGTGATGTCTGGTATACTTGTATTAAAGTTACTGGAGGAGTTTCTCAACTTTTTCTAGTTAAAGTTTAGTAAATTGATTAATTCAGTTAAAAATCACCATTAGACTACAATTAAATGCACATATACAGTGTGATCTGAAATAAACCAAAAGATTTTAGGATAATTTTTTTTTGTTCCTGAAGTCAAAATAAACAAAAAATGTTCTGTGAACATAATATGGCCGATCCCTCTCAATTTTCCGTCTGTTGGTGTGTATGTGTTTTTTTCATAACTTTGGAAAGCTATAGATTTGGAACCACTATAAGTACTAACTGCAAACTTGGTACGTTTGAGTATTAGGAGATATTTAGGAGCTGTTGGATGCTGTTTTTAAGAGAAGATAAGGAACCTTCTACAAGCTCAGCCTCAGAGGCCCTAAATGTTCCTAACTGTTAAACTTAAATTATTATAAGCTTATTCATTTATGTTATTGTGCAATGTGTGATTGATTTTGACATGGATATGTCTTAGCTCTGGGAGGGTGTTGACGATTTTTAAGATGGAAAATATGTAACAGGTTTCCATTGAAACCACCAGAGTTATTTTATTGATTTTTTAATACAAAAGAATAAGAACAGCTGTTTAGATGAAGTGAAAACATTAACTTTAGACATCCATGATCTAACCTATTTCACACAGGGAAGTAAATACAAACATTTTTAATTATTTTCGATAAACTATGTAAGTGTATGTAGTTATGAGTTGTTTATATTCAGTTTGGGAAATAAATAAATTATAATTTAGCCTATATGCAAAGTTTCAAATATGTACTTAACACTACTCCAAAATGGCGGCCAGTTCTTTTAAATTTCAAAACCATTTCATTAAAAAAACCTAAAAACAAAAAGGTTGGGACATGTAATTTCCTGAAAAGAAAAATTTAATGAGGTCATACCACAAATAAAGGAGAAAATGTGTTTTTCTAAAGCTGCCAATTTGGGCTTAAAGGGCAATTTGAATAGGTAGTAGCTTAACAAAAATTTAATTTTCATTATTATTTGTGTATGTACCCTATTAAAGTTTTACATTTTCTCAAAGAAAATTTTAATTATTTTGTCTTCGGTTTTTTTACAAATCCCGTGGGTTTTCAGTTATTGAACTTAATTGAACATTTATTGAACTTTGAAAAATTTTAATGGCCGCCATTTTAAAATGGTATACACTATAAACTTGATACTTTAAAAAAGGTCCTATTAGTACTCATACACGTACCAAGTATGAAATTCGTCATCTCAAGTGGTTCTAAAATTATAGCAAGTTATGTAAAAAACACATACACCAACAGACGGAAAGGAAATTTTTGTTTTTTTCGACCTCAAGAATAATATCCTATTGTTTTCTGGTGTATTTCAGATACACACTGCATGATTTGTCTGAAACTTCACTTTCAGCCAAAACATTAATTTATTACTGCAGTTAATGGCCAATTACTAAAGGAAGCACTTGTCATGAAATGTTTTGTAATAGATTGTTCATCTACTGTGATTGAAATGCCCATTGTGGCGGGTAATGACAGAACAGGACACCGTGTTTTGGCTTATAGTCCAAACAATTTGCTCGTTTGGTTGCTTGATTACATGTGAATAATACAGTTATGATTGAACCGCAGTTGCGATTTCGATTAGCTGGTTAACCGTAACTACTGATTATACAAACATTTTATCTAAACTAGAGCTGTGCAATTGCACTTGAACTTTAACTGTTTATTTTTATCCAAATAAATTCAATATCACAAGTTTGTTTTTATTAGACTTTTTAGGACTTTTTATTAGATGGTACTGTGTCATTGAGTTGGTTAATATTGCTTCTGATTTCCTGATAGATTTTAAAGATACAACTGTAAAATAAACAGTCTTTTAGTTTATTGAAGTCTTTGAAGTTTACATTGGAATTTACATCGGATATACAGAGTCTCTGTAAAGTCCATCACCAACTACCACATGATATGGGTTTTTATGTCAAAATAAGTGAAAGATTCCCGTAGAAGTGTGTTCTAAAATGTACACTTAGCAGATATCTGCATTTTGTTTATTTTTTTACAAAATATTTCATATCACACACTTTTTTTTCTTTAAGGAATAATATAATCGTTGCATACACTATTTTATCTACAACAAACATTCCCATTCATACTTTTAAAAACAAGAGTCGTATATTTAATTTATTTACGACCATTGTAATATTCAGCTGATTTGCGAAAAACGTTGTTCTTATTCTGTGAATGGTTCAAAATTTTCAATTTGAGGTTAGTAAGCGAGGTTATCGTGCGATATTACGTTTTTCATTATTCCGTGAATGGTTTAAATTCTGAGCTCTGATTTGCTCTAGCCACTGTATCGTTTTGAACAATCCGTATCGTTATGGATAAATCAGCTGATTTTTCATTTCGTCAAATGCTGAGCTCTGATTGCTCTAGCACCTGTATCGTTTTGAAAGATCTGTAGTAACGAGTGTAGGATGATTGTGGCGTGATCTTGTAGTCTTGTTACTGACTAAGGCTGACATGTTCCTTAGACAGGACTGTTAATTAATAACCTAACAGTCAATGGCATATCTGAGGGACGGCCCCTCAATTACGAACTGGTCTAACTATGAGGATAGTCTTTTGTGGATTAACGTAGTATTCAATAGTGCGGACGTTAATCCACACAAGAGAACACTACATCCACCGACCATCGCTCACAACTATCCACAATTCGTGATCTACAAGGACGACGCCACCGTCTCAGTCATCAAAAGCTACTTTCTGTATATTTATTTATTGGTACTTTTTGCAATGGTCGTAGATAAAATACAGTATTGGCGTTTTGTGTCTGTAAGTAGTAAATACCAAATTTAGAAAATAGCATCGTGGCTAAATTTGTTACTTCAAAATTATGACTGTTAGTGTTTAAAACAAACAAACATAAAACTGGATGATTATTCAGAAAAAAGTTATGTGAATTTAATTTTCTATTCAATGAAACCACAATTATGAACATCGATCAATAACAACATTCGGTAAAAAATGCATAAAGTTTTGCCTCACACAATGAAAATATAGATGTATTTCATCGTAGGTACAAGAATATCTGGTAATCGCATTATGAAATATTTTAGTCGGGCATTGTGTTACAAGTTAGCGTTGATTGAACCTTATTGTCCGACTGTGAAGTTTTGGAATATTTAATGAAGCTTTACAATTGCTCTGATCCCTCTTGGGTTTGTGCCCATCAAATTATTCTATATTATTGCAAAGAATAAAGGAGAACCGTGCCATTAGTTTATTTGTTTTGTGAACGAGATGAATTTTTAAAATATTTTACTTTCTCCACTTGTTGTACATGGTGAAAGTATTGTTTTTGTCAACAATATTGAATGTTATTTTCGAAAAATGTATTTATGTAAGTTGAGAGTGTACTGTTTATCCATTTAAGTCCCTCAGAAACAAAAAACGTGGTTTTCTGAGCCGATGTCTGTTTGCGTACGCGGGTGTACTTTGGTTACATTTTCAGAACATTTTTTTCTTCATTTTGAATTGTGGATTACTCCTAAAACTCCTTAAAAATATTAAAAATACAACTTTAAAAAAATCTTAAGTTTGATTAAATTTCCTGATTTATAGTTTTCATTGTCCTAAATAATGTGATACCACTCGCATGTCTGTTAAACGAATGACTAAGGCTGGAATGTTCCAAAGACAGAATTGTTAATTAATAGCCCAACAGTCAATGACATATCTAAGGAACCTACACGGTTTAGCGTGGAGTCCGAACCACTGCCACTTAATGATGCATTGGTCTATTATGAGGATGATCTTTGCGGATTAACGTAGTGTTAATGGTGCGGACGTTAATCCACACAAGTGAGCACTACATTCACCAACCATCGATAACATCTATTTACAATTTGTGACCTCCAAGTAGCTGGATTACAGATCACGCAACGGCCCCAGTCTTATATTTATGTCCATTATATCACATTATTAAACATTTTTATTACGGCATCTCTTTATAGCTGTGTGGTCGGTATAAAACGAAAGTACCGACTGCATGCTATCGAATTGGAATGAAAGTTTCTAATGGAATTCCATTAAATATTTAAATGAGTATCTTGTTGAAGAGCCACAACATAGAATTCCCCCTTCACTCCAATGAGAGGCATGAAGTTTAATTCAGTTATATTCAACAAAGTTGTTCCTAAGTTGATACCACTTCCTCTTAAGAGGTGAAGTTGGCGAGAGACGGGGTTCATTACAGATTTTGCAGATAATTCAATTGGATTATATTTCTTCATTTCCTTGGTAAGTATTGTTTTGAACGTTTATTTTAGAAACACAATTTCACTTTCTATTTTTGTTCTTGTGACGTACAGAAATTTCAGACTTGGTAGTCCAAAAATTCTGAGGCCTCTGCTTGATCACAATGGGGATGTAACTCTTAGGATTTGAATAATTAATGAGACTGCTGGAGTAATTAACTTAGCCTTTAATCTACTCTATTAAAACTCCTTAAGACTAATAAACAATTAAAAATGCCAAAACTTCACATGAGGACTATTGTATATTTTCTAGGGCACAAAACCTAGCTAACACAAGTGCCTCAAAATAAAATATGAATGTATAAAACACAGTAATTTAATTCCATTTAATATTAAACGCAAAGTAATACTTCATTTAGAGATTAAATTATGAAAAAAACTGTGGCTTGATCTTGTAGCCTTGTTACTGATTAAAGCTGACACGTTCCTTAAACAGGGCTATAAATTAAAACCCAAACAGCCAATGACATCTTTTAATTTTTTCCTTGCAAAATGGCAAACTATCCAGGTACTTTAAGCCAAGTACGAATGAGAAATTAGATAACTCTTTCCAAGGTATTTGTTTCATATTCCTTGCATTTATGTGGTTCATACATTTACTTCAATTGAAATTTCCTTTTTCCTTTAGTATTTTTAACTACCGGGTATCTCCAGTTAATTTTAGCTACCTATACCTTCGACTCTCAGTAAAGTTAATCACGAAAAATATATTTTCAAGAAAGAGAATGAACATTTTTTTATTTACAAAACCCTTATTAAACGTATTTTCTTTTTATGAAAACATTTAGGCTCTTCGATAATACACCTATAAAGTCCATTTATTAATTAACTAAAATTCTAGGTTTAAAATGTTGATCTTTACTAGTAAAAAAAACATTTTGTAAACATTATACGTAAGTCAAAATAATTCTACTGAGGGTGGTACTTAAAAACTTACAGTGATAGCCAAAGTTTTGGCTATCACTGTAATAAAAAGATCAGCTGTTTATACCATTGTTATACAAACAGCTGACGTCTGCCGGTGAACGAAGAGAAAACAGAGATTGTGTCACATTTTGTTCCATTCTGTGTCGGTCTAGTACGAAATACGTGTACCTAACCTTACTTTATAAGCTTTAGGCTTTAGAGGTGTTAGTATAACTGTTTCGGATATGTGTTGTGTGCTGCCAGACCATTGGATGTCTTTAAGGTAAATTTTGCAATTCTATATTTTGTTGTCTTTACAATATCTTAAAAATATTACGATTGTTCACGATTAAGTAAAACTTTCCTATCAGTAATCAAATATAAAGGTTTATTTATGCGATATAGTTGGGCCTACAAATTAGATTGATTGAAAACTGCATAGCATCAAAATCTAATGATACAATCTTAAATATAATTTATAATTACAATTAAATTGTATTATAACCATCCTGCCTGCTTAGTATGTTGTTTTTAAATGTTGAAATGGTGAATTACGTCACAGAAACATATTTAACTTCTAATTATCTTGGATAGTTATAGGTTTAAAAAAATCTTAACTTATTTTTTATTTGATCATAGGTTTAAAAAATGGCGTTGAAATTGGATTTATAAAAATGAGACAGTGTTATTTTTATTAGAAAAACATTATTATGAGCTTTGTCCTACGTAAATAAAAATAATTCATATGTTTCAGCAATTTATATGGTTTCATATATTTATTATAAGCTTAAAAAAATCAAAACAATAACCTGTTTTAGAACTATATGAAATAAAAGTAAATCTGTATTTACTTCCCTGCGGGATCATGGATATGTCTAAAAGGAATGTTTTCAGTTCATCTAAACTTTCTTTGGATACCTGTTAGTTTTCATCTTAAAAATCACCAACACCCCCCTTCAGAGCTAAGACATATCCATGTCAAACTGTTAAGTATATTTTATCATCATCGACATTCCTACATGTTGGTGAAAAATTGTTTCTAAAACTAATTATTTTGCAAGGAATGTAAAAAATTATTATTTTGACATTCAATGCCTTTTTTGCCTTTGAACAATTTTTACAGTCGTAAAAGTGGTGTAAAAGTGGCCCCACTACAAACTGGCATTTCATGGCATGAAATGGCATTTGAATAAAATCCAGCTTTTTCACGTTCAAGAGTGTCTTGGGGTAAAATGTGAGAAAAAATGTGGGAATATATAGAGTGTCCGTTGGTAGTTTTTGTAAAAAACGCTTCTGACATATTTGTAATAAGACGGCTTGCGCCTGCAATTAATACATCACAGATACTCACAGAATACTATGGCTTGGTGTTCCCTTACCTGAACTAAGGGATGGTGAGAAATGAGGGAACTAAAAAAAATTCCTTTCAAATTTAAGAAGAGGGCAATAAGGGCAGTTTTTAGATTGAGTAGAAAACATTTCATTTGTTTTTCAGTAGTAACAATTCTATTCATTCCCCTAACATAGGAAATATAGAATTAATATCAATTCCACTGCACAGAACAACATTTTTGTTTAACTTGAATTTTTTGGCATCAAATTATTTAGCTTTGGGCATAAGAAGGGAGAACTGTGCCAGGGCGTTTGAGAGGAGGGTAAAAAGTTATCTTCTATAGGGTGTCTTCTATGACGTACAGGTGTACTATCGGGCAAATGCTGATGTATACTCAATGTAAATAGATAATAAGAACATTGCTTGTTTAACTTTACAGACGTATACTGTAAATTTATTTATCTATGAAGTAAGGAAGTTTGAGTTTGTATAAACTTTATTTGGACAAATTTTGATCATCGGTGCACCGACAGACGTTTACAGTTAAAACGATTTTTTGGGATTCATCAAGAAGCTTATAAAACTCGATATAGTATTGAAGAAATGATATATTCTCCATATTTTACGACTGTTGGAGCTCACAAATAGTTAATAGTTATGAGGGGGTCGGAGGTTGCGCTGATCCCTTGTTTTGATTAACGATTGATTCCGTAAAGACCATCCTAATAATTGAATCAGGTTTTAATTCAGGGAAAAATTATAGTTGACACCCTACGTTAAAATATAGCTCCTTTTGAGCTAATATTGGTCCTGTCTAAAGAACATGTCAGCCTTAGTCAGTAATATATCGAAGGAGTCATATTACTGACTAACTCATTCATACTTGGCTTAAAATACCTACATGGCTTACCATTTTAGAAAGTAAAAAATATAGGTTTAATTTGAAAATATAAAACCTATTTAAGAACAATGGAATTAGACGATTTGTGTCACCTCAAAAGCAAAAATTGGTTAAGAAATGAAGGAGGAGTAATGGTAAATAAAAAAATAAAAAAATGGGTCACGTGCTATAATGTGAGGATTCAGTCCTTTGACCGGTTCAAGACAAGCTTCAGAAATAGAATGCTTTGACGCAAAGCGCAATGTATGTCGCATAAAGGCGGGGATTCTTGTAAAGGAAGCATGACTTGAAACACCATGTTCCCAGATGAGGAAAGTGCAAAGGCTTAATGTTTGTTACTATGAAAGCTGTTCTGGGTTTAATAGAAATAGTATTTTATTATTTTAAATGGTAGTTAACGTAATTTTATCAAAGCATTACATTGTAGCGTTTTATACCATTCATATAAATAAAATTAGAGTTTTGTCAGAACATTGCTCAGAGTTATTAATTTTTTAGTTATTGTCAGGTTTCGGGCTTATCTCGATTTGTGTCTGTTTTTCTGTGACGCTCAAGGAGGCATTTTACGCCGTCTTCTCTGGAAAAAACGGGAAAACGGATAACAATGAAACTTATTTCATGCATTCTTTACATTCCAGAGAAGGGTCCCGACCCTGAAAAAGTAAATCACGGGCATTTAAAACCCCACTTTTACGCGATATTAGCCACATATTGCTTTCAATTATCAATGAAACCAACTACTGATAATAATCATCTGTCTTTGTAGATTCAAGATTAATAGAAAGAAAAAAAATAGCTGTCAAATCAATTAGTTAGTTTATATTGGTCATTGATTTTAAACCCATATCGAAATCATACTATGTAAAAAATTTATTTTAACGTTAATTTTTTAGAGCAATGGTCGGTGGATGTTATATCCTCTGATGTGGATTACGTACTTTGAATGCTACATATTAAAGGCCATTTTTTAATTAAACAATTCGTATTCATAGGCAGGTAAACTCCATGTTAAACTGTTCCTTTATATTGACTGTTACTATTGATAAACAGTTTTGTATAAGGAACATGTCAGCCTTAGTCAATAACAAGACTACATGATTCACAATGATTTAAAATATACTTTCTGTAGGTCCATTTAAATAATAAAATTTTATACTTTGTTGTATGTTATTCATAAAATAGTTCACTGAAATGATGAGACAAACGAATATAACAATAGGAATAACGAACATTTGTCAATGAAGACTGTGTACGTTGAAACGAATGTTGGATTAAAACTACAATCCTAGATGGAAAACTACTTCAAACAATGCCCGGAGTAATCTGGGGTGTTTAAACAAAACTCGTCATCTCTGTTCCTGTTGGAGACTGTGATCTCAAGGCAATGTCACACCTGCACAATTTACACGTGTCTCTGTATGAGTGTAGAGATTTCGTAAAAAATGTAAATATTAGCATACACCTTATGAAAGCTAGAAGTTGAGTTTTAGTTTGTCACACGCTTGTGCACTGCGGTTTAATTAATTTTAAATTTTAAGAAAGATGTAAACTGAGAAGTCGTTATTAGTTGAAGGGTGGCACTCGTGAGAATGTGAGTTTATTAAATCAAATTATTTGTAAAATTCATATTATAAATTTAATTTATAGAAATTGGTGTCCTTGTTTGTTTGTGGGTTTGTTGTTTGTGTTTGTGGGTTTTTAAATGAATCTGTGAATGAATATGTCAAACAAATAAAAATATGAAACATTATATTTCCTTAAAAATTTGTCTACTTGTATGACAAGAGAATGAAAAATAAATTTACTTTGAAATGAAAATGTGTACAAAATTGTTGTTAAAAGATGGAAAAAAGAAAACTCATCCTGTTTTGTTTACTGTTCTAATGACAATGTTTGCACAATTTACATTCCAGAGAAAAATAAATTGATTTTATAACTGTACATTATGTTATTTGAAAATAATGTAGTTTTAATATTTGAGATGTTTAAATTAGTATTTATTTTTGAATGTACTTTGTGTTGTAGAATGTGTTTTTCTTTGTTAAAGAAAGTAATTATCAGTTTTTGAATATTCTTTGTAAAATATAATTTATGTTTCTTAATTTCTTGCAAAGTCTCTGCAGTTTCCAACTGTACATACATTTTCTTTCATTCGCTTTTTGCCCAATGAACTTTAATAGAATTTTGTTTAGATTAGTTCTTGTCTGACTATTTCAGAAGAGTTGCAGTGTTTAAAGAAATACTCCTTGAGCTGTGCACCTTCAGACGAGGTATATTTAATTTAGTTTATAATAACAATACAAATGTACCTACTTGTATCCAGCAAAGGTGAAGAATATATTTTTCACTCGAAGCTAATGCTTTTATTGCAACCGCCTCGCTAGGTGTTAAAGGGATAAACCTCATTGACTCTAAAAATTTCTTAAGTTTATACTTCCATTGGCCCCTGGGTAGATGAGCCATGTCGTGCTCAGATTTAATTAGATTTATCAACTGGTAAGGCTGGGTTTCACCAAAAACTAAACCACAATTTAGACCTTTAGCTGACCATTTGATTTCCTCAGTACTAGTACATTGCCAACAGTAATCTTGATTTGACATGGATACGTCTTAGCTCTGGGGGGTGTTAGAAATTTGAACGACAAAAATTTTAAACATAAGAACACCTGGTTAGATGAACTGAAAAAAACATTACATTTAGACATATCCATATTTTAACCTTTATTCCCACAGGGAAGTAAATACAAACATTTTTACAGCTGATTTAACTTTTTACAACCTTCACTGTCAGTATTGTTAAAGCTACTAGCGTTGAGCGCTACTAGTGTCAGAAATCGTAACTAAATACTAGTTTGGGTAAATATCCAGCTGATTTACTCAGCCTAGACCAGAAAAACATTACTCTCTGTAGTCGCAACTAACGTAAACAGCTGCTTTTGTAATTTATAATATTATAAAGAAGAGGTGGTTTCTGTATGTTTGTTTGTGGGTTTGTTGTGGCAAGTAAATGCGAAAAATACTGAACCGACCGGTTTGAAATTTTACGCAAAGGTAGATCTTAAACTCATGCAACACATAGGCATATCATTTCCTTAAAATCCTCTAGGCTACGCCCTGTACGTTAAGTTTCAATGTTTACATTTAGAGAATGAAAACATAAAATTACTTGAATGTCAAAGCTGTGAACATTAAAATTTGACAGTCAAGAAGAAGAAGAAGAGCTGTGTGACCGTTAGGTTTAATATTTACATTTTCTAATGAAAACATCCGTTTGCATTACAGGGTTGAAAGAATGAAGGGATTCGAAACGGCGTTGCTTAACTATCAAGATAACTAAACATTTAAACGCCAAATAGAGAAAGAAAGTTTTTTTTCATACCTTTATGTTTCGATGTGAGCTCCATTTGTTGCTCTGCATACATCGAAGCGATATTCGATTCCGAAGTGTTGTGAAGCATCTCTGGTGTCACAGTTTAGATCGCATCCGAAATCGCGAACGAAGATGTTGAAATCACGTTTTCTCAGCATAGACAATGTTCTTTACGTATCCCCAAAAAAAATCCAGTAAATCAGGACTCCTGGGACCAGGGAATAGGCATGTATAACCATGAAACCTGTTGTTAATGTCGCGCACTTCCCGACGGTAATGAGGTCAACGTTAAAGCTGAAAAATTAGTTCTTTTCTCTCCAATTTGACGTTTAAATCGTTTAGTTATCTTGAATAGTCCCCAAGCAACGGCCGTTCGAAATCCCTTCATTCTTTTTCGGAAAATTTTGACAGTTCGAGAAGAAGAAGAAATAAAGTTGATTTTTCAGATAAACTGCTGGATCGAAATTAGTAAATTATTTGAAATAGCGGAATGGTAGATTTTAAGTTTTTTCCGACGACTGTCTCTATTACATTAATCCTTATCCTCTACCAATATTTGACATATGTTACTTTGAAATGTTGTAGACACTCCTGTATTGTCATTTTGTAAACAATGAAGAATTAATTAACAATACCTTAAATGAATCAGTAGAGCCTACACCTTTCAGCCTTTTTAGCCCGTGCGAAGAACGGGTACTTTGGCTAGTAGTATATAATTAATTAAAACTACTAGTCTTACAGAAAAATAATGGTTTTTAGCAAATTTAGCTATTAATTTAATTATTATGTATTATGTATAGTTTAAAACAACCGATGATTTATAAGAACTAATCGTGTTCATTCCAACGGGATTCAAATATGCAACTATCAAAACGGGCGTTTCGACTATATAAATATTAAATATTAAAACTTGTCCAGCGTTGCGTTGGTTGACAATAGATGACCGATCGTTTGAAAGGTGGTTTGGAACTGTTAATTTACCAAATAGCGGTATAAATATTTGGAAACGTCCGCCCCAGATGGGAGTGAAATGCATGTCAGACCCTGTTTGCCGGCCGATTCGTTTTAAATATTTATTTTGTCCGCAATGTTAAGCACGCCGCTAGAGATGGATTAATGTGGACGATTCATTTTTACACGGTTATTTTAAATTACACCGATTGCATCTAAAAAATATTTAACGTGGTTACATAGATGCGCAAAACTACAATATTATTAAAAGTGGAATACTAGAAATTCAGAATCTTTGGAAAAAGTTGTGCAAATTTACATCGTCATTTTGGCGTGATATAAAAATAAATAATTTATTTACTTACGAACAAATTTAAATTTAAATCAATTCATATTGTTACCTCTTTATACACTTAGTCCTTAGGGTTTGTGGTTTCGCTGCTCGAAGTACCATCTCCAGCAGCAGTGAACCCACGTCCCTTAAGTAAAAATGCAACAGACTGTTATGCTTCCTACTACTGGGAGATTTATAAAATTTACATTTCATGGTTGATGAGCTATATGCTGGATCAAAATATAAATGATCACATTTGACAGATTAGATTAGATTATTTGAAATAACGACCATACCACAAGGTAGGTATTTTAAGCCAAGTATGAATGAGGATTGAGTGTAGGATGGATGTGGCGCAATCTTGTAGTCTTGTTACTGACTAAGGCTGACGTGTTTAGTGTCGAATCCGAACCATGGCCTCTGAATTACAAATTAGTCTAATTATGAGAATAGTCTTTGCGGGTTAACGTAGTATTCAATAGTGCGGACGTTAATCCACACAACAGAACACTACACCCACCGACCATCTCTCACAACTATCCTCAATTCGTGACCTCCAAGTAGCTGGATTACAGGATGACGCCACCATCCCAGTCAATCATTAGATCATTATATATAATATACTATCGTTAAAAGTTAACCATTCGAGTGGCAGAGCTTTTGAATTTAATCTGTATTTTGTATTTTTAACTTTGACTTTGCAGTTTTTCTTGAACTACTAATTTTAAACAAAAATCACAAAACATGCCCCCTTAATCATACAATCGTAAAACAAGCAAAACAGGTGTACACTACAATCCCAACTAAGCATACACATGTCATAAAGTACGACCCAAAATGGTTGCCGTTTATTTAAGGTGGGTTCTCCCTCCACTGTATCACACATTTTAAAGCCAAATTTTGATTTCTTATGGTCGGGATTCGAACCATCGTTATTCCGATTATTTTCAACCGTTGAACTCTTCAGTACAACGCTTTAGACCACTAGACCAAAGGACCACCGTCTGAGAAAGCGTTTGGCTAAAAAAGTGTACTCTAGCGGCAAAATAGTGAACTCTATGAGACATTTCATGCATTAGCTCGCAGATGGCAGCACCGTGACGACAATCGTAGACAACGTATCGCCAAATATCATCTTGGTAAATAAACGCTGATTATTACTTTTCACTGTTATTGCTACGGGCGTGTCAATCACCACTTGGAGGGGTAAAAGATATTGTAAGCAACAAATTACTGTATATCTAAACTGTTACGCTCTCTCAAATTGGAATTTAATTTTATAGCAAATGGAAAACAGCTTGCATGGAGCACTTTGTTTTATTTTTAATGTACGATGAATCACAATTGGTTCTACACAATTAATTTTAAGATTACTAATAATAATAACTATTTGGTGATCAGTACTCCAGGTACACGAAATCAATTTCTACTATCGGGTGCAGCCAAGTTAGAATTGATATTACAAAACTTTAGCTCTGCAATATCGCAGTGAGCTCACTTCTGTGTTTATAATTTACTAGATTATCGCCTCTTGTCTGTAAGGGTTGTTGTAATCAGATATGGTTGGTGGACTGGTAGTCCGTCCATATTGAAGGCTTACTGCCTTGAAGTAAAGTCTATGATAAAAACTGAAAGTCCATACATTTTTTAAATCTCGAGTAAATACTATTATCATCATAGACTTTTTAAACAGTTATAAATGATGTCCTGTGGATACAATATTTCCTAAAGTGGGTTATCATCCGCACTATTGAGCACTTCGTTCATCCACAAAGAACATCTGTACAATTTGACCAGTTCGTAATAATTCAGAAACGAAATTGTGTTTCGGATCCCACTTTAACCTGTAGGACTATTAAGTAAATTAACAGCCCTGACTAAGAAAAATGGCCAATCTTAATCAGTAACAAGACTAGAAGATAGTGCCACAATCAACTTAAATTTATTTTTCATTCTTACTTGGTTTAAAATACCTATCCACAATATTTCACCATTTTAGAAAGGTAATAGTAATAATGTATAGCACGTTCACTGTAATATTAGATAACGGATCAAGGTACTACTTCACTGAAAAGCGGACCTTAATTTAAAGTAAATCTAGATGGACCGGACGATGTTACTGGTCACTGAGCGAACTATCCACACAGTGGTACTGTCGCGTTAAAGACGAAGTCCGTAGCGGTTGGTCGCATTGATAAAGAGGATTTATACACGTTCCGCCTAACTGCTTTTTCCCCCATGCCACTCAATAAGTGAGTGAATGTGTTATTGTTTTCATATTGATAAATTTTAATATCATAGTCAATCCAATATCATAAAAACTATGTCCAAAATCATATTCTTCATGCTGCTAACTCATTCTCGACATCCAACAGCTTTAGAAAAAATATGTTTTGGGTCAGGGCCTAAACTATGTCTGCGGTGAATGCAATGTGCCGTAGCGGTTGGAGTCGCATAGACTAACCAGAGGCAACTCCTCTAGTCGCTGGGAACTGGTTTTGATCCACCAACCTGTGACCCACTGGACCAAAGCATAACGTACTGTTGGTACTTAATACTTGATGTCTTGTTTGTTGACCAGCTATACTGGATATAGTTCGTAGTTTTTTTACACTATTTACACTATATTTGTTACAATTTCAAATCAACAAACATAATAGATAGTTTCATTTAGATTTGGCGATCCAAATCCTAGTAGGTAGCTATCCGGTTGCCTACTTTACCACTAAACTGTCTAGATATTAAGTAAACGATTTGTTGCGTCTGTCAAAAATTCAAAAAGAAATGAAAAAAATGCCTAGAGATACGGTGAGTATACGTACATGCAAAATTTCATCTGAATCGGACTAAGAGGGTAGGCAGTGGCTCTGTACACATCCAGACATGCACGCACACAGACACACACACGGACGGACAGACATCACGTCGAACCCCATTTTTTTGGATTCAGGGGATCCCAAAACGGATATAACCATCCTCAGCTAAAATTCGAAAATTTTTACGAAAACAGTACTTTCTCCATGTATTGTGTTTAAGGGGAGAAAGTTAAATGAGAACAGTTATTACGTTTTCGTGAGTTAATAGAAAGATATAAATGTAGTTAAAATGATATTCCATTTGTTACATACTTGTTTATTTATGTTATTTTTCAACGGTATCCACCCTGGACAATAATATTGTCGATGTGGTGAGATAACAACAATAAAAAAATAATAACAACATCACGTTGTGGCAATGACAATCACTTCACAATTTGACTTTGTTTATTCTGTCTTAACTGGCAACATGACATGTAATTATTATAAATTTCACTGTATCACCACTCGGTCAACGGCATAAATAACATGCTACGAGATTCTTGCTTTTGATGTTTGATAACTATTAAATATTTAAAGTTTTATTTAGAGTCATAACAATTTGTACTGTTGACTTCCAGTATAAGTTTATTCTTTAAAACATAGAATACATTATTTTAGCCTCAGTGAAACATCAATGGAAGATCCGGTGAAAAAATAAAGATAGTCATATCTAAGTAGAAAAAAAACAGAAAAACTAAGTTATGGTGATGAGTTATGAGAGTTATTAGATTAGATCATTGAAATGACAACCATACTACAATGTAAGTAGCCTATTTCAAGCCAAGTATGAATGAGGATTGAGTGTAGGATGATTGAGGTGAGATCTTTTAGTCTTGTTACTGACTAAGGCTGACATGTTTAGTGTCGAATCCGAACCATGGCCTCTGAATTACAAATTAGTCTAATTATGAGAATAGTCTTTGCGGATTAACGCAGTATTCAATAGTGTGGACATTAATCCACACAAGTGAACACTTCATCCACCGACCATCGCTCACAACTATCAACAATTCGTGGCCTCCAAGTAGCTGGATTACAGGACGTTTGCCAACATCCCAGACAAAATTAACGGAGTTTTATAAACTTTTAACGAAACACTTACATGTTTATAAAAATTTAAAACAATCACTTGAAATTGAATAACTGGATAAAATCGTGAAACAAAGGTAACAGGCTAAAAAATACGATGATAAGAACAAACATTTTTTGATGAGGTCGAAAAAAACAAGCAATGACAAAATTGAATATTAAAAGGTTGGGTTAAAATCTTATAATTATTTTAACAAATACAACAGTATAACACTAGAAAGAAGTTTTCTTTAAATGTACCAGTTCACAGATCCACATTAAAAAACACACAATTTATCTAGCAATCTCATTGTTCAACCATATTCCACCCAAACTGCAAACAGAATCAAACATTAAAATATTCAAACGTAATTTAAAGAGTGCACTTGTAAAAAAGGTCTAGTACAGTATTGATGAGCACATGTAACTTAAATATTTTAATGCTTACTGTAACTTGCTTCCTTTAACAATGGATTTAACATCCTTTACAGGTACGATGTTAGTCAAGGATACAACCGAAATTGTATTCATAATTAATTTATATTTGGTTTGAATCTTATTCCAGCAAATTGTTTTCTAGTTTGCATTTCTAGTAGGCCTACTGGAGCAGCGGCCCATAGGAGTGGGCATTGCTGTGCTGAGTCCACAGTATGTTGCACAAATGCATTCCACATGCATCCTGAGTGCTTTTTCAGATAAACAGAAACAGGCCTGAATTAATTTGGTTTCAGGTAGATTGGCGCTACCTGCTATCGGTTGCCCTCGGGGTCCATCCAAACTGAAGCAGCTCAAGTCGAGTCTCTGTATCAATTAGCTAATAACGTATTTCATGATTAAATCAAATAACCTCAGACTGTAGTCCAGATTATACACACAAGTGTCGCTTTTGGAAGACGAATCATTCATGCCTTAAAATTAAAAATTAATCTTTCCCTAGTGTCACATGAGAATCCAAAGTATTTATAAATTAATGGCCTAAAAGTTTTGTATATGTTTTCAAATGTATTCCAACCTCTATTGTATCATACTTTTTACATTTGATTACACAGAGAAAGTTAGTTTGATGTCATCATGTTTTGTGACTTGACAATGAACGCAAAGTTCATCACATCAAATTCGTCGTTTAATTGTTATATGGAATCAATTTGGAAGGTAATTTTATGCCTTATTTGGCTAACTAGGGACAGTTTATTCATAATACACCTCCTGAATTTATTAATTGTCTAAAATAAATTTTTATATTTACTTCCCTGTGGGAAATAGGTTAGATCATGGATATGTCTAAAGGTAATTTTCACTTAATCTAAACAGCTTTTTTTATTCTTTTATATTCATAATTAAATACAATAGCTCTTGTAGTTTCTATGGAAACCTGTTACATATCTTTCATCTTAAAAATGTTTGTATTTACTTCCCTGTGGGAAATAGATCATGGATATGTCTTAAGGGAATGTTTTAAGTTTATATAAACAGCTGTTATTATTCTTTTATCAATACAATAGTCCTGATAGTTTCTATGGAAACCTGTTGCATGTTTCCCATCTTAAAAATCACAAATACACCCCCAGAGCTAAGACATGTCTATGTCAAAACTTAACTTAAAGTAATAGTTAGTGTTATTATAAGTACATGATGTTAGTTTAGGTGGAGAAATGTAATTCATGATTGATTCCTGTTGAAGTTTCTGAATAAATAATTTGTCATTGTTTTCATTGTCTTCAGTGGGGGCGGTTGTTGCTTGGATAACGAAGGAAAGATGTAAATATGCATCACGTGCCATTGGGTAAAAATGAATGAAAATAAAAATAATCATTGAAAATTACGATGGTAATTTCAATTAGTTTATCAATTAGTTACACTAATCCATTTTAAACCATTAATTCAGCATACAATCAGAGCAAAACGTATTGATTTCGATCCTCAAATCTGTGCAGTAATAATTTGAAAGCTATTACCGCCATTATTCAGTAGAAGCCAATAATAACTTCACTAATGTCTCTGTGTATCCGTTCCGTAATGCAGCAATAATTTTATTCCCAAACTAAATGGTAATCAAATCTATTAATTCCTCAGATTAAAAATAATTTAGGATTTAAAAAAAAATATTTACAACATAAATTCTAAATTTTTTAAAAATTCCTTTTGAGGGGTTTGTTTTATGCATATCGTAAAACATTAGAAGTCAGTTGCATTTAATAATTTGATAGCTATAGAACGAGAATTGATATTTTAGTTCCATATAACTACGAAACAGTGCATTATGTTCAAAATTGTAATTTGGTTTCATCAAATAATATGACAACTACTGACCGAGACTCAATAGTCTAGCTATAAGAGTGCACGATGTGTTAAGCTGCAATATGGTTGCATTTCATAGGATGAAAGCTACAGAATGAGAAGTACTGTTCTAGTTCCACACAAGCCTGATAGAGTGCACCATGAGCATTGTCCTAGTATGGTTGACTAATGTGTGTGTGTGAGAGAGAAGATAAATGCCAGTGGAGAGATGTGCAAAGTGGATAGTATACTTATTGGACAATTTCATTTAGAAATGACGTCATAGGGACAGCGACACAATGGAATGACGCGGGCACGCACTGACGTGAACACATAAATTGGAATAACTTTTTGACTCACTATTGTTCCATTGGGTGTTTCGGTTAGAGGTAGAGAACCCCAGCTTAGACCAAGGACCTAGATGTGGGCTGTCAGCAACAGTGACCTCAGGGCGTCTGGTGGCTGTACCGGTATCAGCACTGACGAGAGACGCTGGGAGACTAGTGTTGGAGGATGTGTTCGCACACAGGGGGTATCACTTACCACAATGGGTTAAAGCAGACCAGGTATTAGATTACATTAGATTATTGAAATGGTGACCATACCACAAGGTATGTATTTTAAGCCATGTATAAATAAGGAGATGATTGTGGTGCGAGCTGTTAATTAATAGCCCAACGGTCAATGGCAACTAAGGGACCTACAGTTTAACGTGGAGTCCGAACTACTGCCTCTGAATTACGAACTGGTCTAATTATGAGGATGGTCTTTGGGGATTAATGTAGTATTCAATAGTGCGGAAGTTAATCCACACGAGAGGTCACTACACCCACCGACTATTGCTCACAACTATGCACAATCCGTGACCTCCAAGTAGCTGAATTAAAGGACGACGCCACCGTGATTGTAGTAGAGGACACAGCACTGGATTGAAATACGCGGCTCGGCGGTACTTAGCGGGGGAGATGCGTGACACGTAACACGGATGACGACACATTAAATGACACAGTGTGAGGGACAGTGATATAATAAAACACTACAGTTAGTGTAAAGTTGCGTTAACACAATTGCTTTGAGAGAAATAGAGAGAGATATTGGCACTGTGGCCGCTAATTTATTGAGAGTTTGAGTAAATACAGGATAAGTTGACAGCGAGACGCTTCTTTGGAGTCATCATGAGACGAAGAATGACTTCACCAGGGAGGGGATAGTATCAGTAAGCTGGCCATTTCTTCCTTGAGGGGTACGTGGAATTGAAGACGGATATAAATCACGCCATAATAAATGTGGAATATTGCTCATTGTTAAAAATGATTACTAGAATAAAACTATGCTTAAATACGAAATCATGGTTGAATTAAATATTATGACAGACCGAGAAATAATATTCTAGTTCCACAGGATGTTCAGTATTTGTTGACACAGTGACCGCTGTATAAGCGCCCATGTCGAGTAATAGTGACGAATATTTCAAAGCGTGGTTTGCGCGGCTCATTGCGGTCAAAGCTTGTAAGTAAACATCAGCTGGTCGCTGTCAGAAGGGTTATGTTGTTTTAACTTTCTCTCTCTATCGCCTACTGACTGTGTATGAAGAATATGCATGCTATTTTCGCTAAAGTTTTATATTTTGAGCAGAGAGTGAATATGTATGTTTTTAGACTACGTGAAACAATAAATGTTTTTGACATGGATATGTCTTAGCTCTGGGGGGTGTTGGTGATTTTTAAGATGGAAAATATGTAACAGGTTTCCATAGAAACTACCAGAGCTATTTTATTGAGTTTTTAATATAAAAGAATAAGACAAGCTGTTTATGTGAACCGAAAACATTCCCTTAAAACATATCCATGATCTAACTTATTTCCCACAGGGAAGTAAATACAAAAATATTTCAGTCTGCTTTCTACTATCCATTCTGTTATTATACATTAATTTGATCTGTCTATTTACCTATGCCACCCCCACATCGGTCTTACAACCTTAAGAACTCAACGCTTAAAAAACAAATTACTCATTATGGTGTCTCCAGAATTTGTATTGACGAAATAAACAAAATAAGGTAACACACCTGTCTGCCACAGTTTTTATTTTGACACGGATATTTCTAAGCTCTGGGGGGTGTTAGCTGATTTTTTTGGAACGCAAAACAAAGTGCAGTGAAAGTCGTTTCTACAGAAACTACTAGAGCTATTGTATTTAATTTTTAATATATAAGAAAACTAATAGCTGTTGGGTAGGAACTGAAAACATTCCTTTTAGACATATCCACGATCTAACCTATTTCCCACAGGGAAATAAATACAAACATTTTGTTCAGTTATATTTATATAACGTGTATCAGTTTTACATTACTCCTTTAACAGGTAAAAGAAAAACTATCCTTAAAAAACTAATTGCATGAATATGCACAACACAAAGTTTAAAATAAGTTTGTGTAAATATTTGTTACATTAGTTTTAATTTACTTTTTTATTTCCTGATGATGATTTAAAACTCTTAAATTTACAGGATTAATATATCTAATTTTTTTAATTGGTACTTAAAAGTATTTTACCTTATTTAACATCATCAGTAATAAATTAGTAATTTTTCTGTCTAAGGTGAACAAACTAACTACTCGACTACACCAAACCTAACGAAAGAGCAATAAATGTTGCTCTTGAGGAGATTATTAATAACATGAATTTCTTCTCTATTACTTAACAGTTTTTCATGAATGTCTGTATGCATATAGAGCACGTCACTTAGTAAAACCTACACAATAGTCAAATTATCTTCACTGTGGAAAAGGGTAAGATGAGTATCGTCCCAAAAACCTTTAGTCTTATTTATAATTCTTTGGTAAATATCTACATAATTTATTATTTAATTTCTTAAAAAAATGTGTGTGTGCGTGTGTGTGTGCGAGTATTTAAAAAAAAGACACTAACGATAAATACAAATTAAAATGTTTTTTGAACCTGTACTACAATGTATATATTTATTATGACCTCATTATTATGGGTGCATCATTTTTCTATAGACACTTTACCATGATTTAAGAAGGAGTTTCCGACAAATCAAACACAATATTCTGGTATTTCCATAGTTATTGTATCAAAGGATTAGTATATAGAATATAGGCGGGCGGCTGCATAATTCATGAAGCCCGTTTCCGTGGATCTGGGCGATTCTTCATCTTACTTGTCAGGTATAAATTATCTTAATCGGATATTTCCTCACTTTATAACAGCAATAGGGATCGGATTCAAAAATATAAATTTTACATTACACATTTTCTTTTAAGATGGAAATGTTTTTATATATATCAGGATTGTATTTCGGTTCACGTGGTCTTCGATTTCATCCCAGGGATGTTCAGAAAAAGGTTTAGAATTTTACTTAGATGTGCTTTTTAAATCTAACAAAAAATCATTTTTCATTTTAAATAGCCTCAATTACACTTTAAAAGTCTTAAGGACGGTTCGACCCCCCATAAGAACGTAATAACTTTAATACCTATATCTAAGAGGTATTTTTTACATTTTTTTTTTATTTTTTTTTTTTTTAATTTTTATATTTTTTTTTTTTTTTTTTTTTTTTTTAATTTTTTTTTATTTATTTTTATTTTTTTTTTTTAAACAGCTGGTAGACTAGTTCCCTATGTAGGTTTTAAAAAATTATAGATATAATAATTTAATAATTAATTTTTTATATAATATTTACCCTTGAGGTAATGAACTGTGGACAGTTATGAACGGTGGTCAGTGGATATGGCATTTTGTTGTATAGATTAATGTCTGCATTATTGAATGACTGACATATGACTGGGACGGTGGCGTCATCCTGTAATCCAGCTACTTGGAGGTCACGAATTGTGGATAGTTGTGAGCGATGGTCGGTGAATGTAGTGTTCTCTTGTGTGGATTAACGTCCGCACTATTGAATTCTACGTTAATCCGCAAAGACCATCCTCATGATTAGACCAATTCGTAATTCAGAGGCCGTGGTTCGGATTCCACGTTAAACTGTAGGCCATTAATTGCCATCGGCTGTTGGGCTATTAGTTAACAGTCCTGTCTAAGGAACATGTCAGCCTTAGTCAGTAACAAGACTACAAGATCGCGCCACAATCATCTTACATTCAACTCTCATTCATAATTGGCTTAAAATACCTACTTGTAGTATGGTCGCCAATTCAAATAATCTATTCTAATCTAACCATTATTCACACAGAACCTCCTCATAATCAGGATATCTAAAGTTTTATATTTGGTTTTCTTACTCAGTAGTTTGCCACTCGAAAGTTTGTTCAAACCTCACTAGTAACTGACAGCTTTTATTCTCTAAGGCATTTTATTTTATTTTATATTACGCCTACTACTATTATTGGTCTTAAGTTTGAAATTCGTTGGTAGTACTACAACTATAAATCAGCACTTTTAATGATGCTGTTTTTTTAATGATTCTCTACACATTACCGTCAAATATTGTGTTACCTTCATTTACATTATTGTGATAGAGTGAAAGTTATAAAATTTAGAATTTGAAAACCCTGTATCAATACTGGAACAAGTTTGTGATCTGTTGGTTTAAAAACCCAGCGGAATACTCGTAAACAAAACATTACATGGCTACTTTATATTGTGTTTGTTCAGCTGCTGAAACAATAAACATACACTGGAATGGTAATGAAACAGCAAGGCTATATTTTATTGGTTTTAGTTAAATACCAATAACATGTTTTTTATAAAACAGTTTTTGGAACCGTTGTGTTTGAAAACAAATGTCCATTTGTTGGGGGCAAATTTCTTATTTTACTTCAGACAACAATTGATAATTTTACATTAAACTAGCAGTAAGTCCGTCCTTTGTACGGGTTGTAGTTTTCAGTAGTCAGTTTTAAGAAGAAAGATCCATCATACCAAAACGTAAGCCTAAAATTGTAAACAAATCAATACAAAGAAAAAAATCAATACCCAGATTTATTATTTAGCATTACTTCACAATTAAATAGGTTAGAACATTTATACAATAATTGTATAATTATAATTATAATAATAATTATTTTAACGTATAACTAACTATAATAATTTAGTCAAATATTGTTAAAATTTTAAAACTACATAAAACATTTTAAAACTACAAATACAGCTGATTTTTATCAGTAGGTTATTAATTGAAAACTGAAGCAAAATGCGACCACTATCGCGTAAAAGTGGGTTTTTAAATGCTCGTTATTTACTTTTCAAGGGGCGGCGGGTGATTTCAAGCATTTACAAACCTTCTCTGGAATGTAGAGAATACATGAAATTCATTGTAATCAAATGAAATAATCAAGAAATTTTATTGTAATCAGTTCTCCCGTTTTTTTCGGAGAAGACGGCGTAAATGCCTTTTGGAGCGTCACAGACAGACAAAAATTGAGATAAGACAGGTTTCGGCTTCTTTAACGCACGAAAAGTTAAAATAACTAAATAATTAATAATTCTGAGCAATGTACAGACAAAACTCTAATTTTATTTATATAGATTAAAAATATTAATGTCTTGATAAAATATATCGGTATAAATTAATTGCTTTACTG
Source organism: Nephotettix cincticeps (assembly GCA_023375725.1). Lineage (NCBI taxonomy): Eukaryota > Metazoa > Arthropoda > Insecta > Hemiptera > Cicadellidae > Nephotettix > Nephotettix cincticeps. Next base: position 66,996,078 of record CM041785.1, read on the forward strand.
TTTGTTTTTATTTAGGTTGGTTAATAAGAATACCTCGAGTAGACAGCTGTAGTTTAGGTATACTAAGTACAGTTCCACAAAACCAACACTTAACTCAAGAAAAGCTAATTAAAACACTTATAATATTATTCGGAAATTTATCTAAATGCAATTTCAAAAATGTTTCAAAAATAATAGTTGAATTTGTGAAACTAACAACAAGAAAAAAGAGATGAATTAATTGCTAAATATTTATGGGGGGCACAACCCCCCCGATGAATTGTTTGAGTTATTAATTTTGTTAAGTAATGTGATCTTCCACTACATAGAAAGTTTATTGGGAACAGTTGGGAAATAAGGAAGATATTGATTTTTTATTATTCTCCTTTAGAATAACACTGGGTGCTCTCAGACAACGTACTATATTGTACGTATTGTATGTTTACTATGGACAGTAAATTTAACCTTTTCTCTGGAAATGTTAGTCGTTGACAAATGATCATAAATACTAATTTGATTTGTTTTAGCTGCTTTTAACGGTGGTAGTCAATTTATACTTTGACTTTATTGATTTCGTAGAAAACTTAAAAATAGATTTTTTGAACCGTAATTTTTAGAGACGTACTCTATAAAATATAAACTGCTAAATTTAAATCAAAATCGTCAAAGTAATTTTTTACAAAGTTGTGATTTTTCTGATTTTCTTCTTTGTTTAAAGGGTTTTAGGGGTTGACTAACCTTAAACAATAAAAAATCTCTAGATACGGGAACATAGGCCTATACATACATACTGAATTTCATACTAGTCAGACCAACGGGATAAGTTGTGGCTCTTTATACATCCAGACACACTAACACACACGCACAGACGCACACACACACATGCAGACATTACGTCGAAACCCACTCAGGGTTGAGCCCCGTAATGGATACATCCATTCTTAACTGAAATTCAAAAATTTTGACGAAAGCAATACTTTCCACATGTACTATCGTATAAGTAGGAGAACGTGAAATATAAAGCATTTCAAAATATAAAAGGAATATCTATAAGTTTGTAAAAGGATAAATATATTTACTGTCGCAGAAAGCAATAAATACAAAGACCCTAAATCTATAAATCTTTAAAGTAATTACAGGCTGTCGACTAATCGGCAATTAGGGCAGATATTTACTCCATCCAATTAAACTGAAATGGAATGTTTCAATCCCTTTGGATTCGGTTCCTAGAATTAGTCTTCTTGTCACGTAATGTTCATCAGCTAATGACATCTATTGATCAGTATTGTAGACAAATTACAATAATACATAAAACATTAAATTATATTATATTTAAAATACAGTTCTGCGAAACCAAAATAAATATTTGATATTTACTTCCCTGTGGAAAATAGGTTAGATCATGGATATGTCTAAAGATAATGTTTTCACTCCATATAAACAGCTGTTCTTATTCATTTGTATTACAAATTCAAAACAATAACTCTGGTGGTTTCTATGGAAACCTGTTACATATTTTCCATTTTTAAAATCACCAACATCCCCGTAGAGCTAAGACATATCCATGTCAAAAGATTTTTAGAGACAACCCTTGGAATTTTTGTCAATATTTCTGAGTAGTACACTATTGAAAACTTGATCAAGGCTCTTATCAAACAGATTTGCGTAAAAAACGATTTTTAACCATTTTGGACTTTTCATCATTACAAAATTAGGATATTTTGAAAAACTCTTTCAACATTCAACGTTATTTGTTGACTTTATCTGATTCAAACTATACTTTTATCAACAATGATTGATACCAGGATCGTGGGTGTAAATAGACAAAAATGTATTACTTCCATAAATTTCATTTCCAGTTTTCCAAAAGATTATAGAAAAATAATAATCTTAAACAACAACACTGAATAATGACTCCACCAAAAAGCAATTATGACATGGAAATCTTCTTTGGACATAAATCGATTTGTTTTCAAACACAGCCTGGGGAATTAAAGCAAATCAGATAATATCTGTTTGTAGGACCCAATTTAACCAAAATATCCTATATATTTTATATTGTAATGCAATAAAATGTTTAAGGTATTTGAATTAGGTAAATATTAATAACACTGTAGCTTGTTTTTCAACTGCTAAAGGCAAAAGTGTGGTATAAAAGACATAGGACACTCATGATCTGATAGGTAAGGATGAGTGGTTTCAATCCAGACTTCTGATGAATCGGACTCCTATTTCTCTTAATGAGATTTTGATCACTAAAATTAGAGAAATTTCATTTATCTGTGAATCTCTCAAAATGAGATTTTTTTTTAAAATTTAAATTGAAATTTTAATTTTTTCTACCAAAAAATTTAATTTAAAAAATTTTATATTTTTAAAAAAAAAAATTAAAATTTTTAAAATTTATTAAAAATAAATTATGCTTATATTTCTATCAAATTTAAAGCATACCGTGTAAATTAAAATATCAAATTAAATAAGAATCATGTATTTACAAAATTATAATAGCTCCATTATACTCATAGTATACTTACTGTTTCTGTATTTTTTATAACTCAATCAAAAAAACTTGATGTTACAGTAATACTACAATGGAGTGATACTACAGTTTAGTTTTACAGGTACAGCATACTTTCAATAAATACTTACTAAAACAATTAACATGGTCCCATATAATATACTTATGTTAGGAATATTCTCTAGGAACTCTAAAAAAGTCTGGTTTTTCTCTAAAGAGGTGAGAAAAACAGCCATTTGGAAAATATTATAAATATTTTTTTACTAAAAAAAAAAATTTTAGTTTTAAAAGTTTTTTAAAGAATTTTTTGTTTGTTGATTATGTAAGACTTCAAAGTTTATAAGTTTTTTTTTATTTGTTAAGAAGTTTATATTTGATTATGCTTAATTTTATAATTTTTAAATGCGTTATATAGGTATATTATTTACTTGTTATAGATCATTATTATTATTTTTATATCTAGATAAGACAAGCTGTTGTGTTAGTTTTGTTGTCAGGTTGCCAACTGTGATCAAATGTAAGCTGTAAGGTTTTTTTTACGGTGGCGACTCTACAAAAAACGGTTGACTTAGGATACAAATTTTTTTAATTTTGATGGAAAAATAAATAATTACCCGTAAATAAATCTATTAAAAAAAAACATTGAAATCTCAAAAACTCAAAAATTTAAATAATTTACTATCTATACTTTTTTTATAATTTTCTCTTGCAGTTGTTTGAAACACAAATAAAACATGATTGTCAAGTAAAATCATAAATATTTTCTAAAGCTTATTCTTTTCAGACGACTCTTTTTCCAGTGTTGTATGGAGAGAGTCCCACAAAAAATCACTTCAAGTAGGACTAGTTTAGTTTGTTATTTTATAAAAAGGGCATTTTATAATTTTATTTTGTACTTAACCCCAAAAATTAGAGATATAATGTTAATGCATACAGGAATCAACAATGACATTTGATTTTGAGATAAATGGTTCCAGGTGATTTATAATAACCTAAATTCATTCCAAAATATACACATTTAATTTAAAGGGCACACTTAATTGGCCCTACTGGTGTATAATCTATAATTTCGCGGATTGCTCTTGAAACAACGTAGAAATCATAAGTACCATAATTTGTAAAATTAATGCAATTATCTCTCCATACATCCCATTTTACCACTCATTTAAATATCACTATAATTAAAATAATGATGAATAACATATTTTACTTTTTATAGTTTCATGGTATTGGTGTTATTCTCAGACGTACCTGGTTCTAAAAAAGTCTACCATACTGTTAATTGTAATAATTTTAGTTCGGATTGTTGTATAGGGTTGAAAGGGAAATAAAAATAATAAAAAGAATACAGATGAGAGTTCGTACGATTTCGTTCTTATTAAAAAACCTGGCATGTTCGGTAGCTACCGATTTACAAAATTATATGAATCTACATTGGCTTTAAGTGGTAAATTATAATACTTAGCTTATCTCCCCAGTAAATTTTCCTGAGGGAAATGTTCTAAAGGGTAAGTTTCCGAGAGAATTACCCAGGGTTGCAATATTTCCTCGAAGTTAAAACTGTTACATTTTTGTCACTCATAGGTTAATTGGCAAACCATTTTATCACACCAATTATTTATAGCATTTGAGAAACAAAATTAAAATCTATTACAAATATACCGTCCGTAAATTTGACAAAACATTTTTTAAGTATCAAACTCAAAGAAATGGGTTGAAATGGAAAAAATAATGCAGAATTTAGTTCTAAATATGCTGATACTGAAACTGCGAAAAGATTATTTCAGTTTAAATATTTTTTAGATTTTGTTTTGTAAAAAGAAATTAGAAAATACCTTTGCTAAGTAATGGTGTTAAATATCCCAGTTTTGAGTAATATTAGACACATTTTTCCAAGTTTTACAGAAACGTTGTAAGAAATATAGTAGAAATGGTAAATAAGACGATAGTTAGTTCCTAATATATTAGAAGTCTTAGAAACTTTTGTCAAAAGCTTATTTAATTTAGAAAAAAATATTTGAATTTTATTTCCAAAAAATTCCTTTGGTAAAGGTGTTATTAATAAAATAGTTTTCCAAAGGCTATTCACACTAGCTATTTAGTTGTTTTTGGCTATGTCTAGAACGTGTAAAGTAAGGATTGCAATTGAAACTAGGGGGGTGAAGTGGATTGCGAAGCAATTGTTAAACCACTCACTTCCTCGCCAGTAAGATGTTGCCCGTAAACAAGGCCAGTGATAAATCCGCCCAGCTGTTCGTTTCACTATCCCTGCCCCAACAGCTGTTTGTTTCACCATCCATGTCTTGCCGGCTGTTTTGTCATAGACCTTTCCCACTGGAAAATCATAAACTCAATAATGCCAATAATACACTCTGTTAAGATGTATTTATTAACTGTATTTGTAAAGTTTATTTAAATTTGACGAAACTTCAAAAAATTCGAAAAAATTTTTACTTCTGTCTGTCTGTCTTTCTGCTAAATCCTCCAAGTGCTAACATCTCACAGTGAGATGTCAGCGAGGTGCAATCTAAGTCAACAATTACCGTTACGGTGCTGCCATCTGCGAGCTAATACATGCAACTACTCGTGTAGTATGGCTTTATAGCCGAATAAGCGCTTTCCCCTTCCCCCCCCCCCCTCCCCCTCCCCCCTCCATCCCCCGCCCCCCCCTTCCCCCTTCCCCTTCTTCCCCCCCTCCCCCCTCCCCTTCTCCCCTTCCCTTCCTTCACCCCCTTCCCCCCCTTCCCCCCCTTTCCTTCCCCTTCCCCCAGACTGTGGCCCTTTTAATGCAGTGGTTAGACCGTTGTGCCGACGGGTAAAACGGTTGAAGCCATTCGAAGGGACGAAGGTTTGGATACCGACCACGAGCAATCCTAATTTGGCTTGCAAATGTGTGGTATAGTGGAGTGGAGGGCACATATTAAACAAACGGTCACCCGCTTGGATGGAGTTTGAGTGGATTTTTAGGCTTAGTTGGGATTGCAGTGGACACCTGTTTTGATTTTATTGTTTGTGGTTATAAGGGGAGTGGGAGCTTTTTTTGTTTTTGTGTAAGAAGGGTTGCATAAAAATAAAAATATTAAGTAAAGCCAAATAACTTAGAGGGTTAAATGTCTTTATACAACTCTACGAAAAATTTTTTTGTATCGTTTCCCCGTAAAAACGAGACAATCCAGAGTTATGAAAGTTATTTTTATTATTCTATACCTTTTGAAGAAGAATTTAGTTTAATTTTGTTTATTGGCCCACGTACTGTGTAGTAGTTATAATTTCTCAAAAACCTAGTTTAGAATAACGTTTTAATAAATAAGATTACAGTTTAGTCTGTAAATTGTTTGAGTTGTAAATTAAGTCTGTAAATTAAGTGTGTGGATGTGATTACGTTTCTCATCCCAGATAAGTTGAAATTGGTCTTATCTCAATTCCGGTCTGTTTGTCTTTTTGTGAAGCTAAATAAGATTTTTTTAACACTTCTCTGTTAAACCAAGAGCACCCATTATCTCTATATATAAAATTGAATGTATGTCTGTCTGTATGTATGTATGTATGTATGTATGTATGTATGTATGTATGTATGTATGTCCTTTATGCGTTGCCAAACTACTCATCCGATCGCCATGAAATTTTAGGAAGTTGCTCTATATGTGTCCGGGAAGGTTTTAGTGAAAAAATATTTTCGAAAACCCCATGAGTTTCCATTTTATGGCGTTTTAAATTTCTAATGTTAACCTTATGGAGAGTTAGTTTGTTTACAAATTGTCTACAATGAAAACATTTGATTTATTAGCTACAGCTGATTGGTTTACTTTCCATTAGCAATACCGTATGCTTTACTATCCAATGCCATCTGAATCATTCATTAATGTTAAACTATGAAGTAAATGTGTACTGTAAAAAATGAACAGCTTTATTCACCACGTTAATAGTTAACGGTTTTGGGGGATTATGTATTTATATTTTTATTTTCTGTCTGATTAAAGTACAATTACTACAATGTTTATATTATTACGTTTATTATAATAATCAGCTGTTGTATATCTTTCCTATAAAAGCCGTATTACAGTTAGGGTTCGTTTGGGTTTGGATTGGATTTGAAAATTGTGAATTAATCCACTCAGATTTATTTGTTTTATGGGAATGATATTAATATGTTTTATCGTTTCAGTATTGTTATTCACTATGCAGCGACCCAGAATATATAACCTTTCACAATGATGCCCTATTGCTATTCGACTTCAGAACATGGCCAATCTTAAAGTTAACATGTGTTTACTGTGAGGCGTTACGAACTTCGCCGGGTCAGCTAGTAGAAAATAAAATATTAAGGTCTTAAAAACCCAGTTTTGAGCAATTATGGCCAGTTTTTTCTTTGTTTTACAGAGCATGTAATTTATAATACCTGTTAAATAGAAGGAATAACGATCAGCTGATTAAATTTAGCAAAATCTTCACAAAAGAACATCTTTTTAACATTAATTTATCTCCCAGCCCCTTTTGTAACCATATATACGAAATTGAAAATTCTGATTACATCTTATTTTCATATAATTATCACCAATAAGATTATACATATAAGAGCTGTTCAACGAAATTTTAAATTTGAATATTCCACTACCAATAAACACCTTGTATCTTTGAGTCTCAAGAACTCCAAAATTGTATACTAGACAAGTAAATTATTGTAAAATAATTCGTTTTTTGTACATAGACGTGCAATGATAAAACAGCCCTTGGCCAAAATAAATAGTTAAATAAGCTTTACATTTATATATGATTAAAAAAAATCTATTTCAAAATGTTTTCTTAACGTATATTATATTTTAATAAAGATAATAAATTACTAATTTAATATTTACTTCTAATTTAGTTATAACTTTTTAAGATTGTTGGTTCATATTTTCTTATGATAATAAGTATCTTGCGTTTTAATACTGAACTATACAACCTGTACAAAGGACGGGTTTACTAATACTGTAGATAGTGCTATAAAATATTTGATACTTTCGTGTCATATATTGTTCAGTTACAATATAGTCCTAACTACGTTAACCATCCCAAAACACACATAATCAGTCTGATTGGACAAAGCCAAACCCCAATTGACGAAGAGCGGTTCTGTTATAACAAAGGCTTAAGATAATTGAACGACCTGGATATTCCTGGTACAATATTTTCTATCAGTCTTTTGATAAGGTATATTTCAGAGTTTAAGTTCCCTTTTAAATCCTTAAAATGAATGTTTCAAATTTAACCAACGTATTAGTGTGGGAAACTCCCACAAAGGATAAAGTAGGACGAGATCTCACTTTACCGTGACAGTAAATTCGGAAAAGCCAAAAAAATATTTCTATAACCTACCAAACTGATGGTTGTTAAATAGTTTCAAAACTATTCTTCATCCTCAACCCTCTAGAACACATTCAACAACAATGGTGGCTACGTTTTTATGGTATCTCGTAGTTTCAGTAATAAAAGCACCGTGGAATAACCATTCTGATCTAAATGTATTGTTGTATTTATGAATGAGGATTCTTTGTTTTCTATTATTAAATATGACTTAAACCAGTTGAGTTCAGTATTATTGACCCACGTTTTTTAGCTTTTCTACTAGTATGATGTGATCAACACAGTCAAAAGCCTTAGACAGATCGCAGAGAACTCTAATAGCCCTCTGCGCTCCATCCAGAAATAATAAAAGAAAACACAAACACTTCATAGGGATCCAAACGTCACTAAAAACACATCCACTAACAATGGTATTAGTTGCAATACCATTCTTGACATAATAACCCAAGATAAATGAACTTGTTCTGTGAGGATTCTTAGGTTGAAGCGCAGTGCCTCCAAAACCAGGTCATCAATAAAAGAGTTTTGACACAATCTGACAACCATCAGTGTGGCGAGTTTTATGTGTGTTTATTTAAAGCTGTTTATTTTTTATGTAAGGCTGAAAATTCGTTACTTTGCAAGTGTATTTTAAACTTAATCTTTAAAACTGAAAGTTTCATGAAAAGAATTCCAAGAAAGAGAGATAAATAAGTTTATTTTAAATAGAAAACGTATTGTATGTTTCCAGTAAAAATACTCTTGAAAATTAAACTTTATGTTTAAGAAGGTAAACTTTGATATGAAATAATTAAGAATGAAATTTTAGTTCAATTTAATGGACGTGATTGTTTCACCAAGGAGTTAAAAACCTTTAATTTTGGTTCAACGCGATCAGACCACAATCGATTAGCTCTAATGGCGGTGTAAAAGGCGGTCTTCTAATTATTGCTTTCCAGATTTACGATTTCATCTCTTGGACTCTTTCATTTAATATTTTTATTGATTCGTTGGAAAACTAAATGAACTGATTACGTATTGTAATCGGGAAGTGTGTCTGATAAAGTAGTTTTTCATTGACATTGAGCTACCGAGAGTGTGGGACTCACGCCTACAAAAAACCCCTCAACGCCAAAGGAATAGCACGAAACAGTTTATCACATTATCAAGGCTAACTCTGTAGTAACTGGCCCATTAGGGACTACTTCTACATCCAAACTTCAATGAAGCAGATCCAAATCAAAATTCTAGGCTTTCAAGATATACTCAACGAAGCTTGTGGTTCCACTTCACTTTAAAACGGAACATAATTTTCATGAAGAACTTAGGGCTCATAGGCCCAATTTCGGACATGTGCCCCTGGAGAATACGGTATTTTCAAAGGCATTGGTGACACCAGGGCAGTAGAGATGTTTGGGCTGTCGTTCTGCCAATCGTGTGCAAAAACTTCCGGAAGTACCCGTGGTCAGGAAGAAATTGGGTCACGTACTGTAGTACTTCACGTCTCTGTGCTTCCTGTCAACATGGCCGAAAGGTTGGGATTAACCTAGCGTTCTACCGACCCCGTCAATCAGACTCCCAGATCTCTTATCATTATCTGTACTGGGGGTTTTTTAAGTAGAGGCGGAGGAAATTCTTTATGCACACAGGTGGCCAGCTTGTAGTGTGGAACTCCTCTAAGAAGCACGGGTACCCACTAAAAATCTCCTCTACTCTTTAGGATTCTAACCTGGAACCGTTTGTCACATTAAACCGGTCTAAGCCTAAATTTACGCCCTTGGGACTCACTCCATGTCCAGGCACTTGTTTAGGTGATCTGGGCCTCTTTACCTTCCAGATCGCTTTTCTTCTCTAGAACTCGCTCCGGACGAACTGCGACAAACAATCCCAGTTTCCCTCGTCCTCAATGATCTTGTGGTAGATCGTGAAAACACCAAGTTTTCGTGCAGCCTCAAGGCTGGACCTTTCCCAACGGGGGCAGCGGAAGAAGGTGTGCTCCGCATCGTCGGGAACGCCCGGGCAATAAGTGCAATCCAGTGAACCGGTTTTGCCCATCCGATGCAGGTACGACTTGAAACAGCCATGGAGTGTCAGAAACTGATTGAGGTCGTAATCCCCTTCGCCATGCCGCCGTTCCACCCACGGTTGGACCAGCTCGATGAATCCATCGTCCTCGAGCGTCGTGTTGCAACTGCCAGAAGGTTCAGGAGTGCTCTTTAGATCTTGCAGCATTCTTGCAGCACTTTGTCTCTGATAAACCGCCTTCCTCTTCCCTGCCAAAAGTTAAACACTAATGTCTCCAGCGAGCTCCAGGACGGCAGACTCGGATACTGTCAGGTATGCTGAACACTATCACAACTAAATAAATTTGTGTTCAACCATGAATCCAAAATATTTGAAAATTATACGTAAGGCTAGAATACATTTCGTCGTTAAATACATTTGAAATATTGAAATAAATCATACGTTTTATAGTTTATTCTCAGTAATGATAACAGAATTAGTTTTTTAAATAAATTATTAGAATTAAATTGGCTACCTTTGAAGTTAAAAATATTGGGAGTAAAGTTATTTTGAAAAGAAACAGGAAAAAAGTACCTAACGGTTGGAAAACTTCGATATAGAGTGTACAACAATCGAACACGTGTGGTGATTAGCGATAAACTGATTAATTTCGATGAGTGCAAACAACTCAATGGCTGCAAAGTTTAGAAACAGATTCATTACAAAGCTGAGGGCTGGTGATCGTACATGATCATTAACATTGTTGTCGGTACAAGGAAAATGGTTAAAACTGAGTTTTGAAGCATGCTTTAAATTTGCTGTAAGATATTTCGTGCGTCTTGGAGTTAATCAAGTTATCAATATAGACTCTAACTTACCTGCAAAATAACTTTTTATACTTTTAACTGAAATGGCGACCTACCCAGGTAGGTATTTTAAGCCAAGTATAAATGAGGAAAGAATGTAGGATGATTGTGGCGCGATCTTGTAGTCTTGTTGCTGACTAAGGCTGACATGTTCCTTAGACAGGACTGTTAATTAATAGCCCAACAGCCGATGACAACTAATGGACCTACAGTTTAACGTGGAATCCGAACCACGGCCTCTGAATTACAAATTGGTCTAATTATGAGGATAACGAAGTAGTTGTGAAAATTAATGATTGAAACAAACGCTAGAAGAGTTTAACGATATTAAACTAAAATGCTTGATGAAAAATAATTAAAATAAAACAAATCTGATTGTAAAAACCCATTGGATAAAGTATATATTCTATGCCATATAAATAATAATATCGGTATGTAAGTAGAGTAATATCTGTCATAAGTATTTCTGTCTGTAGGTAAGACGTTTTAGAATTACGATAGGACTTAAAACTTTGAAGATGACAAAGTCTCGTAAACATTTTCATTGCATTGATGTTTCTCTAGTTTTTTTTGTATACAGTCTCGTTACTTCTTGAATGGGGATTAGGTCGGCTTAAGTATCAAAATAAAATTCTATAGTGACGAATCATTTCTTGAAAAATACAATTTTTATAGAAAACTGTAAGTTTGTAACAAAATGTACATTTCACTTAAGATTTAAATTAATGCATTTTGTCGTGAATTACTTTGATCTATTATGAAATTTAAATAGGAAAAAGCCTTTTTAGTTGTACAAGTGGTGCTTACTGCACTCTAAGGTACTGCACTGAAGGTCATTTAAGATCCCCTGGCGTATTCTTCCCAAAAATGAAACCCAAAACATCAGCTGTTCCGAGTTACAGGCCGATGGATTACAAACTCCATGTTTTGTATAAAATTAAAAGAAAAAGTTAGAGTGGCGCTCACCTCTTAGAGAACCGTGGTTTGAAAAAAGTTTAAAAGTTCAGGTAAAATATTGGTCTTCCAACTGCATTTAATGCAGCCTTGAAAAGGTAAATAGGTCAAGTCTTTGTTGTTAAACACGTCGATAAATAGCAGAAACGGAGATAGTATATTTGAGACAATTCACATTGTATACGCAAAGGATGACACTAGAGAACTTTACTATTAAAAGTAAAAGTGCATTAAAAATATATGGACATCCAGAGTTCGGTATATATTAAGTGTTTATTAAAAGGAGCGAAAATGGGAATAGAGCAAGTATTTAATAATAATATTTATTATCTTCCTTTTTAGTAGTCAACCCTGGGGTTGGTTTGCAGCAGCTCGCCATTCCATTCTATTATCTGCCTTTCTCTTGAGGTCCACATACGATGCACATCCCATGTCTCTCATGATCTGAGGCATGTAAGATAGCCTTGGTCTTCCACGTGGGTTTCTTCCTTCAATCATGCCCTCTACTATGGATTTCACGATGTGATGGTCTCGCCGTAATATGTGCCCTATCAGTCTGTCTCTTCTTGTTTGGATGCTGTTCTATAGGCATCTCTTTTTTCCTGATCTTCTATAAAACTCCTCATTGGCCATTTTATCCATCCAGCTGACCTTCAAAATTCTTCGATAACACCAAGTTTCAAACGCCTCCAATCTCTTCTTTTCCCTCTCTCCAATTGTCCATGATTCACATCCATAACATCCATATTTATTATCATGATAACAAAATTCCTATTTTTAAGAGAAACTTAATTTGTATTTCAGATTAAATCTCGTCATAAGAAAACGTTTTCATAAGGTATAATATAATATACGAAATACAACCATTTATAATAGATTGTTTTATAATTATTATTTATTGTTATTTATTTAATAAATACTTATATTATACCGTAGTGTCGAGTTAAATAATATTTTAAAGTTGAAATCACAGGAATCTAGGTATAAAAATAATTATCCTTTCCTCGTAATAGTAGATTATCATTTAACAGTTTATCTGTATTAACAAATTAACATCGCGTGTTATTCATAATCAAAGATAGAAGTGTATTGTATATCATTCAATATTTTGTAAATCAAAGTGACAAAGGAGAGTTGAACGTTATATATGTGTGTAGGAGTTTCACAATGTCGCAAGAAAGACACAAATGGTTGTTTTTCAGAAAGTCGACGAAGCCGAGTTGTGCAATTAATCACTCGCTTTGTTCCATCTTTCCACGCGAACCGATTGGATCACATGTTCCTCTAAAACGTCATTTATATACTTTTCAATTCCAAAGTAAATATGTCATTTTAGAAGATATAAATATTTTTTTAATAATTTAGAGATCATTAGTTTACTGTAGGTATTTTTTTTAATAACCACTTTATTTTACAATATACAGACACTATTATGCGCATTATGCGCCGTCAGAATTATGTTTAATCCAGGTGTGTAGGACTTTCACCCACTAAATCTCTATCGGTCCAGACATGGTATTCCCTCTCGGAAATGCTTCAAGAGGGTACCTTTATGCGCCCAAAGGGCAATACGTCTTTGGAGTCCCTCCTTATTCAGCTAAACAGTGCATACTATAGCTGTTCTTCTCTCTTTTGTCTGAGCACCCTCTTGCAGAATTCAGCGACACTATTCCATGATGTAGGGCTTGACAACGTACGGTTTACGATACCGTCCGGATATTTGGCCAATGACTGCCTCTAGATTAGAACGTTCAGCTTCCCATCTTCTACAAAAGAATATGGTGTGCCGTGCATCGTCATTCGCTGAATCGCCATACTGACATTTTGGGATATAGAGACTATTGTAGTGCGATATTAAATGATATAATCCAATCGCTTTAACTAGAATAAATTTGATAAACATAATTAACCAACAAAATATATACTCTTCCTAATAGCTAGGTCTACCTTGAAGATAATCGGGTAAATGAAACATCTATTCTTATAATAAATCAGTCTTAAAAATCTTTGTACAACTAAATCTAGAGTTCTACTGGACCAATTTCATTGATTAATATGCCATTAGAAAGCTTTCATCCTGTAGATTTGCCAAAAAATAAGAAAGTTTGATGTTTTTTAGTATTTATTGTGAAAAAGTTAAAAAACATTTTTTCCATAAGAAATACATTGAAAATGGGGTTTTACGAATTTCTTATTTTAAGGCAATGTTTGGCAGCCTTTTTGAGGTTTCTCAAGGAATGTATAATAGTAATTTGATAGAAATTTAATTCTCTTTCAGAAAATCACCATCCACTTTGGTCGATTTCCTCTCCGTTTAAAAGTTATTTACAAAAACAAAGCTACTACCGATCTTTGTGTTTATTGAATTTGTTATTTTATTCTTGTACAACATCTAGAGTTACGAGACCGATTATCATTAATCGTTGTTGGAACTATTCATGTAGATTTGCCATATGAAAGTTTGGCTTTTTAGTATTTATGGTGAAAAAGTGCATGTTTTCCATAAGAATACATTGAAAACAGGGTTTTCGAAATCCTATTGAAGGCGATTTTTACCGTCTTTAGATTTCTCAAAGATTAATAATAGTAATTTGTAAAATTTAATTCTCTTCAGAATATTACTTTGGATGGTGAAAAAGTAAAAAAAACATGTTTTCCGTAAGAAATACATTGGGGTACCCTTTTTCTAGAGACCGTTGTATTTAACCACAACGGGCTCTGTTTCATAAATTAAGAAATACTTTTTACTTTCTCTCCTTGGATACAATATAGTATATGGAATTTATATTGAGTGTGTGTATATCCGTTTGGAGGCTCTCTAAATCCAAAAGAGCGGTTTTCAGTATGATATTCGTCTACAATCTGTCTACCTGTCAGTATGTCTTCGTACAAACCCCGAGACAACACCGATCGTCCAATTTTATGAAATTTGGTACACGGGTGCAGTTTGGTTGCATCTTTAGACTATTTTATTGTTTTTTGAATTATTATTTTTAAGGGTAGTTTACCCCTAAAATATGCGAAAAATACAAATTACTCAAAAACCACTTCTAAATATCATACTACCACCTGACATCTGTAATCTGTGGCCTTTTTATTGTATTTAATTTTTGGAAAAACAAAATTTTTGGCAATTATATAAAATGGTATGACTATTAGCATTATAAGCAGCCTAAACATTTTTCATTTTTAGTCTACGACTAATGGTTCCGGAGGAAATTTAAATTACTGTCTGCAGTGAACACAGTATGTTGTCTAAGAGCCCTAAATGTTATTCCTATTGAGTAAAGTACTATTGATTAACCGTTTTACATTTAACTTGGTATCCAAGGATAAGGTCACATCACCGAAGAAAATTCGCTCAAAAGTTTGTTATAAAATCCTTGGAAGGGGTGAGGCATTTTCATAATTATCATTAACCTTTTCTACTTGTGGTAATAGGGTATCGGCAAGACATTTTCGATTCTTTAGATACGTTAAAAGTAATTCTAATAAAAATATAAGAAAGCTATAGTTTAAAAAAGTATGTATGATTTAACTTACTTTTAATGAGAGAAAGTGTGCGTCAGTTCAATGATGTCGTGAAAAAATTAAAAACTGACGATCGAAGGTGTTTTAGAAGATGACGTCACGGAGGTAGTGTTTGTTGACATTTAAGTGAATGCATATTCCATTTTACAGCTCGACATGGGATCTATTATTCCTTAAAGAGACGTCTCGACGAATATGACGTCACGCCTCAGAGGGCTGAGTCAGAAACAATCTTTGACAGCTCATCTCGTATGCTTTTATGTTTTCGTTTTATTACTTTACTTATATACTAGCGGTAAGCTTGCACTTTTTGCAGATTTTATGATTCGGTGTTTATCAGCAATATACTTATTATCTTGACAAAATAGGAACTAAAAATCTATAACAAATAAGTACAAAGAAAAAATACACATCAGCTCGATCATTTAGCTTTAGTTTTTCAATTAGATTAGATAGAATAAGATAGGTAGAAAATATGTATCACAGATTTTTAACTTTATTTGTTAAGCTGTGACATGTTGAGATAACATTTTAATATTGTATATTTTCGAAATAGATATAAAAAAGTTACTAATGCACACTAAATGATATCCATTTTATTAACCATTTTACTTATGGTAATTTCTTTTCCAAAATCTCATATAGATCACATATTCTGTGAAACTTCAGAAAACGTGTGCATACTTTCTAAGATCTTTATTTTTTATTTTCATAGTGTCAGTTTAAGATCCTTGAAAGCCTATATGGGCATTGAAAAGTGTAAATAAGTCTCATAGCCTTGTGTCCTTACGTTTTCACAGGCGTGACAAAAAGGTCATGTTTAGTGTTACATAAAGACTCAAAGACATAGATCAAAATAAGACCAATTATGTGGATAGTTTTAGAAGATAATGGACTAAAATACCATTATGTAGATATATGGGCGATGGTCGGTGAATGGGATATTCTATGGTGTGGATTAACGTCCACACTATTGAATACTAACTCCATCCGCAAATACCATACTCATAATTAGACTAGTTAGTAATTTAGAGGCAGTGGTTCGGAATACACGTTAATTAAACTGTAGGTCTCTTAGATATGCCTTTGACTGTAGAGCTCTTAATTAACTGTCCTGTTTGAGAAACACGTCAGCCTTAGTCAGCTACAAGACTACGAGATAGCGCCACAATCATCTTACACTCATTTCACATTCATACTTGGCTTTGATTACCTGGATATGTTGCTATTTCAGTAACTAATTAACTAAATAACTCACTGTCTGGTATAAAATAAAAAAACCAAAAAGCATTGTAATTGCTAGTAATGGACATGCTCAAATCTTATTTACGTATATTTTTAGTTTAGTGACATTTCTTAAAGTAACATCGTTCGCTAACTGGAGGAGTGTGCTGGTCTAGGGGTAGAGTATGGGACTTTGGTGTCCAATGTCCCAGCTTCAAAGATCTTTTCCGTTAAATCAACACCTCCAGATTTTTACCTTATGATTCCAATTATTCACCAACAATACCATTCATACATAACCCGTGACGGGTCGCGTCGCTGTCTTTTCCACAGGGTCGTCTCTTTTTGTTTAATTTCTCTGGAGTGTCAAGGTCCACGAACTTCGCAAACCTTTGTATACTTTCAAATGTACTTATACACTAGCCACTTGACTATACTTCACCTCTTTCCTGTGCGTTAGTATTTGTCTGGAGTCCGTTTACGGCGTATACTTGTAGATTTCACAGTGGGCGACTCATAACGTCAGTATGATATAGTGTTAACAAAGAAATGAACCATGAGGGAGCCAGGGTTGATTAGACAAGAACGTATTGTTAACGAACCTCTTGCGTCACCCGATGACGGGAGTTTGGTCTCAGACGTTTTTGTTGGAAAATAATTGTGAAAGCAAGTAGACGTGCGACATGTAGATAGCATACAACGTTCATTGGCATGAACTATGCAGAAAAAAACCTCCCACTTGTGACGACGACGACTAAAGGACTTTAATGATTTAAGATGTCGCTACTATTGTACACAATGTTCGTAATTACTTATTAATATTTCTAATTCTTCTCATTTACTTATTTACATTTACCAAAAAACTTTGTATGAATAATAATGTTGACTATTCCAAAAAATATATTTTTAGTTTAAGAAAAATAGCTGGCTCATTTTATAGATGCATTTTTCCAAAAACCTATTTCATATATTTACAACTAGTGATAGCATACGACAATACTATAGTGTTTGACTGTGCTTAGTACGTTGCATTCCTTTAATGAAAACATGTGGTAAACAATATATTTTTGAGTTTGTTTCGAGCCCGCTGAAATCCACCGAGTGCGATCTATGACGTAACTATTTTTGACGCGACACCTCACAGGTAAAAGTAGGATTAATAGGTAGGTAGGCTTTTTAGAGTATGAATTAAACTGACTACCAGAAAAAAACATTATAGGGAAATACTAGGAGAAATCAAACGATATATATATTTTACAGCAAATAGAGCTCTTTAACACTCACAATACGAAACTAAGAAAAGCGAGGTAGGAGAACTTGTTTACAACATAACCAAACCTAACCTTAACTCCTTAACCTTAACCTTGACCTTAAGGTTAAGAACCTCAACCTTAATTTCAATCTAAGCATTAACTTATTGTCTGAGATAAAACCCAAACTAATCACTCCTAAATACTTATGACGATATGTATTCCTAAATATTATATCATAAGAAGTGGTAGTGCACTAACGGAATCAGACAACATGTTAGCTGTGGTGAATTAACGGAAAAGATCCCAAATCCCACAAAACCCCGATGGATTTTTCGCTTAGTGATAATGTCGCAACCCAATAGTTCTAGCCTGAAGTAATGTATAAAATGGTTGCGGACGATAGTCTAGACAAAGTCCAGGGATGAAAAAAGGAAAAAAAACATTTCCAACTTGTAATCAATTTGAAGTACAATTAATTGGATACCTTTTTCGAAATTATTATGGACCTGTATTATTATCCTCTATTTTATGAACGATTTTATCCGTGCGCCAACATGGTAAACACTCTAAACCTGCATTTGAGTTTGTTTTGGGTTCGGGAAAACGTTGTAAAGCCAATGTAATGGAATAAATTAAAGTTAGTGTCACGAAACAAAACATCGGGCGGTGAATACATACAGTAAACGGATATTTCCATTGACCTCTGGCCTTTAATCTACCAACACATTTTCATTACTTTCATAATGATGTGATTATAACCATGAGCCTAACCCTATGTTTAACTCTATACCCTGTAATACATGTGGCTGTATGTGGCACAATTGGCAATAAAATGTAATTAGATAGGATTGCATCTGTTAATTTTATCTGCCCATACAGCCATTTTGTTACCATACACTTCCTGATTGGCTATAACTATCCGTCAAACGTTTAAAAAAGCCAAGGGAATGATAATTAGTTAGTAAATAATTGTTATTTTTGCTTTTTATGTGTGTGTGTGAGTATTGACTTTAGCCATATATTACATAATATAAAAACTGTCTAATTTTGAGTATGGTATTTGAGGATCGACTTAATATTCAATAGTGCGGACGCTAATCCGCGCGAGAGAATATCCAATCTACCGACCATCACTCACAACTATCCAAAAGTCGTGACCACAAGAAGCTGGATTACAGGACACGTCATTGACCCAGTTTGGATGTCATGATCTGGATATATAGCTAAAGAACACCCATGTACCTATTTTGATAAAAAATAGATAATCTGTGTGGTCTAGGGGTCCGTACACACTAAAAATATCCACGTGTAAAGCAACCTACTTTCGATGGTTGTGCTATATAATAACCAACTATAAGTGGTGTGTTAAGTGAGTGAGAGGCCTACACTCTTAGCAACTGTCAAAAACACATATTCAATACCATTGGTTCACCACCAATTAGGCTCTCAAAATAGTTACATTTTACAGCCCTATTGGGAACCCTTAGTTGCCCACAAAGGTTTTGATTTACCTTTCAAAGTAAAATAGCTTTACTGTTACAACATATTCTACAATAATAACACCAGAAAAAAGACCTGGCCAATGTTTCAAACAACATTGTGAACTTACAATTTTTCAAAACAAAATGATTTTGCAGGAACTATGCAAACAGGAAAATCATGGTGATTTTTTTCCCTCCATCCCTCCCTCCATCCCTCCATCCATTCCTCCACCCATCCATCAATCACTTATCAATCGATCAATCGATCCACCAATCTACTAATCTACCAATATACCTATCAATTTATCAATATATCCTGTATCTATCCATCCATCTATTGACCTATCCATCTATCTATCCATCGATCTATCGATCGATCTATCTGTCTATCAATCGAGAATTGTTTTTAAAAACGACAATAACTATGTATTTAACTCTTTTATCGTTGTAAACTATATCTAATTTCCTACGTTAAATTATTTTTTAGAATCACTTATCTGTTTTTAGAATCGATTTCACATGTAGGCAAAACAAAAATTCATTGACTTTGATAATTGTAAAGTAAGAGTCCATGATTTATTGACATGTTCGATATGTACATTTATCACACACGTATCCGAGGAGTTACTATTTGCTATAAATATTACAAATTATACTATAGCTAATTCTTATTTTAATTTGTAAGGTTTTCATTTAAAAAGCAAGGTCAACAAGAAACATTATACTGATAAGACCTTTGAGGCAAACACCAAAGCACTGGACATTGACTAATTATGACGATGCAATCCATCAAAATATGCTTCCTTGGCTATTAAGTAAAGCATCGGTGGCTTTCTTTTAAGCTGTTTTAGTCAGGAACCGTTTAAGCCGAGATATTTAGTTTTAAACCTACTACTTAATTAATTATAAAAGAGAACATCTCAATAAATAGTACCATTTTACATCACTCGTAATAATAAACATCTGCAATCCCATTGATGAAGGTGTACAATACAAAACCAATAGCAAACTATGAACAGTGCAATTTTGGTGTAGATTAATGTTTGAAAATAATATTTAAGGCGGTAAGATAGATAAGTTCTATTTCGTATTCCAATAATATAGATAATTGAGATAAACAATTGAGACTAATTGAGACATAACTAGATCCATTAAACACGTTTTGGGGGTCATTAAAAATGTTATGTAAGACTAATTAGTGTCTTATTATTGTCTAAATTTACATTTAGTCTAACATTTGGTGGAGGTGTTTCTAATCAGACTACATGATCACTTTTGGTGGGAGGGGGGGTGGTTGTACGTGTACTGTTTAAAATATCAAATTTTTATTGCACCATTTGATTCTGGGCAAAAAAGCTTACAATTTTTTTATTTTGAATCATGACTACATGTCAATTGGTTACAGATATATAAAAATGATATAGACAGTAGTTGTCCAATAGTAATCTTATGAAATGATCTTATTATTTATAGCACAGTATTTATGAATATAAATCGCCGACATACTACTGTGCACAGTGTATGTTACGGGAGCCATTTTTCTGACGTAAAAATACTCCTTAGTGGTATGAAATAATTGGCTGAGATAAAGAAACAGAAGTTCTAAAATGTCAGAAATGTGCAGTAATAAAAAATATAGAGGTGTCTGTTAAGTCCGTCGCCTAACTTCATAATGTGGTTTATTGGTTCAAAATAAGGAAAAAACATGTCTCTATGTGTGTACGTCCTAAAAACTCATACTTTACCAGATATCTGAAATTTTATATTTGTTTACAAAATACATGGGTACATATTTACACCTATTAAATAATGAGTACTGGATTTTTGATAAAACTAATAGTCAGTTCTAAAATTGGATTATGGGAATCCTTATTTAATGCTAGTGGAATAAAAGAGACAGATTCTTTAGGTAAAATAGGTTATTAATAGTTGTATACTACTAATATATTTGTATTAAGCATTTAAAGTATATCGTAGGCTAAAACCTTTTCGTTCCTATAAGACTGAGAGGTGAGAGGCTACATTCAGATTTTGTATATTCGGATTTACTCAGAACTGAGCTGGCTAACTTCAGATTATTAAGTGGGCACAATAACCACTTACCCACCCAGTCGTCTATAATTGAAGCACTTTCGTAAGTTAAGAGCTCAAATTATTCAAGGGCTATTAGAAAATAAAGAATATAATTTCAGGTGATTGAAATAATATCACTGCTACAAAGTAGATAACACGTTTTCTATCCTAAAAGTAATTTCACTATAAAAAAGCTCAATAAATAACTCTCAAGATATTGATCATTGGTGTTCCACATAAACTCATTTGAAAATTCAATAAACATTAATTCAAGAAAGCAAAATCATTATTTATTTATTTTCTTAACATTTTTTACTAATTTAATGTTTTGACATGTTCGAAGAATTTTCGCATTTGAGTCTTTGGTGGATTTATTCATTTTAGTGCCCCCTGAGTAAAAACAATGGTTTTTAGAATGATGTCTGTCTATGTGTCTGTCCGTGTGTTGGGGGGGGCATATAAAGCTTAGAGATGAAACTATTGGCCCAATAGTCATGCAATTTTTTTATTTTTTTTGAAGGGTATTTTACCACTAAAACCCCCCGAAAAACACATAAATTAATACTTTCCTAAAATCAGTTCTAAAGGTTTTAATGCAAATTGCATGACTATCAGTCCTGAATGAGACAAACATAATTACACCACCCAAATTTCCCACAAAATTGGGGTTTACACGTAACGAGCTTTTAAATATGAAAAATATTTTTTCAGTTTTATTGGTTGAAGACAACTTGATTATCACCATTACAGCTAGCTTAAAAAAGTAAACAAATTAGTAATTTGAATTATCAGTCTACGACTAACGGTTCCAGAGAAAAGTTCAACTTACTATCCGTGGTAGAAGAAGAACCTTGTCTGAAGGTGCCCCATATTATTCTTACGGAGAATATTACAAAAATCCATATCTTTATTATTTTTCACAACCCCTATCCGTAAAACTTGATATGCAGTGTAGACTCATATCAACCTACAAACCACACTCAAAAAAGTATAGAATCGCCTGCTGGGAGGGGGTTACATTACAAAAAAATAAAAATTAAAAATGATTTTTTTACTATTTTATTTTTTTATAATGAATCTGTAGGGGATATGTAGTTATAAGTAATTTTACTAAGTGTTGTATTGTAGGATGTAGGTCTCAGGCCACTGATACTGTTTATTTCTTGTGTCCCGCGTACTCTTTTATAACTAGACATTATTACATTAAATGCATACCGCAAGTTATTTCTGAGTCGAAAACGATTGAGTAAAAAAGATAATTTTTTCAGCTACGATTTAAAGTAACCGCGTCGGCCTAAGTTATATGCCACTCCCATTTATGAATAAGCTTCTATTAAAATTTACCATTTGCATAAACCATTTACCCAAGAGTATATGAATAAACGAAATGAAATGGCCAGTTAATTTGCAAAGCTTCTTAAAAATTTAATCTTATAGTACATTATTATCTTAATTTGAAAATAAAAGTTATCTAATGAAAACATATCTATTTACTTCCCTGTGGTAAAAAGCTAGATCATAGACATGTCCAAAGGGAATGTTTTCAGTTCCCCTAAACAGTTGCCCATATAACCAAATGACGTCACTAACCATATGACGTAACTGTTTAAAAATTTCGACGTTCAAATTGCCAACACCCCCACCCAGACCTAAGACAAAATCAATGTCAAAAGTATTGCCTAATCTAAAAGGTTTTATCTTATTTAAACATTCTTATTATATAGTTGTGTGGTATTTATTTATTTGTTTATGGTTTTAGGTTATTATTTTGTCACAACAATAAGTATTTCACTTCCTACCACTAAGTCGTACTAAGTCGTAATATAAAACAGCTGATTATTATAATAAACCTAATATGTATAAACATTGTGATTATTTTATTTGGCAAATATATAAACACGTTACTTTTAATCATACAGAAAAAATACAGTATATAATTTCCAAAAACCATAAACTATGAACGTGGCGAATAATGTTGTTCATTTTGTACAGCATATATTTCCTTCATAGTTTTACATTAATGAATGATTCATATGGCATTGGATAGTAAAGCACATTTCTAACGGAGAGTAAACCAACAGCTGTTTTAAGAAATCATGTTTTGATTTAAAAAAATTTGTAAACAAACTTAGTCCCCATAAGGTTAACATTAAAAATTTTAAACGCTATAAAATGGAAACTAATTGAATTTATGGAAACTGAATATGCCTATAGCATGTCCGGAGCAGAGACGAATCCGAAAAATCAAAGATCATTAAAATCGGTCCAGCCGTTCTCGAGTTATAATGCGTGTAACTAGCACGACTTTGTTTTATAAATTTAGATAAAAGACACTGGGTCGTAATACTATAACCTAATGTTACAATTATACATACATTGCTATAATCTCTCTTGTTGTATTTTATCTTTGTTACTTTTAATACAAAATCCATCAGTAAACTTCCATTGTGTTGTTAATATAATTGACAACAATAATTAAACGGTATGGCCTAGTGCCTATAGTCGTGATAGGCCTTGTGATGTGGTAAGGGCTTTGTCCTGGTCCATCACATGCTCTTGTCATACGACAGACACACTGGCATCACTGATATATGAGAATAACACTTTGTTGATCAACGTTTTACAATTTTATTCAGCCAAAGACTAACTTTTATAAGTTAAAACCATACAAATACATTGTTCAAAATTAAAAAGGACATAGTCCTTATGGGGTGTTGAATAATTATATCGAACAAAATCTTTAGGTACATGTATCTCAAAACCATAATATCTAAATAGTTGGAAAAATATTATATTGGTATATTTATATTATTTAAAGCTGAGAGTTCCTTGAAATATTGCCAGCTTTTCTGAATATAATTTATAATGTTTAATTTTGCAGAATATTAATTTTAATATGCTAACAAAAAATTATTATTTTGCAACTTGCTCTGCTGAACATAAACTACTACACCTAATAAATATTATATATATATCTTTTACTTCCTGTAATATGTGTACCAATTCCTAAAATCTAAGGGTTTCAAACCTTAGATTACAGGAATCATTAAAAGAAACCATGCAGTTGTAGCTTGAAAAAAATCATTCAGAAAATTTCAGCTTGTAGAGTTTTGTAAAAGCTTAAAAACTACTCATCCAAATTGGAACAATTGTATTTGAAGTTAAAGGAATTGAATTTGAGATGAAAAAATATTTGAAAAAATGATACCTTTAACTACATGACTCACCTTATATGCTCGTTCACTCATTTGTACATAGTTAAAGGTAGTGGCTTAAATACCTACCTTGTGGTATGGTTGCCATTCCAATAATCAAATCTAGTCTAATTTTCTAGGCCACTTTTCAGATCCAAAAAAGTTATGAGGTTCGTTTGAAAACAAATTTAAATAATACTCAATTGATATCTATAGTACTGAATTTACTTGTAATCAATTAATTTATAAAATGTTTACGCCTTTTTTCTAAATACAATAACATTAAACCAACAGTGTGTAGGTCACCAGATTGTTCGTATAAACTTCGAGTTTTATCTCGTACAAACTGTGACACAGAATTTACGTGCTGTGATAAATAACTTGGTTTGACACTCACCACGTGGTGAGTGCTCTGTTCATCCTAAAGTTTTGGACTGATGTCTTTGAGTTGTGAAAATTTAACAAGTTGATACATTTACCCAGATCTCAACTCCGTATAAATTATTGGCTTCTTAGGAAGTATTATATTTTAATTTGAAGAGGAGAAGATTATTTTTAAGTAAATATTTTCTTCCTTTCTTTGGTTTTATGTTTTAATTAAACTCATGTTAAAGTAAAAAGTAGCCAGTTGCTGTATTATCCTATTTAAATGCATGTTAAAAATGTACTTTTTTAAGTTTTCCGTGTAAATAAAAAAATAAAGGTAAGTAAAATTTGACTAACGTCATGAAAACCAGCTAAAAAACTAAACAAATTAGTATTTTGAATTATTGTTTGTCTATGACTAACGGTTCCATAGAACAGTTAAATTTCGATTCTATGTTAAACGAATTACGTTTTTTGAGAACGTCCAAGCAATATTATTCTTACGGAGAATATTAAAAATAAATTTATTCCTTATTTCCCAACCATTTCTATGAATCTTGGTACGAAGTGGTAGTCACACCACCAACAAAGTTCACTCAAAAATGTTTTTTATTACGGAGGGGGTGGGGTTATGCTCCCAAAAATATCTCGAATAATTAATTTGATTTCTATTGTTGTTTGTTCAAAAATTGGATGATTATTTTTGAAACAATAATTTTTTAAACGATATTTAGATGAACGTTAAAGAATACGGTATCTTTGTTGAAGGTTGTACTTTTCAAATTTATTTTAGGGATAAAGTATGTGTCAGTCAACTGGTACCGTTTATTTTAATAGTCACCAGAGAGGAATAAATTCGTACTAACCAGTTTAAAACATACATACATATTTCCGTGATCGTAAGCGAAGGTTACGAGTGAAGGAACATCCACTAATAAAGAGCTGTTGCAGTTATGAATGAACCTCGAAAGGAACTAGTTATCCAGTAACTAGTTGCAGCGTCGGCGACATTGCTTGTTATAAGTTCTGCAGAGTATGCTCGACGACCGAAGAAATATGCCTCAGCTGAAATATAACACATTGTTGCCTATTTGTCCTGAATTATAGCAATACATTAATAACTAGTTATCTTAGCTGAAAAAAACTACAAATGCATTTTTATCGGTTGAATTGTGAATTAATTTATATATATTTTAATGAATATTAAATAGGTTAAATGATATACGATACAAAGGAACGACTAGAAGAACGTATTGGGGTGTCCACAACTATTTACAAATCAGAGACATCAAATTTAAAACATGGTCTTAGATATTTAAAGAAACGTTAGTTACGACTACATTGCAGCTACTCAAATGGATAAATGTGTACCTAAATTTATTCAATATATTTTATTGTACTTTCATAGTGCGTCCGTGTTAGAAACTACACAAATTGGAGGTGGAGAAACCCCTTCTGTTTTCAAGTGATAACCTAATAAGTTACATTAAAACTTGAAATTTTAAGTTACAGATGTTAATTATATAATATTGTCAATAACCCTATACTTATGTATCTTGCATAGTAAAAAACCTATATGTAACACAAGATAGTGTGCTCTACTGAGAGTAGTATAGTAATATATGGGATATAGTACTGGGATATAGAAAAGTGTAGAAAGTTCCAAACATGATTTTTTCTTACAGGGTACAATATTAAATCGTAATTTCTAGAGGAACTACTAAAACATGGCAGATGATCTAATAATGGTTAGTAATAATTTGATCATACACATTTTAATTTCAAAAAACACGTACAATTTTAATATTCATATTAAATACAATTTGTTTTTTCAAAAAAAAGTTTAATACCCTCTACATGACTAAAGAGGAAAACGCATTATTAATGTGAAGTGTGCATAATGTTAAGCAGGTGGAGATTTCGTGGAATTATAATATATTGCATTGTTATGAGCCTTTTCTCATAGCAAGATGTGCAGAGCTGCTCTTAATGTCTTCCAACTTCTAGGAACTTTCTTGGTGGAAAGTTCTCATGTCGTCATTGAGAAATTGTTTACGAATTCTATGAATTGCTCGTTTGACGTTATTACTTTCAAGCATGCTTGTATATTTTCCACTATTGCAAAAAAAATATTATGTTTGAACATTTTTTTCGTAGAAAATTTTGGCAAATATTTAAGAAAATTAATTATAAAAGTTATATTTCTAGACGCACTTTGGAATTATTTTAACATTCTCAGTATAAAGATATTAGGTGATTGCGTACTTTTTAATACCTTTATTCTGTGTAAAGCGAGCTATAAAACCTTAATACTGCATTTTCTTTATTTTAAAATATGTGTTTTAAACCATTTTTTAGCTGCATGAAAATACAATTATGATAAATTTAAAACTTAATAATTTTCACTCAAATGATTTTTTTACTATCATACTATGTAGTTTTACCTAAATTTTCTTCACATCGTTTTAAGTTAATTACTATAAAAAATAAATTTATTGGTACAAATGTTTAAAAGGTGTTTTAATAACCATAAAATTCACGTTAAAATTCTTTATCTAATATTGTGAAAATTTACGTCGATATTTTGATTAAAAGTTGTTTTCCTAGAAAGTAATAAAAAAGCTGATATTACATCAATGAAAAATCCATTACACGAAATAACTTTTGCATTAGTTTTTTGTTTAACTAAAATAACGTTAAAAATAATTTACGGGTAGCGAAGTACCGTCAGGAATACATTTCTAGCATTTTGTTGTAATGAGATTTTACTGGGGATAGTAGAGATTCATTACTGTTTTGATTAAAGTTTCTTTTGTTCACCTGAAGAAGTAGACTACCGCCAGTTGGTGTTGTTCGTCTTATCATCTCAAAGTTTAAGAATATTTTTAAACAACTATTCTTGAAAGATCAGTTTTTGTCATCTTTATTGTTTCACTGAAATAATAGTACTAATTTTTTAAAACAATATCTTAGTAGTTTCTATTGTATCATGACCAGAGTATGTTTATCCATCAGTTAACCAGAGATTACTTAAATCAGTTAATATCTTTGAGTGTTTATATTCTATCTTATAAATTACTAGTGATTAAATATATATATATATATAATATAAACTATTTTATATATAAAACGCTATTTTTTTAATCTCTCGACCATATTTTAAAAATTTTTTTATACTTACCAAATACAGCTAGTGCTGAAAGAACATAATTATGAACTTGTACCTAAATCGTTGGTAATCTGATAACCCCTCCTAATAAAAAATTAAAAGTGAAGCTGTCTTTAGCGAATTATAGAAATTGTATGGATATTTTATTTAAACATGGTCCTGTTAACATTGTTTACATAATTTTGGATTGAGAAGTAATGTACATTTATTTCGTAAAAATCAAATACTTTAATTTATTTTACTTACTTTTTAATTTAATATTTCAGCCATTTTACTATTCCCCTTTTACATAGTTTTTTTCGTAAAAATCTTTATATTCTTTACTAAATATATACTAAAGTGTTTACCACCGCATCAGTTCAGTCAAGTAAGCAAGTAATGGTCAAGCCTGAACTCATGACTTTGTCGCAGTACGGTAAAGATCGTTGACAGATAATTTTGTGTCCTGTGTTAAGTCTGTTCTGCTAAGTAATCGTAAATGCTTGAGTTGAGTGAGTCATTGAGTTGAGTTGAGTTGAAATGAGTTTTGTCTTGGTTTGGATTAATTTCAAATTGAGTCCATTTTCGGCTAACCAGTGAAAAATTTTGTCTATGTCAATATTGATTTGAGTGATCGTTTCATTAAACTCGCTGACTTTGAATTAAGCGTATATCTGGAGTTCGTCAGCGTATGAAACTTTGTGTTCTGTAAAACTGAAGTGATTTCGTTCGTGTATTCATAGTTACATTTTTATTTAAATATTCAGGTTCATATTTTGTCATCTTGCTTATAAACACTGAATCATACAATCCGCACAAAGGACGAGCTTACTGTTAATTCATAAGTAAAGTTATATAATCTATATACGAAAGCAATGCGAAATGAGATGTCACACGCTGTTGGAGACTCAGCCCTCTGAGGCGTGGGACTTCTCTACAAGGCATTATAGATTCCATCTCGCACTGTACAATGGAATATGCATTCACCTAAATGTCAACAAACACTGCCTCCATGACGTTGGTCGTGACCGACACCTGAGATCGTTGGTTTTTAATAAAAAAAAAACTATTTTCATTTTATATTTACATTTACTTGACTAACTTTACAGTAACTATTAACATGTCTATGTTAAATTATGGGATGAGTAGGCTGTTAAAATATTCTAGTTTTAAAGCAATGGATCTTATTACTCTAACAGTAGTTTATTGTAAACGAAAAATGATATATATCCAAAGTTTCTTGATTAGGAAAAGTAATTATTTAGTTGAATAATTACGTACCCCTTTTTGCTGTCAACACGAAGTACAAGTATTTACATATGATGTCTTTATACATCTAGGTGTTGTCAGTGCAAAAAAAGGATGTATTAGTAAGGCTTACTTCTTCTCATTAAAAACACAGGAGATGGATTTGCAGTCGGTTTATTCACTTTTCTTTAAGTGGAACTACGATAGCAAATAAGGTGTTTATTCACCAAGGGTTCATCAAAGAACAACTCTGTTGTACTTGCCAACTCTTCGGAATACATACAGAGGTATAGAGCAGAGGAAATTTGTCTAACAATACTGGTTTAAAATTAATTGCTTCTAAAGTACATATAACTTTTGACAATGACAGTAACGTAATTTGGTTATTGACGTCATATGGTTAGTGACAATATAGTTTGGTTATAAGAACAGCTGTTTAGATGAACTGAAAACATTCGATTTAGACATATCCATGATCTAACATATTTTCCGCAGTGAAGTGAATACAACCATTTTTAATTACTTTATGAACACTACAAACATGATGTATTGAGTAACATGGTAAATTTATGGAGTTATGATATACAAATACAGTAAATATTAGTTTATAATATGGCTATTTGGTTTCCCTGCCAAAGGAATGGCTATAACTGTCCACCCAGCCCTTGGACGGGGTTGCAGAAACTCGCCAGCAGCCATCCTTTCAGATTGGCAGTTCTTTGAACCGTCCAAACAGTCCAATTTGTCTAATGCAGGCTTTGTGCGCTCGAGGGTTATCCCTTGGCTAATCTAATTCCTGACAAAGCTAATGAACCTAATGATAAGTTTATACTTCGCTTTAATTTACTACCCAAAGTGAAACATCAGGTTGTCCAAATCTCCTTATCGGTTTATATCAAAATGTAAGAAATAAACGGGATCTGAGTACTGACAAATAGTTTTCCCCTTAAGTAAACTTTAAAAACTGCGAATTAAATTAATCTTATGGAGAATAGGCAAATAATTCTCATGTTTATGGACAGATTTTTTTAAACTTGTCATATATTATTTTTATATTATTGATTTGGAAATTCACTGAGTACGCAGGTCTGCTGTGACGGGGGTATTTTAATTACTTTATGAACACTACAAACATGATGTATTGAGTTACATGGTAAATTTATGTAGTGATGATATACAAATACAGTAAATATTTGTTTATAATATAGCTATTTGGTGTCCCTGCCAAAGGAATGGCTATAACTGTCCACATAGCCCTTGGCCTGGGTTGCAGAAACTCGCCAGCAGCCATCCTTTCAGATTGGCAGTTCTTTGAACCGTCCAAACAGTCCAATTTGTCTAATGCAGGCTTTGTGCGCTCGAGGGCTATCCCTTGGCTAATCTAATTCCTGACAAAGCTAACGAACCTAATGATAAGTTTATACTTCGCTTTAATTTACTACCCAAAGTGAAACATCAGGTTGTCCAAATCTCCTTATCGGTTTATATCAAAATGTAAGAAATAAACGGGATCTGAGTACTGACAAATAGTTTTACCCTTAAGTAAACTTCAAAAACTGCGTATTAAAAAAATATCATATTATTTAATATTCACAAAAAAGCTTATTTTCTCAAACAATCCTTAGTGTGTTGTATATATGTACAGAATATCAAGTTTCAAGCGTCAATATTAAGAAATAAGGAAGATTTTTTTAGTATTCTTCATTATAACATAGGATGCTTTCAGACAACGTACTCCGTTTACCACGGACATCAAACTTTACTCTTTTCTGGAATCGTTAGACGGAGGCTAATAACCCGTATTCGAAATAAGATTTTTTAGACACTTAAAATCCGATATGTTTTCAGAAATATTTGTGATCTTATATTATTTTTATCTTAAACAACTACAAATCCTAGGATTTCAATCAATATCGTTGGAGGAATTTTTTGTAAAATTTGCATTTTTCACATAAAGGGTTTTTATCTCCACACATTAGAATGTAAAATATAAAAAAACGTTTTCTGGAGACGTAGTTAAGGTGTACTTGTGTACCTAAATTCATAATAATCAGACGGATGACATACAGACAGACATTAGTCCAATGATGTTGTTCATTAGCGACTGATGTGAATGGCTGGTGTTGGCCGGCCCTCGCTGGCATGGAGGTGATGTTGCCAGTGTAAATACACAGGTATATGTTTTTAACTAGTATTGTTAAATACTATCTATCCCTTGGCCTCAAAATAAATATACTTCATATTTCATTGACTTAAATTTGTTATGTTACTAAACATCTATAAATATAGCTTTATAAAAACTCAATTTCGGCACATCAACGCGAGTGGTGTAACTCTAGTTTCACTATAAAAGCAAAGTAACTAGGTAATCTGTATTTATTTTCACTTAACCAAACTCATTTAATTTCGGTTAACAGAATTGATTCATCTATTTCCATTGTAGGGTTAAATTAAATGTAAATATTTGGGTGAATAATGCCATTTTAATTCAATCGTTTTTAACGGTTCTGAACGAAAATAAATTATTGACTTAAATCGATATAAATAAAGAGTATTAATGGACTGACACATACTTTCTCCCTTAGGTTAAATATAAACTATTACAACATTTCATAAAATTACACTTGCTTTTTGTTTTTTAATATCTCTTATGGATTCATTATTTAAAATCATCCAATTAATGAGATTAAAAAGTTAAAATAATTTTTCTTTGAGTTTTTTGACATAGATAAGTCTTAGCTCTGGTGGGGGGTTGGTAATTCTTAAGATGAAAACTATATGACAGGTTTCCATGGAAACTAACAGAGCTATTGTATGGAATTTTTAATATAAAATAATAAGAACAGCTAAAAGAATATGAACTGAAAACATTCCCTTTAGACGAATTCATGATCTAACCTATTTCCCACAGGGAAGTATATACAAATATTTGATGACGCAACCCCCCCCCCCTCAGATGATTATTGGTGGTGGGTGTTATTGAGTGACGTGACAATGCACGTAAATTCCATGGAAAACGGTTGAGAAATAAGGGAGAAATTGATTTTTAATATTCTCCTAAAAAATACATCGAGCATTCTCAGACAACGTACTGTGTCTCCCATGGAAATTAAATTGAACTTTTCTCTGGAACCAATAGTAGTATACTAATGGTTTGAAAAATATTTTTTAGTTTTAACTGGTTTTAATTGTGATAGTATAATTGTTGAATAAAGTTTTTGTTAGGTCAGAAAGGGTTAAAAATTAAATTGTTATGTTTAAACCCCTAACACTTTTAATCCCCGATGATTTGAGAAATACGTGTGGTGTGATTTTGTTTTTGTGATTTTGTTTCTCTCGTAAAACACTACTATTCATACGATCATCAAAGTTGTTCGAACCGTTTTTGATAAAATTTCATTTTACAAATATTTGGGGCTATGTCATAAATGGCTTAAATTTGATAAAAGAAAATATTTCTCAGAACAAATTTTGTTTTGTGTGGGATCCAGATTTTTAAATTTAAATTTAAATCGTACTAAAATACTTGTTAGTTACAAATCTTTATTTTAATATTTTTTGTTGTATGAGAATTGCACACTTTTTTATACATCAATGCGTAAGTGTCAATTAATAAAACACTTATGAAAGAACTACTCTATCATACTGTCACTATCACATATTTTAATACTTTAAAATTGTATTAGATCTTGGAAAGCAATACGATGTTTGTTGTCTATGCTCTTAATTTGTTGGATATATTTGTATTTTTTTCAATTAAGTAATGTGCTTTTTTGTGTTTTCCTTTTTAAACTTTTAAATTTTCTTCTGACGATGCCACAAAGGTGGCGAAATGTACATCAATACATCCAACAAATCAAGAACATAGGCAACAAACAAAGGTAATATATGATTACTGTTCTTGGAACTGGGCAAACATAAATAATTGAATAGATTCATTATTGTTTACATCATCCGATAAATGTTTTCATAGAATAAATAAATATTCGTTTAGGTTTCTCACACCTGACGAAAAGGATTTCTTTCTGTTCCAGGATAAAATTCTGCCTTGTCAAAGAGATTAATGGTTAACGTCTACGCCCAAACACGCCATGAATGATGCATGTAAGTATTATAGCTATTTATATCGCCTCAAAAGTGCCCTCTTATAAAAAAGCGGTCGATCAAACGTCTTGTAATGTAGGCTACATTACATACTTAACCCTGTCTGAAGTTTGATACGTGTAATGTTGAGTGCAGGGCTTTTGTAAAGGATGTAGATGGTAAATGTTTCAGAATATGTTTGTACTACTGAAAATAAAATATTCATAATAATTTGTATGTACGATTAATTTGTTTAACTATATGGGCAATATTTAGCAAATTTATATGTGTCACGTCCGTAAATATGTACCAGGCTAATCAGCTATTTTACATTTTTAATATTTACAGAAATGTTGACTATAGTTAAATAAATTTAGTCTATTATCTGTAAAAATCTACAACACCTTATACATCTCACCATTGAATTACTTGTAGTACCTATTATTCGTGTTCAGACACAGGTTATTTTAATTTCCTTCCTTAAGTTCCATTCCTTGTATTTTTATACTCATTTGAATAAACATTTCTACCTTCTTTCTTGTCTAACATAGCTTGTACGATATTTTCTGGTGTTTCTGGGGGCAGATATTCTTTGTCTAGAGCCTTCTCCAAAGCATCTCTTTCTCTTCTGAACGTGTGACAAAAAATGTGTGGAAATGAATTATCTACCTAATATTTACAAGTGGTAAAACCATCTGATTCTTCCTATGATATCTGTGAGGATAGTTTTGGAACTTTTCATCCCCTATGAGGGTTTAAGATAGGTAAACACCACTTTCGCTATTCTAACCAGTCCTTGATATTCGGTTTCAAACTTTGACCCAGTCTTGTAATCAGTTATATAAATAGTCTTCTCAGAATACTTAAAAATAATTTTTCCAGGTATCGGGATTCTTCAAAACTATATTGTGTGTGCATGTGTCTGTAGGTTTACATTAATTTGTCAGGGTGAAAATAACAAAGGTTCAAGAGCCTTTTAACACACTATTGGTCCATCTGGCCAAAATCGGACGCGCATACAGCTGGCATCTTACGCCATGTTTTCCTTCGATTAAATTTTTAATGAGCTTATGAGCTTAGTTAGACATATTATTGCTACTGTATATTTGAAATTATATATTTTACAATCTAAAAGTGTTAAATACTAAACATTCAATTATATAAAGATTCAAATAAATTTTTAAAGTTATTCTGGAGTTGTCTGGAGGTTTTTAAGTGTTAAGTCAGAACAAGTGTTTTAATTTTTGTAAAGGGAATGTAAATTGGGTTGAATAAATATACAATTCAATTAATTATGTAATGACAATTAACAATTAGTATTGTTAACTAATTAGTATTTTATATCGGTATTGTGTGCGGAATGTTCTGATGCAACATTAGTTTCGGCATCACTCTCTTTTAGTTCTATCCTCTTCGTATATCCAACTAATAATAATATTGTCATCTACTTTCTCGACATTACAAGGAATTGTAGAACACTATTCTTCAAGTTCTAAACACTATTCTTAAAAGTAACAGCTATTTACGAAACATAAATAGGTCTAAGAACATACATAGATAACACCAAACACTTAAACTAACAGTCCCAAGTATATACTCAGGCTAGTCTACATATACAGGGTGTTCATGAAAGTTGGGGACAAACTTCAAGGGGTTATAGCACTCATCAAAATAAACAAAAAAATTCCCATAAACATATGTCGAAAAATTCTTCGTTTAGCCGCTAGCCGCCATTTTGTATTTTATACAAAAAACTTTATGCATAAAGAACTATTTAAGATACAGAAACCAAACTTTGCACACATATATTGCCAAAAAAATACTCAAAGTACATTAATTTTTTTTATATTTCAAAATGGCGGCTCTTAAAGTTAATGGTGTGTGTTATTTTAACAAAATATTTTTATCCACGAAATTTTGAAAATATAAAAGCAAACTTAATGAAAATTTGAGAATATTTTTGTCTTTAGCCATTAAATATGTGTGCGAAGTTTGCTTTCTGTATCTTAAATAATTATTTATATATAACGTTTTTTGTATAAAATACAAAAAGCTAGCGGCTAAACGAAGGATTTTTCGACATATGTTTATTAAAGTATATTTTGATGAGTACACACCCCTAAGTTTGTCACTTTATTACACCTGTATATGAAAATTTCTAATAAATGAAATCTAAAACATATAGTCTTACATTTTTGACTACCGGATGTAAATCATCCCTTAATAATGCAAAACATGTGTAGCACATTGTACTTGAGGCATTTACTGGGTCCTGAGGTGATAGACAAAGGATTAAAAAACTTTTTTGTGGAGCATATGGGTTTTTATAGATGCCATCTAACAATCACCAATGAGTGGCTAACCTCAAAAACGTTCGTACCTTATACAATACAAATTTACCTAACGCTAAAGTGGAATTGGGGCTCAATAATTGCGCAAAGGTGTTCTCACAGACTACCTCACAACCAGATTAAGGTTAAAGACGAGGTAGTTGTGCTTTAATTAAAACTTGCGGCAGCGATCAAGCGGAGAGTGGTGAGGGGTCGACACGAGCTCGTTCTACCGCTATTCACTCTTGTCTCAAGGCCTACCTGAAGAAGTTTATGGTCAAGTAACCAATTAACGGTGCGATAAGAATCTCGTATTTCAGAAATTGTTAAATTTCCAAATACATTCTATCTCTAATCATATTCACAGGTTTATCGAAATCCCTGATAAAATGTTTCTACTATAATTAAAATTATATTTTTGCCTTGAAATTTGAAAAAAACTAAACGAAAAATACATACGATTATATGAAAGGAGTTATACTATAGTTAATTAATAAATTATATGAATATATTAAATTAATTTTAATGTATAAAAAACCGAAATGGGTTGGAAATTGGATTTTTTTAAATTTGAATATTTCAATATTATCAAAATACTAATGGTTTACTTTACATAACTGAATTTTCAAAATAAATAAAATCTGTGGTTTAGATTCATGACTCTAAAAATAATAAGTATTCAAATTTTGCTAAAATAGATTAGATATTTATAGTCTGAAACGTACTGAGAATATTGCCATGTACCTATAAACGTTTTTATTTATCTATTTAGTTTTAAATGAACTCAGTAGTTACTAACAGATCACAGTTATTAAGAGAGTTTTAATTGTTTATAAAATAAAGCTTGGTAACCAAGCTACTAAAAAATACATGTCCTCTTACATAATATGGGTAATGAAATTTATACTAAAAAAATTATCCGTCCCTAATGGTGTAGATATAATTTCCTATAAAAATACTGTTAAGTTTAGAAGGTGCAATTTGTTACGAGTGACTAGATGGAGGTGACTGATGGATAATACATTGGGGACTTTGGAATTTCTATCAAACGTTCCATTATATGGACGTAAAACGTATTAATTTACAAAAAAACTCAACAAACAATTCTATAATTTCTAACTTACCTTTAATTAATACCTATGTAAAGTCCGTACCACAGTATTTGACAAATTAATTAATTTTTTAGATATTCTGTCAAAATAGACTGTTCAGATTTAAATGAATAAATAAACTGAAAATACATGTCTTGTTAAGATTCTAGATTTATTTATGGTTTAAGTTTATATTTAAATAATATAATTTAATCGTCGTTCAATTGCATATTTCAATAGTTAAAATGTATTTTTTAGGTTTATCTCATCAAATGTTTATTATAGAGTAGGATCACTAACAAATAAAGGAAAATGGCTACATGAAAATTATATTTAACGATGTTAAAAGAATTTCAACACCATTTCCAAATTTAACGCGGAATTAAAACTGAATCAAAGTTAAACTGCTGTAACGAATCACCTTAAATAAATAAATCCCAGTAATTGTAGCCTGTTTTAATTTATTCATTGAGAACGACCCCTGGGAGGGAAATTAACGGTTGCATGGTGGCGAGACAGGGAAATAGCAGAGTGGCTGCCGTTGCGGTGATGTTAATCTCCCTATCTCGCCCACAAAAATGGAGCCGCGTGCAGCTATGTAGCGAGGGGCGTGGTGGGGACTCAAACAAGATCAGCCACGGCGTCCCTCAGGGTTCCATACTGAGGTCAATCTTATTACTATCTCCCCCTGTATATGGAGGCAGTATTATTTATGTAAAAATGTTATAAAATTATGTTTAGGTTATGTTTGGAAACCAATTTGAATGTTACATTATTTTAATGTCGTTTGTTTAAAAATTTAATAAAGTTTTAGTCTGCTAGTAATAATCTGCTAGATTTATGTTTTCTTAGAAGCTTTGGTGACATGAAACCATTAACATAACACGTGATTAGTTTTATGCTTTAAACCTTTCTAACTTTTCAGCATAAACATGGATGTGTATCCCTCACATTATCAAATCCAAAAATGAACTAAATATGCACTTAAATTTCATGGAACAAATCATTTGGGACTGAAAACCAGTGGTAGTGAAATATTTCCAAATTATAGCAATTTTGATGTTTATATAAATTCAGTGATTTCTATGTTATTTTAACATTTTGGTTCCATTTATTTCTTAAATTTCTTTTTAAATTTAGTCATTTTGAAATTATGAAAACTTAAGTGTGAGGTTTTGTGTGATAAATATTTAAAATCTTCCATAAAAATCCTGATAGTAAGACACTTTTTAATCTTATCTCTAGAACTTCTTAAGTCGAGATTGTGACGCATTTACACAATAAATAATAAGAAACAGGTATTGCCATCTGTCTTAAAATTAGTGATCTTTTTAGCCACCCTCATATTCATCATTTGTGCTGCTTCCTGGAGTGGATATTTGGAACAATCTCAAGGATGCTTACAATCGCCGTTTGGTGTAGTGTGCAAAGCGCTTGCTGAAGAAAAGTGTTTGAAGCCAATCGTGAGCAATTAAAATTTGGCTTACAAATGTGTGGTAGATAAGTAGATCACCTAAAATAAACCGTGACCAGCTACTATATTTCCTTATTAAATTAACAATTAGTTGGACTTTTCCAACGCGTCTTGTGTTTAAAATCTACACAACGTTTCGAGAGTTGGTTAAACTACTCCCGTTTTCAAGTGCCTAACGATATTTACAACGATATTTACCTTTTATATATAGAAATAACCCCTTTGTTTGTATAAATGTAAATATCGTTTGGCACTTGAAAACGGGAGTAGTTTAACCAACTCTCGAAACGTTGTGTAGAGTTTAAACACAAGACGCGTTGAAAAAGTCCAACTAATTGTTAATTTAATTATTAATAACCAACGCTATCATGAATTTTCAACACTATATTTCCATATGACATAGTCAATAGAGTGTTATATTTAAGTAATGAACTCATTTTAAAATTTCCAACGCAAAACCTTTCTACGTAGTTCATTTGCAAAAACATGTTTTTGCTTGATGAACATCACATAAAACAACTGTAAATTTTTTGTA
This sequence comes from Nephotettix cincticeps, assembly GCA_023375725.1. Classification (NCBI taxonomy): domain Eukaryota; kingdom Metazoa; phylum Arthropoda; class Insecta; order Hemiptera; family Cicadellidae; genus Nephotettix; species Nephotettix cincticeps. The sequence continues at coordinate 67,034,755 of CM041785.1, forward strand.
AAAGAAGACTTACTTTGACTCAGTGTAATTTTAGGCCAGTTCAAATGAAACTTTTCAATCTGCGGTGTAAAATTTAGAACATAAAACATCTACCGACGATATTTACAATAGATGAATAGCTTCAAAGTGGAACATTGATCAGGCCTACCGGAAACGCAGCAAACGTGAATTTGATTCCATGGAGTATTAATTAAAGGTGGGATACAGATATTGTATTTTGTTTGATGTAGCTAAAACCAGCTTTTACGAAATAATTGTTAGAGTTCATCGACTGTCGTTCTATGGAATATATTTGGAGTGAAAGACTGTTTGATAATGCTTTTTGGATTGTTTAGAAAAACGTATTATAAAGTTGAATGATAACATTATGACTGGGACGGTGGCGTTAACCTGTAAGCCAACTACTTGAAGGTCATGAACTATGGATAGTTATGAGTGATGGTCGGTGGGTGTAGTGTTCTCTTGTGCACTATTGAATACTACGTTAATCCGCAGAAACTATCCTCATAATTAGATCAATACATACTTCAGAGGCCGTGGTTCAGATTCCACGTTAAACTGTAGGTCCCTTGGTTGCCATAGACTGTTGGGCTATTAATTAACAGTCCTGTCTAAGAAACATGTCAGCCTTAGTCAGTAACAAGACTACAAGATCACGCCACAATCGTCTTACACTCAATCCTCATTCATACTTGGCTTAATATACCTACTTTGTGGTATGGTCACCATTTCAACAATCTAATATACTCTAATCTAATTTAATCATACTCCTTCCAGGAATGACAAACTACAATTCTATTGAACGGCCACATGAATGGAATGGTTTTATATAGTTTCATGAAACTGTTATTTATAAATTGATCTTTAAAGTGTATGACATGGTGGAACGTTTGGATATTGCTCTGTGGAACGAACATTGGTGGATATTGGAAACGTATTTCAGAGTGAAACGATTTGAGAGCTTTCTAGAACGATAGTTTCAGTAAAATGTTTGAATACAGCTCAGTTTAGATGGTGTCGAAAGCCCCCACGTCTCATCGAATAATACTGCTAGCTTTAATAAGAATTGCAAATTTTTTCTCGTTTCTGGCAAAACATGTTCGGTTTCCATTCAAGATCCGATGTTGTTTTATCAAATTTGATACAATTATTGTTTATAGGGACTTAAGAATATATATGTATTAAGATGTATTTTAGATACGTTATAATATTTAGACTCCTATGTTAGTCATCTTTTCTTTCTAATAACAAACATCAAGTATTTACTATCAAATAGAACTTTACATGAGTAAAACTGCAATCTGTCAGTGATTTTTCAGGTGATATTTGCATTTTATACATTTATGAATAAAAATCACATAAAAGTTTAAGTTGGTGAAGTCGAATCCGCCGACCGATGCAAATGGCAAATCCCTCCACCGCTTTACAACGCTGTTGGCGTCGTGACGTGTTCTGTTATGCAATAAAATATAGCTTGCCTGAAATAGTTATTCCATAGTTATTTTGTGGATTAAAAGCCCTTTAGAAGTAGCTTTTGATTTTAGGTGAGCATTTAGTCATTAAACAGTAGTGTAGAGTTTTGACCAATTATAGTATTTCCTAAGAGTGTTTGATGGACAAAAATGCAAAAAAAACATAAATGTAAAGCTAAAAAATTTAGCTAAAAATAAGTTTTAAAAGTCAGCTATGAAACTGTTGTCTTTTTATCAAGAGGTGAATATAATGAAACAACTAATACAAAACAATAGTGCGGTTTACATAGAAAATAGAATCGATAAGAAGGTTTAGGTTACCTTAATGTGCCAAGAGGCCTGACAGGTGGGTTACATACTATCGCAGTTTTGAGTATTAGAGACTAATTTTCAAAATGAAAAAACACACACGAGCTTCTTTATTTTCCTTGGAAGGTTGAAATTTTCTTCAAAAACATTATTTAAAAACTAATATTTGTTGAAATTTAAATAGGATATTTTAAACACATAAATTATTGGGAAACTGGCCTGTGGATTTAAACATGTGGTTTGCTGGTGGATGATGTGTCATGTCAATGGAAGTCAAAATTATAAGCTATGTGATTTTAACTTGAAAGTGAGTTTCCAAGAATTTAAACTATGGTAGTATTTTACCCTCTCGTTGGATCTCTTGCAACGGTAATCCAAACATTTTATCAATTAGAATAAATGGTTAAGAGTTATAGCTTAGGCTTCTATTATATTATAATTACAATCTACTAATGAGCAAATAAATTTTGGTGTATGTGATGATTAACCTTTTCCCTACCATCGTCTGTATTATACTAACGTCCACGACAAGTTAAAAAAGTCCCAGAGTCCATATTAATGAACTTTTATAAAGTTAGTTTTTTATAGTATATTATTTTATCTAATATACAAAAGAATGTATCAAATTAATTGGATAAACACTTTGATTAGAATAACCTATGAATTATAAAGGTCCGTGAGACTTTCCGCTCAGTTTGTCAGCTGGCTGATATATACATTTCCCATAATTTCAATAACTATTTTATATTTGTGGGTGAGGTGTTGAAAACTTGAAGTTTTGTTCCTTTTCAAACGGAACTCCAAGTGATATTAGTGGATGTAGCTTAAAGATTTTTTCTATAAGTAAATATTTTGAAAATACGGACAATAGTGGAATATATCTAATGTTTTAAAATAATTATTTTGCACTAATCACTGGAAAATGTAATACACTTGAACATAAATTAAGTGATATGCATTGTTTTTTTTTAGTAAGATACTACAAGCATTCCAACATTAGACTGGATTTTTTGCGCAAATATTTCCAAAATTAGAGGAATTAAATGGTCTTAACCAATTAATAAATTAGAAAAATAAATCTTTTTTAGTAAGTAAAACTATGATAAAATAGTTAAATGAATATTTTAACCTAGGGTTTAATCGACATCATTTGAACACTGAGTAGTTTAAAGTATAAATGGTAAAAATCTCGGATTATATTCAAACATTGAGGGAACTGAATTAAAAAATTACGAAAAATAAGGGTAAAACTCGACTCCTCATTTTTGTTATTAATGATGTTATTTGGACTCCAAAACATCGTTACAAGTTCAGTCTTCTTTAACCGAAAAGTAATTACTGGTAATTTTTCCAAATCATTAACCCCTACCTAACCGTTGGCAACGTCACGTTTTCCTTTTTCGTCTCCCCTTTATCGTAAAAACATATCGTATAAAAAAATTTCAAGAAGAATGTTTGTATAGAACCTTTAGTCTTATTTACAATGTATAATATTTAATTTGGTTGTAAGAAAAAACGAGACAAACATTTGCAACTTAATTATTGTAGTCATTGTCATAAGTAATTATGAACACTTACACTAGTTTAAAAACGTTATTTTCAAATAAAATAATACTTATGTCTTAAGGATAAATTAGGTTCTAATTAAGTCATTTGGAGTTTCAACCTGTATCCACCCATTGTAATAACCATGTCCATTCTTTTGGGGTGCACTTTTTGATAACGGAGGACAGTTCTTTAACTCCATTAGAAAGTTGTCATTTTTATAATATACGATGTTTTTGCATCGTCCCTTACGATCCAACGTCATTATCTGACTCTTCCAGTTCTCAGAAGAGATAGAGATAGAGGACAAGATCCTTTTGTCACAAGATGTGACGTCTAAAGTCCTAAATGAGTTGTAGGCTGCTCCATCTCCATTGTCAGCAATAAACATAACAGCTCTGTACAAAATCACATCCTTAGGCTTCCAAAGGAAGCCAGATTTTTTACTCTTTTTCGACGCACATGTCATGTAGAATGTTTTAGTCGGTTGTTGATTTTCCCAAGTTACTATCAGTGTCACATCTGTATTCCAAACTGCCAACTTTTTCCCTTCGATTTCTCTAAAACCTTGCCACTGATAAGTCTCTGTTGGATGCACGATCCTGATAACATCACCTGTGTAGCATTCGTTTTTTATTGTTCTAGAAAGGTTATTCCGTTTAAAAGGGTTGGGAATACACAAAAAAGATTCCGAATCTCTAACGCATATGAGACAGAATGTCGAGAGTGTAACGAGGAGTTCAGGATACATTTCACTAGAAGGTTATGTAAAAGCTAAGCAAATAACATACGTGTCTTTGGCTCGTTGTGTCCCACGGAATGTAACTACTATAATTACAACTAAGCAAAAACACACAGTTACAACACATAACAGCTGTGACAATTACCCACGTTAGCTAAATTAACATATGTTTTGCCAATTAGGTACCAATAGCACTACACTACATTTTGGGTCATATTTATATTCAATGTATTTTCAAATTTTTGAAAGAACCCTTTGATGTAAATTGGGATGGTTGATGAATATCCTTGGGAATGGTTAGGAGGAAATCTTCTGAGAAAAATCTTTGTTCCATAAATTGCGTACTGCAATAACTTTGTATATCTGGCATGACATAGATCAACGTGATAAATTTATGGGAATTAAATTTAACACGAAAAAGATATTTAGGCATTCTTAAGGATGACAGTGGACAAGTAAGGAGCTATTTGAAATATCTCCTGGGTGAAACTCTTGGGCCTTATACCAGATAGTAGTCTTAGGAGTCTTTTTTGCATCTTGATCACCTTATCTAATTCGGAAGTATTACCCCAGAATCATGATAAAGAAGAGAGTGGAAGTATGCAACACATACCTGTATCTGAACATGTAGATTGCCTTTTTGGGATAGTGATAGCATGGAATAGTATGATTTGCTTATCTTAGACATAAGGATATTGGTATGCTGATACCAAGAAAAGGTTAAATCATTTTCTAACCCTAGGGACTTTGTAGATTCTACAGTGTCGTTGGGAGGATATAAAGATAAATCTGTATGAGGGACTTTACAGTAGCTACAATACAATTTAAATTATTAGAATAATTAGGGTCACAGAACTATTATCTTCCCAATACTCTTAGATTAGAAACGTTTTCATAATGCACCAATAAAACCGTGCATTTATTAACAACAACCAAACAAATCATATTGTTTTATCCCTTGTAATTTATGTGTTTCAAAAGTAAACTTTAATTTATAATGCGCCATGAACAAAATTTGAGGTAAGTTAACCGACAAATTTATCATATGTTATTGACATTGATTTGTCTTATCTATGGGGGAGGTTTATTGGCAATCCGTCAGACCTAAATTTCAAAATTTGAAACGGAAGTGATGACATATTGTTGTAAAGACAGCTGTTAGGAGGACTGGACACTTTCTCTCTAAACATATTCATGGTCTAAACTAAACTAAACGCTATTTAAAGTGATCCAAAAACGATGATTTTTCGGACAATTTAGAAGCTGTTTTTCAAGCAGTAATGTAAGGGTTTGGAAAATGGTACTTAAAAAACAATTGTTAGTCAATATACATTTTTAATATAAGTTCTAGAAATTTAGTAAGTGGAGAGTTTTTTAAGTGAAATGCCGAGTGAAATTGTCTATAGTTTGTTTTATGGAAGGACATTATTTACTCTTTTTAATGAAATAGTATACTTCATAACAAGGAAGTAATATAAATTTACAAACTTACCTTTAGTTGCCCATTTGATTCCCTCAGTACCAGTACAATACAACAGTAATATAGTTGTTTTTACAGCTGTTTTTAGTTTTTACAACTGGCAGTATTGTTAAAGCTACTAACACTAAGCGCCTACTAGTGTCAGAAATCGTAACTAAATACTAGTGTATGTTACATCTCCAGCTGATTTCTCAGCCTAGGCCAGAAAAACATTACTTTCTGTACTCGCAATTAACGTCGAAAGCAGCTGTTTTCGGTACAGTGTAATGAAAATTATTTATCAAGTTTGTGCCTGGTAATTGGGTGAGTGGGGCACTTAAAGTTTTGATATTTAGGTGTTATTTATACCAGTTAGTAAGAGACTAGCCACACTATACTGTGTACAACTAACTGGTAAAGCTCAGTTTTGACTATGTAAGTAACTCAGACCAGAGAAGCCCCAGTCTCGGTGTAATGCTCTTAGAGGGCTAAGGAGATTAGCTTTTCCTCCTCTCCGGGGAAACTTGGACCTCGGTAATTGTGTTTTTACAAAACAAATATTATTAATTAAGGGGACCTGGTAAGAAAGTTTCAAAAACAAATATTTGGTTATTTTTTAGAGCGTCACTATACGAAAGTCGTATATCTAAATGTTATGTAAATACATAATAGTTTGTTTTATATTTCTATAGGTAATAAATATGGTACAAGTAATAAACGTAATTTTTTGGTTCAAATTTTGTCACAGAGCGAAAGTATAAGGATTAGTTTACCTTATGGGAAGAGACACTGACCCTTGTAATAGGAAGTTCTTGGAAAAACTGAAGAAATAAACAATCATTATCTGGCTCCCTGAACCACGTCGAAGAAAGTGAAGTCATTGCCTCGTGAAAGAAATTGTTTGTTTTTATATCGCTAGGATTAACTTTTTAAAGAATATCTTGTTTAATGGTCGATTAATTATTAATAATTATTATAATAAAAAGATTTTAATTCTGTTAAATAATCGTTTAAAAGAAAAAATTAAAAAAGTTCTTTATTTAATAATCTTAAAAATGTTCAATGATTATAACAAATCAAGAGCAGATTTTGGTAACTAATACATACACTAAATATGATACATTTGATTACATTAATCTCTTAAATAAAAAAATTAAAATAATTAACGCTTAAATATCTGGATTTAATAAATGTAATTACTTTCAAGCTATGATAGCAGTTTGCAAAAGGAGCAAAAGCAGTATGTTGTATATTAGATGTCGTATATTATTATTTAAACATATGTCAAAGAATTCACTCTGATTTTAAGAAACGCGATATGAGATACGCATTTAACTGCTGGAAATCTACCTATTTCAAAATAAATTGATAACGTATTTTATGAATCGGAAACCCATTTGTTCGAAAGCCAACTCCAATATCTTATGTTCTTTTGAAAAGTGTTTCTGAGCCAACAAAACTCAGTCATCATTTTGTAAAACATCGTGTAGTAGATCTTTGTTTTATTTGTAAGTATTTTTAAGCCTTTCCTCTGTACTGGGTTTAGGATTCATTGTGAAAAAAAAATTATAATGGTAAAATACAAACCTGAAATCCTAAACTAGTAACATTGTTATGTGATATCACTTTAATATAGTATAGTTTTGAAATAGGTTTGAAATAAGTTACCAACGTAAACGGATATTTCTCTTAGTTTTATAACTCAAGGTGAATAATTATTTCTATTGTATATTGCTAAAAAACTAGGTTGATTAAAGCTTCCGAAAAAAGTTTCGACAATGAAAACTAGTTACATAACTAACTCTGGGTGCTCTGATATTGATATGGATATATCTTAGCTCTGGGGTGGGGTATTGAAATTTTGTAAGATGAAATTTTGAAATAGGTTTCTACAGAAACCACCATAGCTATTGTATTTAATTTTTAATTTTTAAGAATGAAAACAGCTGTTTAGCTGTTTAGAGGAACTGAAAACATTGTTTTAGACATGATCTAACCTTTTTCCCACAGGGAAGTAAATATAAATATTTTTATGGAGATTTTTTATAAATAGACTTACAGAAAACCAGAACAACAGACACAAAATAATTTAGATGAGAATATTTTAAAAGTTAATAAAATATGAATATATTGTATTCAAAAACCCACAGTTCAACTTTATTGATTAATCACTACTTATTCTTTTACGTCTATACCATTTAAGCTAACATGGTCCAAATACGTAAAACTTTGTGGACATCCCCGGAATCGAACCCGTGGCCTTTTGTAAAGAGGTCCAAGACGTGAACCGTTAGGCTAGCAAGATGCCTTGTTGAAACTAGTACTCTTTTACAAGGTGTAAATATCAATTAAAATAAGTTCTGTAATTCTGAATATTTATTCATGACATATAAAGAGAACCGCAAACAACAAAATGCAAAAGGCTAATAATAGTAGTAGGCGGTTAAGCCTGGTAAAGCCCCTTGACTTGACCCCAACCCACCTAAGTGCTTGGCGCTCTCTCTATAACAGTCATTATGGAGCCATTTGTACTTTAAGTGTATAAACTGTTCATATAGATTCACAATTGCTCTTGTTATAAGGCTAAACCTTTTTCGGAAAGATATACCGGTTTTTGGAAAGGGTGCGTTACTCTATATTTTCATTCTATTGTGGTTTTACCTATAAACACATGATATTAGGTAAACTAAATTTTTGACATGGATATGTTTTGGCTCTGGGAGGGGGGTGTTGGCGATTCGTTAAATGGAAAATATGTAACAGGTTTCTTTAAAAACCACCAGAGCTACTGTATTGAATTTTTAATATAAAAAAATATGTACAGCTGTTTAGATGAACTGAAAACATTACCTTTAGACATATCCATGATCTAACCTATTTTCCACAGGGAAGTAAATATAACCTTTTTTGTTACATTGTATTAAAATCCAGACTTTTAAGTAGTATTATGTTGTAAACAATGTATAGCTATTTTTATAACTTTTCTTCTACCCATAAAGTTATATCACTCTCTAAAAAATATGATATTTATTAACAATAATAACAACTGAAGGTTATAATAAAATCCATCCAGATTTCGTGGAAGACAGTAGTGAAAAATGGAAGAAATTGTCTTTTTTAATATTCTTCATAACAACAACTTTGGGAGCCCTTTATAAAACGTACTGTGTTTACTATGAACGATAAATAAAAATTTTCTCTTGAATCGTTAGTCGTAGAAAAGTATTTCAAAATAGTAATCTGTTTAGTTTTCTCTAAACTGGTTTTAATCGTATTAGTGAAATTATGGTCTACGTCATTTTTAAAGACATGTGGATAGAGTTATATTATTTAGTACTATAAACTGGTAATAAAAAAGTATATAGAGCTATTTCTGAGGCATTTTGACTTTCAAGGGTTTTTACAGGTTTTTAAAAAGGTCCTTAAAAATTTAAAATATCTGGAGAGACGGTCATTATATAAAAAAGTACCAAATTTCATCTAAATTGGACTAACGAGGAAGACTGTGGCTCTGTACACGTACACACAAATGGACTGACAGAAATCACGTCAAAACACCCTTTTTGGATTCATGGAATCCCTAAACTGATTTTATAAGTGGGAGGAAGTAAAAAATAATAATTTTCAAAAATTTCCTAATTTAGGAAACAAGGAAAATATTTTTTAGTGTAATAAAATGGTATTAGACATATTTGTGTAAGAATATAAGCATTAAAAAAACCCAACTGGCCATCACTAGAGGTCTAGGCGGAGAGTTAAAGACAGTGATGCAAAGTAGTGGGGTGAGTGATGTTTATGGTCTGACAGGATTCACTGGCCGCTGGATTCGATCCAGCAACCTTTGACCTACTGAGCAAGAGCGTTACCATTAAGCTTAACTGCATGTTATGTGTTGGTTTACCTAATAAGAAGTGTAAACTAGTTAATAGTGCTGAACGTTGAATTTTACACATCACCACACTCCTGTTCTGAGGCACTGTGTGGTGATGTGTAAAATACATCGTTTAGTATGATCTACCAATATTGTCACAGAGCTGTTTGGTTGAGTACCGTTTAGTCAAAGACCTTCAGCAAAGTTAAACTAGCTAATAGTCTCGCACTTTTGTCTAACCATGTATGTAATATAAACGGTACCAGTGAACTGACCCATTTCTCCCTTATGTAAATTCTTATTCTTCTAAGTTCATCTAAATATAATTTAAAATAATTTATAGTAAAAAAATCATACGGTTTCAGAGAATAACAATTAATTGTTAGAACGTTATGGGGGGACCCCCCCCTAATACAAAACGGTTGAAAAGTAAGAAAGATATTGTTTTTTTTAAATTTTCTTCATAAGAATAACATTAGGTTCTCTCAGAACCGTTAGTCGACAAATAATTCAAAATTCTAATTTCTTTAGTTTTTAAGTTGGTTACAATGGTGATTGTCAAATTTATACTTTACTTTTACTGTTTTTGCTGAAAATTGTTTACAATTAAAAGCGTAGCTTTTGAACCGTCATTTTTACAGACATTTGAGTGGTGTCATAGTATTTAGTACTCTGTTCCCTATAAACAGTAAAATTTTAATAAAAATCGTTAGAGCTTTTTTGAGAAATTAGGATTTTCACGTTGTTTTTAAGGTTTTTAGGAGTGAACTAACCTTAAAAAAATTTTAAAAATGCCTGGAGATATGGATAATATTTACATACATAGCAAATTTAACCTAAATCGGACCAACGGGGTAGGCTGTGGGTCACATCCAGACACGCACAAACACAGAGACACACACACGGACGGACAGACATCACGTCAAAACCCAATTTTGGAATTCAGAGGACCCAAAAATGGATATACAGTATCCAGTTTCAACTCAAATTCGAAAATTTTGATGAAAATGATACTTTCATATTTCATGATTTTCAACTTATATGATGGGCATAAAAGGAGGAAAAAATAAGAGGAAAAGTAAAAACACTTAACTTGGTCTTATTTTTAAAAATTATTATCTATATGATGATAATTTTTTACGCAGTGGTACACGAGGTGAAAACAAAATATATATATACTAAGAAAGCCCGGTGTTAGAAAAGCCATCGTGACAAATTTATTGAGTTGCATATCATCTTCGGAAAAGTAACTGTATGGAAAATATATCTTCCAGCAGTTCTTAGTACCGCCATCCGTAAACCAAAACAAACTCATTACATTATTTTTCATTATTTATCGGATGAACTTTAATATACTTACAGACAGCGTTCAAAACTATTCAACTCATAAAAATTAATACATCAATCAATTAGAAAATCTATCAACTTTAAACCTATTCTAGGGAATTGTCATTATTCTCTTTATGAAACCTAAATTACTTCTCTAATTTCCAAATAACTTTGGGTTCCTTTATTGGCCTATACATAAATAATAAATTTTACGTGCTATATGTGTTATATGTAATATACAATTAAAACAAAACATAAAATTAAGTAGACGTGTTTGTATTTTTGTTATTTTGACGTTTAGATTTTTTGAGATTCTTATAAAACTGAATGAACACAATAATAATTGTAATAAAAGCTCAATAGTCACTAAAGTGTTATTTAATATTTATTCTGGACATTCTCCATCACGATTAAAAAAGGTTTAATTCAGCTTAATACTTATTTAGTCTGGATTTTGTACTAATCACACGTTTTAGATTACAATTGATCTGAAGATTGATTCAGATCTCTCTTCCTAAAAAGTCGCTTAACTTCCCTTTACTAACAATGATGGAAATTTCCGAGTTAAAAATCTAACTAACATACGACACTAACTACAAATTGAGTCAATAACTTTTACTAACTCATTGAGTCAGCGTGAGTAATATTTTATCCACTAGAATGGGCACTGATAGGAATTTGAGCCCATTTCTAAACAGCTGTTTAAAGGATCCGATGTTTTTATTTAATTTAACTAAAATTATTTAACTTAGATATTTTCACTAGGATAAATGGGCGAATATTGTAAGAAGAAAAACAGTGTACATTTAAAATCAGTTCAAACAAAATCCGTTGAAATTTATTGTTTGAAAAAGATATAAAAGAACACAACAAATAGTGTAATCAGTCAAAGCGGTAGGTACATATGTTAGTTTTTGTCCTTTTGTGGCCATTAACAGACATATCGTTCGTCACAACGACAGCCAGATAAGCCAGGGAGATTCAGATGGGTTCTGTCGGTCGATAGGGCGTTTTGTATATATTTCAAAGTATTCAGCATTTTTTATTAACGTGATCAATCAAATTCATTGAAAATACTATCAGAATGGTGAGATTTATTGTTTGATCCTTTAGGCTTTTATGCTATGATATAATAAAGTTGGTTTGGTTTCTATCAATGTTCTAGATAAACACAGCAATTATTTATTAAATAACAAGCATTGAATAACAACATACTAAATAATAGCAATTCAACTTTGAATGAGGCTGTGCTGCTATTCAATTCATTAAATAATAATATAGATTTTTCTGTCCACCGTGCTAAATTTAAAAGAATATGCCACCAGATTCTAACTTAATTATCTTTTACTTGATATGTTAACGTAAATAGTTACTTAAAAAAATTAATGTTATTAGATAATTTCTGTTTGTCACAGAGCTTAATACAGTAATGTTGATTTTTGTTTACTGTAATTGTATGTTTGTTATCATTGATTTGATGTTTCACTTTATTTTCATATATAAGGTTTAGCCTAGTTTTGTTTCATTTTGTATTCCTGGTCATGCAATTTTTTTTATTAAATTTCATTTTTAAGCTTCCCCTATAATTGAGCCCTGTATGGGCGGCATTTGCAGCCATATTGTGTAAGACTTTTATTTTGTCATATTTAATTTATCATTACAGTTATTTATATATTTTTTTATTTCTTATTTGTATTAAATTCAGCGGACTGTTTCTATATTTTCTAATCATGTAATTTATGACACAATTATTGTGTTTTTGCTGCAATTAAGGTATTTATTAATATTATTATTATTAAAACAAAATTGAAATCGAAATCAAAATCAACACAGACAATAACAACCAAAAATGACAAAAAACAACAAAAAACCAAACAACAAAGAAAAAGAAACAAAACAACAAAAAAACAAAAAAAAAACAAAAAAAAACCTAAAAAACACAAGAAACCTAAAATATAAAATCCAAAATCCAAAATCCAAGGTCCAAGTCCGAAGTCTTAAACGTTTAGAAAGACTAGAAAGTAAAAAAAATTTAAAATGTAGAAAGTCAAAAAAGATTAAAAAGCCGAAAGCTAAGGCTTAAGTCTAAAATCTAAAATCTGAAATCTGAAATCTGAAATCTGAAATCTGAAATCTGAAATCTGAAATCTGAGATCTGAGATCTGAGATCTGAGATCTGAGATCTGAGATCTGAGATCTGAAATCTGAAATCTGAAATCTGAAATCTGAAATCTGAAATCTGAAATCTGAAATCTGAAATCTGAAATCTGAAATCTGAAATCTGAAATCTGAAATCTGAAATCTGAAATCTGAAATCTGAAATCTAAAATCTAAAAATATAGAAAAATCTAAAATCCCAAAATCCCCAAGTTAAACAACCAAAATCCAAAATAAAAATTGTTACTCATTGTTTAAAAAAATTACTCATTGATAAACATGTTTCATTGAGTATGGTCAAAGAATGGCATGCTGGAGTCAAACAGTTGTCAGTTCATCAACATGTAAATTAATATCAAAAATACATATATAGATCAAGAAAAATGCATACTGAACCAATAATCAACAAGAGAGACGGCAGAAATAATAACAAATAAATAAAGACAAGATAAGGGACACTTAAAATCTCGTCAATATTATAAAAAAGGTGGAGAACCAGCCAGTGATATATTTGTTTTTTGAAGGCTTTGAAATGTAGCTAGAAAATCTCCTTGGACAATTTGTTATACAAAGTACAACAATCCAATCCAAAGTATTAATCCAAACATATCTTGAAAAAATACAGCTTATATAAATTCTATCTATTTAAAATTTATATTGATATATTGTAAAAATTAGATTTACATTATTTCACTTTGAAACTAGTTAACGAAGTTAAAACACGTTCATATTTAAATATTCAACACATAAACAGTTTATTTGTTATTCAATAAATCTATACAACATTATCTCAGTGTCATATTTGTAACCGCAAAGTAATTTTTTTGATGTTCAACTAGACAGATATTTGGTTGGTATTTGTGTTGGTCAAATGTCACAAAATGTTTTGACAAAGGAATGAAGGGGCTCCTATAACAATTGACACATGCCTGTTTTGGTTGTCTGAAATTGTTTTGGTCAATCGGATCAGATTCGGAAATATCCTGCAATTTTTCTACACAAGCGGTTTATTTGATATTTTATTCTATCATTGTGAAAGAGATATTGACCTCAAATTTAGTTTTAAAAACGATATTGTTTTTCCACCAATGTGTATATTTTGATTGCAAAAATTGTTGCATCGATAAATTTGTGAGTGGCTCTTATTAAAAATACAGCTATCACTGGTATATTTAAACCTTTTGTAGTTTTTGCCAATACCTATTGTAACTAATACTATTATCTAGAGATCAAATTTGGCAGCATTTTGACATGGATATGTCTTAGCTCTGGGGGGGGGGGTTGGTGATTTTTAAGATGGAATATATGTAACAGGTTTCCATAGAAACTACCAAGGCTATTGCATTGAATTTTTAGTATAAAAAATAAGAATAGCTGTTTAAATGAACTCCAAACATTACTTTTAGACCAATTTCCCACAAGGAAGTAAATACAAACATCTTTTCCAAAGTTTTCCTTGTTACACAATATTAATACTATTTCATACAAAATGAGACACTCAACACTTAAGATAATAAACTTATTGTAGTATAGGCTAGTCAACGTAGATGAAAAGCAAACTTATGAATTCAATTTTATAAAAATACTATAATATTCAATAGATTTAAAGTTTTCTATATTTATCACAGTTTTAGCTTACTTATTTTTTTGTTTTACTTGGGACTGAAAATAAAATAGGTGTGGAAAATATTTCATGAACCACAATTAATGAAAATATACATACAATGCATAAGGATTATTTGTTTTTAACATCCTTAGAACAAAATTATAAAATGGCATATTAAATAACTATACTTCTATGAGTATAATAAATAACATTATATTTTTAAATAAATATAATTATGTGATAAACAAAATTTTTATTTGTTTTTCCAAGCAAATAATACTAAATGCAATAAATTGCAAACTCTAATCATTTTTACAGTATAGTGTAGTTGCAGAAACCTGTTTAAATCTCTGAATATATTGATACTATAAAAAAGGGGACGGTGGTGTCTGACCAACTTGAGGTCAAGAATTGTGGATAATTCATCCGCAAAAACCATCCTTATATTGAGACCAGTTCGTAGTTCGGAGACAAATGTCGTTCAGATGCCACATTAAACTGTTGGTGTCTCATACACCATTGACAGTTTAGCTCTTTCTGAGGAACTTGTCAGTCTTAGTCAGTAACAAGACAACAAGATAGCGCCACAATCAGCTTATACTTATTTCTCATTCATACTTGACCTATCTATAATATTATAAAGAAGAGGTGGTTTCTGTATGTTTGTGGGGTTTTTTTGTGGGTTTGTTGTGGCAAGTAAACGCGAAAAATACTGAACCGACCGGTTTGAAATTTTACAGAAAGGTAGATCTTAAACTCATGCAACACATAGGCATATTAGTTCCCTTAAAATCCCCTCGGGCTACGCCCCACGAACGTCCTAAATTTCAATGTTTACATTTTCAAAGAATGAAAACATAAATTACTTGAATGTCAACAGCTGTGAATACTAAAATTTGACAGTTCGAAAAGAAGGAGAAGAAGAAGAAAGAGCTGCCGTGACCGGCCTAGGTTTCAATGTTTACATTTTCTAATGACAACATCCGTTTGCACTATATTTTGACAGTTCGGGAAGAAGAAGAAATAAAGTTGATTTTTCAGATAAACTGCTGGATCGAAATTAGTGAATTATTTGAAATAGCGGAATGGTAGATTTTAAGTTTTTTCCCGATGACTGTCTCTATTACATTAATCCTTATCCTCTCCCAATATTTGACAGATGTTACTATCAGATGTTAACAATGAAGAATTAATTAACAATAACTTAAATGTATCAGAAGAGCCAACACCCCTCAGCCTTTTTAACCCGTGCGAAGAAAGGTTACTTTGGCTAGTAATACCTAAATGGGTAGGTCGCTATTTCAAACAAAGGTATAAATAAAAAATGGTACGAGAACCCATCGTATTTGTGCGAGAAAGATTTCGCTTTACGTTTACGAAAACTACTCAACAAGTTTCTTAGACCTCAGTTTAGAGTCGGTTAAAAGTTTAATGAGATGGACAAGTTAAGTGCGCTCACTTTGTGCGCGGAAATTCGCGATACTTGGTGAATTGTTTCGCTGCTCACTTCATATCTTAAATCATCACTGAAGCATTTCAGTCTTCATCCCGTAAAGTTTGGAATTTCAATTTTCAAGTGTTGTTAAACATAAAACACCTTTCTAAACCGTCTACATTGATTACAAATTATGACATTGCCTTTAAACCCTCTTTTTAGCTGGCCTTTTCTTAATATTTTATTTCTTATTGGTTTAGAAATGCGGAGGAAATTGATTTTGTAACATCCTCTTATTTTATGGAGGATGTTACAAAATCAATTTCCTCAGCATTTCTGAGTCTGAGAGCGCCAGTGTAGATTAATTTTTAAGTTGGTTTTAATAGTTACGGTAAAATTATGACATAGAACTATCATTCTGCATTAAGCTTAAAAGATATGATTTGTCACATTTAAAATCTCATCATTTTCAAACCTTAAGTTTTGAAGTCGTACTTGTGTTATCGTATTATTTGGGACCTTAATTCTTATAAACTATGCCATTTTAATAATATCATTTGTTTCCAGCATATTTCGATAAATTGGTATTTTTTTTGTTTCATGGATAAGTTACCCTTAAAAATTCAACAATAAACAACACAGTCACAAAGAGTGACAGATTAATAGACTGACGGACTGACGGACCGACGGACTGGTGGACTGACAGACTGCCGGACTGACAAACTGATGTACTGACGGACTGGCGGACTGACGGACTGGCGGACTGACGGACTGACGGACTGACGGACTGACGGACTGACGGACTGACGGACTGATGGACTGACGGACTGACGTACTTATGGACTGACGGACTGACTGACTGACGGACCGATGGACTGGCGGACTGACGGACTGACGGACTGACGGACTGACGGACTGACGGACTGATGGACTGACGGACTGACGGACTGACGGACTGACGGACTGACGGACTGACGGACTGACGGACTGACGGACTGACGGACTGACGGACTGACGGACTGACGGACTGACGGACTGACGGACTGACTTACTGACTGACAGACTGACGAACCGCCGGACCGACGGACCGACGGACCGACGGACTGATGGACTGACGGACTGACGGACTGACAGAAGACAGTCTGGAAACCACTTTTTTGGACTAATGGATTCTCAAAACGGATACATCTTTTTCAGATCGACTAGAGAATTTTGATGAAAAACACTTTCTCCATATTGAACCATTACATCCGAATGGCTTCCAAAAATTTATTCAACGCTGAATGCTTTGACTACTGGCCCCAAGTTTTCTGACAAAGCAGAAGCATTATTAGTGCATAGAGTAAATTTTATAAGTTAAGACAATTTTAATTATTACCATTTCGAAATTAAAATTTATTCGCATTGATCTTTTTGTCTATATTCAGCCTTTAATATTTAAGGATACATGCAACTTTTCAAGAATAATCAATTAAAAAAATACTTATGACAGAAAATACAAATTGTTGGATCTAGTTAAGTATGTATTTAAGTTCACACCCCAGAGGAAATATTTGATTATTTTAGTTCGATAAACTACATAAAGAAGTTTAGGGACTGACCTAACAGACACTCTGTATACCCCCTTCCCTCAAACCAATCTCCATTTCAATCTCTTATAACTCCCATATACAATTCAGAAAACATTTTTCATATACATGTGTCATTTCACCACATAACCCACAGTACTGACAACTACAATTTTAATCATGTGTAGAATGGTTATCAACCTATTCAGTCACACTCACTTAAGACTAGTTCTTAAATGAAACAGTTGCCAAATAATACAGTAATTATAATAAAATAATCCTAAGTAAATTTTATTTGAAAATACTAGTGGAAATCGCAGTTGAAAGCACCGAGGGCTTAGTTGTTTCGCTTTGCGTTATCTCTGGCGTTGGGAGTTGGATGCGAGCCATCCTGGGAGAAAAAGAAGTGAAATCTCAAACATTCAGGCGAAACCCGCTCCAAACCTTTATATGAGAAGTAATTATACCACTGGAGGGCCGCGTGTAAAAAATAACTTAGCCGGTCTTTGTTTTACTTCAAGCACCCTTGACTGTCATGCTTTAAACTCTCTTAAAATTTCGTTCAAAAATATTATTTTCATTTTTAGCATTTAATATATTTAATCGTTTCACTTCGTCTTAAGCTATGAAAAAAACTGTTTAAAATTATACTGTGTTTTTTATCACATTAATACAAATCTTGAAACTATTTTTAATAAATGTTTGTGTGTCTGTAAGTGTTTTTTTCTTTCTTTTTTTACTACTATACCGTATGGCTATACGGTTATCAACCGTGCATAAATATACCGTAGCGTGTCCTGTAATCCAGCTATTTGGAGGTCACGAATCGTAGATAGCTGTGGGCGATGATCGATGGGTGTAGTGTTCTCTTGTGTGGATTAACGTCCGCACTGTTGAATACTACGTTAATCCGCAAAGACCATCTATATTATTAGACCAGTTTGTAGTTAAGAGGCAGTGGTTCGGACTCCACATTAAACTGTAGGTCCCTTAGACATTTCTTTGACTGTTGGGCTATTTAAATTTCTGTGTAGGGAACATGACAGAAACAAGACTACAAGATCGCCCCACAATCATCTTACACTCATTTCTCATTCATACTTTTCTTAAAATACCTATCTGGGTAAGTTTATTAAGTTTACTCTATTTTACAAAAACGCACAGCCTAATTAGTTGAATTGAATCACATAGTAATAACCGTAAAAGTTTCTGTAATAAATCTCAATATATTCGGTTTTAACTGGATACATGCATGCATTGTATTGAGATGTCTTTGGAAACACCGCTCCACATGAAGTCACAATAAAAGGAGACATAAACGTACAGAAAGACTGTAAAGAGGCGCAGGGAATTGGCGTTTGTATTCAACAGTCTCGCGGCCAGGCCTCTAGCGTGGTTGGAAAGAGGTAGCAAGGATTCCTGGTTGTGCTTTTCATTTTCTTATTCAAATATATTATGTGGAGCGTGATTTAATATCATGAATTTTTCTACCTTATCACTTTTATTGTTATTACTTCATGCTTTCTGAATCCTGAGTGAATTATAGAGGTGTAAGATGATTGCGGTGTGATTATGTAGTCTTATTAACTACTTATTAAGGACACTTTTCTTAGAAAAAATAATTAATCAATTGACAAACAGCCTAGTTGTACCCTAAGGGACCACGCCAACCGCATATAGTAATTGCAACAGCTGTTCTTATAAATATATCACGGTACTTCCGTTCAACACTTCCGCTATATTATTTAGATTCTTATTGCGGACATTTTCCATCACGATATTATGTAAAACAAAGTTTCACGACGTTTCGGGATCTGGAATCTGATCCCGTCCTCAGGTGAACTAATATCTAAAACATAGCACAATTAATTAACATATAATCCGGACCAACCCGGTATAAATCCGAAACAAAATTCTCATGGTATGCTAACTCGTAGTAAAGCTCGTAAGGCTATATACTACCGTTTGAAAAGTCTGAGATAAAATCTTTTTCAATTAAGAAGTGAGAGTCCCACTGTGTTATCCCGTGGTCTGAAATCAAATTAAAACTTTTGGTCAATCTGCGTCAGAAAAAGAGCAACAACGTTTTTTCTAATTTTTAAAAACAAACCCTTTGTATACTTACAGTTAACAGGGCTAGCAGTATAGAATATTCAACACGTCCCTATCTATATTGAATTAAAACCTTTTACAAACGTACTAGCAGTAAGCAGTAGGCTGTAGGATTCAGCGTAAAAAAGAAATAATACCACGTTTCAATATAAACCTGAAATCCCTAACAAATAAATAAAAATAGAAATAATTATCAGCTATTAGCTATTATAAGCCTATTATAAAATGTGTACCAACATTGAAGTTTATCATACGGTAAATAAATCAATTTAAAATTAAAGATGATTGTTAACAAATTAATACTCATTTTTATTTGACATCTATTGGTTATTTACTTCCATAGAATCACTTAAGATCTCATGTTCTGTATAAATTTGAAAAAAATGTTTATAATATTTCCCAAATCTGGGTTTTGAGAGTTTTTTTTATTTTATAGAGTGTGGGTTGGTTAAAAGGATACAGAAACCCTTTCCAAATGGTTTAGAATAAGGAAAATATGTTTTATTTCTGTAGGTGCTCTCGTTTTCACAGAGAATAAAAACACAATTGCCTTGTTAAACGTTACCAAAAGGCAGATAAAACATATATCGAGAAAAGTCCCATTTCGACTTATCTAGACTATGAAACGTAAAAAAATAATCAAATGAATCATAATTCCTGGAAATATACAGGAAAAAACTACAATTTCATTTGTATTGACATAAAAATCTTAATTAATTATTATTTTTTATATAAAGTTTTTCAGTGTAATCCATTTATAAAACAGATCGTTGAAAAGGCAAATTATTTATTGGAAGGCAACATAATATAAGTGGGCTTTTGTGAATAAAATAGTTTAATCAGAGTGAGTGTGTTTGGAGTTTAAAAGGTTTGCAATTAGTTTTGTTTGATTGAGTTTTAGCGGCTATTGAACAGCGTTAACACAACAGAGGTCACTCAACTGTCACCTACAGGCTTCATGTTACAGTGTATCAAGAGCTGTTGAACTGTAATCACCTCGGACAAATGTGACGACACTCCCACGATTAATTATTTCTGAACAAGGAAGGGCTTAATTGTTTAGGTTCTTTAAGTTTTTACTTCTAGTAACTGGAGACTAAGGCACAATTATAATTCCATCCCTCTACATTGCTTAGGATTTTAATATTTTTTTAAGTTTACACCCCAAAAAATCCGGGAAGAATCTTACCTTAATTTTAGTTAATCTCTCTTTCTGTTACGTTTGTCTGTGAAAACAAATTAAAATTCAAAATTTCTTTATTTCCTTCATTTATTTCAAAAACTCCTTCAGCTATATTCGCACAAAGGCATTGGAAACAAGTCTTAGACACTTCACATTAGTTATCTCAACAACCTTAATTTGGACGTCGAAATAGCTAAATAAGTGACACTCGTTTAAAAAAAATCCTAAAAAAGTGTATTATTTTCCCTTTAAAAAAACTTTTTAATTCATACGTAAATTTAAAAACGTTCGATTCATTTTTCAAAAGTGTTTTAACATGTAATGGCAGTCTCATTTTCAATAACTATAATAAATCATCATTTTATAAAGAAATGCTAGCTTAAAGTAAAAATAATTTTACAAAATAAACATTTTCTAATTCATACTGATTGAACTAATTTTAAATGCATCCCAAATAGTATAGCTGAGAATACATTGTTTCACTTTACTTAATTGTTCTGACTATTCTTATTTATTTTATTTTAAGAGAATATTCAGAAATCTTGAAATGTATCTTGTTTGTCAAGAAGGACGGGGTAACTTCCGATGTGGCATACATGCACACTTTATATAAAAAACGTTCTGCATCATAAATATGTTATTTAAATTTACTTATTTACAAAAGAATAATATGGGAAAAGAGTAATTACATTTGCTGCTACAAGAAAAAAACGAAAAATAAAATTTATAAGGGTAAAATAATAAACAACTTTTAGGTGATACCAGTTTTAATTACAATATTTTAAATAATGAGAAAGTTGAATCCATTTTTGTCTTCGCCTCCACAAAAAACAAAATGGAGAATGATTAAGTAGGTTTTGCGGCTAAAAATTAATTAATTTATATATGAGAGTTATTTATTTATAAAGAAAAATGTAAAGATAAAACCAAATTAATAAATGAACAAATACATTCTGATTCTGCAAAAACGTATAAAAATCTATTACCGGAACCCAGCCATTCAATAGATGCTACCATGACGCCATGACAGCAACTTTCGGTAGCCAGTAGTATTCAAGCATGGACGCCATCTTGTTTCTTTCAGTCTCCATTTGGGCCTGATGATGTCCGGTGTAACTGGGCGAAATCGATCGCCAATTTAACAGATTTTGCATATATTTACCGTTGTATATAATTACAAAATAAGTGTAAATGTATTAAGTAGTGTTGGAAGACGTGAGTTTTTACTTCATCCTATAAAAAGAAATGTTTTTCAGCATGTAAAATTATAATTTAACATATGTACAAAGTTTTATCCCAATATATGCAATTATAAGCAAGATATTATTGGGATCTTTTCCCATTGAGATAAACATTTTAAAGAAAATACACTGTGTTTACCAGTTTACGTATAAAAAACCGTTTAATAAAGAGTGAAAATTATAAATACTATATTGTTTGTTTTTTGGCTGATTCTAATGATGCAAATATATATTTTGTCTATTGATTTTATTATAAATTGTATACTCCAAAACCCCTATTTTCGAGTTTTCATTATATAACCTTGCAAACTAGTGGCCTTTCTAGGCAGTTAAAGTATTATATTATATGAGAAATGAGTTGAGGTTGATTGTGGCGCAATCTTGTAGTCTTGTTACTGTTTTTTAATGCTGACATGTTCCTTAGGCAGAACTGTTAATCAAAAGTACAACCACCAAATCATCAAAGGTATTCGAATCACTTCTGTCTTTGAATAAAACATATGTTTAACTATGAAGACGGTCTTTCCGAATAAATGTAGCATTCAAAAGTGCGAACGTTAATCCACACGAGAATATCACATACACCGACCATCGCACACAATTATCACAATAATTCGTGACCTTCAAGTAGCTGAATTACAGGACACGCCACCATCTCACACCAACCGTACTGGGAGGAGAAACCCCCATGCCCAAACCACTCTTAGGATTTACCAAATTTTTCTGGTTTTCAAAATCAACGAAATTAATGTAGGATAACACATCTCAGCCAAATTTGGTCTGCATTAGACAAAATGTTTACGAAAGCTATCGTGTTTATATCACATATATACATGATGTATAAATTTGAATGATTATTGTTTTTGTGTCTAGGAAACTAAAAAAAATATAGTCACTGATTTGAGTCTGTGCAAGCTACAGTATTACTATATCGGAATTTGCCAAAACAAATTTAGTATCGCAAATGTTGTTTACCCCTTGTGATAGTTCAAAAATAAATAATTTGGTAGTATCCGTTGAGAAACCAAGACTACCAAGGTTAAACACTTTTATTCTAATCTCGCTGTTGATGTTTACTTAGGTTTTTAGGTAGAACCTGTAAGGGTTAAGCCATTACCAAGGTGACATCAGCAGTTACAATGGTAAAAACGGAGAAATCTTATTGGACGTTGCTGAATCACGTGATTGATTCGCTCTACTGGAAGAACTGTTAAACACTAAAGTAACACCTGTTCCCAGCCTCATCCTATATCCTTGATATTTCCAAAATATGCATTAAAAAGTTAAGTATATATTTTACTAGCAGTAAGCCCGTCCTTTGTACAGGTTTTAGGATTCAGTTAAAAGAAGAAAGATCATCACACCAAAATGTAAACCTGAAATCCTAAACAAATCAGTACAAAGAAAATAAATCAATACCCAGTTTTATTATATAGCATTACTTTACAATGAAATAGATTAGAACATTTTATACCATTATTATAATTAGTTATACGTTAAAATAACTTTTTAATATAGTATGATTTCGAAATGGGTTTAAAATCAATGGCCAATAAAAACTAACTAATATTAATTTGGCAGCTGTTTGTTTTTATTTCTATTAAATCGTTAAACTACGAAGACAGCTGATTATTACCAGTATGTTGTTCATTGAAAACTGAATCAAAATGCGAGTAACATCGCGTAAAAGTGGGATTTTAAATGCTCGTTATTTACTTTTCAAGGGACGGCAGGCGATTTCAAGCATTTACAAACCTTCTCTGAAATGTAGAGAATACATGAAATAAGTTTCATTGTAATCAGTTCTCCCATTTTTTTCGGAGAAGACGGCGTAAAATGCCTCCTGGAGCGTCACAGACAAACAGACAAAAATTGAGATAAGACCGGTTTCGGCTTCTCTAACGCACGAAAAGTAAAAATAACTAAAGAATTAATAATTTTCAGCAATGTACAGACAAAACTCTAATTTTATTTATATAGATTATTATATTTATGTCAAAAGGTGCATTTATCTTGATATGTGAATCAATGGTAGTGTAGTCAAAAGATTGCATTTTTTCCTTGTTTATAATTTGGCCTTGAAACTAAAATACCCCGTTGCAGCAGACCTGTGTACTCAGCTAATTTCCAAATCAATAATATGAGAATCGTAATACGAGTGTATGGTCAGTTTTATCAATATCTGGTAATATATAAGAGAGTTTGCATATTCTCTGTATATTTGATGCTGTGAGGAATACTAAAGTAGGGATTTTTACCATAAAATTTTGTTTTTATTTTCAATATATACCAAGTTTTATCATCATCTACCTGTAAATAAAGGAATTTGCATATTCACTATATTATTAAATGAAGAAAGAGTATGAAGGTTAACTGCCATAATATACACAAAAGATTTAATCTTTATGTATAAATGGATGTCTCTCTACCACATAAAACTATTTAAACACCATGTTTAATCAAAAATATGTATGAAAATAATAAAAATTACACATAAAAACCCCAATTTTGGGGTACATAACCTCCAAAACCTAACCTAACGTTAACCAATATACCTGAATTATAATGAAATATCTGGTTCGTGAACATGCAGGCTTAAGAGTATTGCCATGAAACCTACGGTTATAGCTTTTCCCTATGGGAAATTCACTAAAACATAACGCTCTATTCTTACGTATAATAGATCGCATGAAGATGGGCATGAAGAAAAGTGATTATAAGTTTTAACGATAAGTTCTAAACACTATTACAAAAAGGAGGATCGTCTTAAAACTGAATTCTAAGAAAGATCGAGACGACAAGCTCAGCAGCTCAAGCAAATCAGTTAATTACTGAAGATTTAAGTTGAGTGCTGAATAAAGATGAAACATTTTCTATAAATAGAAGTTTGCACATTTTGCACTGAATTGGGGGAGCATGGAGGAAATTTAGGGTTCAAAACTGATTATGCTTCAGTTGATATTGTATAATGATATTTTTGTAACTTAGATATAGAATACATTTAACTTACTATCAATGAATAGCTTAGTTTATTTATACTCACCTGCAGTCCCATCAAGTTATCTGAAGCCTAATATAAAAAATTATAGTTTTTTTAGGTTAAAATTAAACTGAATATTATGGAAAAATTTGCAAAGTAATTTATGCAATCAATTAAAATGTCAAATTAGTTTTTAAATGAATATGCTAAATAATAGTTGAATGGGTTTTAATTTTTCACTTAGTTTGTATAATGTTAACAAGATTTTACGAGCGTTAACCCTCACGAGCGTTTGACGTTCATATACGTGAAAAAATTATAACGTCATTTAGGTATTTTAAAATTGTTTCTTGACTATCTATACCTTAGGCCATAAATAAATATTATTGTTATATTTTTTTCTATTTATTTAGTAGATTTATTTTTGGTTGGTTGGCATCACTGATCTAAAAACATATGTTCCACCGGCCAAGCCATCCTCATTTTACGTGTTACCGTTTCACACGCTCAGACATATTTGTTTGAGTTTAGTGAGGTAAAGGTTAGTGAAATATATTCAGGGAATTTGACTTTGACGAGATGTTTTGCAAAAACGGTCTTTAGGTTTGGTGGTGCGAATTTAGAAGAAGATTTAATAAAACAGTTGCATTCATGCTAAAACTAAAATGGTCATTAAAATAATATGAAAAAAAAGGTTTAGTAAAAACCTTTGTATAATCAGTTAGTTAATCATGTAGTTGTCTATTCACACTTGAAGTACTGTAGTAAAACATTCTGATACTACTTTTGAGGCAAGCTAAATTTCCCATAAAATGTTTTAGAATTTTCACCCTTCCGAAACAGGACTGAGCCTTAAGAAAACTATATAGCAAATATGTATATTGCACATTTTTATACGATATTGTAATCTTAGCTAAAGTTGAATCTTACGTAGTAGGCCTAAATGATTGTTTCAAAAAAGCAAATCTTAGTTTTCTGCCTTTATACATGTTTCTCATTACATGTATTTCTTTTTGAATATCACCAAAATCACTAAAAGGTGAACTATAGAGGTTTTGCTTTTGATGGTAATGTGTACGCCTATCAAACAACTCTCAGACATGAGCAGTGTGACATCAAAGAGAATTATAAATTTATATTTGACTAAATGTTAGAAAAACCACACCACCAAAACATTTTGTCCCAAAACATGTCCAAAGTTCCAACAGACTTCTTATAACTGAAACGTTTGCCTAAAAAATAAAACTTTTCAATTATATAAATGCTCTTTTATTTTTGATATGTATGTTAACTTCATACTTCCTGAAAATGTCAAAAGGGATTTCCGAGAAGTGGTATAAACGTTTTTAGTTTGAAAATTTGAGGGAATGCTTGAATGTAATTTAATTGGGATTTTTAAAAATATTTTCATTGAATAACCAATCGTTCATTACAGTAGAAATATGCAACGAACATAAATCTTTTGATTTGTATGATAATACATTTATACACAGAGGTTGTAAGTAGTCTTGGAATTATTTTTTTTACTACAATATTAAATTACCATACGAGAGTTAAACTTTGGAAATAGAATAGTGACCCAAAATACCTTTTTTTGCTCATTACTGACAATAAATCTTGGTCACTAGTACGAAATCTTAAATAGAAGAATATGCTATATAGAAATCAAATTAAATGTAGATTTTTTGAATACAATCTGCGAACCTTACTTCTAAAGAACAGCCCAGTCAGAAATAGGAGGTATTTAAAGATGGCTTGAATTAGACATTTTAAGGTGCTGACTGAATCCTGGTCACCATCCCGCAAAGCAGGATTTCGAGTAGGTTGCAACGTTAAAAATAATCTCTTTACACCCAATTAAATTTCCTTACTCATTTAGCTTCAATGACTTAACATATTGAAAACTTATTAGCACCTTTCAAATTCAAGCAATCGTTGAATTGCTACCATGTCCAACCAGGACGTCCTTTTGAAATTGAATGTGCATCATTTTACTCAGGAATAAAATTCCCTTAGTTTAATGCACATATCAACCTATGCTTCTATAAATGGTTTCTTACTGACTCTTCTTGAACCGTTTCCCTTTTCAGGTTGATTGTCAGCTAAAAATAGTATTTTTAGTCCCAAATCAATTTTCTAGCTTCATTCTCGTATGATAATTCAATAATAAGCATATTCAGTCAATCCAAGACTTATCAATTACATATATTGACTCCGTAGTCAGTTGAAAATCGTACAAAATATATTTGAAGACGTGTCTCGTATTGTGATTAAAAATATAGTTAAATTTGTTAAACATTTATTTTTGGAAATGATAAAGGAAGTTGATCTCCCAAAACACTTGTTTATGAAAAGAGAATATGTCCCTCATTTTGTTATAAGGTTAATGCTAAATTATTTACAAAAGTGCACGGTAAATATCAGCATATTGGGTAAAGCGACGTTAAAAGGATGTTTGATCGAATGCATGTCATCCACAGCTGGTTAGTTAATGTAACACCGTTCACAACAAACAGCTGACGTCGACGTGCTTATGTATTTGTGTAAGAATGACGTCATTTAGGTGGGATCTGCTCTTCACTCATGTTTCTACAAAGTTTGACATTCCTTAGCTTCAAACAACTGAGTTGTTAAAAAGAAACTGGGTTATAAAGGGGTAGTGTTGATTCGATCAGAGTTTAGTGTAGTTTAGTAAAAAATAAATATTTTGAAAAGTTTGGTCAGAAGGTTCCCAAATATAAATTTACGTAAAACATAACTACAACTTTATATTTCTATTCAAAACGTTTGTATTGAAAAATACTATGATGAACCAATTAAAACTTTTAATATAATACACAGTACTTCACACTGCATTGTATTGCTTTAAATAACTTTTAATGGTGTTAAATTTGCGCAATTTGTACAATAATTTTCCAGAAGACAAGGTTAAGCAAGTCTAAAGTCATACATAAAACGTGATTTTTAGAGTATAAATATTATTACTTAGTTCAAAAACTAATCACAATTCTAAATATTTCACGATGATAAAGAATATAAATGGTATAGGTTGAATAACAACGTTTATAATTTAATTCCTGTACTCTAAACGATGGAAGTTGAACCCTGGAATGAAAGCGATCAAGTTTAATCCCAAAGCAGCTGATGGATTTATTGGATGGCTGCTCGGGGCGTTCCACCCTTACCTCTGTACTGATCTTTATTCTATGATAGGCTACACTTAACTCTGCTTTAAGTCCCTTAAATCTGTACTGATCATTGTCCTGTGATAAGCTACACTTAACTCTCCTCGAAGTGTCTTACTTCCGTACTGAGCATCGTTATGAGATTAGATACACTAAACTCTCCTACAAGCCCCCAATTCTATAATGAGCATCAATATGAGATTGTATACACTTAATTCTCCTACAAGACCCCTAATTCTATACTGAGCATCTTTATGAGATGTATACACCTAACTCTCTAAAAATCCCCCTAATTCTGTACTTAACATAGCTATGAGATTGGATACACAACACTCTCCTAAAAGCCCCCTAATTCTATACTGAGCATCGTTATGAGATTGGATACACTTAACTCTCCTATAAGCCCCCTAATTCTATACTGAGCATCGTTATGAGATTGGATACACTTAACTCTCCTATACGCCCTCTAATTCTATATTGAGCATTTTTATGAGATGTGTACACCTAACTCTTTAAAAATTCCCCTAATTCTTTATTTTGCTCCAGATGTATGTGCTATACTATACGAATAATTTATTTTGACGCCATATACAGTCTTGAATGGCTGACTTAATATTAACCATGCAACTTATAAGTGAATATATAATTGACTATTGTTATAAAATAGATGATGGTTACATAATATAAAGTCTATATGAGTTTGTTAATTGGTTATTTAGTTACTTAATAGGACTGTGGTGTGTCCTGTGATCCAACTGCTTGAAGGTAATTGTAGATAGTTATGTGCGATGGTCAGTGTGTAGTGTTCCCTTGAGTACATTAACGTCCGCACCATTAAACACTACGTTTATTCGCAAAGACCATCCTCATTTTTACGTCGGTTCGTATTCAGAGGCAGTGGTTTGGATTCCACGTGAAACTGTATGTCCCTAATAAACAACACTGCCATCGGCTGTTGGGCTATGAATAAACAGTCCTATATAAGGAACATGTCAGCCTTAGTCAGTAAAAATACTACAAGATGGTGCCACAATCATCCTAAACTCAATCCTCATTCGTACTTGGCTTAATATACCTAACTGTGTAGGTTTTATTTTAGTTATGGGTATGAAGTGTAAGTATATTGCATATTTGTGATAAAATGAGAAGCTTCTGGATGAAAAGTAACTGATATTTTTATCAACAGATATATAGTTAAACCCACAACAAATCCCGTTCCACAATGAAGGCAACTGATGATGGTGAGATTATGTAGGGGCGGGATCTTCTTGATTAATTGCTGTTCAGCTTATCCTTCCAAAAACAACCCCTGGCATCCAAGATTTACCTCCATTTTGGAAAAATGTCCTTTACTTAATGTGAAAGAATAGAAAATGTCAAATCGTGCTAGACTAGTTAAGTAATAGAGACGTTAGTTTGTTTTAAAAACTCTCACTATCCTTCAGTTTAATAATAGCTGATTCAGAAGATTGTATGCTTTATCTAGTTTGATCAACAGCATGAGACATATTTTTTACCGCAGTAAAAAACGTGTATAAAAGAGGAGTTGCCACCCACAAATTCTTTTTTTTCTGTTATATTGGCTGTTGTGTTTATTTCTAAATAAATAACAATGATAAGAACATTGTTTTTCTTCTCTGTAACAAAAATGTGTATGATTCTCAATAGATTTTAGTTTTAAAAATTGATATCATGTATTTTTATTACATATTTTATTTTTGAAAGAGAGTAAATAAGCTAAAATTTTAAAGTAAAAAATATTTAGTTTTTTAATATTTGTGGATAAATAGTCAAATAACATAAAAAGTACAAGAAACCTTTAAATATATCACTTTTAATAAGTACTAACAGTTTCATCTACCTAACTTCAACCTCTCGAAATATCAATTTTAAGTCCTCAAAACATGGAAAAAACATTTTTTATCAACTTCTTTGTGATAAATAGGTTAGATCTGGATATGTCTAAAGTGTACGAAAAGATTTTGTATAAAAAACAAAATGGCGGCTAGTGGTTAAACGAAGGATTTTTCGTTGTATGTTTATGAGAATTTCTTTGTTTATTTTGACGAGTAGTACCACCCATGAAGTTTGTCCCCGACTTCAATGAACACCCTGTAAATAATATTAACATTTTATTATCTGGACCTACTGTTTAAAATAATCCATTTTTGTACTTAAAATTTAATTCACGATGCAGTCAACATTATTTACACTCATGGAATTCATTGTTCTTATTTTAAACTAAACAGCTTTAGTCGAAATACTAAACAATTATTTGATAAATATCTCTTTCTTTAAAAACAGTAAACGTTTTGTATTTTCAGAATCGATTAAACTCCGTTGACTTCGGGGTCACAACCTCTATTTGAATTTAAATTAGTTTTAAATTGCGGTCATAATCGTTTTCGTTTTATGTCCTTTCAATATTCATTTCTCCACAGAGAAATGAGGTGCTGTCAATTATGGTCTATTTTATCCAAAATTAGAAATGATTGGAGTCAGGAGATGGTTCAGCAAGTTTTATGTATTTTTTAATAACTGTATCACAATTTTTGATAAATAAATGTGTATTTTTTACATGGCTAATATGAATTACATAATTTAGATGATTTCTATTTTTTGTGTTTAATGGGTTTAAGTTTGTACAATATTTTCATATATGAGCAATTTTTGAACAGTATAAACAGTATATTTAAAGTTTCTATATTCATTTAGTAA
This sequence comes from Nephotettix cincticeps, assembly GCA_023375725.1. NCBI lineage: Eukaryota > Metazoa > Arthropoda > Insecta > Hemiptera > Cicadellidae > Nephotettix > Nephotettix cincticeps. The sequence goes on from CM041785.1 coordinate 67,065,667, forward strand.
CTTGGCTAATATTTTACTTAACTCTTGCTATTGCTTACACAAAAATATATTCACATAAATTAATTATATATCTTTTTTAGTTTTTACATATTTTATATACATTTTAAAATTAACTATTAAACCACTCTAAAGGAAAAATAATAACATTATTGTATCTTTCGTGCGTCAAACTATTTTTAGTCACTTTGAGCAGGATTTGGATATTTTTTGTTATACGTATTCTACTGTTTAACTAGCTTTTTAATGGTTTTCTGGTGTTAAAAACATACTAATTGGAAAGGTTGTGTATTTAAGTAAAATTTTAAGTCGATTTCACACATTTAGTTGTGGAGGTAATGTAGACAAAACCATATATTTGTTTTTGTCGAATAAATAAAAAATATAGATTTTAATAGAAAACTAGTGGTTTTCTAGAGGCTATTTATATTATGAAAATACTATTTTTAACCATATACGAATATCAAATATCAATCTAACTATACTCAGCAGAGCACTGGATAGTCAGCAATAACATGTATATTATGATATTGCGCAACTTAAATTAGTCGCCGATAATTATGTCCTGGTTATGGATATTTTTATATTATTTATAACATTTTTATACAGTTAGTAACCACCAAAAACCACTAAACTACTGATTTTGTTGCACCAGAAATCAGTTAAACAGTTATATAAACGTATAACAGAAAAGATCCCAGGATTTTATTATTTGTCAGAATAATATAAAGTTCATAATTATCAAAAGCATATTCACTCTCCCGTTTAATTACTTATTCTATGATCTCTATTATGCGAAGACGTGACTTGAAAACAAATACGTGTGAATGAGTTGTCAGAGACAGGCAGGTATTGCAGTGTCGTTAGCATAGAATATTCTAGAGTTTAAACGGAACGTGTGCTAAGTTTACTTGTAAAAGAAGGCAAATAGTCTAGTAGAACAACGTTGATCTGTTTCTAAACTATCGTTTCCTTATCGTAATTAGTTTTCGGTATAGAGTATGCTTAAAACATTTTTTGATTAGTAAGAATATTCTTTTGGACTGTACAAAAATTAGAAATATAAATCGGTTTAAACTAATTTATATACCTCATACCTCTATGTATTTATTTATTATTCTTTATTTACTCGTTATTTTCAAAGCCAAAAGAAAGAAAAACAATCTCTTTCATTTTTTATTTTATCACGAGACGTTCAAAAACTTAATTTAAAACCTGAAATATTTTCTATGAAGGAATTAATAAAAACAGTGACTAAAATCAAACATTGAGTGCCGATTCTATGGGACACCGCACAAAGTGATTAACATTTTCCAATATCCGTTGTATTTACTGATTCATTAAATAAATAGAAAGCTCTTTGATTCAGCTTGCTTTCAGATACTTTACTTTCATTTACCGCACTTTAAATGTTTATTTTCTGGTTATACGCAGTCGTTACTAAAATATCCGGCCTCTATTGAGTTGTAAGTAATATTGGTCGTATGTTTTTTCCTGTGTAAAAGTAATTTTCATAAATTTAGTTTATTTAATGGTCATAAAAATAGTAACTATGTTTTATGAGTTCATTAATTCAGTATTGTAATAGCGTATTGATTGAAGATTATAATGTCACGCAAGAATGTGTTTTGTTTCGCCTTTACCATAAATTAGCTTTAACAAGTGCAAAGTATATCAATAGCTTTAAATGTTTTTTAAATGCTTACGATTGTTTTAAAACACTTTATTTTACAGGAAAACAATTTTAACAAAATAATCAACAAAATTTCATTACAAAGTATATTATTGAATATCCAGTGTTTTTACTAAACATTCTCATAGAATTCGTTTTTAAATAATAATAATAGCAGCACGTTAGCTCAAGGGTAACTCCCCATCCCAGTTGGTCAGAGGTTGCTGGATCGAATCTGGTGGCCAGCAACTTCTGTAAGATCAATAGTGACTTCTGGATAGCTTATATAACCTAAGCCACTGATGGTCGGTCATAGTAAAATAAAAAGTTAAAATTAGGAAAATTTTATTTTGGAACATAAAAGTCTTGTACTTTCATAGCCATATTGTTTGGTCTCAATTACAGTATGTTATTACAAAAGTTAATTTTTTTAATGAGCCTTTTAATTTACATTTTACAAAACATATTAATACTAATTGTGTGGAGTTCTTTCATTATTTAAAATTCGAAAGATCCAAACAAAATAAAACAATTGAGATATTAATAACGAAAGAAGAGAAAACAATATAATGATTTTAACAAACGTGTGTTATTGAATCATGTGATTTATAATTATATACAGGTCGTGGAAAATAGGAAACACTATTGGTTATGTTAGTAGTTTAAAATACTGTATAAGTAATTGTACCTTGGATTAAAAGTCCTTAGTTTACAGTAAGTAGAATAACAAGTGGGCCCTAACAAGAAAACAACTGTGATTGTGATGGTGCTGGAACTACGGCGTCGACGAATCAGGGGGAGATTATACTTGTTTTTACGTTGTCAACTCTAATGCACCTTTTACCCTCTCGCGTCACACCAGGAAACCTGCACTACACTAAAGCTCATTTCACACTACCTCCCCTTCACACCAACGCTTCTTCCACACTACCTCAACCTTTTCACACCACCACTCCTTTCACACCACCTCACACCCTACACACAATCTTTCCTTTTATATCACCACCCTCATCTCTCACCACCGACCCTTTCACACAGCTAAACACCTTCACACAGCATCAACCCTTTTACCCAACTATACTCTCGTCACCTCATCAACCTTTTCACACAGCCATACCCCCGTCACATCATCAATCCTTTCACACAACCATACCCCCGTCACATCATCAACCATTTCACACAACAATACCCCCGTCACATCATCAACCCTTTCACACAGCCAAACACCCACACAGCCAAACACCTTCACACAGTCATCAACCCCATACAGTCACATCATCAACCCTTTCACACAGTCATACCCCCATCACATCATCAATCCTTTCACACAACCATACCCCCGTCACATCATCAACCCTTTCACACAGTCATACCCCCATCACATCATCAACCCTTTCACACAGCCATACCCCCGTCACATCATCAACACACACCCTTTTACCACGTCATCATCAACCCTTTCACACAGCCATACCCCCGTCATATCATCAAACCTTTCACACAACCATATCCCCACCATATCATCAACCCTTTCACACAACCACACTCCCGTTACACCATTTACCCTTTCAGCCCTGCTCAGCCTGAAAGCCCTAGAGGCCATGTGAAAGCGCGCCCTCCAGTGTTAATTAACATGTATTAAGAAATATTAATATTTTTAGTTTTAAGAGACGCAATATTGTAAGCAATAAGTTTGTCGTTAGGTCTAAATGAAACTGATAGAAGCCAATCACAATGTTTTATACATTTTTGTTTATTTATATATCCTACACTTAAAACATTGTTAGCTAAAATACGTCTCAAAGGTTGTAAAAGCTAAAAAATTCAAATTTGTTATTTAAAACCAGATACAATGATACAGAATGTACTAAAACAAATAAATCAATGTATGAAGCTGATAAATAAAATTTGAGATATGCAGAACTTTATAATTACTTTGTTTTACGTCTTGTTAAGGGATAAATAGTGAAGGCAGGTTTTCCCAAAACTTGATCAGGTTAACTTTGTTTACGTGAAATTATAAAATTATGGTGGAAACATTACAACCCGTCTCATCCAAAACTTTCCCTAGATTTAACTGAATATTCTTGTATAATGTTTTTATTTGCGAATCATTTTTTTTTATATTTAGTCTTTGTATTTAAATTACTAAACTAGGCCTGGATTATTTTTAAATTTAATTATTTTTAGAATCTCAATCGAAACTAATATATATATATATACTCATACGGAATATTGGAATAAATTGTGTTTTGACTGGTAATATTATCCCTGACCGCTACACACTATTATTGATTATATGTTTATAAATTATTACCAGGAGACAGGAAATTTGATTTGGACAATCCAATTATTCTAAATTTTCCTAAAAATCGTGTTTTACTACTCAATAAAATACCTCTGTTAAAGTCTTTACAAACTTAAAAAAATATAAATAAAAACCATTTAAAAATTTGTGCACAATATTACTCACTTAGATATAAATAATACGTTTAAATTTATATTGAGAATGTGGTTTTGTGGATAGAACCATTATATTTCATCCCCTAGAACTATTTGAGGTCACGGTCTGAGTTAGTGCGTACCAGAATTCTCAGAAAATACATCACACTGTTAGTACAGTAAATAAACTCCTGGAATGAGGAAAATTCAAGTTTGTTTAGCAAAATATAAGGTAAGTCAAGTGATTTCCTGTTCTATTAAAGGAAAGCCTCCCTACGTTAAATAGTACTTAATATTGGATACTATATTAAGTAGGCTAATCTATCTTTTGAGAAAACTCAGAAACCTGGTATCGAATTCTTATCTGAAAATAGCCTATTTTGAATTTTATGATAGGCTTCTCCTGTGGGAAATGGCTTTGATGAATTGTCTATTCTACAGAAAAAGGCTGTTAGAATATTAAGTGAATGCCTTCAATGCTCATCGCAAACAATCGTTTTATAACCATCTTATTTGTCTGTTTATATTTTTATGTATTTAAATTTTTTTGTCTCTTACTACCAAGTGCCAAGCGTCCTGGATTTTCAAATAATCATAAGATCAAAGGGTCCAATCCCGGGATGTCCCTTTTGGATTATTGATAATTGGGTTTGCAACGATTTCCCAAAAAGCGAACGTGTGATATTACTCCTTGACTCGAATAAAACGCCCCTGTCGTAAATGCAATAAACAAAAATAAAACTAAAAACTGTTTATCTGTTTTATTGGGCACACTCTCGTCAGTAACACACAACATAAACAAACACAAAAATCGATCTAGTAACTATAGTCCGATGAACCGGTCCCGCGAAACTTCGGAGTATAGTGACTGGATAGATTTTTGTGTTTGTTTATGTTGTGTGTTACTGACGAGATTCAGCCACAAAAAATAAAAGTAGGTGAGTGTTCTCAATAAAACAGATAATATGGAATATACCTCACCAAAAAACATGTCTTTTAAAAATAAAAACTGTTTCACTAGCCGAATGCCACTGTCGCGTCACATCGTAATACCCGTGATATTGCTAATATACATCACTCTGAGGGATTAAGTTAGGATATTTATTTATATTTTGATCTCGTTAATAGTTTATACTATCAATTACCAACCTAACCTAACTCCGCAGAGCGCTTTATGGCGTCGACCAAAAGTAATATCCTACTAATACCAAACTACCGATCCAAACTTTAATTAATTGTACCCCTGTAAAAACTCTTCCACACTAGTATGGTAACACCAAAGCATAATGATGGGTAATTTATATGGTTAAAATTATTGTTTGTATTTCCTCCCCCGTAAGTAATAGATTAGATCATGGATATATCTAAAGGGAATCTTTTCAGTTCATCTAAACAGCTGTTCTTACAACCAAGCTATGGCTTCACTAGCAAAATGACGTCACTGTTTCAAATTTTGGTGTGGAAAATTGCCGACTCACACTCCCAGAGCTAAAACATATCTTTGTCACAATGTTCTGGTTTCTGATACAGTTTGTTACCTTTATCACTGGTGAATAAAGTACGTTTTCAATTTCACGCTGAATGATTGTGTGTCATGCACTAGTAAGCCCACGACTCACCGGTGAGTGAAATGCGATGATTCACCTGGCTTGTAACTATTAAATATGTTAGTTACTGTAATTGTTGTTGTTGAGCTTTGAAGGAATAATTACAGTGGTTAACCTATGGGGAAGATTAGTATTTATGTCATTCCCATTCCCAATCAGTTAAGCCTTGTCGGTACGTCACGGTTGAATGAGAAAAACATAATTGTCAATTAAATATTCTCATCTTTCCATCATCCCCTAATGGATCATGCGGTGTACAAAACTCCTCAGCAAATGCTTTTAATGTTGTATAAGACGCAATTAGATTAGATTAGATTAGATTATTTGAAATGGCGACCATACCACAAGGTAGGTATTTTAAGCCAAGTATGAATGAGGATTGAATGTAAGATGATTGTGGCGCGATCTTGTAGTCTTGTTACTGACTAAGGCTGACATGTTCCTTAGACAGGACTGTTAATTAATAGCAATTCGGCAGCCTTGCCACTAATCTCTCACCTTATCCTTCTCTCACTACCCCTCAACACGTCCATGAGAAAGAGAACCAGTTAACTGCAGTCCATTGTCAATGTTAACCATTTTTGTGAAATTTAATTTCTCAGACTGCCACCGTGCTTCGGAAGGCACGTTAAGCCGTTGGTCCCGGCTACATAAGTAGTCGTTAGGTCACGTTAAGAAGCAGTAGTGCGACCTGAAAACTCTAAACATTAGACCTTGGCCAGAAGGTTATATGAAACTAACTAACCATTTTTGTTAACTATTTTGCGGCAACTTTTAGTGTTTTAAACATTTTTATGTACCAGTTTTAGTGAAATACGTACTGGCATTTCCTAGCTTCAACATTACAAATAATCTCTGATTATTCCCCACAACTATTTATATACGATGATGGCTGTAGATGAATGATCGGTTAAAAAACTGATATTTCAAAGAAAAAACCTTTTAAATACATTTATCTGAAAAGTATAAAATAAGAGTAGTAAGGAGAGATGGTAGTAACTAACTATTATGAGTTGTTTCATGCTTAAATAGCTTAGTAAAGAAAATAAAATAGTAAAATTTGATCAACGCGTTAATGACCTTCTGTTTTTTTAAACTGTGACTAAGGCCATAAAAATCAGTTTTCCGAGCAAATGAAAAACCTATTATATTCAAAAATTTTAATTTTACAGAACGAAGTCACATTGAACCGAAAACACATTGCATATAATATGAAGTAAAAATAGTTTTATTGTATCTTTGTTCCCGCAACAAAAATATTTAGAAGAGTAATAAATCAATCACATTTTACACCATCAATAAAAATTACTGTCCCAAAGGTTGCATGAAAAAGAGGGGAAACGATAAGTCGTATTCGCCCTTTTACAATGTCAAAGCGATAAAATCGAACTTTATTCCGGAAAGTTGAACGATATTATTGGTCGAAGCGATAAATCGCAGTAGGCGGACGATATCACCCCTCCGGGACCTTCCCAGCTGCAAGGGTGTATAACTGAGTAACAGGAGTAACAGGTTGTTGTGTTCAAGTTGCTTGTTACACAACTCCGACTGATGCAGTTTATTTTAGCTGATATATGTTGTTTACACTAACTAGTTTCTCTGTTAATGTGATCGTGTTACTTAGGCGTAACGTTTCATTTGGGGAACATTTCGTAAAATTTAATATACAATGAATATCGCAGTCCTTTGTTTGAAATTCACTCTCGGTGATGGTAGATTTATGTTTATGTAAAACAAAGTTTCACGACGTTTCGGGATCTGGGATCTGATCCCGTCCTCAGGTGAACGAATATCTAAAACATATCACAACTAAGATGTAATCCAGACAAAACCGGTATAAAGCTGAAAACATAAACAGTTAAAGCAGTCAAAAAACTTACAAACAAACCATACAATATAGATTACTCACATAAGAAACCAAACACGTCCACTCGTCACGGAGACTCAAAGACAACTGTCAGTTCACATGAGAACGGGGTCAGAGTCCAGATCCCAAAACGTCGTGAAACTTTGTTTGACATAAAATAGTTATGGAAAATGTCCGCAACAAAAATCTAAATAACAATACCGTAGTGTTACTAATTACGTTCGATTTTATCGCTTCAACATTATAAGTGGTTGAATACGATTTATATTTACTCTCTTTTTCATGCAACCTTTGGGGCAGTAATGTAGTTTGGTTTTAGTTCACGTTTGTTTTAGTTTAATAAGATAGCCTAAGTGTTCTGTATGATAAAAAATTTAGAATATAATAGTATTTTTATTTGCTTGGCAAACCGGTTTTTATGGCCTTAGTTGCAGTTAAAAAAAAGACAGAAGGTCCTTTACCATTTTATTTTATTTACCAAAATATACAAGCATAAAACAATTCATTATGGTTAGCTATTATCATCCCTCTACAGCCTTCATCATAAATATTTAATTAGGAAATAAACAGAGTATGATTGTAGTGTTAAATCTAGATAACAGTGTAAATAGTTTTGAAAATTAATACAACTCTAAAGATTAATATAATCAAATTAGTAAGTGATACTTTTATTATTATTCAGAATATCCAGAATTGTATTAGCTAGAAAAGGTTTTTATCATGAAAACCAATACATTCTTCTCATTTTTGAGAAAAATGAGGTAGACGAATTGATACCTTTAAAATGTTGGTGTTTTTGTAAGTTGTTGTTTTCGTTGTTGTCCGTGAACGTTGCGCCTGTAACTGATCGTGGCTCGAAGTAAAACAATATTTGAATTTTTTTATCTTTGACAGTCATTGATATTAAATTACTTCAAATAATGTTGGAGAATTACGCTTATAACACGATATAAAATATTTGCTTTTATATTATTTAAAATATATAAAACACTAGCTTTACCCCAGCGCACGTTGCACCCAAACTGTGTTTTAAGACAAATAAAGCTATTCCAATCACAAGTTGGTTTTGTAAACAATAAATCTATAAAATCCGAAACTATACAGTAGTAACATTACACTAAAATAAATTTGTTTGTTTTCTTGTGTTGTTTAAATTGAACAAATGGCATTTTCCAGAAATTTTTAAATTATTTAATCACAGCTGTTAATGTCATAAACACTAAATTTATAAAACTTGACACTTTTAAACCCTTTGGCTGGATTTGCACGGGTTGAGAATCTAAATCATTCCCAAACACCATTGGATATACACATCACTGTTAAGAAGGAGTTCACTTACAAACACACGTACAAAAGATTTTTATATTAAAATAAGATAATTTTAAATACAGCATTTAAAAAACTAGAACGAGAATAATTTATGTTTTGATTAATGAGGCTGTAATACGAAAAATTGCATTTAGAAATACTAAAATGGATAATTAAGTACAATTTAACGTTGGTTGTCTAAATGGACGCAATTACTATAATAGAACAATTGGAATTTATAATTGGCTACTTGAAATGCTCGGTTTGCAAAATATGTGGTTTTGTGAAATCAATTATTCAGTTGATCATTGAACTTCAACAATACGTGGCAATAATAATGCTTCAATCCCACAACTATTATTAAAAGTGTTATCAATGACCGGGAATAATTAAGTCAAAATTATTATTGTAATTAATTATACAATTTTTTTGTTTATTAATATTATCATGTGTATAATCAGGGTGAAAGTGAATTTACTGTAAAAAATTTGTAGGTTTTAGTGGAGTTCTTGAATATATAATCTTGTAAAATTGAGCTTTAAAATAGAAGCTTGTGTTTAATCGTACATCCATCTCGTATATGTGTTGTATTCTTACTGTGTGTAAAAAACACTGTATACAATATTGAGTTTTATTAGCTTTTTCATGTGTTGAAAGTAGCCATCAGCTCTAAACTACAGTAAAAGTATAAACAAATGATTTTAAAATAATAGAGATAGTAAAGGTATATGTTATATGTTGCTAATACCATGAAGAAGAAAATAATGTGTATTGCATATTTCAACATTTATACTTCACTGAAATTGTTTCCAATTGCTTTTTCTTTAGTAAACTGACTTTTGGATCCCGTTACTAACTGTGAGGGAAAATTATTCACCGTGCTAAACTATCCTTGTCCAGTTATGAGACCTATAATGTGTCCTAGTTCCAACCTATCTAGTCGTAGAAGATCTTCCGCAGTACTCAAAAAAGGAGAACTGAAGATCAACGTACTTACTCTCAGGAGAGGGAGCTTCAACCATATTCTATGATGATTCCCAAGCACCCAACCCATGATCACTTGTTCAGCATGTACCTTAGAGATCCCACAGAAAGGCTGTGGTCCCATGAAGGATGTAGAGGGGAGAGAATGCCTCCTTATTTTGTAAGACGATCCGCTACTACGTTCTACTCAACTCCTGAAAATCCTGGAACCCAGGAGAGGGTGACGTTTTTTCTACTTCCAAGAGGCGAGATTAGATTAGATTATTGAAATGGCGACCATACCACAAGGTAGGTATTTTAAGCCAAGTATGAATGAGAGTTGATTGTAAGATGATTGTGGCGCGATCTTGTAGTCTTGTTACTGACTAAGGCTGGCATGTTAATTAATAGCCCAACAGCCGATGGCAACTAAGGGACCTACAGTTTAACGTGGAATCCGAACCACGACTTCTGAATTACGAATTGGTCTAATTATGAGGATGCTCTTTGCGGATTAACGTAGCTTCAATAGTGTGGACGTTAATCTACACAAGAGAACACTACGCCCACCGACCATCGCTCACAACTATCCACAATTTGAGACCTCCAAGTAGCTGGATTACAGGATGACGCCACCATCCCAGTCACTTCATCCATCCCAGACTTCACTGTGGCTGTCTAGTGACTGTCCAGAGAGGTGCTGATGTTCTAGATTCACCTTTTTTACCATGTATTTATTACCTTTGTATGCATGTTATTCTTAATATTATTCGTTGGTAATAAATAATTTAAATATATCACACAGTAAGTCATCATTTTAAACTATTTTCCTGAGTCCTGAGAGCCGCAGTATCTTGACAACATTATAATAGCTAGTTAGGAACTCCAGTCCAACTAGCTCAGTAGATAGCAAGCACACCGTTGTCACATAGCTTGCTAATGTCTTGCGCGCTTTACTAATGAGTCACGTCTTTAGTTGATTGCTGCGACACCAGATGGCAGCAGCGTCGCTTTCAAATTGAGGGATCCTGGAGTTTTAATGCGATAAAGGAGAATAATAATTTCTATCCAATACTTCAGTAGCTGGAAAATTATTATTTTTATAATCTTTACCCGTTTATATTATTTTTAAAACATTTATTACAGTTGAGGTTTAATCAAATCTCGTTTCAAAGAGTATATTTTCAAAGTAACAATATAACATCTATAAAATCAAACTTCGTTGGATAGCCCAACGTCGTACAGGTCACATTTTTAAAGATATACAATATTATCTTAAACATAAATATACTGATACTCCTGAAAAATTACGGATAATATGTTTTGCAGAAGAATACTACGTTGAACCGCAAATACCATACACATATTAATTAGACCAGTTCGTAATTTAGAGGCAGTGGTTTGAAATCCACGTTAAACTGTAGATCCCTTATATTCCATTGACTGTTGGGCTGATTAATATAGTTAACAGCCCTAAATAAGGAACAGGTCAGCCTTAGTCAGTAAAAAGACTACAAGATCACGCTACAATCATCCTACACTCATTGTATGGTTTATTTTTGTTAGGCCTTATAATTTGGAGTTGATTAAAGCATAAAACAATTTAGGTACCTATTATTTTTTATATACTAAACAACAGATGAAACTATAAACTGAAACAGTTTTTTGACATGAATATGTCTTAGCTCTGGGGGGTTGTTATTGATTTTTAGGATAGAAAATATGTAACAGGTTTCCATAGAAACTAAACAGAGTTATTGTATTGAATATTAATATAAAATAATTACAGCAATTTAGATGAATTAAAAACATTCCCTTTACACATATCCATGATCTACCTTATTTCGCTCAGGGAAGTAAATACTTACTTACTTACTGCTGTGGCCACTGGTACCCTAGATGGTACTTGGCCTCTCCAACACACTGCCTCCATAGATCTCTGCTTCTCGAATCTTCCTTCCTTCTCCCTAGCTTCCTCAGGTCTTTCTCCACTTGGTCGAACCATCTAAGTTTCGGTCTTCCAAGGGGTCTTCTACCTTCTGGGTTGTTCTTTAAGACGTTCTTCGATAGGGAGTTGTCGTCTTTCCTTAGAATGTGCCCTGCCCATCTCAACCTTCTGCTCCGTACTTCAGCGACAATATCCGGATCCTTAAATAATTCTCTTAGTTACCAATAATGTTTTAATCTCCATTGCCCATCCTCAAAAATAGGTCCGTATACTTTCCTCAAAATCTAGTTCTCAAATACAATAGTTTTCCTTTCTGATATCTAATTGTTTAGTATCCAATTTTCTGAACCATACAGGAGAACTGGTCTGATTATTGTCTTGTAAATCCTGAGTTTGGTGGTGTGGGATATTATCTTTGAGCTTAATAACTTTTAAATGGCCGAAAAACTTTCAGGGAAGTAAATACATAAAAAATGTTTAACAAATGAATTTGCAATAAGGATTATAGATTAATGTACGTGCTCTATATACAAAAGTATTAAAATTTACTGCCACATTAAAAGTAAAATTTAATTTCTGCAGGTGAGCGTTTTACAGTTTTTCGCCTCTGAGAGGGAACAGCTGTGTCACCAGTAAGTTTGTAGATTTATCTGCATTGCCATTGCTGAAAACCTGCTTACTTAACGCATTTATTCTTGCTTAACTGCTTACTTAACACATATGGAAGATAGGTGGTTATAGCATTTATATGCTAAAATATGCATTTTAAATATAAAACTTTAATTAGGGTCTCTTTACTGTTTATCTCATAAAATTTGCATTAGTGATTTCTAAGATAGTGCCAACTGAAAAGTATATGTACGCAGTACAATAAACATATTAATTTAAAATATTAATATTATTCTTTCTGAGGGTTAACAACGGTCATACTATTCAATTTAAAATGACCAGTAGAGTCTACTCTTATTTTTAGGATTATTCATATATTTTAAAATGACTATTTATACTTAAATTGATTCCAACATTTAATTTTAAAAAATATACAGGATGTCTCACCTAAAATGAACCAATAGCGCCAATGAACCCAATGGGGGACTCCCCTTTATTTTCAGAGAGAATATTAAAATTGATTTTGAATCCAAAAAATATGACCACCATTTTCCGACAACTTGAACATTTGTAATAGAACACCCTATATTTTTATGATGTTTTTGGCTAAAACGTGTAATTTTAAAACGGTTTATTCGTAATAGTTTTGGCATAAATTTTACTGTTTGCGATCTATGGCTCAAAAATATTTTCCGTTTCAAAGCATTATCTCCAAAAAAGAACCAATAGCTAACTTTTATACCATGCATATGACAGCAAATTTCTTATAGGTAACGCTCCCTAGTTTTTTTAGAGGATTTTAAAAATAATTTTGAATTCGAAAACGATGGCCGCCATTTACCAATATGGCCGACAACTTGAAAATTTCTTATGAAACAGCCTATATTTTATGATGGTTTTGGATAGAACAGGTAAATTTAAGACGTTTTTAATCGAGATAATTTTGGCGTAAATGTAACCGTTTGTGATCTGCTGTTAATATTCATAATGAAAACTGATTATCAGGATTGCATGTACCCGGTTATTTTTACGCCAAAATTATCAAGAGTAAAAACGCCTTGAAGTTCCGTGTTCTATTCAAAATCACCATAAAATATAGGATGTTCCATAGGAAGTTTTAAAGTTGTCGGCCATATTTTTCGAATTCTAAATTAATTTTAAAATCCTTTAAAAAATAAAGGTGAGTCCCCCATAAGAGGTTTACTGCCATATGAATAGTATAAAAGGTAGCTAGTTATTGGTTCACTTTAGGTGCACATTTAGAGTAGGAAACACATTTTACACTAACACACTTAGAGTTCAACGGTCAAATTCCATTTCGGATATATTTTTTATTATTTAATTTAAGACAGTGCTTCATTCCAAACTAAGCCTTTTGTTCGCACCTAATCAAAGAGTTTGGGAAACTTCATTAGATATTACAAAACTTTTCCTTCCTTTCCTGGTTTATTAGACAGAAACAGGCTTAACTTTCCAAAAGCGCTTTTAACAACTCCGACATTTTTACTCTTCATTTCAATAAATTCCTTTGTCGTATTGCTTTTAAATGTATATGTCATTTATATATTATAGAAAATGTATTTCAATGTAATAAATTACTTTCTTACTAAACGATTAACCTTGTTAGATAAAGAACGCTATCATTAATCATGGGGGCTTTAAGGGTTTAGAAAATTAACTATATTTGATGCAGTAGCGTTCAAATTAAACTTAATTCTTGGTTTGAAATTCATCATTTGGTATGGTGGATTTATGTTATTTACATGTTTACTGTGAACATTTTTCATTACGATTTTATGTAAAACAAAGTTTCACAACGTTTCGGGATCTAGAGTCTGATCCCGTCCTCAGGTGAACTAATATTTAACAATAATATATGATATATCTAAAAATCGAACTATTAACTAATAATAACTAATAACAACCAATAACTAACCGACAAGCAACAACGCACAACTGACAACCGACAACCGACAACCGACAACTGACAACTGATAATCGATAACTAATATATAATATCTAATTGTGTTATGTTTTAGATATTAGTTCACCTGAGGACGTGATCAAAATCCAGATCCCGGAATGTTGTGAAAATTTGTTTTACATAAAATCGTGATGGAAAATGTCCGCAAAAAATCTGAATATCATAAACTTAATTAAAACTTGTTTAATAAAGTAAATTGTATTTTAGTTTACTTTGGTTTACCACGGATATATTTATTATAATTATAATTGACTCCTATAAATAGACTGCGTTTTATTCCTTTCGTTGTTTGTAATAAAATGTTTTTGGTTTCATATAATAATTGTTTTAAATTTGTAACCTATTTTCTAATTTTTTATTGATAACCTAGTACCTCTGTAAAATATAACTGCATATTTAGTGAATTCCCATAGATATATGAATTATTTTTTATGATAAAACCATATTTAATCATAATTGAAACCAAAAAAAGGCAAAAATATAAAGATATTTTCTCAATTCAACATGGGAGAAAAGAAGATCATTTTTTAATAAAAGGACCAAAAGAAATTTGGATTTAAGAACTTAAAAAATACTTATAATTTACTTCCACTTGATGAAATCATATTTCAAGTTAAAAACAGATTTTCAAATAAAACAGAAGTTATAAAACTGTAATTATTTAACGAAATAACAAAATGGAGAACGATAAAGTAGGTTAAAAAAAATTTTAGGGTTAAATTTATGAAGCTGTAAACTATGTTTAATCATACTACTTCGAATGAAATCTAAATGTTAGTTTTAACCATCTCCCTATAAGATTAAAATTGAAACTCCAAAAGACAACGTTCTGTGATTACCAGTTTCTATACCTCAGTAACCGTTTACTTATAGTATAGATGATAAAATAAAAAAATATTTGTTTTTTCAAATTTTTCAATTATAAGATTTAAAAAAGTTATACGTAAAATAATCCTAAGCCCCTTTTTGGAGTAAAGCCTTACTTTTTATAGTCAGATTTCCCTTGACTTTGAGCTTGAGACCTAAACCTTTCCTCTAGACGTGTCAAAAATTTCATTCCAATTAAACCATTTTAACGAGAATTATCGTGCATCCACCCCAAAACATATATATCATTCAAAGGAATGGTATTTTTAACTTCGTGGGACTCCAAAACGAAAAAATGGTGCCAAGCCTAAATCTAATTACTTTTAATTGTTATTATTTATATTATCTGTAAAACTCTATTTAAATTACACGTTAAGGACTTAAAGTATATGACTGGAGAACGACACACGCCACTTTATACCATAATTGCTTCTATATATAAATTTGTAAATGCATCAATGATGATGATCATAGATAAACAGCTTATAGAGGTCATCAGATACATAGATGTATATGACACTTGGGTATTGCATACCCTTGTGGTCTGAATTGGTATTAACATATACCATATTGGCATACATTTGAGGAAAACGTTCTCAATATTCGGATTTAGCAGGGTAAATAAAGTTTACGAAATAGTTTAAATTAAAGATTTAGGTAATGTAGATTTATCTTACTCTAGGTTTTATAATTGAAATTTGAATGGTCACGTAAAAAAATATAATAGGTTTTTATTTTCTGTGAAAACTCAAATCTAAATTAAAATGGTTGTTGTCAGGCAAGTTAAAAAAACAGACAGACATTTATTAAAAGAGTAAAAGCTTTAGTAATTTTTATAAAATTACGAAGTATTTTAAAGCTAAAATTAAACTTAGTCAAAGAAGAAAATAGGGTATATAAGGCTAACTTGGAAAAAGTACCATATATCTTCAATACTTAAATAATTATATAAATTAGAAGCATCTTATAGACAGTAGAGAAAAATTAATAAAAATAATAAGATAGACAAAAAAGCCACTGTCACTGATTTAAAACTAACAAAACACCGTTGTGAAAGTATTTGTGAACGATTGTTTATGTAACTAACTAAATTTTGTACGGAAATGTAAATATTTTTTATACTGAAAAGTAACGATTAATTTATTTAAAACAATTTGTTTCTTCAAAATCCGATGTTTTTAGTAACTGTGTTGTATATCTCGGTAACCTGAAACCATACGGTTTTAAAGAAATGTAGGTTTTGGTTTCTAAACTAACATTTTTTATTAATTCCTTGCCGATTCCCTACTAACAGTTAAATTTTGAATGAAAATATCTCCAAATTTTAAATGAATAATTTATAACACCTTTTAAACAAACATACTACGCTTTGTGAAGTATTTTTAAAATATTTCTTAAAACTTGTTATTAAAAGTTTCCGTTGGATGTAAATTGTTTTAAATTAAAAAAGTACCACTACAGAAAAAATATACTCGTTTAACCTCAACTTCCCAACACCATAGGCGAATTAGATTAGATTAGATTATTGAAATGGCGTTCATACTACAAGGTAGGTATTTTAAGCCAAGTATGAATGAGGATTGAGTGTAGGATGATTGTGACGCGATCTTGTAGTCTTGTTACTGACTAAGGCTGACATGATCCTTAGACAGGACTGTTAATTAATAGCCCAACAGCCGATGGCAATTAATGGACCTACAGTTTAACGTGGAATCCGAACCACGGCCTCTGAATTATGAATTGGTCAAATTGTGAAGATGGTATTTGAGGATTAACGTAGTATTCAATAGTGCGGACGTTAATCCACACAAGAGAACACTACACCCACTTACCATCGCCAACAACTATTCAAAATTCGTGACCTCTAAGTAGCTGGATTACAGTATAACGCCACCATCCCAGTAAAATTAAAGTACTTGTACTTTTAGTTCTGTACAGTGAATTAAAGACAGTGAGGTGCTGTAGCAGCGTGAGTCACATGGTCTAGCTAAAGGTGACACTTCACAAAGTAACAGGGATTACCAACCATTGGTATCAATCCAGTTACCTTCGACTTTACCCTTGAGTTGCTGTTAATGCTATTTCTTGTTCATGCTAAGTTTTTTTTATTATTACAGCGTCCAAAAGCTAATTTGAAATGTTTCTGATTAATAATGAACAACTTTCTGTTGTTGAAATCATTACTCCATCATTTCGCATAGTCATTTCCAATTTAGATTTACAACGTCGCTGTAACTCAAATGAACACGAGAAGCTTTATAATTAAACCACTAATTATCAAAGTTTATTAAGTTTCTCTTGACTCGTTTTGACACTGTAGTTTATCATCCCAAGTTGGAATATGTTTTCGAATCATAATCTAATCAATTTAACTTATTAGACTTTCACGTTTAGTCTTTTATTGTGCTTTGTAAACTATGGTTTATGAAAAACTTATATTAGCCTGGCTTTTGGTAGAAAAATACCAAAGTAATATAATTTACGTAAGCTTATTTATTTTATCAAAGTTGTACGAGTACATGGCTTAATTCAGAATAACCAAAAGAATCTTTGTCGTATTGCTTTTTTGTAAGCCGACCCATGATTAATATTCCTTTTGTGTGTAATATCTATTCTTTCCTATCCTGGGGAAGGGAAAAGTCGTCAGATAGTCTCGCGGTCTTTGGTCGTTATCAAAGTGTAGAACAGATGAAAATATAAACGTGACAATAATAAGCTATAAATACATATGAAGCAATGATCGATTACTTACTTATAACGAGTAACATCAACACAACTGTCAGACAACAGCTGATTGTGTACAATTGCAAGAACAATTTGAAAACAACTCCTTAGTCTGTAAAACATTTGGTTTGAACATTCATTTGCTTAATACTTTATGCAGTAAAACACTTAGGTCATTACACGTTTGATTATTTTCTTACAACCCTTAAAGTTGTGAGAAAAGCAACTCTTTAAAACGTTTATTGATTATACTATTACCTTCTTAAAACCTGTTGAAAATAATTATTTAACAACATTTAACTAGCATTATGTTTTTAGTTTGAAAAATCAATAGACTTATTTTGTACCTACATGTACTCAACACACATTTTCATATAAAATAAATTAAAATATGTGGCGAATAAATTCAATATGTGACGTATTAAGCATTATATTTAATAAGTTGACTGGCCAACATAGGAAGCATTTTTTTTATGTTATGGTCTTAATGTTTAGCATCTGTTATGAAAAAAACTTTAAAATCAATTGATTTGCGTTATTATACCTTCGTATTTGTAAATTAATCCAAAATCAAAATCCTAAGAATAAGAAAAAAGCTTTAAATCCAACTTAATTCAATTGGCTCAAGAGCCTTCAGCCGTAAAAGCGTGTAGAGGACAGTCCATAATTGCTTTCTAGATTTACAGATTTCCTTGTGATCATTCTTCACGTCATCTGTAATTATTTTCAATTATGTTGAATTACCAAAATTTCCATAGACTATGTAATTTAATTTGATTAGGGATTAAAATTCTTTAAGGATATTTGTAAAGTGTTTTTCATGACCTCAGATACTATGAGTTAAATTCCTTACATAAATTAGCTAGGTACTTGTTAATGTTTTCACTATAAGAAAATATTAGTTGGCAAAAAATTTATACCTAGTATCTTTTGTAAATATATTAGGAGCAGTACAAAGTAAATTTATGTGTAGTCGATGAAAATTAAGTATTATTTGTTGTTAATAAATTAACAATCGTATGATTTCCACTAGAAAAATATTATTGTACTAAAAAATACTTTTACGTATTTTTTTATTAATAATTGTGTTACTATGAAAATACAAGATTGATTTCAAAAACACATTATTGACTTGAAACATGAAGTGTTTTTGTTTCCAAACAAACAACCTTTTTTCCAAGAGTAAATATAAAATACTCTGATACAATTAGTCTGTTGATAAACATTACGGGGAATGTAAACAAATATTCAGTATTTTTTCCTGTTAAATATAAAACTCATATAGCATGACCCACATTTTACCTTTATAACATTATTGGCTTTTGAAACATTGCCAGGAAATCGATTAAAACATATGAATAACGAATGACAGGAGATGTATTGACATGCATTACTGGCCCATATGAATTATGTATTCAAAGTTTGGTTTAACAAACATGATTACTCCATTAGACTGAAAATGTAGTGTTGACAATGATTCTAAGAGCATACATTATTAAGGTCATTATAATCAAAATAGTTGCAAATCTTTAAACTTAAAAAAGGTTGCATAATAAAGCTACACTTGGTTTTATAAATAAATATATAATAAACAAAAGCTTTACTTAACGTTAATCTAACTTGTGTAATTGAAACAGTTTATTCATACAAACAATATTGAATAGGCTTTCTCGTTTAAGTATATATTTAATGCTTCATTTCGTAGGTAAAGTGTATTATTAACAGGTCAACCATATGGATCTAAGTTAATTATTATTGCGATTAAATTAAAAACTATTTATTAGTTTTATTCTGATAAATATAAACTAAATTGATAAAATATGCACTAGTTGACCGATCGATTACTTGAAATCACTGTTGAAGTTTATGTTAGTGAAATATTAAGAGTTCCTTCCTAATTGATTTATTTATATTGGTACAGAATACAGGTACACTTTGGCCTAGTCCTAAGGTTTTTTTATATTTGTGACCATATGATTTTATGGGTAGTTTAACCCTAAAAACTTATACAAAATTTAAAATATACATATTTATGTACTCTAAATCTACAAATCCAATATATTTGCTGTAACGATTCTGAATAAAATTAAGAAGTAGGTTGCTATTTATTGCCAAATAATATGACACTAATATTATGTTTGTAGCACTCATAGTTCAAAAGTTACCTTTATAATGTGAACATTTTTTGTTTTTTAGTAAAACAATAATTTTATAAAACGATATGAATTTACCCATTAAAACCAGTAACATTAAACAATCATTTTTTCCTTATTTCAGTAATCCGCATTTCCTTATTTAAAAAAAACAGTAATTATTTTCAAAAACAGTTAAAACCCCAAAATATTTGCGGATATATAGGGATGGAAGTCATGACCTTTTTCACTTAAGTTAAATATCCTTCTACACGGGATATGCCAATAAAATATTACTAGATTAGATACAAAACCAAAAAAGAGTGTTCTTGGAATTCCAATATATAAAATATATATTTAAAAAAAGTTTGTCTGTACATTGATTAATATAATGATTTTCTTAAAGATATATTTTTATGAATATTTCTGTCTATCTATAAATGTATTTCTTTAACGTTAATAAGGTTTTTTTGACAAGAATATATTTTATCTCTAGACGGGGGTGTTGGCAATTTGCGCCACCAAAATTTGAAACAGTGACGTAATTTGGTTAACGACGTCAGATTGCTTGTGACGTCATAGTTTGGTTTTTAAAACTGTTTAGATTAATCAAAAAATCCATTTAGAAATATTTATGATCCAACCTATTTTTTACAACGCAGTAATATAAATAAAATAATCCCTCAAAACCACAAATTTGAAGAATATACACGATAGACACGTTTTCTTAGTTTTTGAAACCATGTCATCAATAAAAGATTTTTTAAGAAACAACCTATAGCTGGAAAATTAAAACCAATATTTGGATTACATTAATCATTAAATTTAAACTTAATCTAAGTTATACTATATTAAAATACTATTTTGACATATTAAGAATTTAATTTATTATATACATTATCCAATTTATTTAATTTTAAATAAATACCAAAAATAAAATGTATAACTAGCTGAGAACCTGTTTATATATATACAGGGTGTTCATAAAAGTTGGGGACAAACTTCGAGGGGTGATAGTACTCATCAAAATAAAAAAATTTCTAATAAACATATGTCAAAAAATCCTTTGTTTAGCCGCTAGCCGCCATTTTATATTTTATACAAAAAACGTTATATATAATTAATTATTTAAGATACCAAAACCAAACTTCTCATACATATTTAATGGCTAAAGAAAAAAATATTCTCAAATTATCATTAAGTTTGCTTTTATATTTTCAAAATTACGGCGGTTAAAAATATTTTAATTTAAATAACAAAAAACCATTAACTTTAAGAACCGCCGCCATTTTGAAAATATAAAAGCAAACTTAATGATACTTTGAGAATATTTTTCTCTTTGGTCAATAAATATGTGTGCAAAGTTTGGTTTCTGTATCTTAAATAGTTCTTTATATATAAAGTTTTTTGTATAAAATACAAAATGGCGGCTAGCGGCTAAACGAAGGATTTTTCGACATATGTTTATAGGAAATTTTTTGTTTATTTTGATGAGTACTATCACCCCTCGAAGTTTGTCCCCAACTTTAATGAACACCCTGTATATTTCTTCATGATTTTAAGTTTATATTTAACGTGTTTATTTTATTTATTCCTAACATTGAGAACTAAAATTCGTAAAAAGGGCGGACTTCCTACAAGTGAATCTCCAAAATGATTTGTAATTGAAACAACAGATAATGGATACCCGCCTCTGATTGAAATGAAATTCTCTGTTGAACTGATAAATAGCCGCATTGTATTAGCGGCCAACACGTCCAATCATCCCCCGCCATTGTTATGATAGAGAATCAACGACAACCAATTGTGGGTTGACTCAGGCCCAATCAGCGAAGGCACATATTCCATGAGATGACTTCGTGTCACAAACAATCTCTGTACAGTATTTCAGACGAATTAATTTCTTTATTTTGGAACTGCAAACTCTGTAGTTTTACATATAATGTAGTTTTACAATAGCAACACTATTTACAATATGATTAAATAATTTGTTATCTTTATTAGCTTTCTGAAATGTCAACTTTTTAAGATAGGTGTTTAGCCAAGTATAAATGAGAAGTGTAGGATAATTGTTGCTGTGATCTTGTAGTCTTTTTACTAACTATTTTTACATTATCCTTAGAGTGTTAATTAGTAACCCACCAGCCAATGACAAAGGGTCCTTCAGTACATCATAGGATTCGAATCTTTTAACCCTCCAGGTGCTAACATCTCACTGTGAGATGTCAGCGAGGTGCAATTGTATAGCGCTATCGAAGTAAAAATTACTGTTACGGTGCTGCCATCCGTGAGCTTATACATGAAACTACTCTGTAGTTCCCTATTCTGACGCTTGAGTTCGTTGTTTTGCCGCCAGAGTATGCTTTTATAGCCAAATAAGTGCTTTCTCAGACGGTGGTCCTTTGTAGTGTAGTGGTTAGACTGCTGTGCTGACGAGTACAACAGTTGAAGCCATTCGGAGGGACGAGGGTTCGAATCCCGACCATGAGCAATCCCAATTTGGCTTGCAAATGTGTGGTATAGTGGAGTGGAGGGCCCACCTTAAATAAACGGTGACCGGCTTGGGTGGAAGTTGACGGCATTTGTAGGCTTTCGAAATCGAAAGCCTAAAGCCTTGTAGGATTCGAATCTTTTAAAACTAAATTCCGAGGAGTCTAATTATGAGGATGAATGTATTATCTAATGGTTACAATCCAGGGGATATCCAATCCACTGACCTTCTTTCCTCTCACAACATTTTTGAAATGGCAACCTATCCTGGTAGGTATTTAACTTGCAGATATAGGTCAAGTGTAAATTATAGATGAGTGTAAAATAATTTGGCACGATCTTGTAGTCTTGTTACTGACTAGGACTGACATTTTTCTTAGAAATTCTATGTAAAGTTACGTTACAATTGCAATAGTAACAAATTCCATTATTTTGGACCAGAATTGTGTATTTGTACTAATTAACATACGTCCTATCATAATTCAGCTGTAGGTGTGTATGGGTCCACTACAGGACTGGGTGGCGACGTCCTGTAATCCAGCTACTTGGAGGTCATGAATTGTGGATAGTTGTGAGAGATGGTCGGTGGATGTAGTGTTCTCTTGTGTGGATTAACGTCCGCACTATTGAATACTACGTTAATCCACAAAGACCATCCTCATAATTAGACCAATTCGTAATTCAGAGGCAGTGGTTCGGATTCCACGTTAAACTGTAGGTCTATTAGTTGCCATCGGCTGTTGGGCTATTAATTAACAGTCCTGTCTAAGGAACATGTCAGCCTTAGTCAGTAGCAAGACTACAAGATCGCGCCACAATCATCCTACATTCATTCCTCATTCATACTTGGCTTAAAATACCTACCTGGGTAGGTTGCCATTTCAGTTAAAAGTATTAAAAAAGTACATGTTTTGCCTAAACGGCAACAAGTGTTCCTGTAGGGACATCCGATCCGGTATGGAATCGTCATTATAAATATAAAACAGGACACACACGTAAAAAACAATAATAAAACAGCGCGGTCTGTAGGCCCACTTTTTACGTGATTGCGGTCATTTCTGGAGATAAACTTAAATGTTTGAAAAAGTAGTTCGCCAAAAAGTGATGGTAAAGAGTCAGACCGTGAAATACGTGGCTATTTTGATGTACCGTGAGTGTAGCTAAACATTGCCCTACGCTATCTTGAGCACTGAGCTATCTTGAACTGTTTACTGCTAGACTAAATGCTTGATGTTTATGTTATGAGACGATGACGCAACTTTGCATTTGCTAACAGGATTTCTTTGTAACGTCAAAATACAATAACTGAATTCTTATGTTCCAAAAAAATTGTTTTTGTTTTTAATTAACATTATGTACGTATATATATTCAACGATACTGTGCTGTAAAATAAAGAATTATAATTAATTTTGCATAGATTGGTTCTTAAACTCAGTAACCTTTTCCCCTTTGAGGCAGTTCGGATTATCCGAAAGTTTGGATTACCGGGACTCTGGTGTAATATTGATACACGGGGTAGTGCAAGAACTTGTACATTGTACAATGCAGACTTCGATAATGGCCGGTTTTAACTGTGTAACATAGTTTTGGTAGTACAATAATTAATTGTAGTGTTGTAGTCTGATACCTAACCATTTATACGCAACGCTCTATGTTTCCCTGCTTAGAATAAGGTCAATGTAGCTGCAGTAGCTTCATTTATTGGCTCGAACTCAAGTGAAGTTATTTATTTCGACTTTTGCTTTTACTAGAAATACTTTCTTAAGGACATTAGGAACTTCAGTTTATTTGTATTCCATTAGGTATGCACTTATATACTTAAACACAATGAAATGTTTGATTTTTAATTATATAAAAACTATCATCGATTTATTACACAATATTTTTATATTATGATAATTTTTGGTAAGTTTACATGATTTTAAGTGATTTTTAGTCTCCGAATTACGAGAAATTACTAAAAGTGAAATACACGGGTTTCAGTCAGAAGTCTGGACTTCTCTTGCACACGATACTCGTCGTGGTGTCAATTCGTTGTTTGAATAATTTGTCTTTTTTGTTTTCGTCGTATGTATGCACCTACATGTATAAGGTTATTCAATAATAATAAATGTTTTGCGTGGCGCAGATCTTAAAATGAAGAGAACGAAATTTCCTTTACAGGTTAAAAGTGGTTCCATAAAAAGCGAAATTGGTTACCACAGATTCGATTACGTGAAAAATAGGCATTCAAACTACTTTTAGCATAAAATTACTTTTTATCTATTTCTAATTTGTGAAGGACTTTATAAAATCGTAAACATGAAGAATATGAGCAATTTATCTTTAAAATGGTATTTGCCAAAGTAAAAAATACATAGTTGTAATACGTCATTAAATATTTTGAATGAAGCGAAGAGAGCATAATACAGAACCATTATCCAGTGCTGGAGGTCTCGTCTTACACATCAGCCTCGATAAATGTTATGTCAGGGCCTCTCACTTAATTTTATCTTCATTCAATATTAAATATTTTTTATCAAACACACTAGGAGTATGAAAACTGAAACAGAATCCAGAACAGGAGTACCGTATTGAATTTTAAGAGTTAATTGTTACAATAGTAGTTTAAAACTGTCTCAATAAATGTATTTTGTGTTTTGATTTGTATAAAGTGACTACACAAACTATAAAATAATTTAATTAACTTACGATGGTTCATGTTGTTACATTTAAACATACCTGCCTCCTGAATTGACGTATGGACTAAAAATATGTTATAGTACGTAAAAAGTATAAACACGGTTTTATTAATATATATTAATTGAAGTTACAGTATAACACTGGATAGTGAAAGTCACATGAAGAATAATTAAATAGCTCAGATGGTTAAACTCACTCAAAGCCACAACTTAAACATCTTCAATTTCCGTTTAAGTTAAATGAGCCGATCCAGTTAACGTCCTGCTTTGTAGCAGAAAGGGTCTGAATTATTTGAATATTCTAGTTTAGATGCAAGCTTTTTATTGGCGAGCTCTTACAAAGTCTTTAAGAAATGTGAACAATATTATGCTTTAAAAATGTATCAGTATTTTTATCAATACGTGTTATTTTTCTATTATAGCAATAAACCACGTAAATTATCTGTACATTTTATAGAACGGGAAGTACTTTTCGTTATACGAAAGCAGTAATGCAATTTTATTTATTTTTTACACTTAGGGCTTTACGTTGAATCAAAGACAGCGAGGTATCGTAGCGTTAGTCACACTTGCTAGCTAGAGGTGACCGTTTATTATTTGAATGAGTCGCTGACAACCAATTTTAATCCAGTGGCCTTTGACTTACTGGACTAGAGCGTTAACCATAAGCTACCATGTCAGTTGTATTGCAAACTTTGCTATTAGAATTTATTTATTTGAGTTTATCAATTACAATGGAATTTTTTATTAGGGCAATGTACAAACCCTTGTTATGAACCTAAATAACATTTCGTTGGTAGGTAGTTAATTAATAGCCCGATTACAAATGCTAATCGGGCTGGAATCAAATCTCAGATTATGAGGTGTGTACGTTGAAACTAACCTAATTTTTTAAGTTTTCACAAACCAAATATAAAAAAAACTAAAATATATGTAAACATGCAGGGATTAATCTCGTGAGTTCTTGTACCGAACATATATATTCTTCCTCTAAATACTAAGCAGTAAAATACCACTAGAGTAAACGCCACGAAAATGGTCCGATGAGGTCTTAAACAGCTGGTTCCCCCCTCACCAGCTTTGACCAGCAGTGTTGCCATTTTTCATTTATCCTATCAGCTGACGTAACCATTTGCTATAATAGAGTTGGGCGATTTGGCAACACCGCACTGACTCTCATCGGACTACTTTCGTGCGGTTCACTTTAGGCTATAAGCCACCCATAAAATGCACCATTCCACGGAACTAATTATATAATCTTTATAAATAAAGTTACTGTTTGGTTTTACATTGTTTGTAAACATAATATTTTTGGTTAAATTTATGTTTTATAACCCAGTAGAGCCAAAATATTATTTTTTTATTTTTAAAAGTCCTTTACTTTCTGTACGATAAACAAGGTTTTTCAACGCTTCTCCGAGAAAATGAAAGTGCATTCATAAAGTTTTTCACTATTCTACACCTTATGGAGAAAGTTTTTGTTTACACTATGAAACTAATAAGCTCTCAAAACAGTTTTCAGGAATACTAGACATATTTTTCTAGGTTTTGAATTAAAATATTATCGATAAAAGTCTAGTAAAAGAATCTCCAAAATGATTTGTCATTGAAACGACAGAAAATGAAAACCCGCCTCTGATTGGGATGAAATTCTCTGTTGAACTGATAAATAGCCGCATTGTATTGAAACATGAATCATCGCCATTGTATGATAGAGAATCGACAACCAATTGTTTGACTCAGGCCCAATCAGCGAAGGCACATATTCCATGAGATGACTTCGTGTCACACATCTCTGTACAATCATATAGCATCTAACAGCAAACACGAGTTCACTAGATTGAATGTGTTGTCTTAATTGTTAGCTTACTTAAACAGTGACTAATCAGTCAATGTTACAATGTATCATAGCTTACAAACTTGAGATAAAAAAACAATTTTATTGTATATTTTAACAGATTAGCTTATTGATTAGTTCCATTTCTTTTGAACAAATGGAAACAATTTGAGTGTTTTTTCACTAGTTAAATTTCACTTATACTAATTTTTACTCAACATGGTATGTAATTTTTTTTTAAATCCTTCCGTATGGTAGTACTTAAGCTAGGTAGTGATATCTCTAATAGGATTGAATCAAATGTCAAGCATATTTTCAGTTTACACTCAAGGGCTTATTATTCGATCAATTGGTGCTAAATGCAACACAGAGCAATTTCTTATGATAAGCTTTAGGCCATTTTCTTTTGACCATGACAAGAATTGACTTATGACATGATTGATTTAAAAAATGTTAACCACTTTTAACGAAAATCAATTAATTAGATACCAAACAAGAAGAAAGAGAGCAATTAAATCCTATACTGGTATTTACCAAGGTTAAAAAAATACGTAGCTACGATATATCCATAATATCTAACGAATGGATCCAAGAGAGTTTATCACCGAAGGGGTGTTGGTCTCGTCTCACATATCTGCCTCACTAATATTTTGAACGCCCTCTTTCTTAATTTACCTAATTTAGCAAGAACAATGAACTCCACACAAATTTTGTTTATCATATTTTTAAGTTTTAGGTAGTATTTTAGTTTGTTAAGTTAGTTAAGTTTGGTTAAGTTTGTTAAGTTATTGTTAGTTAGTTAACAAAGCCGTTAACCATGATAAAAGATTACTTTGATTAATTTCTTTTGGATTAATTAGTTTAAACTCAGCTTTATTCAATGTAAAAATAACTTTTATACTAGTGTATCCTACTCGGTTAATTGATTGAATGAAAAATGGATTATCTTTTAACATTTTTAAATTTGTATTCTCCGTTATACTTACATGAGATTGTTTCAAAATTAAACCAGACCCATGTCTGATGATTACAACTAAATAGAATCTTCTGGCGAAAAGGCAATCACAAAAACATAAATATGTATTTATAACATTTATAAAGGCCAACGTTTGAGATTCCGTAACCGAGTGAGAATAAAGTATTGTTTTTTTATTAATTTTTGTGTATTTATAGCCAGCACTATCCTTTGAAATTATGGTAAAGGATACTTATTCTCTCTAAAGCCTTTTTCTCTCCTCAAAGAGCATGTGAGAAATAATATCAACTAAGATTTACGCTCCATTGAAAATTAACCTAGATTATTTAAAGTCAAAAAATAAAAATAAGATATAATGGTAAGGATATAAAGAAAAAGTATTAGTTTTAAAAATGCTTTGTAGTAAACCAATATTTGTATAGCTTTAATGTTTTGTTTAATCGTATTGTATACTTTTGATCAATAGCTTATGGTTTAATTATTTCATCATGGAACAACATATTGTACTTGGTACATTCACAGAAAAGTTTAATGATTCAAAACTTGTATAAATGATTTTGCTTATTTCTAATTGATCAATAAAGTGTTACATAATAGTTATCAAGTAAAATTAACAAGCAATTAGTGTGTTGTACCGTAGCCATAAACAATAACAAGTTTTATGGCACGTGGCCTGTTGGCGACACCGTTAAAGCTGACAGCGATCATAAGGGGCTACAATGTCATATCTTATATTGAATACACATCATCTTTGACCTTTCTCATGACTTACATTAACGCAAAATTATATAATTTGGGTTTTTGTACATTCTGGGAAGAAATTTGTAAAATTTATTTTACAAAATGGGGGTGGTGTTGGAAATTTTGTAGACCAAAATTGGAAACAGTAACGTCATATGCTTAGTGACGTCATATGCTTATTGACGTCATATGGCTATAACGACAGCTGTTTAGAGGAACTGAAAATATTCTCTTTGGCATATGCGTGGTCTAACCTATTTCCCACAAGGAAGTAAATACAATAATTTTTGCCTTGTTTTTATCTTACGACTATGGTTTCATCTATTGTCTAATTTGTACTTCTTAATATCTTTAGTCAATCTAAATCTTTCTCCTTTAATTTCCAATTTTAGGATATACAATTTGTGTAGTATTTTCATCTTGATTTTGTCTCAATTGCTGTTGCTTGCATTTGTTATGTTCGCATTTTGAAGATCTCTCTGTGCGCTTTTTTGTCAGTCTGTCTTAAAACCTTTTATACACTTTGCAATATGTTTTCGTAGCTTTTTTACGGTAATCCACATGCATCTCCATAAATATTATAATATGAAGTCACAAATATATTATAACAAAATAAAATAATTATTGATACACCGAAAAAACTGAAACTGTTTTACTAAATTAATTATTTTTACTATTAATTTTTATTATTTTTACTATTTTTACTAAATAATTATTTTTTTTAATTTGTTATACCAGAATATTTACACTATTATTTCATAGTCTAAGTTATTGTAATTGTATCCCTTATCACACTGACGTGTACTCTTATAAATATATTATTTTAAAAGAGCTTACATTCAACCAAAGACAATTTTTTTTATAAATTGTATTTGATTTAACTTAAATTTTTACTGATTCAAATTATTTCAATGATAGATGAAGTAATTTTATGCAAGATATTTCTGTCCAAATACTCCAATATTCCAATACTGTCCAATATTTGATCAATATGTATCGATAGAGTAAAATATCGGTTTTCAACGCACATTTATTCGGTCGGAAAAAGCTATGGAAGTGTGCGGCTTGGAGGTGCTCAAAGTCAGATGTAAGTCTCTGGGGCGAAGCCAGTTGGCACAACATCAGCTCATGAATATAAACTGGCAAAATACAAATTTACGAACCCGTATACGTACTGCTATTTGCTTTCGTTGCATTTTCACTTTGTCAATAGTAACTGAAATTCTAAGTTTGGAGTTATCCCTTTTGAGATTTCTCAACTAATATGATTACTTTTTGAAGCGGCGACCTACCCAGGTGAGTATTTTAAGCCAAGAGTAAATGAGAAATGAGTGTAGAATGATTGTGGCGTGATCTTGTAGCCTTGTTACTGACTAAGGTTGACACGTTCCGTAGACAGGGTTGTTGTAAAGTGACAGCCAATAGCATCTAAAGGACCGAGAGTTTAACTTTGGATCCTAACAAAAAAAAAAAAAAAAAAAAAAAAAAAAACAAAAAAAAAAAAAAAAAAAAAAAAAAAAAAAAAAAAAAAAAAGAAAAAAAAAAAAAAAAAAAAAAAAAAAAAAAAAAAAAAAAAAAAAAAAAAAAAAAAAAAAAAAAAAAAAAAAAAAAAAAATACACGCAAGACCTATTATATATTACCTTTAAAATATAATTGTATAAGCCCGTGTTAGAAACTACGTACGTTATGAATATATTTGTAGATAAGTTTTCAGTTCCTCTAAACAGCTGTTCTCACAGCCAATTAACGTCATTTCCATTACACCTTATGCACCTCGAAAATTGCTCAGGACTTCAGCAATTCCTTAATGAGTTCTATTTTACATGTCGCACGACTAGCTTCTCACAATGAATTCGTAAGTTGACTCCTACATCCATACAACCAGTGTTGGGTACCTCCCAACACTTTTAATTGCTACAAAAGTTGGAAAATATGCCTATTAAAATAAATTCCATAATTGAAAATTACTTTAAAATGTAAATTGAAGCAAAAACCAAGGGAATGGGACTTAAAAAATGACGCCGTTTTGTACCGGGTTGAGGTAGAAACCCCCTAATTTCACTTCGTCTTTAAACTTCAAGACCTTTAAAATGAAATACATCTGGACAGGGCTTTACTTTGAAAATATTGAGTTACCCCCAAAACTCCCCATTATTGGGGGACTCAAAATTTTAGATAAGTTCAAAAGATACTTTAGGTTCAGTTTGTATGGTTTCCCAAAGGTTATTTATTTCCTCTAACAGATAAAATAAATAATAGGGGTGAAAGGTACTTTATAACCACCCTGTATGTGTGATTAGTATAGATAGAATGTACACCAGTGTCATAGTGCCAACGAAACATTCAACTCAGTTCTTGCTGACCTTGAATTTTTGGGAGATACAATGGCTCCCAAAAGGAAAACTGTTCACCAAAATGAGGTAGAGTTCTGTAAGTCAATCAAAGTATGTTATTTCAAATTAATCAGTTATAATTATAGTGACGTCCGTATTCACCAAAGTAACTATTATTGTATTATATCCACAATACAGTACTAGAATTAGTATAACATTTCCGAAGAAAGATTATTTTGTTACTTACATTTTTCATCGAATCTCATAACAGTCATGTACCATTAAAATTTATTTCGTATTTACATCGTAGCTACAAAACTGGAACACTAACAGGTAACGTATCAGGATAGTTAGAGCTACAAGTATTAGGTACAAGCAACAGTGACTAGGAGCTGTCGGAACAAGTTATGTTCTCACAAGCCGATGTAACTCAGAGTGACTTTAGATTGTTGCAAGAGCCCCTGGGACTTAACACAATCGATGGTGGAAGATCCCCGGGGCCACGTTGCATCACACTAACTTTCTTGTATCTTTTAACTCGTATCTTGTGACTGGTAGCGTTGGAAAACTGCTCTAAGTATAATATATATTGTACCTTTTTTAAAGCCAAGTAAGTATAACAAATGAGTGTAGCATTATTGTAGCGTGATTTTGCTCTCGTTAAACTGCCTAAGGCTGAAATGTTCCTTAGACAGGATATAATAACATTCAATAAGGGACCTACAGTTTTACATGAGATCTTAACCTTTCTTCCTCTTAAGGTTTGTAGATGAACGTAGTATTCAATAATGCAGAAATTAATCAATACTTGAAGTCCTGGTTCCGGTCTTACAGACAGCTTGAGTTATTTATTTTATTTGAAATTAAGGGTTTAAAAAAACGATGACCCCTGCTATGACAGGTTGTTATCCCTCCAAACGACCGAGAACACATCCTATTACCATTTGTCTTCCTGTCGTTAAATTAGATTATTATCTAAAGAACCAAATTACCAAATATATATATTTTTTTATTATATTCAAAATGGCGGCTGTCTAAAGATTTAAAACATGAATATCCCAAAATATTCTAGTGTTAAAGAAAAAACCCACTGATTACCTTTTATTTAGGAAATACAATTTTAAATATGTTACAAAATGTGAATGAATCGGTTCATAAAAATAACGGAGAATGTATTTTTTCAAGAACATATGTTCTTGTAAATATCAAGTCAATAACGCAGTGTGACATTTCTGCTCGTGAGGCACTTTGATCAGCTGTTTTTAAATATCAATTCCCTAAATACAAAGGTTTTAACCAATATATTTAATTAAAATATGTTAAATAATTTGACTTTGAGCTATTTTTGCAAAACTTATATTTTAAATTTTTTGACAACCACCTAAAAATTTTTTTACTGAACAAATATTGATCTGTTTTATTTATAATGTGATTAAGTCACATATAATTTGTTATTTCACTACAAACGAGTAAATTTTATGTTTTAGAGTTTGAATATGATATTTTGGCTTATCTATGGTCTAGGAGTATCTAAAAACGACGGTAAAGAATTCAGGTACACTCTGTAGATCTGTCACATATAAAGCCAGTTATTTATACTCCAGTTTTAAAAACTATAAAACTAGTTTATGTCTGTCATTTCAAAGTTGTAAGCGAGATTTGCATTCACCACGCCCAGGTATAAATCAGCAAGTTGTCAGTTTAATGTGTGGACCATATGTATGATGGACGTTCTAGAATCGGAGGTTGTTTTGTTAATAATTCATACATTTGTATTCATAAGTCTATTACTATTCGATGCAAATGGCTTGGTCACTCACAATACCTTATATATTAGGTAAGTGTTGCGTGATGTCAAATTCTGATTTAGACTTGATAGTGGTTAAAATGTGCACAAAATTTAAAACTTTAAATGTGGAGTATAATACAATATGAACTATCGTTTGGCTCAATGTCAATATTGCAACTATTTTCAATAATAGACAGAGAGTCCCTGAAATCCTTATTGATCTTTCCAAATTTTATTCGCAGACCATAAGCCGGAATATCATTTTCAAAATCACAACTCTCCAATATGACCACCATTTTGTTTTTTAGCATATACAATTATAACTAATAAACGACTATTTATAATCAAATTAAATTTATTTTGTAGGTTTATTACCTAAAGAACTACACAATCTATACTACATCATATACTATCTAGTATTTTAACGCTTCATCAGGCGCATTTACCCTCCAAATGCGCATTGAAAAATGTTAATACTGGTAAAAATATTGTTTACTATTACAATACTAGTTTTATACCAAAGTGTTAAATAGATTTTATTTTTACTTTTATACAATATATTTACACCTTGAGTTATTGTATGTAATAGCATTATAATGGTATAAAAAATTGAAATTAAAAATTGATTAATTAGATATTTTGAATAATATGTAAAGAATAATAAATTTTACAACAATTTAGACAATATTCAACATATTCAGCCTCACTTTTATATTCTCTATCACTATTAGTACAAATTTGATGATTTATAGGCTACGAAATAGCAATATAAAAACAAACGCGGACTAAAAACTACTAAAGTCGTTTTTCATTGGCCAAAAAAAGTCGAAGATAGTGGTTGATCCTCTTAATACTTAAGTACTTTTAACTGAAATGTAGAAATGGGTAGGTAGCTTAAGCTAAGTATGAAATATTATCGAGTGAAAAATGATCGTGGCCCGATCTGTTAGTCGTTTTTCTTTCAATTTTAAATAGTTTGAAGCAGAAGCTTATCGCTTGTTAATTTTACCATCATAAAAAAGCTGTTTTTGTAACAATTACGCAAAGGATGTCACATCACACAGGAAGTTTATATGGCAGCACGATACGTCAGCTGGGTGTTGCCCAAACTTCGAGGGCGCCATGACGGTTTGCGCTCGAATTATACACAAGAATTTTCCAACAACAATAAAGTCATTGAGGTTATGTTGATTTTCCCGCTGGGATAAATGAAAACATAGCTTTTAGGTTTCCAGTAACCTCAGTTTCATTGCGCAAAACCAAGTAAGTTGGAAGTTAGTGTTGTAGAAACGGTGACCGTCTATCAGCTGACTCAGCGCTTAGCACTTGCTATTGGTTAGTTTTATATAGACTTGGATCGTTCCACGCATGTGATTGGCTGGTTACTTTGCCGCACTAGGGTGGTAATGAAATCATATCCATCCTAGTGCGGGAATGTACTACTTATACGTTCTGCCAGCAGTACGAAATGTGTCTGTCATTGTGCGGTTTTAGAAAAAACATATGTTATGCGTTGTAAAACATGATTAATAAGTATTTTTTGCTCAGCTGTTTACTAACAATTACCTTTAAAACTTTTTATGATGAAAAGTAATAAAAGGGTAAACAGCTGATTGGCAAAACAGTAAAACAAAATGGACATATATGAAGAATGTGTTGTAATAAATGGAAGGAGACGGTCATAGGTAAATAGCAAAAGTTATTGCCAATAAACTCGAACTTGGGATCAGGGTTAGACTGCTTCCTGCTGGATTGGGATTTTTCTTTATGGTCTCGGATTCAGGAACACAATGCAATTGGGTTATAGCAATTATTAAAGTCGTCTTTTATTGTTGTGGATTTGTTTGATAGACGAAGTCAGACATTTAACCTTTACGTTTCAGTAAAAACTAACGTTAATATCTGTCTGATATCTGTATGGAAATAAAATCAGTTTCCGTCGTCCTGTTTAATTTTTTTTAAGTTTATGTGTTTTTGGATTTAGTATTGTTATTTTATAGTCCATTATTCCTCTAAAATCGTTATATATTATACTATGTTAGCGATGGTTGTGGATGTAGTGTTTTCTAGTATGTATTAAAGTCCGCACTTTTGAAAACGACGTTAATCCACAAAGACCATCCTCGGATCAAGATCAGTGAAAATTAAAATTACAAATAACAACAAAAAATGCGAATTAAAAAGTTTTATTAACCTTGTCAATATTTTACAGTTTTTTTGGAATAATAATAAACGATTGAAAAGATTTCTTAAAGTGTACACATTACGTTCAGGCCAGGTAACACAAGTATGTTATAATGAATCAGAAACGCTAAACGATGTATTGAAAAAAAGTTGAATCAGCTGTTGGAAAACGAAGATCCATAACAATAAGCACGCCCAACCAGATCGCGATTCCACGTATGACAGCGCAGCTCTACGTGTAAAGGGATCAAAGCGGGAACTTTGTTTATAAGTGCGAGAGGAACGCCGGAATGGAGGGCGTTGGAACGGTGAACGGTGGAACGCGAAAACAAGGTTTAATCCGGATTTGACGCAGTGCTCTTGTTGGGTCACGTTTGGACTTGTTTTCCAGTTGTTATGTAAAAGGGCAAACGAATGTTTTCATTAGATTATAGTTGGCTATTATTTGATTTAGTCACTTAACGTATATCAAAAGTACATACATCCTATAAAATATGTAGTGTTTTTCAGGATTTTGTTTCTGGAAAAGATTAAATCAGAATCAAGATATACTTATACTTTTAACTGAAATGGTGACCTACCCAGGTAGGTATTTTAAGCCAATGTAAGTATGAATGAGGAATGAATGTATGATGATTGTGTCGCGATCTTGTAGTCTTGTTACTGACTAAGGCTGACATGTTCCTTAGACAGGACTGTTAAATAATAGCCCATCAGCCGATGGCAACTAATGGACCTACAGTTTAACGTGGAATCCGAACCATAACCTCTGAATTACGAATTGGTCTAATTATGAGGATGGTATTTGTGGATTAACGTAGTATTCAATAGTGCGGACGTTAATCCACACAAGAGAACACTACATCCACCGACTATCTCTCACAACTATCCACAATTCGTGACCTCCAAGAAGCTCACCGTTGGTATGGGAAAATTTAAAACCGCAGTTACACTAAAATACTCAATGTGTCCTCCCTATGTTTCATGGTAAATATCCAAGTGATAAAATACATCACAATACACAATTCAATACTCTTATCTTTTAAATGATATAATATTAGATTAGATTACCTTTTGAAATGCTGACATACCTATGTAGGTATTCTAAGCAGGATCTAGTACTCTTGTTACTGACTAAGGTTTACATGTTCTTAAACTCATCTTACTTGTGCATAGCTATTTTTTTGGGGAAATCCTAGTTTATAACTAAAATGGATATTACCATAGAGTTTAATTTAAAACTTTACGGGTTCAACGCTCGCTAGGTGGTGATTTGAGATATGAAGTGAACAGCAAAACAATTCACCAAGAATCTCGAATTCCCGTGCACAAAGTGAGCGCAGTTAACTTGTCCGACTCATTAAACTTTTATTTTGGATTTAGTATTGTTATTTTATAGTCCATTATTCCTCTAAAATCGTTATATATTATACTATGTTAGCGATGGTTGTGGATGTAGTGTTTTCTAGTATGTATTAAAGTCCGCACTTTTGAAAACGACGTTAATCCACAAAGACCATCCTCGGACCAAGATCAGTGAAAAATAAAATTACAAATAACAACAGAAAATGTGAAATAAAAAGTTTTATTCACCTTGTCAATATTTTACAGTTTTCGGGAATAATAATAAACGATTGAAAAGATTTCTTAAAGTGTACACATTACGTTCAGGCCAGGTAACACAAGTATGATATAATGAATCAGAAACGCTAAACGATGTATTGAAAAAAAAGTTGAATCAGCTGTTGGAAAACGAAGATCCATAACAATAAGCACGCCCAACCAGATCGCGATTCCACGTATGACAGCGCAGCTCTACGTGTAAAGGGATCAAAGCGGGAACTTTGTTTATAAGTGCGAGAGGAACGCCGGAATGGAGGGCGTTGGAACGGTGAACGGTGGAACGCGAAAACAAGGTTTAATCCGGATTTGACGCAGTGCTCTTGTTGGGTCACGTTTGGACTTGTTTTCCAGTTGTTATGTAAAAGGGCAAACGAATGTTTTCATTAGATTAGAGTTGGCTATCATTTGTTTTAGTCACTTAACAGGAATTTAAACCATTCCATGTATATCAAAAGTACATACATCCTATAAAATATGTAGTGTTTTTCAGGATTTTGTTTCTGGAAAAGATTAAATCAGAATCAAGATGGTTTTTCTTTATACTTATACTTTTAACTGAAATGGTGACCTACCCAGGTAGGTATTTTAAGCCAATGTAAGTATGAATGAGGAATGAATGTATGATGATTGTGTCGCGATCTTGTAGTCTTGTTACTGACTAAGGCTGACATGTTCCTTAGACAGGACTGTTAAATAATAGCCCATCAGCCGATGGCAACTAATGGACCTACAGTTTAACGTGGAATCCGAACCACAACCTCTGAATTACGAATTGGTCTAATTATGAGGATGGTATTTGTGGATTAACGCAGTATTCAATAGTGCGGACGTTAATCCACACAAGAGAACACTACATTTACCGACCATCTCTCACAACTATCCACAATTCGTGACCTCCAAGAAGCTCACCATTGGTATGGGAAAATTTAAAACCGCAGTTACACTAAAATACTCAATGTGTCCTTCCTAAACATCCTAGTGATACAAAACATCACAATACACAATTCAATACTCTTGTCTTTTAAGCTACATAATATTGGATTAGATTACTTTGTGAAGTGCTGACTTACCTATGTAGGTATTCTAAGCTGGATCTAGTACTCGTATTACTGACTAAGGTTACATGTTCTTAGACTCATCTTTTATGTGCATAGCTATTTTTTTGGGGAAATCCTAGTTTATAACTAAAATGGATATTCCCATAGAGTTTAATTTAAAACTTTACGGGTTGAACGCTTCAGTGGTGATTTGAGATATAAAGTGAACAGCGAAACAATCCACAAAGTATCGTGGATTCCCGTGCACAAAGTGAGCGCAGTTAACTTGTCCGTCTCATTAAACTTTTAACCGACTCTAAACTGAGGTCGAAGAAACTCGTTAAGTAGTTTTCTTAGACGTAAAGCAAAATCTCCCATGCACAAATACCCTAGTTCCTTGCACATTTTTACTGTATACGTTTTTAACGTATTTATTAGGTAATTAGGTATTTTAAGCCAAGTATGAACGTGAAATAAGTGTAAGATAGTCATAGCGTGATCTAGTAGTCTTGTTACTGACTAAGGCTGACAAGTTCCTTAGACAGGACTGTTAATTAATAGCCCAACAGTCAATGGTATATCTATATAACGTGGAGTCCGAACCATTGTCAGATTTGCCTTCCTCTTTTGAATTTTAGAGATGATAAAATACAATTCGAAGGCTGTAAAAAATATAATGAACTTAAGTTAATAATCATAGATTGATATAGCATGTGAGTAACTCACTGATGTTATTCTAATTGATGAACCGATTTTTAAAATGTTCATATACACAATGTCTAAATTACCACGTACTATGGAAGCTATAATAAAGTATAAAGATGTGGAAGGCATTACTAGGTAATTAATTTCTTACTTTTAAGTGAAATAGTGACCTACTTAGATAGGTAGTCAAAGCAAAGTATAAATGAGAAATGGGTGTAAGATGATTGTGGAGTGATCTTGTAGTATTGTTATTGTCTGAGGCTTACATGTTCCGTAGACAAAACTATTATTTAATAGCTCAACAGTCAATGATATATAGTTTAACGTGGAATCCAAACCACTACCTCTAAACTACGAACTGGTCAAATTTGAGGATGTTCTTTGTGGATTAACGTATTACTCAATAGTGCGGACGTTATTCTACACCAGAGAATATTACATTGCTAATAACTATCCACAATTCGTGTCCTCCAAGTAGCTAGAGTAGAAAGAAGAGCCTTAAAAAGTCGTATTCTTTATTTTGTATTTTTTACTGTGTACGAAACTGTATTCTGTTGTCGGACAGAGACAACCTGATCGTATTTTACTTACACGTGCAATTTTTTGAAATTGTCTAAATCAACGATTTATGAACTATTTTTTCAGTTGATTGTTTAATACCTTATTCAGCGCGGAAAGCCCTCTGCACTGTCACTCAGTTTTTGCAAACCCAGCCACATTTTGATAACAACTGATGGTAAAATAAAATGACTATTGACTTTTGCGATCACATTTTTTGGTCGTCTTTGAAACTATGGTTGTAGAAACATTGAAATGACCTCTTTCCAGGAGGAATGTCCCCAATTTATACTTTTAAGCTGCAAATTTACGAGGTTAAGTCCATATTTCGCTCAACCAACCACCACAGTTAGTTATTATTTAGATTCTTATTGCGGACATTTTCCATCATGATATTATGTAAAACAAGTTTCACGACGTTTCGGGATCTGGAATCTGATCCCGTCCTCAGGTGAACTAATATCTAAAACATAGCACAATTAATTAACATTTAATCCGGACCAAACCGGTATAAAGCTGAAAACATAAAAATTTAAAGCAGTAAAAAAACTTACAAACGAACCATACACTAATCATTACACACAAAAGAAACCAAATGCGTCCGCTCGTCACGGAGACTCAAAGACAACTGAAAGGAATGGGCGTGTCCCACCGGAACCGGAAACAAAATGGCCGCCGCCAAAATCCTAAATCCAGGCGAAACACACATCCAGGCGATTTAGGATTTTGGCGGCGGCCATTTTGTTTCCGGTTTCCATGGAAAATGTCCGCAATAAGAATCTAAATAATATCAATCCACCATCACCAATAATGAATTTCAAGCACAGTTAGTTGTTACACAATATCTGTGTAGATCGTCGTTCGATACTTTTGGCTGTTAGGCTACTAAAACCAGTCCTGTCTAAGGGACATTAATGTCTCATTCAGAAAAAAGACTTCAATAAATTAACGCAGAGTCTTCTTGAGTTACGTTTGGACATTTTTGACATGAATATTCTTTTATTTAAGCTATTCACGTCACGCGAAAACTGTATAAAAAATGACGTCATATGGTTACACGAACAGCTGTTTTGAGGAGGTGAAAACATTCCCTTTAGACACATCTATTATCTAACCTATGTCCTAAGAGTAAGTAATGACAATCTGGTTTTTATTAGCATGAATTTTGCCATACTTTTATTTGTTTTGTTACTTAATATAAGACAAATCAACAAAGTCATTTTTACACAAAACCAGTATTAGATATAATATAAAACATTAGTAATGACTAATGCTTATAAATTATATACAAAATTATAAAATACTGCAGCTATTCAATTGTTTAATTAAATAGTTCCATTTAAACCGACGTTAAATGGACTTTTTATTTTAACAGATTATCAACGTACACTAAATGTCATCACAGCTGGATTTACTCAGCCATAGATTGTTAGATGTCATATTGTTATAACATATTGTTAAATGTCAAGTTTTTAATTGATATATTATAATCACCTGGATACTTACATAAACCTTAACAGCTATGGAATTGATTTTTAACACAACAGTTCAAAAATTACTAAGGAAAATTGGCCAACAGGTAAACTGTTTCGCTCCTTTTATTTACTGTCTGCTCTATTATATGATTCTGAATATTCTGCTGTTTCAATATTTGAAAACCACTTCTGTCTCACTTTAGATCTGAAATAGTAATAAACACAACAGAATCGAATATTATTGCTTAAAATGTTATCGTAAACATCGTTTTTGGGATCTCTCAACTGAACTTTATTCAATGACGTTGTAAAATTTCTCTGAAATAATCACGGCTACTGTTTCGATTTGTGATTCTGTGAGAACAGAGATAGAAAATTTGATGATTTACGATAAATCTTGCGTTTATTTTGTCTGTCTTTTTGATTGAAACGATGGTGAATACACGTAGTTTAGGCTATTAAAAGATTCATTTATTTGTTTTGATAGGTTGTTTTAAAGAATATAACAGTGGTACAGTGTATTTTGTAACAGGTGAAAATAGTAAAAAAATATATGTGTGTAAATCTAGAATTTTGGAGTATAATAAGTACTATTAAATAATCTTTGCTCCACTTTTACATTCAAAATTTTATTCTTATTGCCGAGTATCCTTGCTTATTGCTTACTTATTGAGTTATTGCTTTAAAAATGCCAAGTATTTGCTGACTTTAATAATAAATTGACGAAAGAGTTGTGTTTTAGGTTATAAGTCGTAATGGAGTGAAAGGGCTACCTGGTTAATTTGATGTAAGTGAAAAACTTAATGTAAGTTTACATAAATATTTTCACTTCATTACTACAACTATAGTGTAGACCGATATATTTATTTTTGGAGACATTATTGGTACGATTGAATTGTATTGATGCCAAGAGGAGGTTGTCTTGTGTAGTTTTTGAATATGGCCATGAGTGCTTAACTGCGACGACCTCATTTATATCGCTAGTAAAAATATAACCATGAACAATAGGCTATATTTTATAGATAGATTACTTTAAGGTAAAACAGTTTTTAGCGTTCTCACGCCTTCCAAAAAGGTTAGGGTCTATATTACGTGATGAAGTGTGTTCTGTAAGACAATTATATTGTAATTTATGTATATAAAGTGTCAAACCTTACGTAAACATTTTTTATTCTTTATTTCTTCTATGAATTCTTCTAAGTAACCTTAAAACAGTTATCAAGTTTCTTAACAACATCTCAAAAATTCTAATACGTTGATCATTGTCTCAAAGATCCATTTTGTAAATGTGTCATTATAAAATGGCATTGAAAAATGCACTAATTAACAGCTGTTTAACTAGCAGTGTTGTCAAAATAATAAACTAAAATTTAACCACCTGCATAGCCATTAATTTTTTTTTCAAAATCAGGTAAAACCTTTAAATTATTCAATCTTTGCTTTTATATTGACAAATATAGAACCACACTCCTCTCTTTACGTCTAACACATTGTTTAGGTACTATTACAAACCAAACCGATCAATGTGCTAAACCACCTTGTACCACCAATTGTAGTTGAAAGAAAAGGTCGTTCAGTATTTTATTGGGATGGAACTAATTTGAAGGTTCAAAGGGAATGAATCAAAAATACTTATAATGAGGAACATTAATGAGGAAAATAAGTGACATGTGTTGCAATTATCTCCGAGGTGTCACTAAGCTCTGGAGTAATGCTCTGTTGATTATCTCACAGAATATAATCATAACTCTCCATATTAATTATGTAGATTAGCTGAGATTTTAATGAATATATTTTCATATTCAGTAGTAAAACAATTTGATTTTTGAGATTTAATAAAATTATGTTCTAACTCTATTGTAAAACTGGTCCAAAACATCGTATTTTGATTACTTTTAAATTTAATACATTCCGTAATTTATTATACGAGCTTCTTAGACCTATAAGACAAATAAGTGGGAACACTATTAACTATTGGTAATATGAAAACTAATGTAAAATTTCTAATGCTTTCCCAAAAATCGTTTGTGTGTAGTCTCTATTTGACTATGTTGAAATGCGTGGCTGGGACTTATACTGTAACTAACAGTCTTGTCTAAGGATCATGTCAGCCTTAGTCAGTAACAAGACTACAAGATCGCGTCACAATCATCTTACACTCAATTCTCATTCATACTTGGCTTAAAATACCTACCTCGGTCGTCATTCCAATAGTTTAATATAATATAATCTAATAATCTACTTTTAGGGTATCTATGTGATAAATTCAGAGGTTCAAGATTTAAAACGTTGGTAGGAAGATTAGATTAAACGGTTTTGGTCGTTTGCCAGGTGGAAAGCACACAAATCAAGTTGTTTACCTGAGGTTTTCATAATTAAGGATCAAACAACTGAATAAAGAGTAACCTTAATATCAAGAGATGTACGATATCAACTGTTTAAATAATAAAATTTGTCTTGAACAATAAAAGTTTGGAGTAATTTTCTGATGTTCATTTTTATTTCATGATGTTTATATCTTGTATAAATGTTTTTTATCCTGTGAATTACATTCAACAGCACTATTTATTATTAATTCCACACGATAACTGGCTATAAGGCTTAGTGGTGTAGTG
Organism: Nephotettix cincticeps; assembly: GCA_023375725.1. NCBI lineage: Eukaryota > Metazoa > Arthropoda > Insecta > Hemiptera > Cicadellidae > Nephotettix > Nephotettix cincticeps. The sequence continues at coordinate 67,108,833 of CM041785.1, forward strand.
CCTTCAAAACTAAAGGTCACCGGATCGAATCCCGTGAAGGTCAAATATGGACGCAGTTGCCATTTCGTCATTGGGCTATTAGTCAATGAAGTTTTCTAACAACAGGTCAACTTTAGGTAGTAACAAGGGGATAGGAAAGTTTCCCATCAAGACGAAAAAAATTCCAAAATAAGTAGTAGGACAAAAAATAGTAAACTTGAATTAAATAAAATATAAAAATATATAGCCCTGCATATAAAATATGACATTGATTCTATTTCGTTTCACTACATAATAAAAAACATATTTTTCACATCCTAGGTCCAAATACGCTGTATAAATCTAACAGTCTCTCACGGGAGATGTTCCTGATTGTTTCGTCCAACTTTCATAATTTCACGGTGGTGATTGCAGATATTTTGTAAGATACTCTGTGTACTTTTATCTCTTTTACAAATAACAAAGCAATACATATAACACTAACAGACGATTTAAAAATATTTAGTGAACATGTGGCGTTAAAAAATATACTTTCATACTGTTTTAAGTTTACTATCTGGTCTAAGTTTAAGTCTAAAACGTAAAATAATTGCTTTGTTGAGCACTGAATTTTAAATAAAGGACACGAAGATTTTTACTGTTCCTTTTTATAGAAAACAAGGGAGTTTATATAAAAAGGAATTGTATTTACTTCCCTTTGGAAAATAGCTTAGGTTATGGATACGTCAAAAGGTAATGTTTTCAGTTCTTCTAAGCAACTGTCCTCATAACCTTATGTTGTCATTTCCGATTCACTATTTTCTTCTCGCAAATTGATAATAAATAGCCTAGAGGTTAGAAAAATCCATGTCAAAAGTGCATATCATATTTCCTGATAATGTCACCAACAGGCTGTTATTCTTTAAATACCAACGGATTGGTAAACCAGGTTGTATCTTCCACCTTGTGAAAGCATTGAGTTCTTTACTGTAATTATCATAACCAAAAGTGTTCCAGTATCCAGGCCATTGACACTGGGTCAACGAGATTTTTATTTCTCTCCAGGCTGTATGCAATATGGAGCTTGCCATTAGTTTCAATAGCAATAACTATTTATCATCACAACTAATAAAGCTACCAATACTTTAGAGCATTGTTCCTGGGTAAGAAACATATCTAAATATCATATTTAAACTGTCCATATTGAATTTAAAAAGTCCTTAGTAACTCACACAGCCTCCATTTTGTTTTTTCACATATAATATTTTTTCTGAATAATGGTTAAACGTACAGAATTGAAACTTTGCACAAACATTTATGGCAAATAAACAAAGCTACAAAAAAATTATGACAATTTCTCAAATTCAAAAAACAAAATGGCGGCTATTTATAATTTTGTTTCTCAAATAACTCGTGAGCCGTTAATTGCAACAGTCTCCACCTGCTTACCGCCATTAAAATTCTAGCGGTCACCTATCACTAAAGCTACCATATCTCAGTTAATATTTGTCTAATTTTAAACAATTTGGTGTCAATCGATTTTTAATTACATTACCTAAAAAAGGTTATTCTTGTAAATTTTCTTTTAAATCAACGGTTCACGAGTTATTTGAGAAACAAAATTTTTAATGGCCGCCATTTTGTTTTAGGAATTTGAGAAATTGTCATAATTTTTTTGTAGCTTTGTCTATTTGCCATACATTTTTGTGCAAAGTTTCAATTCTGTACGTTTAACCATTATTCAGAAAAAATATTATAAGTGAAAAAAACAAAATGGAGGCTGTGTGAGTAACTAAGGACTTCCGGACAATTTAAATATGATATTTAGATATGTTTCTTACCCAGTAACAATATCCTAGAGTATTGGTAGGGAATTCTGAAACACCCTGTATTAAACTAATCGTCTATGCCTATCCAATTACTAAATTAAGGTAATTTTCAAGGTTTGTTACTTACAGCTAATTAACTATCACAATTGACTGCCTCTTTAACTGGTATTTTAAATTATCTTACTCGTTATATTTATCTGTCACTCACAGTGTACAACTGAACTAGCGAGAGTGAATATGCATGAGCGGTGCATTCAGAATCTTTGAGAATGTTCTAGCATTGTTGTATTATTGCGGTGCGCCGGCGACGCTTCTCGCATATTCTAGACGCTTCGCTCGCTGAATCACAGCTGTTTATGACGTCACAGCGGAACTATCAGTTATTCCATTGGCACCGAAACAAAACTTGTAGTGTAAACTTTAGTTTTTATTATTTTTCTTTAAGTAAACTTGGCATGTAAAGAGTGATTAAAATAAATGTTTATTGTGTATCCATAAATATGGAAGATGTTAAAAATATACATAATATACATATATAACAAGGAGTGTGCAGGCTACTTAAATAACTTAAATGGATACATTGAGGCTCCTACTTTTTACTTGTTACGAAAATCTTCTTAAATTTTTCTACCCATCGATATACTTGAAAATACATATTGCCCATTTAGGTATTCATTACGCAAATTAATTATACATATTTATACATCCTTCAATAAAGTCCTTTATATATATTTAGCCCTTTAGCTATTGATTAATTTACTAGTTTTTATGTGCGAAAAGTTATATAAACATTCATCTAGTTATGTTAAAATATTTTCAAAATATTGTCAACGACCTTTATAAATTGAGCATTTCCACATGCCACTAGTTTAGTCAGAAGTTTTACTGCTTGAGGAGGGTGAGGTTGGTCTTAGTGACGTATAGTGTACGAGATCCTATGTAAGAGTCCTCTCCTTTTTAGTTGTGCAAGTTGTGCTTCTTGCACTGTACACGTTACGAAACAAATGCCTGAGACAGACTGAAGGTCATTTAACCTCTCTCGTTATATTTCCACCATTACTGATACCCAAAACAACAGCTATTCTGAGTTTCATGGCGATAAATTACTAACTCTATGTTTTGTAGAAACTTAAAAATGTGATTGTGACGCTCACCTCTCGATTAACCACCGCCTAACTAATGACATTTAACTGTGTTTATTTGTACATTATTTACAAAATAGATACCTTTATCAATTTGTCTAATTATTTAATAGTGATGAGGCACACTGACAACTGGATTTGTAATCATAGACTGAATTAGTCACTGTGGCTTAATCATTCCATGTTAACTTGACAGGTGACATCAGCCACTAATCGCCATATCTTGTACTGCTAATTGTAGGTAATTAATCAGCCAATGCAATGTTGTGTTTTAGTGTTTATTAGTTTTGTCGTTTATAAGGATATAAGGTTATTTTGAGTATTTACGTAGAAAGGACTTTTTAATACTTGAAATAACTTTTACCAAATCAATTGTTTTTTAAGTTATTTGAACCGAACTTATATTAGTCTAAATCAGAATTAATATAACTAAGTATACATATAAGAAATTAAGTCATAAAAACTGAGTACTCTTATAATTAACTACGAGTAGGTACGACCCTACAGATTACCTAAATGTTTACTAAAGTGGAATATATAAAAAAACAACGTATATAAAAATAATTCCAAATTTTTTCAAGTTTTCATTTGAGTAGTATATTTATAGGAAGGTGGTGGGTGTGACCTTTTTTCGTTCATACCAAACTATGAGACTATGGTTCCAGATGAATCAAAATACAAGTTTAAAATCCTACAGTCAACATATTATCCTTTCCAAAATTAATATGTATTCATGTTAAAGTTATCATACATTTCTATCTATTTAAAGCTCCCCTGGGCTAACGTTTGACTGTACTAGTACAATTTTTCATCTTTAAAAATTTTATACATTTTATAAATACATTTTTCTACATCATTTGATGCGATTTCACATTCAGAATGTAGTTTCAGATCTCCTGTAAAATTACATTCACAGTTTACTCACAGTTTTACAGGAGATGTGAAACTACATATTTAGTCTGAATGTAAAACCACATCAAATAATGTAATTTACAGTAAATTTAACATGAATAATTATCAATTTTTGAATGGATTATATGTTGACTGCAGTATTTCAAACTTGTGTTATTTTGCGTATTCTATTCATTTGGAAACATAATCCCATAGGTTTGGTATGGATAAAAAAATATACTACTTATAATTTATAGTTTTGATTTGGACAAAAACGTCTCCCCCAAAACCCTCCTATATACTACATATATATTTTTTTCATTAATGGTTCTATTACCCTCCATAAGGTGCTTAGCAGGGGTCACTCCACAATTGCAAATATTTTGCTTAAAAATGAGGAAAACCTCTGTTTTGAAGACGCCTCTTGGCCTACCTCACGAGACTCTTTCTATGAACATAGAAATGTCCGGGTTTACCCGCGTTGCCTTTTTACATGAGTGTAAGCTTGAGCTTCGTCCGTGTTTGGAAATAGCTTACGTGGATAGCCGATAACAAGGCTGTCAATGTGGAGCCAACTTTCGCGCACAATCCATCACGTTACATAAAGAAATGTTATCGTAATTAGATAAATCATTTAATTTAAGCTTTTTAGTCTGTAACTGTTGTCAAAATGCTGTTTCGTAGCCTAGAAATCATCACTCAACTGGGATGTTGGCGTCATCCTGTAATCCAGCTACTTGAAGGTCAGTGTTTGGAGGTGTAGTGTTCTCTTGTGTGTATTAACGTCCGCACTATTGAATACTACGTTAATCCGCAAAGACCATCCTCATAATTAGATCAATTCGTAATTCAGAGGCCATGGTTTGGATTCCACGTTAAACTGTAGGTCCCTTAGTTGCCATCGGCTGTTGGGCCGATGGCAATTAACAGTCCTGTCTAAGGAATATGTCAGCCTTAGTCAAAAACAAGACTACAAGATCGCACCACGATCATCTTACACTCAACACCTATTCATACTTGGCTTAAAATACCTACCTTGTAGTATGGTCGACACCTCAATAATCTAATCTAATCATATTTTTACTGATGGTGATGGAGAAGATAAAAGCGAAGCTGAATGAAAAATTTGTATACCATAAATATACAAATATAATAATATATTTAATAGGAAGGTAACCTTTGCATGCGCCTGATGGCGTTTCAAAATTAGTGCGCCTCATGAAGGGTTGTCGTAAAATACCTTATTTGGCTTGTAACATTAGGCTATCTAACGTTCTTTTTTTTCAACTAACTGCGTTTTTTATGTTTAGTTTTACCCAGTTTCAAAAACTATAAAAAACAATATACTTACTTACATTATATTTAAATATTTGGTCTTGATCGTGCAGTTATTTACCATGATACATATTTCACTAAGATTATAGCATACTCAGAAGACATTTTCATTTGGCAATACTCATGAAGTTATGTGAAACATATGTAAATATTAGAAATCAGCGAAGTGTAATTAAAGTTATACTGTACCAGTGAACACCATAGTGTCTTCTGATGATGTAAACCTCATTAAAAATATGTAATAACAAAAATAAATTAACAATCAATAATTAAACGCACAAATACCAGGTAAACATTGTTTTTTCTAGTCATAAAGTGCAGAAAGTTAACAGTTATATTATGTAGCTTCGGACTGATAAATAATATTCAGTAATACTACCCTGAATACTCATCAAGTTAATTGATAAAAAGGTTTTAAATGTGACGATAATACATGTGCTTTTAGATCTATCTATTTCTGGAACCTATTATTAAAATAACTTTCTATTTGATTTTAATTTCTGTTGGCCTACTAACTAAAACGGGATTTTATGTGAGACAATTAATTTAATGTAATACTTTAATTAATTAACGACGTAGTTAAGTCAAATTCGATCATTTACGCTGGTTGAACTCAACAAACGGCATAATAAAACTGAAATGCCTACTCAATTAGGAAATTAGTCGTAAATTAATGGTATTTGGGATTGGGCAAACAGTTGATTTACATCGTTTCGTTTAGTTAATTTTTGATGTTTCAAAATGGGGTTTTAATAACCTGTCCAATTTAAAGTTATATATGATAGTTACATCTTTGACGTTTAACATAAATGACTTGTTACTATGAACGAATTCAAGATTGTATTAAAAAAATTGGTCTCATATTGAGTTGGACAATGAATTGAGTTTAATTTGATACTAGTATTAATCTCGTCTTTTTACGGTTTGAATGACCCCATATCAGAAGATACATGTTTTAATATAGAAGTATTATCCGAAAAAACATTTTATTCCTGAAAATAATATTTTAATAGTGTATAGTTTCAAAATTTGTTTAAAATTAATGAATAATGTCAATTGTTGATTTTAACTGGACAGCTAGTTGTATATTTATGTTAAATAACAAATATGTTCTGTAAAATCTATAATAAAAGTGGCAAATATCACTAAAAACTGGCGTTTAGAAAGATAAGTAATTGGTTTTACAGGACTCATGTCGGTTAAACTAAACCAAAGTGTTCCTAAAAAGGCTGTAAACTTGTGTTCTGTATACTTTAAATTTTTAAAAGTTATAAGAAGCTTGCTAGGCTGTGGAGATACAGAAAACTTTATTACCATATAACATAAAAATAGTTGAACACAAATTAATTGGGATACCTATTACTGAGTAAAATATTTTCACCCTCTCAGTTCCTTTCTATTAATTTAGTAGTGACTAAGATAAAGCAAACAAAGAAAATTCAAAAGTATAACTGTTGGAGTCTACATCAATGTTCCATTAACCATACAGTACAATAAAACAACACATCATGTAGTACCCTTTAACTATTTACTAAATAAGCTTCGAAGAATATATAAACTGTCATACTTATATTTACAGTGAATCTTATGTAGATATTTGAACCGTTTATGTTGATCAGAGATTCTTATTTAAGTAAGAGTAAATTATTTAAACATATCTTATCATCATATCATATTAATTATATTTGTTTATCTAAATTATATTTTTAAAAGGAATATACTTTTAAATTGAAAGGCTTCTCATTTTCTATAACGAATTTACATTTTATGAAATGGTCTCTTTGGGAACATTTTTAAACCATGAGAGGAGTTGACATACCGGTCACAGCCGATGTATAAGCCGATGTACATCTGTGTAAGGAAATATCACAGTTCTTCCTAGTAAAATTAGTTGTGAACTTCACCATTGGCTACACAAGTCAATATTATCCAAAATTTTAACAAATATGTATAAATATACAGGGTTTTCCTTAAAGTTGGGGACAAACTTCGAGGGGTGATAGTACTCATCAAAATAAACAAAAAATTTCTGATAAACATATGTCTAAAAATCCTTCGTTTAGCCGCTAGCCGCCATTTTGTATTTTATACAAAAAACGTTATATATAAATAACTATTTAAGAGACATAAACAAAACTCTGCACACATATTTATTGGTCAAAGAGAAAAATATTCTCTAATTATCATCAAGTTTGCTTTTATATTTTCAAAATTGCGGCGGTTAAAACTATTTTAATTTAAATAACAAAAAAACCATTAACTTTAAGAACCGCCGCCATTTTGAAAATATAAAAGCAAACTTAACGATACTTTGAGAATGTTTTTCTCTTTGGCCAATGACCAAGGTACGACAACAATGGAACCAAGGTGTTAGCAAAGTCCATCCCATTGTATAGCCAATAAAGTGGAACGCTTTTTTTACTGTACTTAATTTTCGCATTTAGGAAATAAAAAAAGGCGCCAGAAAACCAACTACGGCTAATTTAATACTATTATTTTAACAATAGAACATTATTGGTCCCATCTACCTAGTCTAACATATAGTTAGAACATGTTACCTTGAATAGAATTTTTAATTAATTTAGTGCAAATATTAATCTACATATGCAAACGCGGATAATACCGTGCAAAGAATACAAACACGGGGACATATTAGCTTGGTAATTACGTTTCTTTGTGCAGAGAAACGAACCTGTCTACTCCCTGTAATGCTGTGTTTAAACCTGGGTATTAAGAGAACATTAGGTAATGTTGTAATAATTTTATATACAGAATTAGTAATTGAAACAGTATGTAACCTTATTATACTACGAGATACAATTTTTATATTGTAGTTGATTGATTTTAAATAAGTTAAGTGGTATATTTAGGAGTTATGTTATTTTATCATTTACTTTGTACCTCTTTATAGTAGATTATCGAAAAAAAATAGTAGAAAACGACCTTTTAAATATCCTTTGCGGGTCTAAAGTAAGCCTTTGTCAGCTAAGGGAGAAAAAAGTTAGTTGTTGTAGAGGTCATCAGATAAAAGTTATGAGATTGTATCATTCGTATTATTATGCAATATTCGTTACCAGAAAATATACGATAGTATAATATACGATGATAGTATCGAAGTGACAATCGATTATTAGATGCGATTGTAATTCGTTACAGAAAATCGGGTTATTTTTTAGATTGTTTATAATCATAAAAAGAAAAAGTACCAATTGTTGTTTGTACAATCCATGGTTTTTACAATAATTAGCGAAATATTTTATGCATTCTGACGGAAAATATAGTTTCTAATAACATTTTTGAATAGAATAACCTACTTTTCTAGTAAACTAATGCTATTTCAGACTGTAAACATGGACGGTAACGGATATCAGTTAACTCTTGGTCTATATACTTACCCCTAGGCTTCTCCAATGACCGTCCGATTTGTATAGAGTTAGGTACATTGGTGCACTTTAGTAATATCTCTAAGCAATTTTCACTATTGTTGGTTATTAAATAATTTTATAGTTCATCCCAAATGTTTCTAGTAGTTCACATAACAACCAGAAAATTTTAATAAACAATTTTTTTTAATCTCTATCGATTTTTCATTACTTTTATAGTAAAAACTCATAAATATGACGGTTAAAAACAATACACTTGAATTTCCTTCATTTTTGGCAAAAAATAAATCATAAATTAATTTTTATAACACCACTGGAACTGACCAAAACTGTTTTAGGTCACGACATAAAGGATGTGGATAAAATTGAAACACACTTAAAACACTTCTGTCAGTGTTAAGTAGGCTACAGTACCTTAAGGAATTTTCAATATTTTTTTTGTTTAACAAATTTTATAAGCAAAATCTTATTCATGTCTGACGGTCATATAATTCTTTAAATAAAACTAATTTTTTCCGTGATATTTCCTTAACAATTAATTATTTCTTACAATCAGTACTCACTAAAGCTTAAAAATAATGTTATTATAAAGTATATTTGAAATAATTTACAACCATGAATTTACAAAACTGAGATATATGTAAAGTAGGTTGAAATTTATGGTATGGCAAGAGTAATACATTTAAAAGAGTATTCAAGAAATGCAGACTGCTACTTTGTGAGATAAAATATTGGAATGTGAGTCAATAACTGTCACCATCCACCGAACATAGCTATTTATCTTTTTAGATGGGTCTACTTACTATAGGGTGGAACTGTAATTCAATTTACTGTATTTTTACAAGCAATGCTTTTTTTGTAAAAATACGTACAATCATCACGTAACGATTAAAATAATTTTTCTTTGTAAATGCTATATTCTCTGGTCAAATGACTATTGATAATATTCCATCTAAATAATTCCTCATAATTTTTTTATGCGGACTCCACGTTATACTGTAGGTCCCTTAGATATGTAATTGACTGTTGATATAATAACAGTCCTGTCTAAAACATGTCAGTAGTCAGTAAAATACATTTAGAGTAGTAGAATACAATATGAATGTAGATAAAAATAGGTTGATAACAAACTACAATATGGAAACAGTAACAAATTTTTATGAGCCTTACTCAGGATAATTATGTATACAAGCAAAATTATTTTTGTAAAAATACATATGTCATATGTAAAAGATAAAAAAATATTAAGTAACAAATGTACAATATTGTATGTAAAATATAATGTCATTATAACGATAAATATTCGAATTAGTAACAATTACGTCATACCAGTACAAGACTACAAGATGTCATTTGTAAAGACTACAATATTCAGCCCTAGTCTAAACAAGATAAAAGATATTAGGTAGAATAATATGTTGTAGTTAGTAAATCTACATCCAGTTAGTCAGTAACAAGACTACAAGATGTCAGCCCTAGTCAGTAACAATACTACAAGATGTCAGCCTTAGTCAGTAACAAGACTACAAGATGTCAGCCTTAGTCAGTAACAAGACTACAAGATGTCAGCCTAGTCAGTAACAAGACTACAAGATGTCAGCCTTAGTCAGTAACAAGACTACAAGATGTCAGCCTTAGTCAGTAACAAGACTACAATATGTCAGTCTTAGTCAGTAACAAGACTACAAGGCTACGACCGTTTATGAAAAATTGACATTTTTGCCAAAACAAAATGATAACTTGTTTCAATTTAACTACGAAAGGCCGTAATTAACAATTTTTTAATAGCTTAGTTACAGCCACAAAGGAATAAATAGTAAAGTTAAGGCCAACAAATTTACGTAAACCATTAAAAAAGTATATGCTTTGAAGGATTTTCCCCAATTTTTTTTATCTAACCATCCAGTAAAACGGATATAATAATAAATTTTGATAACGAAATTGCACGATCTTTATCGCAAAAATTATAATTAACTGTTCAAATAATTAGGGAATAAGAATAGGTTTTGTAAAGATCTTAACATTTTCGAATAAGTTAAAAAAATTATTGCAGTTATTTCCTTAGCATCGTCATGGAGGAGTTGACGTAATGAACACGTCATGACTAACGCGTGGTTTTGCGTGTTGCAGTCAACATGATGACGCGGTATCTCGGGACATGTTACACAACTCCTGTTTTCGTTTCGAACAAAAAATTTGACGCATAATGTACAGTTCGGATTCATGCTTTAATTAGATTATGTCAAACATTTTATTGACTAACCTTATGTTCTAGTGAAACTATATATTGTTACTACTACTAATATACATAAAAAATATGGTATCTTAAATGCCTTCACCCTAATTAAATAATTATGTAATTGTGTCTTGGTGATGTCAAAGTGTTACCTTGTGGAAATAAGGGTGAATTGTGGAAAATTTGAGTTCAAATTGGGTTACTTTTATCATTTTACTTTTATCATTTTAAAACCTGTAGATTACGAATCGTTTTATATCACATATGTTATAAATATAATTTTCCAATTTGTTTTGTTTTATTCCTTATATACACCTCTTTCAAGCCAGAGTAAAACTTTTAATTAAGCCATTTTTTAAATCAAACAAAAATCTTAAGAAATGCATATAAAAAACGTTTACTACTTAATGAAAAAGTAACGCCATGGCCATTTCTTATGTTCATATTAAAGGTTAAATCTTATGTTCTCATGTTATTATATATCGTATGCCATTCAGGAGACAATGTACATTTTGTTGAAATAAACACGGTTTTCTTAGGGTTAGCTTTGCTTCAGTGACAGCTGGGCAATCTTTGGTGTTAGATATGCCCTATAAATATCATAAATTAAATATATAAAATAATATATAAAAATATGTAATAAAAAAATTATAAATTACTAAAATTTACCACCAACTCCCCTTAGGTTAACTAATAAAGAAATATAAACACAAGTTATTGTACACCAATACTATTCTTAAACTTAAGAATTCAACCTAGATTCCCTAATTATTTTACCATTTGATTGCAGTTTTTTTTAAATAAAAAAACTGTACGGAAATTTTAAATAGAAGTAGTACATGTATATTAACTTCCACATGCCAAATTGTCAAACGAAACAGAATTCAATATTTCACAAATTCACTACCCTTGTTTATAACTATAAATATTTTTTAGAACTTATCATTAGACATTTCTTATAAATCGGGCATCATAACGCGACTCTCTTTCGTATTTTTCTGATAGTATTTCTTATAATCTTATCTTATCTCATAATATTATAAAGAAGAGGTGGTTTCTGTATGTTTGTTTGTGGGTTTGTTGTGGCAAGTAAATGCGAAAAATACTGAACCGACCGGTTTGAAATTTTACACAAAGGTAGATCTTAAACTCATGCAACATATAGGCATACTCATTTCCTTAAAATCCTCTCGGGCTACGCCCTGTGAACGTCCTAAGTTTCAATGTTTACATTTTTAGAGAATGAAAACATAAAATTACTTGAATGTCAACAGCTGTGAGTACTAAAATTTGACAGTTCGAGAAGAAGAAGAAAGAGCTGCCGTGACCGTCCTAGGTTTCAATGTTTACATTTTGTAATGACAACATCCGTTTGCACTATATTTTGACAGTTCGGGAAGAAGAAGAAATAAAGTTTTCAGATAAACTGCTAGATCGAAATTAGTGAATTATTTGAAATAGCGGAATGGTAGATTTTAAGTTTTTTCCGACGACTGTCTCTATTACATTAATCCTTATCCTCTCCCAATATTTGACATATGTTACTTTGAAATGCTGTAGACACTCCTGTTTTGTCATTTTGTAAACAATGAAGAATTAATTAACAATACCTTAAATGTATCAGTAGAGCCTACACCTTTCAGCCTTTTTAGCCCGTGCGAAGAACGGGTACTTTGGCTTGTTTAAAATAAAAACTAGATGTGAAAAAAAACATTGACATCAATATTGTTTGTTTTATAAATTAACCTTAAAAATTCTTGTTGTTAAAAGTATAAATAGTAACTGTAGAAAGTTCATGGTAATGTCACCCCTCGGCCAAGGAGGGGGTACTAACCACCTGGTCATGATGTATCGACAATTTGCTGCCCCATAAATAACACTTATTAGAAACCACCCTGAGAACGAAACCCGATAACTCTTGTTGACCAAGATATTTCACGCCACGTAATATGTTCCCCACTTGCTTCACTTTTACTAAGCATATTACTTTACTCAACGTCGACTCATGTAAATAACATCCGTTCATATAACTCATAAAAAATATGATCTACGCCGTTTGAAACGATGTACATACTATTTAACTGAATAAAAGATATATAAAAGACTTGACCTAACCAATTTCCCTAACCTCCAATAAATCAAGTTTTCATCCGTATTGTGAATTGTATAAAAAAATCAGTGGTTCAATAAACCTATAATAATTTATTTTACGTCAATGATATTGATATTCACACAACTGCGTAAGCTTATACTAAAAGAAAGTTCTACTTGTTGTAAAAGAAAAGAATGCTAGTAAAAATTAAAATAATTGTTAATCATATGTTCTAAGCTCAAATTTAGTTAACAGTGCAGTTATTACTATTTACATAATCTTATTTTTTAGTTATACCTCAGGAGTAATTTGACACTTGTTATGAGTGGTAGAAGTAAATTAAATAAAGTTCGTGTAACTAGAGTGAAAACTGTGTAATATCGCACAGGAGGTTCATATTGCAGCACGAAGCGTCATATGACTGATGCCAGAACTTCAAGGCGGCCATGACAGTTTGCGCTCGAATTACACACAAGAATTTTTCCTATACAATAAAAAATCATTTAGGTTATGTTTGATTTTCCCATTGGTATAAATGTAAGTATAACTTATATGTTTCCGGTAACCTCAGTTTCATTGCGCAAATCCGGAAGTTAGTGTTGTAGGAACGGCGACCGTCTATCAGCTGACTGAGCGCTTAGCGCATGCTATTGGTTAGTTTCATATAGATTTGGAGCGTTCCGTGCATGTGATTGGCCGGTTACTTTGCCGCTCTAGGGTGGTAATGAGATCATATCCGCCCTAGTGCGGTAATGTACTACTTATACGTTCTACCAACAGTGCAAAATGTGCCTGTTATTACGCGCTTGTAGGATAAATAATATTTACCATAGTTAAACCAAACTAACGGCAGATAACTCTCTGTTGCACGATTTTAAATTGAATAAACATTTAAAAATAATAAGTCCAGAATGAAAACTACTTAAACTATTTTCATAGCCAACACAACAGGATGGGTGACAATGGATACCCTTGATGTCTCAGTTTACACAGACGGCTCATGTTTTGTATTTTTAATGTCATCCTTGATACCAACCCCTGTTTCTACCAAAGTGAGACAAATAAGTTTACTTTTTTATTTCCTTCCTATAATGATAGTTAATGGTTTAGACTGTTTCTCTAAGTAAAAGTAAAACTAAATTTAATACAATTTATTTACTAGTTAATTGTTGAAAAAATGTTAATAAACCCTATATACTAGTAATAAAATACCTATCCAGGTCAAAGTTAGTTGATGAATCCAAGTAGAAGCAGAGATTTATTTAGAGTTTGAGTATTTCAATGTTAATGATAAGTTTTATTATTGTTCAACTAGTTTCAAAAATTATTCATACAATAAGAGAACATTTTACTCTTAACGTAGCTCATTATACAATTTGAAAGAACACTAAAAGAGTTTTAATTCGGTAAGATAAAGATCTGGTACGACGTTTTGCTGATTCGTTGAATTCATATTTGAACGAGAACTTTTGAAGTATTCTTGGCTAAACAGTTTTCGCTTGGTTAGCGATGAATAGTTAAAATGGATTTTTTAAGTCGAATAAAACTATTGAGAATTGGAAAACTATCTTAATATACTGTAACAATAATTATAAACTGATTAAAGCCTCAATAAAACTGTGTTTTTCTTTTTATCTGCTACCGTTATTATTTTAGGAATTCAGAAAAATTTTCAAAAACAAAAACGTATAATGAAAATAATCCGCATAAAATATTGAATACCTCATGATCTCAACACATAGAAATAGTAGCGTATGTCACGCTCTAATTCTGAGTCAGAAATCTTTTCTCTTATTCTTAGGTTCCTACCTTTAAAGGAACTTTTAGCTGAGTCCAAAGCTGATGCCAGCCTTCAAAAAGTTTTTATAGTTGGATAGTTTATGATTTTTTTTTATAAATAAGAAATGATTTTGAATAATGAAAATATAAAAATGTTGGTCGTATATATTATGACAATGGATAAGTAAACTATCTATTCAGGTTAACATTTAGACAATAGCATATCACAATTTATATAAATAAAATTTGAGTTTTGTCTGTACATTGCTATGAATTATTAATTTTTTTAGATATTTTTACTTTTCCCGCGTTAGAGAAACCGAAACCGGTCTTATCTAAATTTTCGTTTCTTTGTCAGTTTGTCTATTTGTCGGTTTGTCTGTGACGCTCCAAAAGGCATTTTACGCCGTCTTCTCCGAAAAAAATGGGAGAACTAATAACAATGAAATTTATTTTTTACATTCCAGAGAAGGTTTTTAAATACGTAAAAGTGTCCGGCGACCTTTGAAAAGTAAATAACGAGCATTTAAAACCCCACATTTTACGCGATATTGGTCATATTTTGCTTCAGTTTTAAATGAATAACCTAATGGCAATAATCAGCTGTATTTGTAGTTTAAAAATTCAATAGAAGTAAAAAGAAAGAGCTTTTGAATCAATATTAGTTAGTTTATATTGATAATTGATTTAAACCCATTTCGAAATCATACTATATTAAAAAGTTATTTTAACGTATTAATAATAATAATAATGGTATAAATGTTCTAATCTATTTAACTGTAGAGTGATGCCAAATAGTAAAGCTGGGTATTGATTTATTTTCTTTGTATTGATTTGATCAGGATTTCAGGTTTACATTTTGGTAAGATGATCAATCTTCTTCAAACTGAATCCTACAACCCGTACAAAGGGCGGGCTTACTGCTAGTATCAAATAAAATTATATAGTTTCGTCAGATTGTTTAGGAATATAATAAATGACCGAGTTACATATTCAAACCTAAATTTAAAATATTGAACTTTTACGTACTTAACCCGCCGTGTTACGCGGATTGTCGAGGGATGAGCGTCACGCTCACCCTTTACTTTGGTTAATACTCATTGTGTTATAACAAGCAAAGCTATAAAATACTAAACACGTAATTTATTACTAAATAAAATACCTTTTTAGTTGTGCCTACTGCACTGTAACTTGTCACGAGACAAAGGTACGAGACAAACTAAAGGTCACTTATCCCTCCACTAATGATACCCTAAAAACAGGTACTCCAAGTTTCAGGTCAATACATTTCAAACTCCATGTTTCGTAAAAACTTTCGTAAGATAAAAAGTAAACACTGCACTCACCCCTCGACCATCCGTAGGTAAAAACAGACTAATTTTATTGTTTCGTTAGTACAACTTTATTGATATTAATGGTTCTAAGTCACTGGGTTCTTGGTTTTTGTTGCAAATATACGTATATTACTAATAGTTTTATTAGTTAAAAGGTTTACGAAATAAAAAATTTTAATAATGAGGCAACGTAACAGAGTTTCAACGGTAAATACTTAAAAAAATCCCCTGAATGGACAAGAGAGTAATAAAGCAGAGTGGCTACGCTATTGTAAAGGTCAAAAGAGTTTCTACCGGTGTTTACAACGCATTGAATTTCCACGTGGTATTTACTAGGTGGAACTTTTTATAAAACCATTTACAGAGTTTTAGGCGAATGTTTTTCGACCATATTTGATGATAACTTAGCTGTGTTCTAGCACTCGTCATTGTCATTGAGGCAATCATTAGAATAACGATGATTTTAGGACACGTTTGACAGTTTTGCACAAACTTTATTATTGAGACAATTGAAAATCTTCTGCAACAGTTCTAAAAGTCTGAAAACGTAACAGCTTTGCAAATTCTAGCTTTAAAATTTATAAATACAATATTTTTATCAAACATCAGATATCGTATTAGAAAAAATACTGTCTTAAATAAAAATTGTCATTGATATTTTATATACCTGACTAACGTAGTAAAAAATAAATACATATTTTATTAATCATTATAATAAAATTTGATTTTCAGCTATATTTTTTCTCTTAGACTTTTTTATATCATAAAAAAATATATATTTGAAAATTATAAACAAGTGAGCACAAGATATATTTTAGGGTTTTTATAAAAAAATTGTGTGGTATTTAGTGGTTGAATAAATTTATTTCTATTAAAATTCTGGGAAAGGTATGCTATGCGTTTGAATATTCATAGATATGTAGTATGTAATTTAAGTAAAGAGAAGTAAGTTCTTTACTTATAATATGACCTATTAATAATGTATTTAAAATTTTTAATTGAAGTAGTAGTTTAAGATAAATAGTAAATTTTTGTGAATCTAATATTTTGTAAAATATTAGATTTTCGTAACGACTTATTTTTTACATTATTTTTTCTTTCACACTAAAATGTTTTTAAATTCCTTTGTGTATATAGTGTTAGTATTAGGCCTAAGTGTAGTTAAGTGTCTAAGTTACTCCTGAAGTTGCCACACTCGTGGTAAATACGTAACGAAGAAACTAAACACATTGAACACAATAACTAAAGGCTCCTCACAAGCTAAATATATTGCACATTATATGTTATGCTTCATTTCCACAACAATTATCATAACCAAAAATTAAAATATTAGGCTTACGTGTTTAAGGTGAGGTTAGAAATTAGCAGAATGTCATGATTTCAGTATTAAGAAAGTTTAGGCAGGAAAACGTGAGATAGTTCAGAAATGGAACACTTAAACTTTCAAATTATCTCGGAAAGCGTTTGCAGCCGTCAACTCCTTATCACGAATTAGACATTCACTTGTATGTTGCAGCAATATCACCAGACATATGCACGTGACGTTTTATTCCCAATATTATGTCAGGAGCATGTCTTTCACTAGATAATATATTACTTTTAAACCTTTGAATGTACGTGTATATGCTAGATGTTTATCTTAAAAACATTTAACCATTTATAATAATATAGCAAAATAAACGAGCTCTTGGTTGGATATTTTTTATAAAATTTACTATTAGTTTTTTTTAGAATTGTGACCTACTCAGGTAGGTATTTTTAGCAAATTATTAATGAAAAATTAGCATATGTTGATTGTGGCGCATTGCTGTAGTCTTTATACTTACTAAGGCCGATATATTTCTTATACAAGACTTTTGATTAATCAGCCAAAACCCAACGGCATATAAATATAAATCTACAGATTAACCTGGGATCTACCACTTTTGCTTCTTAATTACGAACTAGGAGAACTTAGAGGATAGCACATTCACTGAACATCTCCATAGTATTATTTATTTATTTATTTATCGTATGGTTATGTCAGCAAATCATACACACAAAGATATAGAGTACTATTCACTCACGTCAATAAATATATAAATAAGAACAAATAAATAAAATAAAAAATTGAAATAAAATGCCTATTATGTTTTGAATTATTACAGAGCTAGGTCCAACCCTTTGAGCCATTCCACAGTCACATCACTGACATCGTGAACACCTTCAACCCCATCAGAGAAAATTTGCAAGGGGCACTCTTCGGCAATATGCCTCATGGTTTGTACTGCCGCTCCACAATGACATGTTTGATCGTCTGTCAGGCCCCATTTTGACCGCCAATAATTGCATCTACCTACTCCTGTGCGGAAACGATCGATAAGAGACCATAGTTTCCGAGGAAGGGTCATACCATTTACCTGTACTGTTGGGTCTCTTATTAGAGAGGAGTTCTGCCCAATAAAGTTATCCCAAGATGCATTCCACTCTTTATCAGCTGTATAATCTTCAGCCATTAACTGAGAAGCTGTCTGCATTGGTGGGTGCCTAGACTTGAGGCGGTTGGGATGGGGTATCAGGTCCTGCATAATTGGGAGTTTGGGCTCTCTGATATTCTTCTCGTATTCTCTGTTCAGGTATGCCTTGCGTCTTACATTGGGTGGGGCCATGTTACACAGCACTGGTAGCCAAGGAGTAGGTGTGGCCATTAGAGTACCACTGATGGTCCTCATAACCCTATTCAGTTCGACATCCTAGCACTTAACATTCACACTGTTAAGCCACACAGGGGCACAATACTCAGCTGCAGAGTAAACCAGGGATAATGCAGAGGTCCGTAGAACTCTAGCATTGGCCCCCCAAGATGTTCCTGCGAGATACTGCACTATGTTCGACCTTCCATAGTATTCATATCGCAGTATCCATTTAATGATAATATAAGTAATATTTTATTATATTAGGTATGGTTTAGAACACAATTTTTAAGATTTTAATTTAAGTACTCTTGATTATACAACTGACACGGTAGCGTGTCCTGTAATCCAACTAGTTGGAGCGATGGTCGGTGGATGTGATATTCTCTGGTATGCATTAACATCCACACTATTTAATAATAACCCCATCTGTAAATATTATCTTCATAGCTAGACCAGTTCGTAGTTCAGAGGCAGTAGTTTTTCACGTTTAAATTTAAGCCTATTTGATATGCCATCGACTGTTGGACTATTAATTAACAGTTCTGTCTAAGGAACATGTTAGCCTGAGTCAGTAACAAGACTACAAGATCTCACCATAATCATCTTACACTCATTTGCTATTCAAACCTGGCTTCAAATACCGTAATAGTTTGAAATTTCAGTGACTAACTAACTTACTAACTATTTCCCTATACTTGCCTTCAAAGTTGAAAAGTATAAGGATTTTTGAAATACCTGTCAACATTACTACAAATGTACTGCTTAAGAATGGACGTAAAACTGTTTTGATTTTATATCTATGTAATACAAGTGAAAAATGCATATGTTCAATCAAATAAACCTAATTATTTCTGGTATATTACTTAAAAATCAATTAGTTTCTTACGTAAGAAATCCCATCAAATTGAACCGAGATACCAGATTAAAAATACGTTATGGTATATAAATATCCTCAACACAAAAGATGAAGTCAAATCGCGCCATAACATCATTTTCTGAAGTGGGTAGCTCTATTCAAGAGACTCACAATAGAAACTCTGGTCAATGTGACAACGCGCATTGTGTTTACATTGATATTTTATGTATCATTTTTATTATAAGAAAATATGATCTTATTCATGAATCCTCAAAGGTTTTATAGGACATTGTAAATGCCTTTTTTGGAAAATAGATGAAAGGTTTGGATAGGATGAAAGGAAAAAGATGAAATGGTGCAAGGCTGAATTAAAAAAAAACTTTATGTAAATAACTAGACAAGTGTCTATGTGCAGTTTCCTAAAATGGCACAAAGTGCAGTCAGCGTAAAATATTTCAAAAAATCGAATCCTTGTATAATCTATAAAATTAGTTATTAATAAGAATTCTGTGCTTTACATATGTCAAAAAATAAGATTTTCATAAACATGGAAATGTAGGTGTAAAGGCATTTTATTCCCTTTGAGAAATAGGTTAGATAGATCATGTATGTCTAAAGGAATTTTTTTCAGTTCATCTAAAAATTCAATACAATAGCTCTGATAGTTTTTATAGAAACGGGATCCAAAAACTGCCGCTGCACTTTATACTTTCCACAAATCTGCTACCCCCCCCCAGAACTTAAACATATCCATGTCAAATAGGTATATGGAATTTGAAATTGTTTATTGAAGGTCCCTTTAGTATATGATAACTTCCAAAATAGTAACAAAAGGTTGGTTTTTGAGTTATATTTCGGAACTAAGGGTACAAAGTACACATACAATAGTGTTCTTAAAGTCATGGATTTTTTAGTGATATTATAATAAAAATGCTTATATAAAACATAATAAAGTACTCAATTTTCTAAAAACCACACAAATTTCTAATGAAAAAATATATTGTGTTAAAAAGTTAAATCAGAAACATTCTTAAATGTATTTTTTATTTAAATCTTTTATTAAACTTTAAAAATATTTATCAAGTGAGAAACTTATTCTTTCAAAATTCTTGATCCTTTTGTGAAAATAATGGGTTCTTTTTGTCAGATAGTTTGCCTTGGAGGGAAAAACAAACAATACTTTGCGTTTGAAATGAGGTTAATTAAAATATAAATAAGTGAAACGTTCAAAAACACAAAAGAGAAATATTGGATTATTTGTTTCAAAGCTACACTTTAAATTTATTGAAAGAAAAATATTTAAATTATTTCATTAAAAATCATCTCTTAAATGTGCATAAGCTAACGATTATAAATTGTAAAATAAATAATTTTGGGTGACAAACTGTTAGTTTTAAATTATAAAGCCATGAACTTTGGCACAACTTTTATAAAATATTAATAAATATAGCTGTTTATTTATTTTTATTTTTTAATCTTCATATATTTATAGATATTGTTAGGACGTAGATGATGATTTGAGAATAGTTAAGGTGAACATTTTTGCTATAGGTTTAATAAGTCGATTTAACTAGTACTGAATAAAAAAAGGTGACTCATTTCCCAAAGTTAAGGTTTTAGTCGTCCTTGAAAAAAATTATTTTAAAGGGGGGTCGATAATTTATCTTTATTTTAATTCATACAGGTTGTGAAACATGTACTGGGATTAAAGATTTCACCGTTTCACTTAGAACACATCACGACATTCAAGCTTTATAGGACAAAAAATCCTTACGTGAAAACAATATATTGTATTCTCTATAAAATTCCATAAAATTGAATGTGATAACCTAGATTTTAAAGAGACAAACCTTAAAACAATGTACATTTTATGTAACATTGTTATTTTAAGTACAGTAATTAAAAAAAATATTTAAAAATCAAATATAACATAAATTCACTTTCGTTCTGATTTGTTAGCTACAAAACCACTATGAGATGGATTTAAAATGTATACTTGCAAATACAGTAAAGTTAGATAGATAGATATTTATTTCCTCAGATATTCATTAACATGTTTCAATTTATATACATTTCAAATCATAATAATAATCTCATTAGCTATGCAAGGTTAAAATAATACTTCTTATTGTCTTACCACTAAATTTATAGGAAAATAAACATTTTCACATATATTAAAGTAAATAACACAAATAATTGCAATAACTATTAATAAACAAACAAATATAATGACACTGGTAAATCTAGGACCTCTTAAGGCAAGGCCTGATTTAGAGGTTTCTTAGTACAAAAACAGCTTGAATAACACCTAAATAAGCTCAAATTAAATTTCTTAAATTCATATCCCCCTAAAGAGATTCGTGTTTTATAAAATTTAAATAAAAAATATTATGTCTAAAAAAATAAAAATTAAATTAAGAGGAGGGAAACATGTGATAGCAAAGTACATGATCTCTGAATGTTTGGATCTGTGAAAAAGAAAAAGAAATACTAGCTATACTAAGAAAGACTACTAATAAAAGACTAATTCATTCATAGCTCAAAACATTTAAAATTATTTAAACGTAGCCATTCCTGTAGTCATTTTTCATTTATATAGTGAAGACATTTTTATTTTGAGGACTTTATACTTCCTTAGGAAGTAAGTTCAATATTCTGGGGCCCAAGAATGAAAATGCGTTTTTGAAATATATTTTTCGGGCTTTGACACAAAACCAGTGGTTGTTTTGGGGGAGATTTTTATTTCTGCATTAAAATGATTTTAAAAATTGTATAAACGAACAAGTGTCTTATGGGTAGGATTTTTAGTAAAATAAATATTGGATTACAACTATATCTTTTTCTCTTTTTGGCTCTTACAAAATATTTTTGTTGAAGAAAAATCTATTTTATATTTGAATAATAGGTAACACCCCGGCATATAAGCCTATTGTAATTGTAATTGTATTGTTGTATTGTATTGTTGAATGTAATTGTATTGTTTTCAGTTGTAAAAGTTGTACCACAAAGTCGAGTTGTGAGAACTGATGTTAGTGAAGCCCAGTAGAGCTTTAATCAAAACTTTTGTACCCAGATTGCATACAAGGGGCTTTGTCCGCAATCTCAACATTACAGGATTATAATGAATCACATAGACAACATTTGTACTGTTCACATTATTTAGTTAAAATACTGGAACGAATTTAATTGGAAAACGTAGAATGTTAATATGAATCAGCATTTCTAAAAAGATTCTAACGAGATCACACGAAGCACGCAGGCGAGAGTGGAGTGAGTTTCATAGTACTTTATATTATTATTAAATGCTATAGTACTGAGTATGCAGGTGCTGCAATAAGGGTCGTTTTATATTATAATGTGCTTATATAAATGCCGTTCGCTAAATAAAAACATATACGAAATGTTATCAAGTTATGTCAGTAACTAAGCAAGTTATACCAACTATTTATCTATTCTCCATGAAAATTACTTAAGAAATGTAAGAAAAAATAAAAATATAAGTTCAACATTGGATTACGTACTGTGCTTGACATTTCAAACATCTCAGTAACCAACTGATGTATAGGCATGATTAAACATATTAATTTATTAGTTTTTGAGCTTAATACAATAGTAAAACCATATTTTCAACTATACGTAAACAAATTGGAACCCCCATATTTAGGTTAAAAATCCACTTAAAAGTGTAGTTAAAGTAGTGCATTGCATTAAAAAACTCTAGTCCAAAATATTATAGAAGGAACAACTCACCCAAATGTTATATAAATCAGACAATAATTGTAGCCGCTATCGCGTCGTCACATATAATATGCTTATAAATATAATTTTGAATGACCCCCAAAACGTGCTCAAGGGGTTGAGCCATAAACTTCTATCATGGTTTTGGGCTTAACTGTCACCGTGTGGTTCATATGATTAGCTCACTTTTCTATAAAAAGTCCATTAAAAATTCTAACATTAATACCTCGTTTCATCAGTTATGAAATCATAACACGATTTGTTCATTGAAAAAATAAAAACTTTTTTTGTTGAATTAGTGAGTAGATTATATATAATATAATAAGTAATATATATTCGTTAAACACATTTTTATGAATATAAGGATTTTGTTGAAACGAAAAAAATTAACAGTAAATCCTAAATTGGTTTAACTGTTTGGTTAGATTTTAAACTGGTTCTGTTCGGCAGATAGCCCGGTGGTTAGTGCAAAACAGTACAATTCGATCTCGTGATCCTATTTCGTCGGTTGTGGTAAAATGGCGAAAGAAAATTGCTCCAATTAGTTGCATAAAACCATTACAAGGTTACCAGAACACGAACCTGGTATTATCAACAGCACAATTTAATCAAAATCTACTAAATCAATTTTGGGTTTAGTTATTGGTTAGACGTTTTTTTAAACTGTACTACCAGTCATAGAATATTTTAAGACACATTAAAATATACATTATATTTACTGAAAAACTATTGAAATATTGACAGTTCTGAGTTTTATAATTGAACTACAAAAAACTAAACTGTTATTGATCAACAATACTTAGGAAATAAGTAAAGGGTTTACTGTGAGGCAGTTCCTTTTTCTTCAGTAAAACAAAAAACTCTAATTACATGTTAGTACTACTGAAATATTTACTTAATAAAATAACGACAGTAAATTAAAAAGATCGTTCTTAAAAATAATCCTTTTGTTGAATATCATTCTACTGTATTGTTAAAGGTAATGGAAACGCAAAAACTTGAATATAATTGTCCGGTTAACACGTTTTTCTAATGCATCCTTAATCCGTATTTTTAGGACTAGTAAAAATGCTTTAGATGTTACTTTGTGATTTTGCAATACATTTTTATTATTTATAATCCTATGACTATATGTTTTTGGTAAAAAATATTAACGTACTCTTTCTGGTCTCTTGCATATTATTTACGATACTTATACATATGATTTCTATGTATTAACTTTCTAAGTGTTCGTGCCATGTTTTTGTTGATCACACAGGTGAATTCCTGCTTATTTTACGGGTGGAATGGTGTGTATACAGTAACATAAGTGTTTCAATGCTAAGACAGAGTATTATAATTCCAGTATTATTTTAAACCAGGAAGAGTAGAGCCTCAGACGAGAGCATATCCAATGAAATAACAGACAATGTCTTGTATAAACGCCAGGCCGCACTGTTCATGTCTCATATTCAAATTTTATTACTTTCTCCCACTTATACGACAGTAAATGGAGAAGTGTTGTTTTCGAAAAAATATTCGAATTAAGTTGAGAGTGTATAATACGTTTTGGAGTCCCCTAAATCCAAAAAAGTGGGTTTCAACGTGATGTCTGTCTGTGTGTGTGTGTGTGTGTGTGAGTCTGCGTGTGTACAGAGCCACAGCCTACTCCGTAGGTTTGATGTAGATGAAATTTTGCATGTGGGTATATATTCACCATATACCTAAGAGTTTGTTTTAAAATTTTTTTTAATTCTTGGTTTTTAAGTTTAGTTCACCCCTGAAACCCCTTAAAAATCCAAATTACTTAAAAATAACTCCAACGAATTTGATGGAGTACGTATTACATATCCCGCATGTCACTACCCGCATGTCTGTAAAAATTAAAATTCAAAAGTTAAGGGCTTTTAATTGTAAAAAATTATTTTTTTTAGGTTTTCCATGAAAGCGATTAATTAAGGTAAAGTATAGCTTAACTCGTTATCAATTTCAATAAACTTATAATGGTTTTTTCTTAACAAACTTTTTCCAATTAAGAACATGCTAAGTGTTTTTAGTCATGAAGTTAACTGTGTTTTTAACGGGATGGATAAAAACTTAAAACTGTAACAAAAATAAATGGTGCACGACATTTGGGATGAAATGGATCATTGTCTGGATGTCTCTAGACTAGCTACTCGTATTTATAAAATCATTTTCATATGAAGAGTTCTTAACAATAAATATTTCAACATATTTTCTCGTTTTTATAGCTCAACTGATCATGACTTTATTCAAACAATGTATAAATTATGTAAAATGTTTTAAAACATATCTCTGTGGGTATTTTTGTGTTAACTCTTTGAGTTAGCTAAAAACAAATACTTTCTGAGTAAAATTGATACACTAGATATGTCTCATCTTCAATAAACCTTTTGTTAGCTTGTTTTTCAGGTATTTTGTAAGCTCTTAGAAAATGTGTAATGGATTGCATCGTGAAAATAATACCAAAACAGCTGTTAATAATAATATCTTTAACATTGTAATCAACAACAATGATAATATACAATGTTTTCCTGAAATATAATACATGTCTGTACATGTTTCATAAAAAGGCTAAACATGAGGAAAATTACTAAACAATATAACGTTTTATAACATATAAGATAGCAAACTGTTTTTATAAGGTTTTCCAGTACATTGTATTTTGAAAAACCGTAATTTAATTTTGATATTAAAATTCAATTTCAGTAAAATGATTTATTAACACATTTCTGCTGCTCAACCCTTTGTATCATAAATATTATAAGTATTTCAGTGTTACCATCAACGACACATGTGGCTTATTGTTCTGGAAATGTCATAGTTTTTTGTTACGAGAGTCTCAAATTATAAGTATTCTAAATTTATTATTATCAATTATTTTTAATTCAAACCTTATCTTTATTGTTTATACTATGCAAAATACACTGTAATTTCTATTTTCACTTTATTTTCCTCCAAGATCCTAATACATAAATATAATCTGAATATTTAAGTTATTCAATTTTCATATTCTAATTAAATTATTTAATCAAACAAATTAACTATTTAAAATATAAGGCAGACCCTCATAAAAACATTTACTTGCCTGTGGGAATTATTTTAGATCATGGATATGTCTGAAGAGATGTTTTCAATTCCTGTAAGCAGCTGTCCTTATACTTTATGACGTCAATAATTTTCCTATGTCCAAGACCCCTCTTTAGGTAAGATATCTATGTCAAAAAAGACTAGAAAAGTTCAATTCGTTCATAAACTTGCTTTATCCTGAATATATAACTTTATTGACTGCATTACGATTTTAATTCATTAAAAAGTCATAATGTATAGATAATTTAAGCAAATAGTTTATTTTAAAGCTAGAATATGCAGTTTTAAGGGATTTAATAAAATTTAAACCATTAAATATTGTAAGTTTGTTTTATATAATAATAGTGTCTTTATTACGTAAACAATTTATTTACAATGTTCAATAAATTTCTTTTACTTTAAAAATTAGTGGTGGAAAAACTTTTTATGTCAGATTAACATCTTCAAAGTTTACACGAGAAACCTATCCGACTCATTTAACTTTTATTCGTCTCCAAACTAGAGACTAAGTTAATATGTGCTCTTAGACGTAAAGTTAGTTTTCCTCTTACTTAACTTTCTAGTTAGTTGTACTGTTTAACTGTTTAGTATTTCATTATGACATCCAGTTCAGTTGATATGTTATACAAACTAGATAAAGTTGTACAAGAAGCTTAAAACTCGGGTATCTTTTGAGTGTAGGTATTTAAAAATTATAGTGAATTTTAGTAAAAATAAAATTGGCAATGTATGTGTGTGTATATGGTGAGTTTTAATAAGTCTAAACAGTAGAAGTTGGTTATTGCGAGTGAAGTACCTTTCGGGAGAACACATCAAATTCATGTGATGACTCAACATCTATTATGTCTTTAGAAATGTTTTCTAAACATTTGTTGTATTAATGAACCCATTATTATATTAAAACAAATCTTTTTTTATAGTTTTTAATAACATATTCTAAATAACAAATTCTTGGTTCTTGCAACTCAAAACCATCATAGTTGTAAACTCACCAACAGGACCACTTGGTTTAGGTAATTTAAACCTTTTTATGAGTACTTCCAATTGGTCCTAAGACTAGCCAATCATAATATTCTACTTATAATACTACTCATTCTACCGAAAATGGTTACTTCTGGAAAACTCAGAGTATCAAAAACTAAGGTTTTTGCAAAAACTTTAACATGCCCTGTATAATCTTTAACAGCAACAATATTTTCAGTGGTTAATTGTATAAATATGTGTTGGTTTATTTATAAAATCAAATTATATCGTTCTATCATTATTAAGGTGTATATTTTAATCCTAAAATAAATCATAAGTTGAAGTACAACGAAATAAGACCATGGTATTGATACTTCCGTTTAAAATAATTGGATTCAACATTTTTTCTGAGAATAAATGGTGTAATTTTTTCATCGTGATAAAACTTATTGTTTATTTCTAGTTCTTTTTGAGCTTTTATTGTTTTTTCTCAAGGTCCATTGTGTATAGGTGATTTTTAAGATTAATTTAAAAACTATGAACGTTTCTATTTCATCTAATATTGATATTTAATTCAGTTAATGACTTAGACACTGGCACGTCCTAATTATGTGTATAGGTCTTAAGGGTTTCAGATTGATATATAAACTATCACATAAATTTATCATGGTGGCCACCTAATTTCTGTCAGTAGTTCATTTATCTTTCTTTTACTTTAGTTGCTCAGTCTGTTAGTTGTCCATTATGTAGGTTCAGATTTTACATTTGAATATGAAATAAAGTGAGTCTAACTATAAATTTGCATAAAAAGTCAATATTTTGGGAATTTATCAATTTAAATCTGTCTTACTTTTCAGTCATTATGAATCTGGCACTGCAGGATTAATTACTTATTATATTCCTGACGAATAAACTCTGTATTGAGGGAGAAAAGAGTCTATAGGTAAGTTTAAAAACCAATTTATAAAATATAATAATTTTTTATAATTCATGTTATATAGTAATATATTTTGAGCTAATGACTTTGATAATGGCTCATTTTAAGAATAGCAAAGACAATTAAAAATATTTAGTAACTGTGTGTATTTCAAACGTAAATGATGGTAACTAGTAAAATCCTTAACATCAATATAATTAATTATAACTGCAAAACAGTTTTTTACGTGATGCAGAAAAGTGTGAATGTAAAGGTTTGCTTAAGAGAGTGTTGGGAGCATTGTGATGAGGAAACATTTTAATAAGTGAGTTTCTCATTCAGCTACACATGGCAGGCTTCAGCACTTGCCATAAAGCCTCGGCAGTCACAAACATTGCGTGTGAAAGGGTTCGTTCATTTCATTTATTACTGGAAAATATGTTTTCCCCCCATCAAGAGCCACATACTCGTATTCAAAAGATTTATTCACTATTTAAATTGTTTATAAAAACGTGACGGAAATGAAAAATTGTTTTACTATAAACTAAAAGTAATATTAATTCGTGGTAAATCATGTTTGCAGTTATAACTCAATTACTGTGAACATGAATTGCCACGAATTGAGTTATTACAGAAGTGACCCAGGTTGACCGTGCGACAACATGAAAACCACGCAATACTCATCTAAAAGCCCTTTGTTTAGATAGCCATTTCCGTTATCAATAACATCTAGAAATATATTTAATAGCATATTTCAACACTAGGAACAAAAACGGATAGTTTAGATGAGAGTACATGTTTAACAGACTGTTAAATGTGCGACTATATATCAAAAACTCAATTATTTTGGGTGTTACGAAGAACTATATTTATCGTTATACTGCAAATAAAATTAAACAACCTCGTAAAATAGAATTAAAACATAAACTATTACAATGATCACTTTTGGCTTAAGACTAAAAGGCTCTAGGATTTTTATTAGTCGCTTCTGCACCAGATATTTTTATGTCAGATTTTATAACTATACAAGCAGTAAGCCCATCCTTTGTTCAGGTTGTAGAATTCAGTGAAGAAAGAAAGATTATCATACCAAAATGTAAACCTGAAATCCTAAACAAATCAGTACAAAGAAAATAAATAAACACCCAGCTTTATTATATAGCATTTATTATGGATGCTTTATTTAAAATTGTTTATTAAAATTATCATTCGTTAACATTTATACGATCATTAAAATTAGTTATACGTTCAAATAACTTTTCAATATAGAAAGATTTTGAAAAGGGTTTAAAATGACGAACCAGTATGAACTAAATAATAATATTTATAGGAACTTGTAGTATGTTAATTTTGGTGTTCGATAAATAGCAATATCAATAATATTTAGTGAATAAAAATCTGAAACATAACATATTAATAACATTCCCATAAAACATAAATCTAGTCGATTAATTCACAAATTTCAAATCCAATCCAAAAAACTGCAACTGTAATACGGCTTTTATAGGAAAGATATAAACAGCTGATTATTAATAAACGAAATAAATAACGTAATTATCATATAAACACGTGACTTTAATCAGACAGAAAATAAAAATATAAATACATAATCCCCCAAAACCGTAAACTATTAAATGGTGAATAAAGCTGTTATTTTTTTTTACTTCATGTTAATGAATGATTCAGATGGCATTAGTAAAGCATATTGCTAATGGAAAGTAAACCAATCAGCTGTAGCTAAGAAATCAAACGTTTTCATTGTAGACATTTTGTAAACAAACTTACTCTCCATAAGGTTAACATTAGAAATTTAAAACGCCATAAAATGGAAACTTAGGGGGTTTTTGAAAATATTTTTTTACTAAAACCTTCCCGGACACATGTAGAGCAACTTCCTAAAATTCATGGCGATCGGATGAGTAGTTTGGCAACGCATCAAGGACAGACAGACAGACAGATAGACAGACAGACATACATTCAATTTTATATATAGAGATTAGGAAGGTGTTTGTTTTTCTTTTTTTTAAATCATCAAACTACAAAGACAGCTGATTATTACCAGTAGGTGATTCATTGAAAACTGAAAGCAAAATGCAACTAATATCGCGTAAAGTGGGGCTTTAAAAGCTCTCTATTTATTTTTCAAAGGGTGGTGGACAATTTCAAGCACTGAAACCCTTCTGTGGAATGTAGAGAATACATAAAATAGTTTAATAAAATAATAATTGAAAAATAACAATAAAATAATTTCAATGTTATCAGTTCCCCATTTTTCGGAGAAGATGGCGTAAAATACCTCCTGGAGCGTCACAGACAGACAAACATACGAACACAAATGGAGATAAGAGATTTTTTGGCTTCTGTAACGTATGAAACGTAAAATAACTGAAATATAAATAGCTCTGAGCAATGTACAGACCAAACTCTAATTTTATCTATATAGATGTTACTCAACAATTTTGCTTTATTTTTTATTTTACTATTTCTTTTATAAACACGTATTGTAATTTACAAACCGTTATAAACATAATTATGAATGAAAACCCTGAGATACTACGACACAAATATATATCACACATCCACATAACTCTGTTGGTAAAATAACCACATATACTTTAAGTGTTAAGTGGTTTATTAAATAATATATATAATTTTAGATTTGAATAGTAAAATATATCAATATGTTTTTGCAGACCACTGAATTTAAAACTTTATGTTGTACCGTATTTAAAAATAATAAAAAAATTATATATAAACAAATTTTCATTTAAGTTCTAATAAGGAGGCCGGTTAAGACAGCCAAGTAGTTTTGTTCAAACTTGATGTAGGATGACTCACTATTGTAAACCCTAAAGAACGATTTTGATTGAATGTTGGATTCACAGGGTCCAAGCAGACTGTAACTTGAATCCTGTAACCCACCAAAGTTATGAAGAGAGGTGCAGAGCCATGTGCTCCTCCTTTTTAGTTCAGACTCAGTAGTGATTGGTTTTAAAAATGTAAAATTATTATTGTTACCAATTAAATTTTCAAGTGCCCCAATTTTCGGGGCTTATGGTACTTATGGTACTCATGGTACTTATGTAATTTATATAAATAAAGGAAGAATTATTAAGTGTCTTAACCGGCAATAAAAGATTATTTTCAAATGCAAGATATTATTAAAAGAAATGTAAAGAAGCTCAAGAGTGTGTTATTTACTTTTTATTAATCAAAAATAAAAAAATTTACATGTGTATCAAACTCAACTGTACAATGTAGGGCCTATTAAAAAAATCTATTTTGTAAACGTTAATTGCTAATAGTATAAAAGGCTAATGCAAGTTATCACGTTTTCATTTGTATTGAGATCAACTAAAAGAAAGAATATAAAACAAATTGTTCATTAGAGCTATTTAAAAAAAAGAAACTGTAATACGATTAAAGTTTTGTTGTCCCTGTTGACGATGTATTATTTAACACTGATTAACAGCCATGTGTATTTACTAGGAGCCTTTTTAAACATGAATAAATACTTGAATCGCATTACACTCTGAAACAATACTCGCTTTTTAATGAAAGCGCTACATATTTAAAATAGTTAAAACTAAATAATATTTTTATTGGATTTTTAAGATTGCAGAGTAGTATTACGTTAGTAATACTAATTCTAATTGCTTCTAATTGCCCTTCTAATTGCTTTGGTAAAAATAACTAAGATAATTTACGAGTTTTCCCACAAACTAGTACACGATAACTCTTTTACAGATCGTTAGTCGTTTACAAAACAAAAAATGTTTGTATTTACTTCCCTGTGGAAAATAGGTTAGATCATGGATATGTCTAAAGTGAATGCTTTCAGTTCATCTAAACAGCTGTTACATTTAAAATTCAATACAATAGTTCTGGTGGTTTCTATGGAAACCTGTTGCATGTTTTCCATCTTAAAAATCACCAACACCCCCTCCCCAAAAGCTTGGAAATTATGAAAAGTTAGTAAGTGAATAGAGTTTTACGAACGCATACAATCTAGGCCTATCATGGCTTAACAACCAACACCGCTATACACAAGCTTGGAGGCTTCTAAGCTTTTCAATAGGCAATTATTCTCAGCTTTGATTCTGTTGAACGATTGATCAAAAATATATTTAAATCACTCAATTAGATACAACCATACAACAATGTAGGTATTTTAAGCCAAGTATGAATGAGGGTTGAGTGTAAGATGATTGAGGCGCGATCTTGTAGTCTTGTTATTGACTAAGGCTGATATATTCCTGAGACAGGACTGTTAATTAATAGCCTAACAGCCGATGGCAAATAAAATAGTTACAGTTTAACGTGGATTCCGAACACGGCCTCTGAATTACGAATTTGTCTGATTATGAGAATGGTATTTGCGGATTAACGTATTCAATAGTGCGGACGTTAAGCCGCACAAGAGAACACTACCCTCACCCACCATCTCTTTCAATCTAAGATCTAATAATTTAAGAACTACACCAGTCAACCTAGTCACACCAAAGTCTGTAATTTAAAAAATAATACTTCCATAAAAGTAATCGTTTCACGGGTAAGTAACACCCAATAAAGTCACAAGCCCAGGAGTTTGAAGCAAAGGTTCACATCTCACCTTGATGGAAAAAGCTTACAACATATTAACAGGATTGTCGATACATGCTCAAAAGCCAATATGGTCTCTCTCTGAACTCAAAGGGTTAAATGAAAATCCATTAGCCACGCAAGCTTTGCTCCAATACCCAAGTAAGAACTAAGTGAATAACTCATAAATTTTCCTTGCTTTGTTAAAAGCTTTTTGTACATGTAACTTTCCTTTATTCGATTTATCTTTCTTTCTCGAATATCTTCCTTCTAAACCATTTGTATGGCAGAAGTGAGTTTTACCTTTATTTGTATTGTTGATCAAATATTATTTGTACAAAGTTTACTTTATTACTAGGTTTAATTTTAAATAGTGTAATAGAGTTATTTTAAATTTGTGATAACCATTTATAATAATCATTAAGATGGGACACTACTTAAGGTACAAGCTATCTGATAATTATTACGGAATTTTCCCTTGTTTTCTGGGTGGTAAAAATGATTCGTCAATAATATCGATAAAACGGGTAGTGGATTAGTTAAACTCCACTTATTATCCTATCTGTCCTATCTGAGTCATCCTGTAATCCAGCTAGTTGGAGGACACGAACTGTGGATAGACCATGGTCGAATTGATCTAATTATGAGGATGGTATTTGCGGATTAACGTAGTATTCAATAGTGTGTACGTTTATCCACACAAGAGAACACTACATCCACCCACCATCTCTCACAACTATCCACAATTCGTCACCTCCATTTAGCTGGATTACAGGACGTCGCTACCGTCCTAGTGAAAACTGTTAAATTTTTAATTACATAACATGAAAACCCCGCTTGATATTTATGTACGTGTAAATAGCTTGGTTTTATCCCTTTTAAATATTATAATAATGAAACAACAGAACGTGGAAAGACATTTTTGAAAAATAATTTTACAAGTATATAATCCATTAAGGATAAAATTACTACTATGAAATTGGAGTATAGCTATCGAATGAACGATTTTTGTTCTAAATCCAGTGTATTAAAAAGCTCAAATAAAGACTGGGGAACTTAATCTGCATAGAAATAAGCATATCTTAATACTAAGCTCAGGGTGTTGGATTGTAATAATAATGTACTCTTTGTTATTTATAATTAATTTCCCTTTCATTGTAACATATTATTTACTTCTCATGAATAACTATTATAAATATATTATGTAATTAGGTTTAACTTAATGAACTTTAAAAAATAATTTGACAGTATGACTACTTCTACGTAGTAAAAAATTGTTTACTACTAAATAAACTAAAATACTAAACAGATAAGTCATTGTTACAAAAGTAGTTTCTATTGTAATACAGCGAATGTCATTAACTGCCTATCAGAAACTCCTTTTTAGATTTTCTTTATTTATTAATGAAGAAGAGTGATATTATTGTATCTGTTATTTCATTGATCAACAACAATGTTAACTATATTTTTAGTGTATCTTTACTCGGTCAATGTATTAATTATTGTACTATTACATTTTGATAATATAAATATATTACGAGATGAAAACGTATTTACCAACCACTTATATCTGGTTAAAATATTTGTGTTTGCAAAAGTAACAATGCAAAACAATAAATTATTGCTTATAATTAAAATTCACCGAGGTAATGCTTTCAGCACAATCATTTAATTAAGTTGCAATGTTTCAGATAATTAAGATGTAA
Source organism: Nephotettix cincticeps (assembly GCA_023375725.1). Classification (NCBI taxonomy): domain Eukaryota; kingdom Metazoa; phylum Arthropoda; class Insecta; order Hemiptera; family Cicadellidae; genus Nephotettix; species Nephotettix cincticeps. Next base: position 67,143,337 of record CM041785.1, read on the forward strand.
CCACTACACTATAATATCAATATTGTTTAACCATCCAATCTATTAACCGTACCAAGAACATTAAATGTTTAATTTTTGTTTGTATAAAACATATATATTATAAATTATTTGTCAATCGAATATAGTTAAGTTTAGCGCTCTAAAAGGTTATTTTGAGTAAATGAATGGTTAATTTTGTATAGGATATTATTTTATGAGGCATAAATACTGCTGAGTGTATTGGCACGGTTAAGGACACTTCAATCTTAGAGATTTTTTTACATTTACCTCAGCATTACTCTTTCTGTCGCTCCAAGTAATCTATGTCAGTTTCGTAACCTGTTAATCTTTTGTCTGGGCCACCATAAGGATAGTTCAATTATTTTTTGTTAAAACTTTTTTCATGTCTCGTTTTCCTCTTATAAGTATGTGTCCATTGTAACCTGTATTTTTTTTCAATACAATGTCTGGTTTTAATTGTAGAGGTCTCTGGTTTTTGTGTTTCCTCCTTAGATTCTCCTTGCTCGTACGTCGGCCATAGACTCTAACGCAGAAATACTTTATTTTCAAAACACTATGAGCTTTTGATCTTAACATTTCTTGGTCACCCAGGTTTCCAGACCCATAGAGAACTGAGTTACAATTGTTTTGTAACTATCTTGTTCTGTAAGATAGGGACTTTGATAGGGTAATTTATTATTAGGCCCATTTTCTCGGCTTCTTCAATTAGCAGTTTGGTAAGAGTTTTCAGTAAGAGTTTGTTTTGTTTAATTTTATATTAATCATTATTTTATAAGGCATAAATACTGCTGAGTGTATTGGCACGGTTAAGGACACTTCAATCTTAGAGATTTTTTTACATTTACCTCTTGTTATTACTAGGTATGTGTGTTTAAGTAATATAGTGTTTCGTACATTACTTTAATTTTTGGTGGCCACCTATAAGGATAGTTCAATTATTTTTTGTTTAAAAACTTAGGATATTTCATGTTTCGTTATTGCCTTATTTTACTGATTAAATATCCAGTAAATGTATTTTTTTAATATATTTCTATGTCTGAATTTAAATTTCCTCTGGTTTTTGGTGTTTCGAGAGAAGTGTTAGATTCTATCGATGTATCTGTAAACAGCCATAGACTCTAACGCAGAAATACTTTAGTCTCTTCTTTAAAAACCTGCTTACACCTGAGATTGATTTAACATTGACATAGAATACACCCGATCCGCCCCACAGAAATGAGTTAGCCTGAGGTTTTGTAACTATCCTTGAAGAAAAAAATGATCTATTACAACCTACCTCAATAAGACACCATTTCCATAGATGATAATAATAACATCCCAGAATTTTTGTACAATGTTAAGTTAAGCTGCATCTTTAGACAATTTTATATTTTAATTACAGATCTTGTATCAGTATCTTGTACAGATCTTGAACAAATTAACATAAAATTAAGCATTTTATTAATTAATAATAATTTATTGATGATTTAATATCAATCCAGAATAAATAATATATGGTTTTGGTAAAAAACCATGATAAAATGATTATCTTTAGATACAGTGAGTGACATAAAAAAATGTAACTAAACATTTTAATAAATAATTTACTCTGAGTATAAATTAAAGTTGATATTTAGTCATTTGGAGCAAATGTAACCATAATCCTGTTAACCTTTCGAAATATTTACTATGAATACATAGGGAAAGCAAAGATTACAATTGTAAGGCATTTCAAGCCAAGTATGAATGAAAAATACAAGTAACAATAAAATCTAAACAAACTTGTAAATACAAGTTTGTAAGATCATTGTGGTGCGATACTGTAGTCTTATTACTGACTAGCTGACATTTTTTAGACATGACTGTTAGTTAGTAGTCCAAAAACCGTTAGCATCTAATTGTCCTTCTGTTTAACATGGGATACATACTATTTTTTCCCTATGAACTACGAACTGGTCTAGTAATGAAGATGGTCTTTGCAGATGAATTTATTCAATAGTGTGGGGTTTATTCCACACCAGACAATATCACATATACAGATAATAGCTCAAATCTATCCACAATTATTGACCTCCAAGTAACTGGATTACAAGAGACACTCTCATTAGGACCATTATTATAGTTTTGAGGTTTATGTACAGACATGTAGATAGTTAACAGCCTGAAATAGTTTTGGAAAATAATATTTTCTTGATATATTTAAACACATATTGTTAAAAAGTATAGAATAACCAGGATATGTTTTGACTTTCACAAAATACAATAATGTATTACCTTAAGTAAATGTTGATTTAGCCAGACTCATGTTTCAGATCGATTATCTTATCCAATATTTACGTTGCTCAGCATAAAATGGTTCGAGGGCGTATATTGTATTCATTAAAGTTATATTTTTAGTCAAAGTAAGCCTGATGATCGACTTATGATTAATGATTTCTTAGTGTATCAAGGACTTGCGAGTAGACTCCGAGGTTTAGGCTATTAATATTGTTGAAATACGGTCATTAATTATGCAAAACTAGACTGAGATTAATCGAAGGATATTAATTGTAACTGAGGGTTACTAATTTTTGCGTAATACTTCAACCAGTCAGTAATCGTGTTGTCCTTCTATATTTTCGCTTAAAACAAAATACTGAGGAAACTTAAATATATGTTAAAAATGTAATATATTCTAATTAAAATTTGAATAAACGAATAAAATATTGTTTATATTTATAAGATTTATATTACAAAGGCGTTCATATATATAATAAAACTCATTTTTAGCACATACAGAAATAGCTGCTAGAGTAGCCATCTGCTAGGTTGGCATATTTTTATAAACACATCGCACATAATAAATTTTTTTTGAGCACACATTTCTCAAATACCATTATAACTATTTTAATTCAATTCAATTCAATTCATTTATTTTCATATACATATTTGATTTACAATGCAGTTATGTTTAATCTCTCTAGCCACATGGCTAATTGAGAGATCAGCTATTTCTGTAAGTAATGTATAATACCAGGATTACAAGATTTAATATTCAAATAAATTTACTTACAGTACTATAATATATGTTATTTGTAGAATATTGGGAAATTTTATCCTCTCAGGGATTAAACAAGTTATAAGCTGAAGGTTATCAACCCTGAACGGACGATTCCTGATTAGACAAAGTGAAAGTGAAAGTTGTTGTTGGAAAGTATTGGATATGAAAATGCGAATGTACTTGGGATCATTCAGTATTAAATATTAATAAAGCGCCATTCTATGTGTTGATTACTACAATTTATTACCTCCTGAACCATAACAGTGTTTTAATGTTGTGTGGGTATAATAGTATTGAAAAATAATTAGTTGTGAATTAAGCTACTGCGTGTTTGTGTGTGATTGATCTATGTGTATTCTATGTTAATGTGTAATGTATTTTATGTGTCGTCTTTGGTGTTTTAAGAATAAAATTTCAGTTATTGGATACGCATGTTATTATGAAAGGTAAGATGTATTTTTGTTAAGAATGGAAGGGTACATTCTCTACTTTTTACTTCTCTATTTTTTATTTAACACTGAGCACAATAATACTAATAAAAGGTATAACTTAGATAACGATATTGAAAAATTATAATATTAATATTTTATTTAAGACTGAAACAAAAACCTTAGACCATCTTAGGCCAACATTTGGTGGCCTGTATAATATTTGATATTCATTTATCTAATTATTTTAAACGAATTAAATTCCTTTACTAATGAATACAGCTCAATTTAAAATGCTATAAAATAATTAATGGTGCTCTAAAATATACAATTTGATTTTTATTTTTCGACAGAAAAAATAACTCTATGTACGAGTATAGGGTAGAGAGAAAGTAATAAAACATTTAACGAAGATTTTTAAATACAAATTATAAGTTACAAGGTAAATTATTAATTGGTTAGCATTTGTTAAACGAATTCATATAAAAAGCTCAATTTTTACCTACTATGAATGGTTATTTGGGACTTATGTCACTTGAATAGTGATAGGTTTAAGCAAAAACGTTATACTTTATGAATAATTTTTAAAAACTACTATTTGTATGAATGTTTTATTTGGCCATGTAACTTACTCATAAAGTTAAGGTTTATATTTTAAAAGTTGGGGCACTTGAAAAGTCTGTAACATTTATGTTCCATCTACATCAGTATAGTTTCCTGGTACCCATAAAACTAAATTGGATACTGGGTAGAAATTCAAAAGTAGCATAGCCTAAAAATATTTTTTATGAAGTCGTGACAAAACTTAATTACAGATACTACATTTAAGTTTAGGATACTTCATGTAACTCCAGCTTAAACATTTAAGAAAAGAGTGGGTAGTAAATAAGGGGTTTGTAATTAGACTTCTAGTAATCTTGATAAACTAATTTAATAATGGTCTATGTTTCAAGATTATACAAGTTTCAAATAACAGTCTTTATTGAGCACAAGACTAATTAATTAATTGGTAAAGCACAGATAATGTGCTAAACTGTTTCAAGAGGTGAGGGGGAGGTTTTGGAAGAGGATCCTTCACTTAGTGTATAGAATATTTCCTCGTCCTTGCAAAATAAAAAAAATATTTTCAAGTAGCAAAACCACATTTTGTAATAAACTATATAACACTCACGTTCGCTATTAAACAAGCTGTGTAGGAAAAGTAATCAATTTTGCTTATAAGATTTTGTAATACTTTCAACCACTAATAATGACATATGTTTAGATTAGATTATATTAGACCATTGAAATGGCAACCATACTACAGTTTAAGTATTTTAAGCCAAGTATGAATGAGAATTGAGTGTAAGATAATTGTGCCGCTATATTCTTGCTGACATGTTCCATGAAAACCATATTTTTTCAATCTAAGAGCCTTAAACAGATACATCTACTCTCAACTTAAATTAGAAAATTTTTACGAAAACATTACATCCATCATATATTTTGTATAAAGTCAGAAAGTAAAATAGTGCTCCTAAAAGATCACATTGTTCTTACACAAGAAATATCGTACTTGTTACTGAAGAAGAGTTTCATGGTTTCTAAGTAATTTTAGCAACTGTACAAGGACGCATTACACCTATTAGCAGGTGGTGTCAGATGTCAAGATAACATTGATAGACTAGGCATCACTAATTGGCTCTGTCAATTGCTGTACACATGTTGTCTGATCAAAGATGAAATGCAATGACTAAGCTAATTAGCAATAACTCTGAATGAACTAATGGGATCTGATGTCACATTTATGTAATTACGTTTGCCTGTTGATCTACTCGCATTGTGTTTCTAATAATAGACGGATTCAAAATCACCATCATTTCCCAAAAACCTATCATTCGTCAGTATTTAAAACATTAACACACAAACAACGTTGATAAGCCTATTTATAACTTATCTTAGGATAGTATTAGGATAAACTATTATTCTCATAAAAGTTGTTAAATTTCAGTTTCCAGTAGATATATCCGTTTTGGGATCTCCTGAACCGAGTAAAATGGCTTTAAAAGTGATTAACATAGTGATATTGATATAGTGATAGTGATAGCGTAAGTAATCACGATCCTGTCAAAATCATTCTGATTGAGTTTTTGATTATGTGTTTAAGTGTGTATATCTATACAGAACCACAGTCTTTTTTTGGTCCAATTTAAATACAATTATTATATTTCCACTGCACCTTCAGACTTTTTCATCCGAATATTTCAAATGTAAGGTAGTTCACCATTAAAACCCTTAAAAAACGTAAAAAGAAAAATTTCTCAAATACGCCATCAGATTCAAGAATTTAAAGTTTATTAAGATATGTAAGGTCCCAAACAACAATACACCCCACCCACACAATTTTATTTGAGTTATATTAGTTGAAAGTATTGCTTGAAAATTACACAAATGACAAAAAATGTTGTCAGTAAGGATAAAAATGGTACTAAAGGTTTTCTTATTCATTATATTACAAAAAGTAACCCTTAGTTGTGGATTGTTTTATAACGTTATTACAACATAATATTCAGCACTAATTATAATTATTCAGAATCGACAAAAAAGGTAACAGTAATAACTTGTCACCCTTAATTTTAGAAATAGAGTAATATATCCGTTTGGAAGGGGGCCAGCGTTGAGTCTGGGGTTTATCGAGCTTCTTGGGTTTATTTATGGGCATAATAAAACCCGTAAGCATAATCGGTGGTTAACCCATAAACAAGATTTTTAATGGGTTAAAACGTTGGATACTTTTTTTTGAACAAGACTATATGATTAGAGTGACATAACGACAACACTTTCGGTTGCTCTGACAAAGTTACTTATTGAAGTATACATTTGTACTCCAGTCAGTAATTTCCCCCATCCACACACTCAACACACACGCACACACGCACACACTCACGCACGCACGCACGCACGCACGCACGCACGCACACACACACACACACACACACACACACACACACACGAACAGATTGATTCACGTAGTATGTAAAAGTTCTATATACAATTTAGTAGCATCCGACATATACCTTTGGAGTAATTAAAGTTTATATAAAAAGGAAACTGTAATTAACTTTATGGAATGCTTACAAGAAACTAAAAGTGTTTACTTTGATTAAAGGGCTTAGATAAAGTATTACTAGATTATTCAGGCAGGTAGATAAAGCATCAAATAAACATGTATATAGGACAAGTTATCCTTTGTTCAGCGAATCTAACGGAGTCCGTCTACTATATTCCATTATTTTTCTAGTTTTAAAGTATATAACGTTGAAAACATTTCTTTGTAAGCCAAGTAAATAATAATAAATAATAAACAACTGTCCGAAAATTTTAATCCAAAACACCAATTGACATGTTTATAGCTATTTACTCAATTCAGTTGTTGTAAGGTCTAGGACATTTCTTTCAGTCTAGGAATTTTCTTAGCATTTTAGAGCATCTCAAAATTATTTTTAAAAGTTCTAAAGTGAGACCATACAAAACGATTATTTGATCAGTACTGATGACTAAGAAACCTGAATCCTGAACAAGTAGGAGAAGCGAAAGTACTTGTCTTTTAGAACAATGTTTTAATGTTTTTAGAATGATCTTCGCCCTCTTTATGAATCTGATATTTTGAGGATGAAACCAAATCATGAAACTAACACATTCATGAAGACCCTGATATAATAGAAGAGATCAAAAGCAACAGGTTACCATGGACTGGACACCTCTTTACAAAAAAACCCTCAATAATAAACTGCATATTTATAAATGTTCCTGAAAACTGAAGATCAAATGATGGTGGGACCTGTTTTGTAAAGACAAAAGGAAGCTGGGGATAAACGAGGAGGATACTACTGAAGAGACTGCGCGCGCGCGGTGTGTGTGTGTGTGTGTGTGTGTGAGTGTGAGTGTATGTGTCATGAATAAATATTTTTTGCCAGATTTCACATAAGATCGACCGTCCAGTCGCTAAATATTAATTCATGAGGGAAACATTATTGACCTGTTTCAATGAGTTGTAACGTTTTGAAAAATCAATCAATTGATTAATTAATTGGTTTGTTTATTTAAGATTGTATTTGTTTATTCCTATTAATATTTCTCCAGTTACACACCAGAGAGCTCTGACACCATTTTACCTTTCAATACTAAAATTAAATTTTTCTAAAATATTTTACGTGACCTTCAAAGAAATTATCTCATGAAACTGCGTGTAAAATACTGCAATGCACTATTTAGGTTTAACAAAGAATTTGTAATTTTGGAAGAAGAACAAAAAGTGTCTCATATAAATATACATAGATTGGTTAAACAACACAAAATGTTTTTAGGTCTATCTATTTATTTTACAGATGTATTATTTTATTTTTCAGCTTATTTTCAAATCATTTTTAGTTGCGCAGTTTAATTTCGTACTGCACTACGCAAATAAATAATTAGTCATAGTATAATTCGTCATAGTAATTAGAGTTTCACAACTAATATGATAGTTATATAAACCAACAATAAAACACCCTCTGTAACAATATCAGAGAACCCTTATATTATGACAAAGGGTCGGTGAATTGAAACTGAATGCCTTTCCAAGAACGATCAACGTGTTCCTCAAACTCCTTTCCAGTGAACTTGAAACTAATTATAAACAATGCAGTGGCTACAGACTCTGTGGTTTTCGATATAGATGGTTTCGTATATCATGCTATAAATAAAGGGGATCATTGAGCAAACTATAATGCTTAAATTAAATGAATATACTACGAGTTATTCGTCACACTGCTTCAAAAGGTTTAGGATACATGTGTTGAAGAGCAAAAGTTATTCTTTTTATTCTCAGGACTAAACCTGTTATTATGAAGACTTTTTAAGTCCTAGGCCACGAAAGATCATTGTTGATGATACATTTTATTCGATGTCAGCATTCGATTGTATCTAATCGATAAAGTAACTGCAACAATCACTATCGATTTTTCGTATTTTAAACGTGTGGGATATTGATTGTGAAACTGGTAATCGACTATTAAACCGATCTATCGATAACAATAACTAACACTGACGTAACCTAAATAACCAATTAGGAATCAAGAAAGAACTACTAAAACGTTAGTAACATAACAGATGATTAGTACAATGCGAAACAAATGGTCGAAAACTATTAATGCTAAATTAGGTAATAATTATTTATGTTTATGAGTTTTGTGTTAGTTTTTTGCAGCATAACGAAAAATATACTTCATCATACGGCCCAAAATTGGATTTTTGATATATACTTGCACGTTAATCAGTCTCAGAACGCATCAGCTGCCAAAAAGACTTTTATACTTTTAACTGAAATGGCGTCCTACCCAGGTAGGTATTTTAAGCCAAGTATGAATGAGGAATGAATGTAGGATGATTGTGGCGCGATCTTGTAGTCTTGTTACTGACTAAGGCTGACATGTTCCTTAGACAGGACTGTTAATTAATAGCCTAACAGCCGATGGCAACTAATGGACCTACAGTTTAACGTGGAATCCAAACCACAGCCTCTGAGTTACATAGACTTGTGCTCGTATAAAAACGCCTGTGTTTGGTACTAGCTATGAAATATACTATTTAATTATTTTTTTTACATTTTACTGCACATTTTTTCACCTCGTTGAAAATTAGTATTAGTGCACAATTTTGATAATTCATGAACATTTTCATGCAGTGTCTGTCATTAAAATATAATATATATTACAGTAACAAATCAGCTTTTTAAATTTTCCTGTTGATCAAAATTTGCTAAACACAATTTTATGATAAAATAATTTTATTTTTTTAATTTTTCTCCGTATTATTAAAATTATTTCCAATTTAGGAGTGACACATACCAGGTTTATAAAAATAACTCTAAACAAAATATTCACCACTGAAATCTTACTGTAAAAGTATTCGATCGAGTATTGGGATACCTTTATTACCTTGGTTTGTATTTCCAGAATAATTGCAAAACTCGATCTAGGATTGGTTGAATTTCATTTCCTAGTTTTTACATGTTTTAAACATTTATTTTATTGACATTGAACCCTACAGCTCACTTGGTACAAACGTAAAATAATGAAATTTATTTTAAATTGTCCCATTTGTTTAATATATCTTTACACATAAATAGCAATTTTGTGTTAGTTCTGTCCATGTCAATGAAGTGTACTGCAGTTAATCATAGACTACTAAGTAAAAAATATATGGAGTTTAAATTTTTGTGCAAACAATTAAGATTAAAATCAGGTTATAAAATTGTCAAAATAAAGACTTAATGTAGGGTAGGTAGTAGGTGGGTTTAAACTAACGATACAATTTAAAGTCAAAATGGAATATTCCTAAATAGTTTCTGTTTACAGTTACGTTGAAATTCTCTGCCTTAATTGTGATAAGTAATAATTTGAAAGCAAATTTCATCAAGTTTCTTGGAACGTCTTAGTAGTGATCATCAATTCTAGGATATTGCTGTTCATTACAGTTAGAGCTCGCTTTGAAGTATGTCAATATTTGTTATAGATTTTGTGATTTAGTCTGAGTATATTAATATGAACTTCTTGTGCGATATGACATAATTTGCGCTTTAGCTACACAAATAACTATTTTAATTTACTTCTGTCAACCTTAAGCAATATAAGAATCGAACAAACCATAATTTGATTATTATATGTTGTATTTTCCATTCTAATCAGCTTATTCTATGACTGAACTTTATATATCTGGAATATGTATATAAGGTGTTCCACTTTTCAGTCACAAAATTCTTGCAACAAATGGATTTTTTCTGCCTCATACCACACGTTTTAAAACATCTTTTCACTGCAATTTTAACGAGAAAGCCAGCACAAAGGGATATGTGCGTAACATTATATGGGACGGTAACACAGGTCCAGACACAGCTAACATACTGAGCAAGACACTATTTACATACTGAGCAAGAACCCAACAAAGCAGAACCTAATTTGGTTTTATAATTACATTTTTTATCCTTAAGTCTAAATTACCTTGTTTCTTTTGTACCGACAAACTTCCATTTTGAGTTTTGGAGATAAAACTAAATTATCATACCTTTCCTTTTTGTTTAGCTAGAAGAGAAAGCTTTTTTGTCTTTGTTTATCTAAACTAATCACGTTATTTTCCTTGATAAAACGTTTTTGTTGTTTGGTCTATTTTTGTGCGAATTGGTCTGAGTCACATTCGGTGAATATAATGCAATGAAATAAGGTGCTGACGACTAAGGTTTCGGACTTAAAAGTCCATTATCAAGTCAGAAAGAATACCACATTTAAAATTTATCCTCAACACTGGTGTAGTGATGAGTCGTCTTGAAAACACTTATACACACACGGAAACATAGATACACAAAAAAACATTATTTTTGGCCAAATTATAAAATTTAGGTCAAGAGCGTGGCGAACGGTGAGTCATGACTGGTCAAGCAAGTCGAACACGCCATGACGTAACAACCCATTCGTAATCATGATAATCCTTTGACTTTCTTTACCTTGAACTGTCTCTGCCTTCTGTTAATCCTATAACTGTGTTATAAATTAAGTTAGATTCAAAGGATTTATCTTTCAGAACTTCCAATACACTTGTGAACATATTGAAACAGAATGTCGTACAAAGGGATGTGGACACTAACAAAACTGGAATCTATAAAATTAAATGCAACGATTGCCCCAGTTACTACATAGGTCAAACTCGTTCAAACGGCACGATCGTTCAAACAGAGGTTTAAAGAACATCTGCCTAGAAAATCCTCCAAGTCTGCTTATGCTAATCATTTAATAAATAATAACCATAACTACACTGACATTAACACGTATCGAGAAATATTACATTATTGCAGGAAAGGTAAACATATGAACACAATCAAAGGATTTGAAATATATCGTTCATCCAAAAACAATCCTTCTGACCTACTCAATGAAAAATTATCCTTTGAATCTAACTTAATTTATAACACAGTTATAGGATTAACAGAAGGCAGAGGCAGTTCGAGGTAAAGAAAGTGAAAGGATTATCATGATTAGGAATGGGTTGTTACGTCATGGCGACGTGTTCGACTTGCTCGACCAGTCATGACTCACCGTTCGCCGGCTTCGCCACGCTCTCGACCTAAATTTTATAATTTGGCCAAATTTAATGTTTTTTGTGTATCTATGTTTCTGTGTGTGTATAAGTGTTTTCAAGACGACTCATCACTACATCAGTGTTGAGGATAAATTTTAAATGTGGTATTCTTTCTGACTTGATAATGGACTTTTAAGTCCGAAACCTTGGTCGTCAGCACCTTAAGGATCACCGACAGAACTACAGGTATTTAAACCTTTAATTTTTAGTATTTATTTCAATCTGATAAAGGAGAAAATAAATCTATATAAATAGAATTTTAGTCGTTTATTGTTTGGAGTCATGATATTTTTATACCATAGAAAACCCTGATGTGGCTTTTTTCTGTTATGTTTATATCCGTCTAGCTTTTTGGTATTGCTAAACAAGGAGTTTTTGTAACGCCTCTTTAATTAAACGAGAGTTCTGAGTCCTTTTTTTATCACTTTGTATACTTATATTTATCAATTCTTTTGTATACTTTGAACCACGCGATATAAAAATAAACATTAGTGCTCTCAAAATTATAGTCTTGAGCAACATTGGAAAGTTTTACCTACGTTTTACAGAAAATTTGGGCTATAAAGCCGACTTATGGGGATAAAAAAAACCATCAGCTGTCAAATTAAAATCAATATTGGGTTCTTTACGTTGGCAAACAGTTTTAAACCTATGTGAAAACTATACCATAATTATTAAATTGAGCTGGGAGCATGTTTCGTGCTTCTTTGTTACAGATTGAGGTTTCTATTTTTCCATTATAAGGTGGTATCTAGCAGTAGTATTCTTACTACTAAATTATAAAATATGTAAAAAAGATGGGCTTACTGATATAATTTTTAAATAAAATCCCACATATAACTTTAAATAAAAAATAGGCTGGATAGATTTTTAAATAATTTAAATTCAATATTTTTGGTATGAAATTAATTACTCAAAGCAATTTTGTTTTTTTTCGTAACATAGACTTATAAGCTCCTACTTCTACCTCTATTTACATAAGCAGAATGCTACGCCAATAGCTTGGTTTACTGGTCATATAAAGTAACTGTGATGGTGTGTGTCATGCCGTGTCGGATGTGCCCTCAAGATGACTGTGTCGCAATACTCAATTGTAACACATGAGAACGCTGTTTTTATATTTTATTTTGATATTAAATCCCAAGGCAGTGAAAGAAAACAGAAGTAAAAATCACGGAAAATTTAAAATACTTTTGGGAAATGTGTGATGTTTTTCACCTAAAAAATCATATAGCCCCAAAAACAAAAATAAAAATATACGTGCGTTTTCCTTGTGAATCTTGGTGAATATGGAATTTAATGTAAATACTTTTCACATATTTCTGGTATCTGAAATATTTATATTTATTCACTCTCTAGGGAAGTATATTTATTTAGACACAAATGGGTTTTTAGAAATATTAAAACACAAATAAAAGATTATAGAAAAAATAGTTAGATTTTGTGTTTGCAGACATAACTAATGTATCTGTTAAATGATTGACCATGTATTTTAATCAATTTCACGTTAATATTTCGCTTTCACTAACACCTATTCAACAGTAACCTTATGAAATTGTTAACATTTTAACCAAGGTAACAACAATGTTTGCATTATGTTTTAATTTTCTGAGTTTAAAAGACTACTCATGGGACTGTCTATGTTCGCACAAATCTCTTTCCTAAATTTGTGCCTAAATTATGTATTGGTGACGATGAGGAAAACAAATAAATATGATAAATACATTTAAAAAAATCTTAGGTGTTTAAAATTTAGATGCGTGAACATTGACTTGTAAAGCTGATAAAGGAAAAGTACGGTATATTATTCTCCAAAATGTATCTCCCTTAGCACTGATGTCAACGTCCATCAAATTTAATAAGTATATTAATTTAATTTTCATAACCATAAAATGTATGTAGCGTAAAAATGTATAGCTCTATCAAAGCCCTGTAGCTAGTAGGATGACTAATTATAATTTTTTATTAGATTTATTCTCGTATAAAAAATTTAAATTATAATTATTTTTAAATCTTTTTATAAGTACATTGTTTCATTTTCAAGTGAATGTGGCAGACCTTAGGCTGTATTTCTTAGTTACTAAGAGAAGTATCCATTTGGTATACGATTTCCAAATGTAAAAAACGTGTATAAAAACATACAAATAAAGGAATCGATATCAGTGGAGGGTTAGGTTGTATTGCACACTCGAGCACACACGAGCACACATCACAGCGTTGCAGATGATTCCATTCATATCGTTCAGACTGAAGCTAATGGAACTATGATGTGGCTGAGTCGTTCTCCTTGTTGCGTCACGACGCCTTGTGACCGTCATGATAACAACTAGGGTCGTACCTATAAGCCTATTGTTATTCAACAGTATAATAATACCTGTTAAATATTGTATTTGCTATTAATTTTATTCACAGTACTTAGTTCTATCAATCATACTTTCCCTCAAAAATGATGAATAAAATTACCAAAATGGTTTAAATCTTTGTTTTTGTAATCAATTAAATAATTGTTAAAACTTGACTATTTTCTCGTTTTAAACCTTTGTAGTTCAACCTATTAGAAAGTAAAATTTTGGTTCTGAACACGAATTACGATAACAAACGACACTTCTACATTTACTTTACACATAAATACATTGATGTGTGGCCAGCTAAAGTCAAACCACAGCTAAGTGTGGGGTTGAAATACACCCTGGATACAGAATCAGCCATTTTTTAAACTTATTATCTAGTAATTTAGTAAAAATATTTACTTTTGTTATTGTGGTGTACAAATTCATTGGTTGTTAGGTTGTGTGGTTTAAAATGTAAACCCATTTTACATCTATAACATTTTAAAATAACGGTTTTAACTCCTTAGATGATAAATTAGGAACTAGAAATGCAAACTTTGAACTAACACAATTATACTTACTTATCCTTAAAAGTGTTATTATTTTAATGAATCAAGTGCTGTTGAAAGCACGTACTTCTACAATGAAGTGGTTTCTTAATAGATTAAAGTAAATACATTATTTTTACTCATTTTACGTCACAAATACATAATATTTTAATTGTGAATTTACTTAATAATTTACAACATATGATCTACAATATATATTCGATTAATAAACTTATACAACAAAACGGTTATTGTGTGGAAAAACACAAATATAAATACTTGATTTTTTCCATTTAAACGGAAATAATAAACTATAAACTAAATTATAAAATATGTCATGGCATATAATATAGAAACTATTGTAAAGTCCAAACAAACTTTATCTATTAAAAACAGTCTTTGTTTTAATTGCCTGATATTGTTCAAAAATATTTAACATAACTCTTTTTAACTACTGTTTAGATATTCTACTGATTCATTAGAAGTACTTCAGAAGGTTCAGATGAACTTTGGCCTTACTGAACCCTCATTTCCATTTAGATTTGATATTAGTAAAATTATGATAAAGCTTTTCATGTAATAAAAAACTATAGTTTTTTCAACAATAAAGTTGGTATTTGAAAATTTACATTCTATTGTATCCCATTCAAAAATTAAGTTTACTTTCCAACATTGTTTTCCTCTATTTTACGTATTGATTATCAAACAACTTATATATTATTATACTTATATCTATTATTGATGGATTAAGTATAACACGATGACCTAATCAACTTATATTATTTATTTATCCAACGCCACAATTACCTGAATTCAGGTTAACGAATTGTTGGTTGAGAAATGTGATTCTTAGTTTAAACATTTTTGAATCTCAAGTTTAGTTTAAAAATGTCGTTACTTATGTAATATTTAACACAATAAATGCAATGTCCTATTATTTAGCCCCTTAATGAGTTTGGATAACCAACGAAGCGCAGACTAGCGGACGATAACAGAGTCAAAACATCATTACCAGATCTAATTAGATCGTTCTCTGTAACTGTTTTAATAAAGTGATTTTCTCATGAAAATGGGGTCTTTATATTGATTGCCATGTTTGTGCAATTATCTCTACTCAGATTGATTTGAGTTCATTAAGTAACCTATTAATTAAGGTTTAATGATAACCCTGTATAGCTACCACAGTAGTGTCATCAAACCTGATTTTGATGTGGAAATTTAATTAACTAGGTATTGTTTCATATTATTTATAGTCTGCGAATTGATTATATTCATTTCGTGAAGTAGAACATATACACATATAGTATATCTATTAACTATATAGTGCTTTAAAGATAAATTTATTTTATATTAGAACGTTTCAACATTTTTATTTCTCTGAAATCTGTTTCTTACATACTGATAAGCAAAAATCTAAGCAAAAATATATTAAGTGTTAATGAATATATTATTTATTTATTTATATTGTATATCTGTATTTTACATATAGTACCACACTAAGTTAGGCCTAAATATAAATATATCCCAGTCAACATCTCAAATAGATATTTGAGAGAGTTAGTACCAAGTGAAGTGATAGTTTGGTAGATAATTTTAACAGTGATTTGATAAAAAACTGCTGAAAAATTATGTAAATTGAAGATTATTTTCAGATCCACGAGCTTGAATCACGTGAATCCATGTAATATTAGTTCAGAAATCTGACTGCGTAAACATAATTTAGTTTCGCATCTTAGATATTCGAGTGCATTGATATTACTTTAAAGAAATATCGTTTTTAATTTATAGCTTACAACATTAGACGCTCACCACCAATACACACACTTAATATGATCTAAAGATATGAAACATTGTTGAACTAGATTTATGTAAACAACTTTTCTTAAAAGGTTAGCAAAAATACGGTCATGTTAAAGCTCTAATTTCCTTTTAAACATTGTTCCAACCAAACAAAGTTGAATCGTATTAGTGATTTTTAAGATGGAAAACATTAAACAGGTTTCCATAGCAACTACCAGAGCTATTGCATTGAATTTTTGATTTAAAATAATTACACCTGCTGTTTAGATGAACTGAAAACATTCCCTTTAAACATATTCATGATATAACCTATTTCCCACAGGGACGTAAATACAAACATTTTTATATGGAGAAATCATCAATACAAAAATTTAATGTTTATAGTATTTTACAAAGCCCCTGAACTGTTATGACTAAAACAGTGTTTTATATTACCTTATCAGTATTATCAGTCTAAATAGGTGTTATCAACGTCGTCGACAATGTTAAGAAAATATTTCACAGGACACACACAACACAAATAGCACACATAAAACTGAGCAGTAGATTCATCATTAAGATTGTCTCTGCTGGTGATAATAGATTTGCCCATTTAGTCTGAGTTTCCAAAATTCTACTATAAATCAAATGTAAACTGTAATTACGTTTTTTATTCAACACTAGATTGTTATCTTGGTAACTTATTAATTGCTAAAATGAATGAAGGGTATATGTTTGATGGATGGATGGATTGTGAGGTTTCAGTGGGCTGAAGGCCCACTGCGGCTGTTATAGGACTACGTCCTCTTCAGCCAAGGATAAGTTTTGAGGTTAGGTTTTGGTTGCGGGTTGAGTGAGGTTTTGGTTGCGGGTACTGTGGTTATGGTCAGTGAATGGATGGTTTCGGTTTAGGAACACATTAAGCTATGGTGGGAGGTTGGTTAGGTGGTGGATGGTGAGGCTAGGACGGTCGGTGAAATAAGGATCGAAGAAGGGTTGTAGGATGTCAGAGGTTCGGGCTCGGTCGAGGTACTTTGTGTTGAGGTGATGGAGGAAGTCACGGAGGGGTGGGATGGAGTGGGCGTCGTATGCCGAGGCATTGCGGGCCCAGGGGGGGAGATGAGAAGCCAGGCGTAGTGCCCTTCTCTCGGTGGCTTCCAGGCTGGAAAGGAGTCGATCTGGGGCGGTAAGTAGTAGAGGATGGGCGTAGGTGATGACTGGACGGATTATGGATGAGTATAGGGTTGCTAGGGTGGAAGTGGAGCAGGGGCGGGTGCGGTTATTTAAAATCCGGAGGGCACGTAGACGGGAAGTGGCACGCTTTTTTGCGTCTAGGATGTGGGAGGAAAAGGTAAGGCGGGAGTCGAGTTTTACCCCGAGGTAGGTACATGTCTGGGTAAGTGGGAGGCGGACATTATTGAGGAAGATCGGATTGGTTTGGAATTTACGGAAGCGGCGGGCACGAATATATGTTTATGTTTGACACATTGGAAGAGTTCCATATTTACAAAACCACTAAAAAAAGATAATGATCTAATGTTGAATGAAAAACTAAATTACAGTTCAGAGTTTAATTCGAAACTTAACTCAAGATTGTTTGAAAACCTGGATTACAAGATCGGTTGCTATCAAAACTACCAGATTACTTGATTGTACAGGAAATTGAAACCTTAATAATAATAGATAAATTAAAATAAATAAACGATGATTTATACCGCTATAAAATCTCTTAACTACAAATACACATAGTTTGTGATTTGTTTCTGGTTTTGGAATATTTTCCTAGATAATGTAACACACACAGATTTGTACGTATTTGAGCAAACTATAAAAGGCCGTTTTAAAAATACCAACATAAATTGTAAGTTTTGGTTTAGGTTTAAAATTAATACGGACACTCTTTATTAAGGAATATTATAATTTGTAGGTAGAAAAAACTTTAAAATATGCGTAACAAGATGTTATATATTATGTAATAACAAAATATATAATGTCATCCAAGAGATCGTGTTGAATTAGACTAATACGTTAGAAGAGTATTACTATAGAGTTAAATATCTATGGACACTTCTTATTTACTTATATTACCATTACTTTATTGCTTTTTTAACATTATACGAGTTCTATTTAGAAAAATACATAACAAATTAGAAGTGGAATGTTTAATATAGATTTTAGGTGTAGATTATGTGTAAGATAGGGAGGTAGAGAGCTTATGAGAAATACAAGGGGTGAAGGGCTAAAGTGAGGATGGTATTGTGGTCTGTTATTAGATAAGGAGGGGTGGGAGTGTGAATGAACTGGATTGAACCCGTAGTGGTTAGAGATCTAATTACTGATTGGGAGGACATTTATTAGGTTACACGAAAGAATATTACAAATTTACTGTTTATACTTGTTTATTTATAATTGTAATTAATTAGTGAACTAAGATACGTAAAATACTGAACAGAATGTTCTGGATTGGTCCGGTTAAATATCACTAGGTCACGTTAAGGAATCTATATATTGAGTTGATGTGAATTAATGGTTTCTATACCAAATTAATAATGTATATTAACACATGTTCATTCAATCTACTGTAAAAATGGCATAAAAGATTTATTTGATGTACAACGAAAAATTTCTAGTGCCTTATATTCAACAACCCCTGTCACTAGGTCACGTTAGAGGTTTTATTGACTCCTGAAATTTCAGATCCAAGCTCCTAACCAGACACCAAGAAACCCTAACCTGTTTTGATTTCTAAAAGTAAAATTGAAGAGTACAATAAGATGTTTACTGTGGAATAAAATTTACAAATAAATACTAAATATTTAGAATAAGTTCTATTGAAAAACCCTCAACGGCCCAAGTTTTTGTCATCGTGTCATCAAATTTAAGGGCTTAAGGTCAGCGCGATTGCTTAAAGCCAGCAAGATACCTTAGAGGCATTGTCTAATGGCTTGCAAGAGGAGACGGCTTATGCTTTGATAGGAGATGCTGGCCCCTGGTTTCGATTCAGCAACCTTTGACTTACTGGACTAGCACTTTACTTTAACTCCGAGCTACTGTGCCGGAAATGTTTGATAGCATTAATCAAAGTTCATAGTGTAGATAAATGTGCTGTATCAATATACAACAATGTATTTCTCAGATTTTAAATGTGAATTAAAATGTCTAAATTAAACTCTGTCATCGTCTGAGAGATTAAGCTCCTTTTCTCTCTTCACCTATATTTATGAAATTCATACTTCCTAGGTCTACGAAAAGTATGTTGTTGAAACATATTCGCACAGCAGTTTTATGTTTACCGGCCCATGTGTGATGGCAATACAAGCTCCAGGGAGTCATCCAATATTTGAATATTGCGAGGTTTTGAAATACAGCTCAATATAGAGCAACAGCTGTGTTGAATACAAGACGAGTTGTTCCACTCAGCGCCTTGTCTTGAACGCAACATGGCTTGACGAAAAATTACATTACCTTTATTTAATTTTGTTAAATTTTACTAATATTTTGACCTGTTTATAACGCATGAGTAATAAACGTATATTTCTAAACATGGGTAAGACTATTAAGTTGTAACAAACACTATTAAAAATAAATGTTTTTCTAGAAAAAAATATACAACTTTGTCATCAACCAGTGATTTCCACCTCTAATATAATGATTATTTCTGTGACACCGTCCTGTAATCTAGCTACTTGGAGGTTATGAATTGTGGATAGTCATGAGCGATGGTCAATGGATGTAGTGTTCTCTTGTATGGACTAACGTCCGCACTATTGAATACTTCGTTAAGCTGCAAAGACCGTCCTCATGATTAGACCAGTTCGTAATTCAGAGGCAGTGGTTTGGACTCCACGTTAAGCTGTAGGTCCCTTAGATATGCCACTGACTGTTGGGCCATTAATTAACAGTTCTGCCTAAGGAATATGTCAGCCTTAGTCAGTAACAAGACTACAAGATCGTGCCACAATCATCGTAAACTCATGCTTGGCTTTTAAAATACCTACCTGCGTATGTTTCCATTTCAGTTAAAAGTATAAAGTATCTGTATATATCATAATGCAACAATGTTATGAATACAAGAGTGAATTCTGAGCAGTGGTTTACGTGCTTAGCGTAACCTAAAACCATTTACAGCAATATCTTAAATTATTATTTTAGCAGTGAAACCTAAATGTCTATGGCATGTTTTATGTATTAAATCTTGTGAGACATTAATCCTGGAAAATCCTAGTTTAACTGGATATGGACGCTCAAAGACTAAACAAAGAACAAATCAGTTGATGAGTAAGTCAATGCCAAAGGTACATATTTCATAAAGTGCTTTTACTCGTAGAAATGTTACAGCTTTTTCAACGTTCCTAAATCTTTTAATTTCTACTTCTACGAAACAACATTACATACATTCCTTGTCTGAGTTATACAGTTCAGAAGAAATTCCCGATCTGAATACAGACCCATCTAGACACATAACACATACATGAATAAATATTACATAAAAGACTATGTTTCTGTGTTCCCGGCAGTCAAAACTGTCATGAATACAGTTAAATGCAAATCTCCTTCTCCAAACCTGGTGCGCGCCTTTATCCCTTAGCGAGTTCTATGTTTTCGTTTACATAATACTTAAGTTACTTTGAATATCCTAGTTTGTAATTAAATAGATCTACATAAAATGTATGGTAGTATGCAATAACTAAACAGAATGTATAAATAATACAATATTTAGTAGTAAGGTTTGTAACCTGGTGTGAATTATCAATAGTAACCGATTGATGTAACGACAATTGGTGCTGATTTAAATATACACCGTTAGGTTACAATAATTGGTAGCCAAGCCACTAACCACACAGCCTTTGCCCTTTTTGGTTTTAGCAGTCACCAATAGTCGTTACTGGAAATTAACAAATTATTGGTTTACCCTTCAGGGGTCAAATTTTGTTCACAGTCAACTGCGATGAGTTGGTAACTTTGATTTTGTTTTTAGTGAAATGTTTTGGTAGCTTTGACTTTTAGCTTGGCTCAGTTATTTTTGTTAGGCTAGCCTTAAACTGTTCCAGATGTAGTAGTTCAGCTTAGGGATATGACCTAAAGCTCTATCCTTATCATTAAGGGTAGTTTCCAGCTCTCAAAGCATACCAGAGTTTGATTTTGTTAGTTTGGTTGTACCCCAAAACTGGCAGTTAGGTTGGTATAGATAGACTAGATTTGGTGATTTTCCCCCTCAAACTTTATGTTGGCATACCTGGATGTTTCCAAATGGTTTATTGCTGTGTTTGGGCACATCACAATCAAGCTCTTTGTAAAATTCCCAACGACTTCCACTTTCCATTCGTCAATTAACTATTTGCAATTAATTTAGCGATCAAACGAATTACAAACAAAATTTACCAACCAACAAGTACTATCTGTTCCATTTATTTATAGCAGTTGCGATTTCCAGTACGCAATAAGTTACTTTTGCAAATACTAACCATTAGGTTACATGTTGAAAACACTTAATATGTGAAATTGTGTTCTTACAAACGAAGGACCGTAAAACAATACTATATATTTCCATTAAAAATATGTTATTAGTGTATATTCTTAAAAATACGATAATTTTATTTACAGTTTTCTGAGGTGTTGTTAAGGAAAATATTTAGCTACTATCGTGTTCATAAAAATAGATACTCTATGATAGAAACTGTTTATAAATCAGTTATTTCTCCTGTCAACAAATAGATAAGAAGTGTATGTTATCTCGTTTACTTAACCTATTTACGATATGGTTTATTGTTGATTTACGTTGAATTTTTTATTTAGTATGAAGAGTAACATATACCAAGGCTATGAAAGGAACTCATTAAACAATGGTATATTCTTTTGCAAAAAAAATTGTGGAAAAACTTTTCTTTTGTGGAAAATATTTTCTTTCCTGTTGGAAATTACTTAGATCTTGGATACGTCTGAAGGGGATATTTTCAAACCCTTTAAACATCTGTTCACGAAACCATATGGATTCTCTTCCGTAACACTGGTATGTCCCTCAAATTGCTAACAACCCCCCTCGCTTAGACATATCAGTGTAAACATTTTCTTAGTTATAGATGTATTTTCAAAGTTTCTTAAAGATATTTAATTCTCTTTATGTACAACAATACATTATTTTATTTTCAACTATTTCTATTTTTATAGGTTGATATATAGATAATATAGATAATGACTTCTATAAATAATGTTTTATTTTTTCTATCAATTTGTTTTATTTTACATTTAAAGTACACATTTCCTCCTTCAAGTTTAAGTCCTTGTTTTCTAGTGGAATTTTATTCAGAACTGAGTACATGTTGTCTGTTTCTTTAGCTCACAAAAGACACAATGGTTCAAAGATTCGTTCATTTCCTGCATCGAATCAACTACCGTACCTTTCTCAATACACTTGACTGTTGCTTTCACTTTTAAATCTTTTTCAACTTTGATCAATTTATATTTTTAAAGTTTTCCTTAAAGTAAAGAAAATATAAATGTTTTATAACCAGAAAAATATTTGTTAAAATTATATTCTCTTTAAATTCTCCAAAAAACTATTGAATTATTTACTTTAATTTCAAGTTGTATAAATAATATAAATTATAATTTTCTTCAGATGTATCTATAATCCTAAAATATTTAATACAAATCAACATGTAAAATTAAAAAAAGTAAAGCATTTAAATTTATCGCTTTTGTGAAAAATACTTATTTTAGTGGAAAAATAGGTATTACAATAAGTTAAACAAAGCTTATTTATGCGCAGCCATGAATTCCATACTTTGGTAATATTAAAATTTCAAAGACCTTTTTCGTGTCTATGCACGTACTCTAACATTCCAGAAGTAAGAGTATAGTTTCACTTTTTTAATATTGGAAAATACAGAACTTTTCTGTTTTTAAACACATATGAAGATCAGCGTTGTTTGAAGTGTAAACATTAAAAAGAACTGCGTACTGCGAATTTAAACAATATTTAAAAATATGACGTATATAAAAAAATAAGTCCAAAACATGAGAAAAATTTGCCTATTCTCCATAAGATTAACAAAGGAAGAGTTTGCATTAGCTGTAACACTGAAAGAATCATTTCACCATGAATAATTTTTATCATAACATTTATAAATTTCATCAACATCTGTCATAAATAAAGGAGTTTGCCTATTCCCTATATGATTAAATAAAAGTTTTCAGGTTTGCTGCCATGATAACACATAAACTATGATTTTTAGCATAAAATAGATCTCAAGCACTTAAAGCTAAAAATCAAGTTTTATCCAAAAATATGATTAAATAAAATATTAATTTTTCCTTATCCTCCATAAGATTAACATTGGAACCCCAAAATACAACGTACTGTGTTTAGATTTTTTAATATCTCGGTAACCGTTGAAGATAGATAAAAACTTTAAGGAACTTAATGGTGTAGTTTTTTAAGCTGATTCCAATGGTGAAATATAAAATTATTTTTTAAAAACATGTGAAAAACGCAAAAAACCCCATTTTGTGTACAAAACAAACTACCCGTTCCCATTGACCGGTATGTCTGGTTTACGAATTCCATAGCAGTTGTAGGAATACATAACCAAATTTGGTTAAAGACCTTTTTACGAGAGTTATCGTGCACAGACACACATAGATATGTAATATAAGGTAAATTATACATTTTTATAAAATATATAAATTTTGACTATTGTTTTTGCTCTCTCAACCACAATATTAGATAATTTTGTTCTCAAGAGATGAAATTCTTCCCTTGGGAAATTCGCTAAAAGAACGCCTGGACATTTTAAGTATTTAAAAACGACGTATTTTATAAGAAAAATATACAAAGTTTGATCACTGAGGTAACAAACAATGAAAAAGTTCAACAATACTTGACCACATGTGACCAAGAGTAATTGCCAAAGAGGAATAAATTAAATTAAATATTTAGTACAAAACAGTGCGTTTATAATTTGTAACCTCAATTTCAACATAACAGTTTTGTTATAGCTTTTGATATGAACAATATTTTTATTCGTGATAATTAATTTTTATGAGGTAAAAAGGAGAAGAAGCAAGTATTGTATTTGTGTATAAAAAAACTTAAATATATTATCCTTTTAGCGTAAAGGCGTATACATCGTACATAAAAAATATTTAACTTACAGATACATGGAATTGTTAAACCATAAAGTTAGTAGTAAAAAGAGGGCGCGTTTGACCTTTCCGGCTCATTGAATTCTCAAGCAACAATAAACCAATTGCAAACTTGATTCGCAACCTCAGATATGAATTGAAGACTTACTTCCGCTTCGGCTAGCCTATTATGAGCTAATTTTCTCAAAACTGTTTAGTTTTATATTGGTTAAAAGCAGTGGTGGTATTTGTTTCCCTATTTATTTCATGTCTCACCAAATACGTCAGCATTCGGAAAAAGTAGTTTTTCGTCATATATTTCGCATTTGAGTTTTTGGTGTTAACCCTAAAAGTCGTAATTCACGACGCATTTACAGATTCAATAAGAAGTGGCAGGTGGAGGCATCTGTCGTCAATTTGTCGAACTTATCATCTTCGTGACCAATAATTAGTTATTTACTACGTAGATAGTTAAGATCCCAGACGCATTGGATGAGTCCTATAAAATATTTAAAAAGTTTTCTATAGATCTCTTTTGTATGCTCAACATTGTCCTTCATTTTGAACCGGACATAACATTTTAATGAAGAAATTTCTTATGGCTTTTATTTTTCTTAGAAGATTCTCAGATCTTGTCTCCAAAAACTCCTCAGATGCCTAATGGTATTTTATAATTTTTTACGTTCTTATTGGTTACTATAGGAAGTGTAGCTATTTTTCTATTAACTCAAATATTCATTGAATTTTGAATTGAGAGTTTCTCATTTTGTACTTTTATTACTCATTTATCTCCATATTTATCTTTCTAAAGTCCTATCAAATCTAAAATCCCTTGCGAAATATACATAGACGTATATATCTCGGCAACTGAGTTCCCTAAAACAAAACAAATGGTTATTACAACTGCAGTGCTATTTTCTCTGTCTTTATTCAGTGGCTAAATTAAAACACAAACTATTAACAAAAATGTATTGTAGTTTTTTCTTGTCTTTTATTAACTGTCCATAAAAGTAATAATAATTGTAGATTTGTGGATTCATCCGTAAAAATACTATTACTAGTTTAAATGTAGTATTTATTTTAAAACATATTTAATTTAAATGTTATATTACATATAAATGTCAATGAGAGTCATTGTCCTATATTACTATTATATTTAGAATATGCTTAATCATACAAGTTAAGTGTGCCTGTCTATATGTGTACATTCCCCGAGACCACGCTTGGAAAATAGATGCAGATTGATAATATTTCCATACCAGTATTTTTATTTTTTTTATGTAGTTTCCTCTTAAGCCCCTTTAAAAACTAACAGTAAAAAATCCGTTGTAACTATTTTAATTTAAAATAATTTTAGGTTAATAGTTATAAATATCATGTTTTTATGATTTAAATACCACAATTAAAACCAGCTTAAATCATAACAAATTAGAGTTTGAATAAATGGCCCATAACTATTGGTTCTAGAGAAAAAATAATTTTAATATATGTGGTAGAAGCTGTACGTAAATCTAAGAGTGCTCAAATCTATCCTTACAAGGAATGTAAAAAACACTTTCCTCATTTCTTAACGATTTTTCATGAAGTGTTTCACGAGTGAAGTGAAACATGCATGCATGAAGAATTTATGCAGTTTATATCACCCAAAAAAACCCGACCAAAATGTTCGTATAATCTGTGGGGGAAGTGGGACTTATGGCCTAAAAAATTGTGACATTTATTCTAACTTTTATCTCTTGCTGTTAGCTTAAGTAATTAAATTAAATTATATGTATGTAAAATGTTTGGAATATGCTAGTTTTATAAAATATTGTAGTTTTAAATGCACGTAAGCGATACTATAAAAACTTGACTGTTTTAAAACAGATCTAATACCTGATTTGTATCCCATCAGTACTGTAAGTACTCTAAATGTGAGCAAGAGAATAGGGGTGAATCGGTCAAGTATAAGCTCTTGTTATAAAACCCTTGACTTGAACCCAAACCACTTTTGAGAGATGCTTGTGCGGTACCAGGAATCGTGGGCCATTCTCAGGCCACTCAATGAAGTTTATAAAGTATAAATACCACTTAGACTTAAATAAAACTCTAAGTATACGTAGAAAAGTTTAACTTAGCAATGTATTGGCTGCTATGGGTGAACCTAAATAAAGTGTTTCCAAGGGTTTTACTTTTAAAGTTTTCTATTATTCATTGTGCAATGCTTTTAACCCCAAAGAGACTAACTTAAATTACTAGTGGATATAAATTTCCTATCCTACACGAAATTTACTAAGGGATTAGCTGAAGTCAAATTAGAATCTCTATTGAAAAAATTATTTTACTCAGAGTTACTGAAATTTAAGAAATAATGTTAGCAAATAATAAACACACTTTGTAAAGCTGTTGTACCTTAAATAAAGTGTTGATAAGACAAATTTAAAGTAAATCGTTGTCTAGGGAATGCACTACGTCAAAAATTAAGAAATGTGTACAGTTAATGAATAAGATCTATATGAATCAAATCGTAGTTTTATGTAATGCATAAGTTTTTTGAAATATAATATTTGTTTAATAAATGTATACCTTACTTTAGTTTAATTTAAATCTATATCTAATTATATCTTTTTACATTTTCCTCCTATAAATAAGCACAAGTAAGGTAAGAGTTGTAAATTTTTGAGGAATAACATTTTTAATGATAAATACATGCAGAGAAAAAGACAAAGACAAATTAATTCAAAATTTAAACTAAATGCATTAAAAAAACACTTTTGAACATAAGTTTTACTATAATAAGTTTTTGGGGAACGATTGTGTTAGTTAACTGATCACATTATTTCATATTCTCTTTTTTTCCCATAATATTTTTTTTTTAATTAAAGATGCTTTCATAACTGAAATACATTCGTTAATAATTGTGCCTATAAACATGAAAAAAAAAAAAAACATTAAAATTACAATAAACTGTGTACAGAATTTTTTTACATAGTGAAAAATAATGACATTTTACTAAATTCAAACCAATTAGTGTAGTTTATATTACAATTTGAGCAGAAACTCATATTAGTACTCAGTTGGTAAAAGTTGGTCCATTGTGGGTTCTGGTGAATAGCGTTCCACTTCAGAAGATGATGTAAAGACGATGTTCAACTTCCTGTTGCCTTCACCTCCACATTGCTTCTTGAAGGTTTTGCGAGACTGTATTTATATAGTACACTTCAAAATATTTTCTAGGTTTGTTTCAATTTATTTATTCTATAAAATAGTATCTTGTTCGTTTTTTTGTTTCAATCATAATCCACCTACGTTTATGTTGGCAGGAAAAAGATAAAATTCCCCCGTCGCAGCAGACCTGCGTACTCAGCGAATTTCCACACCTCAATAATTTGGCAATAACAGTACAAGTATATGACAAGATTTATCAATACTTGCTGATAAATAAGAGTATTTACCTAGTTTGCGTAGCATTAACATGGGAAATAGTATGCAGGTTTGCTGCTTTGAGGAACACTGAATGTAGGCATTTTTACCATAAACTATTTTATTTTTGTCCATATATCAGGTTTTATCAATCTGGACGTAAATAAAGGAGTTTGGCAATTTTCAATAAGATTAACATGGGTTTGCTGACGTGAGGAACACATCAACTATGATTTTATAGCATAAACGTATGAATCCCAAAATAAAATATTGAGTATAATAGAGTGGTGTATATTGGTTGTACTAAAAAAATGGACGCATATGCTTGCATCAAATAAAATTCTGTATACAGTGTGTCCATGAAAAACGTAGCAGGACTTCTGTGAGTCATTGGGTACATTTAAAGGAAGAAAACCCAATTGGGGTATGGCCTAAAACGCTAATTTTCTCAAATATCCGCCATTTTGTTTTTTCACAAAATATTTTTATTTCAAACATTTATACGGATTATTTTTGGAATTTCTTATGCGTTTTACACTAGTAGACTACTATTATAAAAAAATAACTAACATGATCTAAGCTCAAAATCCAAAATGGCGGCCTTTTACAATTTTAATCTTAAAACTTTAAAATGGCCACCAATTTGGGTTTTAAACTCTCTGAGAAAATTAGCGTTTTAGGCCATACCTCAATTGGAATTTTTTTCTTCCTTTTAATGTACCTAATCACTAACCGAAGTCCTGAAACGTTTTTCTTGGACACTCTGTATACACGATTCAACTTTTTTTGTTTACGTGAGCAATAATCTACTATCTAGATTATTAAAATTCATTTAAGTTTTTTAATAGATATAATTATAATTCCATTACACCTCTTTAGACACTTAGAAGTTCACGCGACTACCGCTATAAGCGTGTGTGTCGTATACCGGCATATTTTGGGAACATCTGTTTTAAATATTACCACTGTAGCAGCTAATGTGTACGGTTTTGCCATGAATTATGAAAATGATTAAGATTACAAACTCCCCCACAGTACTTATATCCTTGCCTTTTATGGGACTTTATGGGTATTTTCGGACCCAACAAGAACAAATTTTCTTTAACGCTACGTGTCAAAAATATTTTTGGAAATGCGAAACTCGAAGCCTCAGAAAATTTGTTTGAGAGAAATTAGATTAGATTAGATTATTAAAATGACGATCATACTACAAGATAGATATCTTAAGCTATGTATGGATAAGGAGTTAGTGTAAGATGATTGTGGCGCGATCTTGTAGTATTGTTACTAAGGCGGACATGTTCATTATGTTCATTAGACATAATAGCCCAACAACCGATAGCAATTAATTTACGGTGTCTGAATTACAAATTGGTCTAATCATAAGGATGGCCATATTCAGACAATATAAGATTAACGTTTGCTCTTCTAAATTCTCGCTTCAACCAAAACCACCAATTTTCCGTAGTCAAAGTGACGTTACCAGGGCTGTCATCATTGACGACCTCGTCATCGTCATCATCATCATCATCATTGGACGTTGTCACGGCCACCTTCAAATTCACGGTGCTACAAAAGCTCTTTGCTGTCAGTATCAGGTGTCAATATTACCATACTCTTCCTAATAAATCGATGCATTGGCAGACATGTTCCTTATTAAAAGTGCAGGATAACCATGGAAATCAATCAGACACTTTGAATAAATTTCAAACAATACTTAATATTCCATATGATTTCCACACATAATTTACTTCAACATAAAAAATATAGCTATTAATGTGTACCTGACTTATTATAGCCTTAAAAACTGATATGAAAAATGTATTTAAATTTTTAAGAGTGACAAAACGAAAATGTAAAATACATCTGGAAACTATTTCCCGAGTTGAAGTGTTAACTATTAATTAAAGCAAATTAAAACTGTTCCATTTGTGTCTTTGTTTCCATAATTTAGAATTATTTAATTTTACACGGGAGTATAAACCTAAATTACGTTTTTTACCACATTCATTTTTAAAGTACGTTTTTACATACACTTTAAGTCAAAGGTAATCCCACAACGGATTGTTGATGTAGTAGTCATCAACTGTTATTACAATGTTAAGAAACGATTAAGCACGTGCATGTCAATGTTACTTTTTATCAATAGTATACAAAGCGATAGTTGGTTTTCCTACAAACGCGTGATAACAGACACATTCCGCACTGGCGTATAAGCAGTACATATCCGCACTAGGGTAGATATGATCTTATATCCACCCTAGGACAGATAAGTAACCGGCCAATCACATGCGCGGAACTCTCGAAATTTACTTTTATATGAAAATGACCAATAGCATGCGCTAAGCGCTCAGTCAGCTGATATACGCTAGACGTTCCTACAAAACTTCCGGTTTTGTGCGATGGATCTGAGGTTACTGGAAACCTAAAAGTAATGTTTACATTCATCCCAACTGAGAAAATGAAACATAACCTAAATTAATGTGTTTTTTAGGAAAAATCTTGTTTGTAATACGAGTGCAAACTGTCATGGCCAAATTCAAAGATCCTACATATGAGTTTCTCGTGCGATATGACATCGTTTGCACTCTAGTTACGTAAATAGCTATATTTGTATTCACAGACAATCTTAATGATTACAATGGCAATATCAAAATAGAAGTAACCCTTTCTCCTGCAAAATCGTTGTTTTATACAGTAGTTAAAGTTATATTTAAGGCAGAATGATAAATTAAATAGTTAATAGCGTGGTTCAAAAATGTATTTTAGTTACTTACAAAACCTTCTACTCTGCGTGGCGGAATTGTTTTAACCTTGAGCTCGTACGAACGCATCACCTTAGACCTTTGTAACTTTATTATTTCATAGCTGTACCCTTTGAATTTGAATACCAATATCTGTTGTCTTTGAAATTGAATACATATCGAACATGTTATAGCAGTAGTTTTATAAAACAGAAGGTATCCCTGTATAATCTTCATTATATATTTTGCACTTTATATTTTCACTATATTTATATGTTCTGAGTCTTGAGGAGATTAGCGATTGACTTGCCTTTAAACATTTGAGTCAACTCTACCGCCTTTTTGAAGGTCAATTCATCAATTAAAAAAAAGGACAAACGAAGACGATCTGCTGTGACACAAATTTATGAATTGTGCTAAAAGGTCGTAATCCATTACTTCGGAAACTGAAAGTTTTTGCTCTCTGCTGTAGATACGTGGCGTAATCTCAGACACATTTCTCTGTGCGTTGTATACGAGTTTAAATCTCTCTGAATATTCACTTAGAATTAGGTTGAAAATGCTCCCAAAAATTTCAAGTAATTCCTTTAAAGTGTTCTCTTCAGGAAAACGAGGAGAGCAAATATCACTCAGTTTTGCATATGTTTGTTCTCCACTTGCATAAATTAAAGCCAAAGGTTGTTTTGATTTGGGTATTTCAGCGAGAGCAAACTTGTTTAGCAATCTTCTGCAGTACTGGGCACAAGAACGATTGACTTTCTCAAAAGTGGGTACCTCAGTGGGCTGCCAGGTAGGCCTAAAGCCATTTTCCTTTCGATCCAAAGGGTCGTCTTGTTTTCGTCTAGCTTCCCACTTACAACAACAGAATAATACAACACTGGAAACTGGGTTTTAAAATTCTTCTCAAAACAAATTGGTGGTGGTTTGAAGTTCTAACTTCCCACTTTTAAACACCTGCCATTTTGATTTTCATCAACCTTTTATGGCTGTGTCTGTGCAGTTGATTTTGGTTCAAAACAAGAGCTTTAATTTGGTTTATATATCAACATGTGCTTACCTTTAAGATTTACAACTTACTCCAATGGGCCTATAGGTGACATGGAATCACCATGTATACAAAAAGTAGCTTACCAGTAATGTTATGCGAAATTTTATTGTTAAAACTCTTTACGTTTTAAAGTTATAAAGTCACCCCAAGACTTAATTGTCACTCTCTAGATACTATAATTCTCAGTATCTATAGTAAATGTTTTACTACAAACAACAAAATAAGTATTAACAGGGTTCAAGCTAAAAATATTATCCATCCGACCTAATTCAACTGTTACTTCAGTTAAAGTATTACAATTTACATCGAGGTCTTTGTGCTCAGTAACCGACTTGATTACTCGAAATGACTGCATTCATGTCATTTATAATTATGACGTCAGCTGTTATCTATTCATAAAGCCTTTCCAGGGAAAATCATAATGAAAGTTACTCTTTCAAAATGTTCTCTTCATTTGTAATAAAACGTACACGTTTATTATTCGGAGAATTGTGGTAATAATCATTTTAATATTAAAAAATATGCAACTCATTTTCTTATAATGTGTAAAAATGTTTATTGAAAATATAAACTTAGCCTTCTCCGAAAAGTTAAATCTGTTTTCATCCGTATAAAAGCTTTAGCTACTAAACAATATTATTTAGTTATAAAATATAATTATAAATGCAAATTCCTGTTTGAAAGAAATAGTAAAGCTGCATATATCGATATTACAAATGTATGCTTTTAAAATGTAATTATTTTTGGGTGCTTACAAAGGCTATACACAATATTGATGAATAAAATCTCTGATTGAATAAAAATCAGCCGTTACAGACATGTCTGTATATTACGTAAAACAAGCGGTAACTTAACATTTGTATAACGATTAATTTTTAGTTTTCGGTCATTGTATGTTAGATTACTCATACATCTCTTTTACGTTTGTGAATTTAAATTCTTACGTAACAGATATGTATTACCAATACAAATATTGTCGTGCAAAAACAACTGAATAAGAAAAATATGGGAAAGTATATTCCCGCCTGCGAAACGCTGAGGGTTCGTTCGCCATTTGTCTTGATAACCAGTACAGCTGTCAACTCAGTTTTTCAAGTTATAAATGTAAGACTTACGTATACCTTAGTCTATATTTCCTCATCAAACTCCTACCCTGTTTGTTTTCGTATACATTTTAAAATTGAATTGGAGTGCATATACCGGTTATGAGGCCCAGGGGTTTGGGTTATTATAATTTATATTAATTCACAATTTAAATTGCAACTCATAAAGAAAAGTTAATACTTTTAATATAAATAATAAATAAAACCTTTACACGTGCCGGTATTACCCACCCCATTGGTTTATGGCATTAGGGGGATTTCCCCATGTAATTCTAAAGGCAAATGTCTATATAAAGTAATTTCATAAAATTGTACCTTCTAGATACACAAAAATCAGTCTTTTTTACAAGCTAATGGTCTCGTGAAATCCATAATAAATGGTAAAAAGATCTATCACAGATTAAAATTTTCCTTTAGAATAATTGTCAGGGAGCACCAGTACTACATTAAAATTGCAAATAACTTAACACAGTTTTGACAAACAATTAATTTTTTAATAAATCTAATACGAAAGTACATAAGGTATCTAAAAAACCATCCTTATAAAATTTACTAAAAGTCCCTTAAGGCAGTCAAAAATTCATTAGACATGTGGAATATGTCAATTTATTCCTTCACTTTTTTTATCCAACTCTGCTGCCCCGTTGGTTTCATATGGATAGTTTTTATTTTAATAACTTTTTTTTAAACATAAATATCACGCAATTTTGTTTCAACATTTTTATGATAATGTTTTGTTTTCTGAAAGCAGTTAGTATATCTCTTAAATATTTTAAAAATTTATAATAGTATCAGGAAATTTAATACCGCATTAGAATAATTTACACAAATTAAGTTGGTAAGTTAAACACAAGATAAAACTCTTTGTACAATATAAATGCAAATATCGGTTTAAAAGATATCCTTGAAAAATATATTTTTGTATTTTATGTATTTTTTAAGTATTAGAGATATTTTACTACATTTTTCAACATAATGTGCTAGGCAAAATATTTCCCACTGTATCTTTTAGATTTATTTCAAAACGATGTTTGTAAAGCCTTATGCAAGTTTAGGTATTCAGTATAAAGGACATGGATGATTCCAGAACTACCGAGCAATATAGTCCTGCAAATGTATTTCTGATATCTGGTTTTTGTGGTCGTTGCCCTCTGAATGTCTGACGAATCAAGAATATACTTTAGAATAGCCATGAACCTTGTTGTACCTTTTATACGTAGCTTAAAATTATATTTAAAAAGACTAGGTAATTTATGATTTTAAACTACAATTGAAACAAATTTCACTTCAAAATACGGTCATTAATATTTACAATAAGTGTCTCAACTCCAATATATTCCATACTTATGTTACTTAATATTTAGGTCCTTAGTATGAATAAATAAGTATACAGCATGGATATTAAAGCCGGCTTGGTCTCTTTGAGGAAAAGGACTCACTGATAAGGTAATGCACAAAGTTCAAAGTGATAACATTGGTGTCAATCCTGATTGAGTATTTTTCCCCACTCTGTGCCCCGATTCCCGCAGATCCCCTAGCTATACGGTTTACGATGAAACGCAACGTGAACCGGTTACTGACAAACAATACTGTGGAGTTAAGTTGGGTATTGATGGTATAAAATACCAATAACCAACCTATCTTAACACAGAGCAATGTTTGTCGGCGACCAATACACGTTGCACACAGGTAACCTAACCTTCAGTTAGGTATACAGTCTAGGCTGAGCCTTTGCTTGGCTATTCACATTGAGATCCCAAACAGTCGCAAGTAACAAAAGTATGGAAGATTGGAGTTGTGAAAGTTATTGTAAAGAATTACCCAAAATTCAAATAAGTTTCAACTACAATTTCAACTTGAGTAACATTTTATCATTTTCCCTCGGGCTTCGAAATTAATTACGATAGCATAATTACTGACTTTCAGCTTTGAACAGTCTGTCAGAAACAAAATAATAACAATCACTCGTATTGTAACTTAAATGTATATTAACTATTTTAAATAATACAGATGGATGGTACTAAAGTATGTTGTTTGAAGTTAAAATATATTATAAATTTTTCTTTGACAAAAAATCATAGATTTTCTGTTAAACAAACTTTCAAGTTTGAAAGACAAGAACGTAGTGATAAAATGGTCAGGCCAGGTTCTTGTTATAAGCCCCTTGACTGGAGCCCAAACAAGTTCTGAGAGATGCTCGGTTGGACTCGGAGTCCACCGATGGGTTTTCTATTTCCAGCCTTCTCTAATATTATGTTGAAAACAAATTTTAACAAAGGGTATCATTCAACTAACACATAATTACTTTCTTAAATAGATAGTAAAACTTAAAACCTTTAGTAAAACTATCATTTTCCTCTAATCTAAATATATAAAACAAAGTCGTGTTAGTTACACGCATTATAACTCGAGAACGGCTGGACCGATTTTAATGATCTTTAATTTTTTGGATTTGTCTCTGCTCTGGTCATGCTTAAGGTATATTCAGTTTCCATAAATTAAATTACTTTCCATTTTATAGCGTTTTAAATTTCCAATGTTAACCTTATGGGGACTAAGTTTGTTTACAAATGTTCTACAATAAAAACATTTGATTTCTTAAGCTACAGCTGTTGTTTTATTTTCCATTAGCAATATGCTTTACTATCCAATGCCATCTGAATCATTCATTAATGTAAAACTATGGAGTAAATGTGTACTGTACAAAATGAACAGATTTATTCACCACGTTAATAGTTTACGGGTTTGGGGGACTATGTATTTATATTTTTTATTTTCTGTCTGATTAAAAGTCACGTGTTTATAATTATGTCGGCCAAATAAAAAATAATTACAATGTTTCTACATATTACGTTTATTATAATAATCAGCTGTTGAATATCTTTCCTATAAAAGCCGTATTACAGTTATATTTTTGTTTGGTTTTAGGTTGGATTAGAAAAATTGTGAATCAATCTACTCAGATTTATTTGTTTTGTGGGAATGTTAATAACATGTCTTATCGTTCAGTATTGTTATTAACTATGCCGTGACCCAGAATACCTAATTTTTCACAACGAAGTCGTAATGCTATTCGACTTCAGAACATGGCTAATCTGAAAGTTAACACGTATTTACTGTTAGGCGTTACGAAGTTCGCCGGGTCAGCTAGTTTAATATAAAGATAATTCTAAACGTATTCCTTCAGGAACAATAATCAAATTTCTTAAACTAACAACAAGATAAAACAAATTACAACAATTACTAGATTTTTTGGGCCATAACCTCCTCCACGCGGTATTACTAAACATTTAGAGTAGGGTTATGTCATCCTACACTCACACTCCATACAAAGTTCGATGGAAAACAGCAGAAAAGAAGAAAAATATATTTTTTTATCTTTCCATTATTAAAACATTGTAATTGTCGTTTACCATGGACAGTAAATTTAATTTTTATCTAGAACCGCAAGTCATAGACTAATATTTCATGATTCAAGATACTAGTTTAAGTTTTTCTGGAGCTGGTTTTAAAAGAAATATTCAAACCATCTTACAAATTAGATGTTTGTATTTTTAATTTTCTTTAATTTTTAGGAGTGACCTATACTAACCAATCTGCAGTTTAAATAATTTAAGAAGAAATACTCTAGACATATAACCAATGTGCAGCTGTTTACTAAGTTTTATAAAACTCAGACGATCAATGTCGTATCGGGGTTTGTACACAAACAGAGATAAATCAGTCTGATATCCACTTTTTTGGATTCATAGAACCTCAAAGCTTCTTCACTCAACTCCACTCTTAACTCAAATTTAAAACAATTTGATGAATGCAATACCTTTCCAATACTATATATAAGAGGTAAAGAAATAATTGCAGCTTCGTTAAAAACGAAAACAAATAATACCACAATTCTCAAAATGATACTCGTGTAGGCTGTTTGAAGCCAACAATTCTCCAAGATTAATTATTGTAGTTATGAATTTTCCCTGGAAATGCTTAGTAGATAACACAGCTGACCTCATAATTGAACACGGCATGAATGTAATTATTTCAGTCAGAGTTAAGCTCAAAGGCTTCAATGGTTATTGTAATATTAACTAAACTTCGGAACTAAAGTTAGTTGACTCCTTATTCAAATATATTATATTTTCAAGTTAAAACCTGCCAATATCTGATTTTTTTGTTGAATCTAGCAAGGCAGTTTTTAACAATTATTTATATTATTGAAGAAAACCTATGCTTTTTACTCCAAAACCATATACTAATGTAACAGTTTGTTTGATGTAACCTTTTAAATGTGATAAACATCAGTGTTGAAAATATTTATTTCTGTATAAGGCACTGAAACAACATGTTTTGTAGATATGAAAATTTAATAAGCACGGTTGTGAAGCAGTGCATTTTTTATATGTGTAGAACATGAATATTTCTTAGCTCTGCAGGGGGAGGGGTTTAGGAAATTCGTCAGACGAAGATTTGAGCCAGTAGGGAGGTCATATTGTTATAAGAACAGCTGTTTAGGTATAGTCATATCCTTTAGACATATCCATGATCCAAGCTATTTTCTAAAGGGAAGTAAATTCATTATCTTTACAAGGATATGTACTAGCTCTGGGGTAAGGGGTGTTGGAAATTTGTGAGACAAAAAATTTAAACAGTGACGTCATTTCATTAGTGACGTCATAGTTTGGTCATAAGAACAGCTGTTTAGATGTACTGAAGACGTTCACTTAGTACGATTTAACCTATTACACTAGATTAGATTTGAACATTGAAATAACAGCAATACCACAAAGTACTACACAAGGTATTTTAAGCCAAGTGTGACTAAGGCTGACATGTTCTTTAGACTGTTAATTAATAGCTCAACAGCCGATGGCAACTAAGCGACCTACAGTTTAACGTAAAGTACAAACCACGGCTTCTGAACTACGAATTGATTGGTCTAATTACGAGAATGACCTTTGCGGATTGACGTAGTATTCAATAGTGCGGACGTTAATCAATACCAGAGACACAACTATGTTGCTCACAACTATTTACAATTCGTAACCTCCAAGTAGCTGTATTACAGGACGACGCAACAGGGAAGTAAATATACAAACATTTTTCTAAAGAAAGTTTACGCTAAGATGAGAAAATGGGTAATACTTTTTTTACCTGAAACTACAAAAGAACGTAGATTTATTAAGTTTAAAAATATATTCCATCAAGTTTTGTACACACTTTAGATATAGTCCAGCTTCACGTTTGTAACCAATAACTTCAAAGTAAGTCGTACAGTGTAGAATACGTAGATCAGTCACTAGGAGATGTAAGATCAAGGCACTCCCTTCTCCACTCAGTCACAGGCACGGTGTACTGGTCCAGGTGGGCGATCAGAACATCCCTGTCACAAGGGGTGGGACATGCTGGCAGCTCGACCACCTGGGGGGCACTGTAGCTGTGCACCCTTCCGTCTACCCTCAGCACCTGCGGGCAACAATCACTGAATCGTGTGTACTCGCCTACATTCTCAAATGAAACGTATCGTTTCAACAGTTGGATTGTAATGATTTAGATTGGCAAAATCAATTCCTACGTCAGACATGTACATAACATAATCGGACAATGGAACACTTTGGATGAAAAGTGATTTATTAATCGTGTTGTAAAGTTTAAAAAACTGATTTTTGAAACATAAACCAGACAATCACAACCAGTCGGCAACCATTTTTAACACCATCTGGTTTTACCGTATTTAGTATCGTTCAATGTGTGATACATTTTTTTAGTTTGATTCACTTTGAATTTGCACTTTACACAAATTTTTACATAAAATAGCACAGTGGGTATTATTATTTGCCTCCGAAACGGTGACGTATCCAGGTAAGTATTTAAGCTAAGTTTGAATGAGGAATTAGTGTAATGTGATTGTAGCACGATCTTCTTTCTGACTATACATGACAGCCTAACAGTCAATGGTGCTTAAAGGACAAAGATTTTAACGTGTGATCCAAACCTAAATTATGCCTCTAAACTATGAACTAGTCTATTTATGAGGATGTTTTTCGGTGCGAACGAGAAGAATACAAGATTAAATTACAACTAGCCACTTTGTTAGAACGTGCATACAGAAAACGTAGTTTAAATACTTAAGTTTAAAAACAAAACTGAATTTTCAAAGGTTGCAATGTTTTATCTGTTGATTTCACTCTTTAATTGTTTCCATTGTGTCCAAATTAATATCAATGCAATTAACGTCACGTTGGTCCAATTCAACGGGTGGTCATTTCGGGGCTCAAATGGGTTTCATCTGAACCCTAATCTTGTCCGATGAAATTGCGTTGTGTTTTTGAATTTAATTTATATAAATTTATACATGCAGAGTTTATTTAGTTTCTGTCCCCATTGGTAAGCGAAACACAAAAATGGCAGCTTACTTCATTTTTACTATAGAAAATCAACATTTTACAATGGGTTCAAATGCAAAATATATAAATATTATGAATTTTCACATACGTTTTTTACTAAACTGTTTAAGAGATAAAGAGAGACAAGTTAAAAAGAAATTTTTACTTTTGCTATACGTTTTTGCAAACTTGTTTGTTAACGATGCTATCTTTTAAACTATGCATCTGATAAGAAAAATATAAGTGTTACATTATTTTTTGACATGTTTATTTACGATGTTAAATGTGTCTGTAAATCTGTGTTTATTACCTTTTTATGGTAAAATACATATGAAGTATTCTGTAATAAGGTATGTAATATGACCTGGAAGAGATAATCTAGAAATGTATATTTCTTAACTATTTTTCTAGGTGGCGAAGAACTTTCTTGCAGCACTTTTTATCATATTAAGTATATATCAAAAATTGGTTTCGATTTTTTAAAGCCTTTAAAAAATAAAAACTAATATTTATTTTATTAGGTTGTTGTGTGGCTTTTTATTATGGAAATTTCATATAAAAACGGGAATCTAAATAACATAAATTCAACATTACCATTATTTAATTTCGAAGGACTTTTTAGGTTATTATGGACTTGAAATTAAATTTAATTTGGGGGATTTCTAGTCTGAAGGAGTGAAAGTGATTGAGTTAAAATGCGGTATGTTTTTTTAACTTCAGAGCTGTCGTATTTTTTTAGTAAATCTCTCTATCCCCAATTCATGACCTCAAAATAGCTGGATCACAGAACATGTCACGGGACAGTGGCGTGTCCTGTAGGCGTAACGTAGAGTGAGGAATACACAAAGTAGTCAAGTGAATCACGTGACATAAGCCTTACCTCCACCTGGTAGCCCGAGGGCAGCTCGGGGTTGCGATGTAGCTCTAGCAGAACGAAAGAGGCGGACCATGGGATCAGCTGATCGCTTACTCCCAGGGCTGCCAACATGCACATGATGGTCAGATCATTTCCCACGTGCATGAAAGCACGTAGCGTATCGTCCTGTGCGTTATCCGAGTACGTTCTGCGTTGAAGAAGCTGCTTTATTTTACCCAGGAACATACCTATATAAATGCAAAAATAAAGTAATTGTGAGAAGTATATTCAAGTCTACAGATGTACTTTTTTAATGAATCCAGATGGTAATAATAAGTTCATAGAAAAGGTATACTCTATTGTTATAGAAAACAGGGTGCATATCACCTATTTTTAACTTGTGAAAGATTTACTGGAAACCAAAATTATTCATAGTTTTTGAACATAGTAAATGGAAATTGCACAACAATTTTCAATATCAAATATCAATATCAATATCATCCTTAATCAAGAGGAAAATTACACATTCAATTGAAAAATAAAAAAATGGATGAAGAGAATGGACAAGTTGAACGAAGAAAAGATTAGAGAAATAGATTAAAGAGGATTAAGACGAAATAGGCATTTAGAAACCAATCTTTGTATCAGTTCTTATTTATAAAATACTAATTTTTGGGATTTTACACTAGCAGGTAACTTGACTTGTTAAAGATGTTTGTATTTACTTCTCTGTAAGAAATAGGTTAGATCATGAATATGTCTAATGGTGATATTATCACTTCATATAAACAGCTGGCCTTATTCTTTTAAAAAATTCAATACAATAGCTCTGGGGATGTCTATGTAAACCTGTTACATATTTTTCCATCTTAAAAATTGACAACACTCCCCCCCAGTCAAAATGTAACTGTAACGAAATAGCTATTCATCATTATAGTAGTCCTCCTTTGCACCTGTGAACATATACTCTTGACCTGGTGAGATTACCATGGACTCGTTTATACAGTTTGTGTCTTTTAGTGTAGTGAACATTTTGGCTAAAAATACAAAATTTAGTTAAAAGTGCAATACATAGATTTTCTTTAAACTCATTGATATGAGAAACTTAAATATGTTATGTAAGCACCAATACCCCATATAAGGCAATCGTCTGCGTAAGAATGGAACTTACGAAAGTCTAGTAATTAGAAGAACACGTTCAATGGTAGTTATCAAGTTATTAGCATTTTAATACGTATCGTACATTTTTTTACAGGCACTCTATACTTTATAAATTTATTCACTGCGACATTATATTCACTTACCACTTAGTATTCTCAGCATTTTCCTGTTCCTAAAAGTGGTTTCACGCACCATTTTGCTTACTATTGGAAGCATTCGTGGCAAGAAAATTGCCTCCGCCCAGCTCGGGAGGGACAATCCGTTGTCCACCTTTATACAAAAATCGTAACTATAATATTTGTTTAAAATATTATTTCATTTTAATACAAAAAACTATAACTTAAATAAATTTTAATATTTGTCCAGGGTATGAAGATTCAGTGCGATGGATAAGAACCAATGAGAATGTTTTGATAAAAAAACTTATGGTAGACACGTAACTAAAATCCAAAATATATACTTGTATTTTAGAAATAAAACCATAACCAAAAATAAAGGGGAAAAAAGAAAACAGAAAACGAAGAGAAAAAAAAAAAAGAAGAAAACAAGAAAAGAAAAGGAAAAAAAAAATAAGCAAAAAAAAAAAAGGGGTTTAACATTTTTAAAGAAAAACCCTAAAAATAATTATTAAATATTTTTAAAACTTTATAAATGACTTTTAGGTGATCCAAACACATATAAATGGTTATGGTCTACGATATATCAGCCCCTAAATCTTCATGTGCTTTCAGTTCACGTAATATTTTAGAGTGTTTTATAGAAATAAAATTATAAAGACTGATGGAACTTTCAGTCATAAGTTAGAGTTATCAGGTTATACTAATACCTCAGACGTTAATTAACGACCCAATTATGAAGCCAGAAGCAACAGAATGGCGTCTAAAGAATGGTGGCAGTACCATAAAATAATTTCATTTCTCATGACCAGGTGTTAATTGTTAAAGTACATTATATCCACATTACAAATTGGCAGTAGATTAAGTCATCACCGAAAATAGAAACATTACAAGAACCGTAACTAATACCTCTATTAGATACTACCTAATTAGCCTAGTATCATAAAACACCCTAGTAGCTATGATGTTGTACCTTAAATCGTGGGATGCTATATCTGCTTTTTCTGAAGGGTGCTGAGACAAAATACAGCAAAAACAGCTGTAATACCGTATCAGCTGATTTAAATTAAATTAAATTAAGTTGTCTTAATGGCCTTTATTTGAAATGTAATCGTCTTCAAGTATTGCATAGAAAATTGCACTTATAAAAAACTGATCTCTGAAGGTGACAGTCTGATCCCCATCAAAAAATAATCTGAAAACTAAGAGTTAATTATCTACAATATTTCAACCTGTATTCAAGTTTACCTACCATACAAGCGAAGTTCTGGGAGAGTAGATAGAGGGATGAGCAGGAAGATATGTTGATACCACTGCCTTGACTGACCAACCGGTATAGTTCCTCGTGGTTGCTGTAGTTACTGGCCAAATCCACCAGGGACCGGTTCTGTTCCGCCCAGAAACGTGGGCATAACCTTGCTTCAAGACTTACCTAGACAAACCACTAAAATTAAATGGCAGCATTTCTGTTGATGTTAAAGTAAAAATGTTGCAGATATGTAAGTTTTTACTAAACATAGACCTACTTGTCATGGGGTAATTTTAAACAGTCTAACAGACGCCAGTGAAAGAAATAAAGGTATTCTTTATTTTATCTATGCCCTGGTATAGGTAAAAGACACTGTATTAATCACCTCCTAACCTCATAAACTTCCACAATCTCCATAAACAGCCCCGTCCAACAAAAAGCTATACTCTCTCTTAAAAAGGACCTTCAAACAATTTTTTAGTATTACCAAACTACAAACCTCCAACATTCAATTCCAAATAATTACTCTCAACTTTGATCAAGACTTGTCTTGTAATGTAGTCTATCTGGATTTATAAACCCCTTTAAGATTCTTAGTCCTGCTCAAATTCAAGGTTTAATATGAAAAATCCTTAGCAAAACGGAATCCTAAAATTTTAATTTTCAACAATGAAGGACTTATATAAACCCTTTAACAATTTTTTACCCGATTTAAATCTTAATCCTTCAAAACAGCTGGTTTGTAGTTTTCAAATCAGTGATTTCTTTAGCTCGTGTAAACCACTGGTTGTCAGCACCTAAAAATCATCACTAAACAGTATTATAGGTATTAAACCTTTATTTAGTTATCTATTCAGCTGTTGCAATGATATAATGAGAAGCTTAATCAAATCAGAATATTTGAAGATTGAATAGCTGTAGTTCATGCAATATCAGCCACAATCTCCCAATTTGTGTAAACCATTTAGTGTGGTTCATCTAATTATAAGAATTGCAACAGCTAAGTGATGACGTAATTTCTGAGAAGTTAGCCTATCAACTATAGAATAAAATGACAGTGTCTTTGTTGAACTATTTATGAAACTCAGATAATGTTTGAAATCTTTAACCACACAATTAATGTCGTTAATGTTAGGAAAGTAGCTCTTTCTCATTTACGAGTATAAGTACATAATGTACAGTTTTTTAGTTCAATATTGTAAGCCTACAATATAATTCTGATTTAACCTACCAGGGTCTTATCAAGCATGTTAGGGTAGACAGGCACGGGGAGCCAGGTGATGTTTGGGTGCCATCGTTGATGCCCTTGGGGTGGAAACAGTCCTGCAAGGATTGTAGTGGCACTGATCATAGTCCTTTCGATTGTCCATGAACAAAATATATACATAATACAATGAATTTCAAATAATACTTTTGTGTATTATATTTCAAAAGCATAATTGTATCACCTAAATTAGCCTCAGGATAAGTCATAATTAATTATTGGACACCGATGACTAGGAACATGTATTTGAATTTTGGGCTTCTTCGCTAAAAAGCTTGAGTATTCCTTACTTACAATCTAAAATAAATGCTGATCCAATCCTCCTTTTTCACTATACAGTTTTTTTTAGTTTTGAGTTATCAAAGTTCGTAGTTTTTCACTGTACAAAAACAGAGAAACACAATAATATATTTTAATTTATGTAAGAAATTCTTACTTAGTTTCTAATGTTTGGAGTGTTCCTTCATGAAACAAGCCAGTTATTTTTGTTAAATAGTTACATTTATGAAACTAAGTATT
The DNA here is from genome assembly GCA_023375725.1 of Nephotettix cincticeps. Classification (NCBI taxonomy): domain Eukaryota; kingdom Metazoa; phylum Arthropoda; class Insecta; order Hemiptera; family Cicadellidae; genus Nephotettix; species Nephotettix cincticeps. Next base: position 67,187,555 of record CM041785.1, read on the forward strand.
TGTCAATATAGTGAAGTATTTTGTGCATATAATCAAACAAACTAAATCCAAAATACTTTAATTTTATTGGCCTAACTGCATTGACTAAAGATTTGTAAGTGGACCATATCAAGCTAAGATAGGTGTGAGATTGATAGATAGGATATAACTGATAAAAACTGATTGACAATTCTAAGTCCTCATTGATACTGGCCTACAGAATCTTAAAAATAATTCATAATGGCGTTAGTTATTAATTTATAAATATATTTTAATTGAACTTTTCCAACACGTTTGTGTTTTACACTATACAAATTTTCTGGAGGAACTCCTCCCGTTCAAATGATTACCTAATAATTTAATGTAAATCACTTGAAAACGGGGGGAGTTTTTTCACCTCCAGAAACGTTGTGTAGTTGTAAGTCACTGAATTCTTTTCGATAACCGTGACGCTAGTAACTCATCGACGTTACTTGACCTAAAATCAATCCCAAATTTAATTTCGATCACCAAACGGACAATACATGTTTATTGGATTATTTTAATATTAATTTGGAAAGTGGAGTAATATTTTTCACTTTATTGAACTGACCTGTCTATCAGAATAGCTTGAGTCATCAGTTGAGAGGCGTCGTACATGTGGCTTAGGAACCCGTTGTAGAGATGCCGCAATCGTCTTCCGACCTGGTACATCTGTCGTTTGCCTACCTTGTACAACACACTCTGGATCAGTACTAGCAAAACTTGTAATATATAGATTAGATTAGGTTATTGAAATAGTGACCATACTACGAGGTAGGTATTTTAAGCCAAGTATAAATGAGGGTTGAGTGTAAGACGATTGTAGCGTGATCTTGTAGTATTGTTACTAAAGCTTACATGTTCCGTAGACACAGTCAATGGCATATCACTTAGGGACCTACAGTTTAATGTGGAATACAAACCACGGCCTCTGAATTAGGAATTGTACTAAATATGAGGATAGTCTTTTGCAGATTAACGTAGTAATTAATAGTGCGAACGTTAATCCATACTAGAGAACACTACACTCACCGACCACCGCTCACAACTATCCACAATTCGTGACATCCAAGTAGCTAAATTATAGACGACGCCACCGTCACAATCAATAAGAACGTATCAGGTGCCATGTCCAAAATTGTATCCTCATGGTATTTGTACAGGATAAACGCACTAATCCTGGTGTAAAACACAAGGATTACCACTACTCCTCATTCGTAAACCAATGTGACCTTGGCCTAGGTCGGTCGAATTAGTTTTCTAAAAAATAATTCTTACCCTTACCCCATTTTAAAAATTACCACATTTTAAATCTTCCCACACAATTAAAGTGCGTAGTTATGAGAAAATGAATCTTATTTTAATGATTAAATTTTCTACAAATACTAAAACTTCCAAACATTTTCCATTTCAAACATAAATTTGTAAATTTTCCAAGGAAAATGAGACTGTCAGGAAATGATTAATGTGCTGTCTGACGACAGGGAGGTTTATGAATAATAAAGTATTCAGGATGGGTTCTAAATGTTCATTTATTTACTCATATCTCTGTATTTTTATTCTTTTTTTCAATTTTCATTTGTCATTTTTAATCCAATACAACTCGTCCTTTAAAATAAATCTAGGTTAAGATTTGTTATTTTAAGGTCAGGACTTTGAATGTTTAAATAAACTTTTTCAACATCATTGGGTGTAGTAAATAACATATTGTAAAAAGAGGGTTTTTGTGTTTTTCTACGCCACTTGGTTTTGTTTAACGTTTTGATGGGGAACGATCCAAACCCCGGTCTTGTTACTACCTAACGTCAACCTGTTGTTGAAGGAAGAATTATTAATTACTAGCCTAATGACTTAATGAGAACTGGATCCAGAATAGACCCTTCTTGGGTTCAATCCGGCAACCTTCATTTTTGAAGGCGGACACTATGACCACTCAGCCCTACCTGTTAAATATGAAATAAAAAAACTAGTAGTCATTAAAAATCTACGTATAATGGGCCTGCACTACGAGGAGAAATAACTGGAACTAAAAATAGCTTATGGCTTAAGATTCCTTTATACCTCCAAAGGGAGGTAACAAATTGGAAAGACAAAAGGAAAGATGGTGAGGACAAAAACAGTCGATCCAAGTGAAGTGACACATGAAGGGGAATGAAGCTATATAATATTGTGCAGAGGGCAGGTTAAGGTTAAAAATTAGTGTTTGTGGCTAAACATCAAGTAAATAAGCCTTGAAAATATATAATTTATTTCAAAATATAGAAAAATAATTGAAAAAATTGCATTAATCTATGTTATTATTTTATTGCGTAATTTATTTACATTTACTGTGGTGTCGATTGTACTTCTTTTCAATGTAAATAATCTTAAGACTAAAAAAATTTTAGAAATTTCAAGTATAATTTTTCTTGACTATATTCAGTAAATAATTTAGCACACCCGTGTAGATATTGAATTAAAATTTCATTATAGTTGAGTTCTATTTTCAAAAATAGAACTAAGTAAATTAGGTATTTAAAATATATTTGTTTTGACATGGATAAGTTTTAGTTCATGTTTTGGGTGGGGGGTATGGGTGTTAGAAATTTATAATACGAATGTTTGAAATTTAAGAACAGCTGTTTAGTTGAACTGAAAACATTCCCTGTAGACATATCTATGATCTAACCTGTTTCCCACAGGAAATTATACACAAACATTTTTTACGAACATATTGCAGTAAGCGCCAGACTATTAATATTTAATGTATTAACCAACACAAATTAGACCAGTCTGCAAATATGCTCATACAGGATAATCCGTAATTGTAGATTAAATTGGTTGCATAAACCTACTAAGGCGTGACGTTCATTGGTTTATTGCTAATATAATAGTCCCTCAGCTCCACGACATTGTGTATCTAGGTTACAGTATAGACATAACCAGTGCAGTATTAGGGAAGTAAGTTTAATATTTATATTTTAATTAATAATTTGGTTTGTAAACTGTAAAATGTTGATTTCAAACAACTACAATATATTTGACCATGTTATGAGGAAACTAAAACTAAGATTAATGTAAATGTGAAAATTAAAGGTCAAAGTGTGTAATTTTAATAGTTTGTGGTTTAAAGTAAATTAGGTAATATTTTCCTGAATTATTTATTTTTTTGATCCTCTCAATAAATAAATTTAATTAAGTAATAATTTCAGAGATTATACTACTGTTCCATCTTAAATGTATATTAGAAAGCATTGCTTTTAATTTTACAAATTTAAATTTATTGATTCTTAAATGTCACATAATATTAATACATTCTTAAATATTGATGTATTAAATTTGAAATCTATGGGTTCTTACAACATCTATTTTTTTGGTCATCAAACACGTAATGTCATGTAAGCTAAATTTCCCTTTATTCTTTATAAGGAAAGTTACTGTATTAAAAATTAAAATTATATCAGTTTAATACTTGTATGCATGGTAGTGGATGATAGTACATGTTGGCGTCATTGCAATCAGCTACTTGGATCACGAATGGATAGTTTGAGCGATGGTCGGTTTTTGTAGTGTTCATGTGTTTAACGTCCGCACTATGAATTTACGTTAACCGTAAAGATCTAAGATTAGACCAATTCGTAGTTCAGAGGCCATGGTTCGGATTCCACGTTAAACTGTAGGTCCATTAATTGCCATCGGCTGTTGCTATTAATTAAGGAAAATGTCAGCCTTAGTCAGTAAGCTACAAGATCCACAATATTTAATTCAATTCATTTTAATTGGCTTAAAATACCTAATTGTAGTATGGTTCCATTTCAATTAACTAATCTAATCTATTATTAACAGTTAATAATTCTTTACTGACCAGAACAACTTATTTTTAAATATTAATAAAAAATCAAAAAAACGTGAATTTCCGCAAATAAAATAAAGTTTTACAAATAACCAAAAAACAACGTGTTGATTGGTTTTTCAAAAGTTTTACATTTATTACTAATTTTTCCACTTTCAAGATAAATCCAATTTATTTATTTTTAAGAATTAACATTTAGATAAGTTTATAGTTACAATTAGGCAGGGTTGAACATAAATATAAGTAAAATAAAGGTGTTTATACTATGTTTAGAGTCGAGGAGTGAAATTTTAACCGGTTATTGAGAGAAAAAGAAGTTCTTTTCCGGATTGAAAAAAGATAACGGTTTCTCTTACTATACGCTCTAGATCCTGTCTAATTCAAACTTCGATGATTTAAAACTTCTACAATTTGTATAATTTGTCTTTTCCATAGATAAAACCTGTAGTATTTTAAAAAGTATATCCGTCTATTTTTTGACGCACAATAACTCCTAAAATTTTAATTAGTTTCTTCTTAAACTTCTACAATACAAATTATTTTATTAATTCAAATTATACATTGACAATATACCTATCAATGGTTACAGCTATCCATTTATAAAAAGTTTGATTTTCGGTGTAAAACTGTATTTATTCTACTCCAGTGGATTTTTAAAATTAGTTAAAATAGGTACAAGTATAATTTGAATGTTATTCTTGCTATCCTGTACAATTCAAACTTTCAAAAACGTAACTTCAATAATTAAATTTTTAATAAAGCTAACCTCTTGGACTCCCAATTTTTCAATCTTCCTTAATCGAAGTAACTTGGCTTTCATTTGAATCTGTAAATGACGAGTTTCGACAGTATGTTCCGTCCTATTAAGCCACGTGGATGAAATTTATTTTTATAACCTATTAAAACCACCTGTGGGTGGTGATATGCAAGGATGGTGAGACGTTTTGGAAGGGGTTAATGATTTATTTTATAATCATCCTACAGGAGTAAAACTTTTTCAATTAGTTGGAACATAATATACTATTTTTTTAAGTAAACGTAAGGAATCCGTACGCAATCTTACATAGAATCATTGATTGATATTTAGGCCCACACCAAATTGGTACACCAAATCAAAAATAAGTTCAATCCATTTTTTAAATAACCACCATTCCCAACTCAATCGTTGCGTTTGTTGTATTGTACTATACTAAAAAAACTTTAACTTCATGTGCATATCAACCTATGCTTCTATTTAGGTTTCCATACTGATTCCTGGTGGGCCCTCCCCATCTGGGGTTGAAAGTTAATAATAAGCTATAAACGTTACGTTAGCGTTTATGGATACTAAATAATAAAACTATTAAGTCATTCTGTGACCTTTAACCACCCTTATGTATAAATCATTTACTATGACATGACATTACGACTCACCCTGGTGACTTGTCCTTTACCATCCGGCCACAGGGAGATGTTCCGATAGGGGTCGCTAGGGTAGCTGTGGGTGGGGGCGCGAGCTCCGTGCTTGCTAACCTGGAACACCAAGGGGTTAAAGTAGACTTTCCTCAATAAAACGAGATCACACGCAAAACGCTGGAGTGAATAGAGTGAGTTTCATATAACTAATATTATTTCCATCATAGTAATTTAACTATACTGAGTATGCAGGTTTGCTGCAATAAGGGTGTTTTACAATGTAATATACCCGTATTTATACTAAGCTGTTAACTAAGTAAACACACATCATAAATTATATCGAATTTTAAATAATTAAGCGAGTTATACAAATTGTTCTATTCTTCATGACAAATTACATTGGAAATGAGTACGTAGTTTTGCTGCAAAAAGAAACATAAAATTTGCTTTTTTATAGATATGTTGGTAAAACTTAACCAGATGGACGTACGTTAAAAAGTTTGGAGTATTTACAAACCAGATATTTAAAGGAAATAAGTGAGCTATTGATTTTTAGAGTTATCTCCTTAGAGTGAACTTTCGAATAGACAACGTACTATATTTACCACCTTAAATATCTCTTGGCGATTGATCTAGAGAACAATTCCAAGTACTAAATTGTGTGTTTTAGCTGAGTTTAAGGTACAACAGGCCTTGGTAGGTGTAGCTAATGTAGTCCGTTTACGTTGCCAAAAAAACTTGCACATGAACATCTATCATGGTCCCGGGCTTAGCTCTGACCATACGGGTGATGTAAAAAGCTCACTTTTCCATTGGGAATACTCTGACGAGTACTGACATTGGCACATTAAACACAAGCAAATACACCAGCAACCCTAAACTTCTGATTAGAATCAACTTTCATACTGCACCACGACTATGTGTTTATGAGAGTGAGGTGGACTACAGTGACGAAGTGAAAAACTAAAAAATGCCACAAATACAAATCAAATAATTAATTGTTGGTAACCCTAAACTTCTGGCTAGAATTAAAGTTATTACTACACCACAAATATGTATCGATAGAAGGCAGATTAACAACAGTAACAATGTAAAAAACTAAATGCCACAAAAACGCATGAGATGAATGTTGAAAACCATAAACTTCCGAATAGGATCTACTTTCACACTACGCCTTACTTTGGCTTGATGGGAGAGTGATTGAGTACAGTGACAAAGTGAAGAAACGATTCGAATGAACTGACCGAGTCAACTTGAGTTGTAACATAATTGTTGCTGTCTTTGCCATAGTCTAAAACATTTTGCTGGATTTATTCCAAAAATGGGAAGACAGTTAATGTAAATACAATGTTGCCATAGACACTTTATGTGGTAGTCAGTTATATGACTGTGAATCACTCAATCAGACTTTAAAAGTTCTCTAAACTACTAGATTTATTTTTTTCTCCTGATGCATTACGACAAGGATATTTTAATATTCTTTTAATAATAATGCTTAAACAACGTTAAGAATCTCCTACTCTTGGTTGTTGGATTTCATTAATCCTAGAACACAAAGGCTCCCTGAGCCAAGCGTTGTTACAAGGGCGTAGTCTCCCAGACTACTTTTTTTGAAAATAAATAAAAAATACTTTTAATGACGGGGAAATTTTTTAAATTTGTCCAAATCTTTTAAAATGTCCAAATCTTAATTGTTCTGGCACTGACGACAGATTATCCCTTGGTGTTTGCCACACATGACATTTGCGCAACGTCCACAAAAATGTTTTTCATGCGCCGTAGTCTTGGAAGTAAAAATGTACACACCTTCCTATCTTGTTGGACTGGTTGTAGAGCTTCATTTGGCACACTTATATTTAAAATATAAGCAATAGATTGCCGGACGAGAGTTCGTGGCAACATTGTGGCCTGACCTCAGGAGCTCTATGTGCATTTCTCTAAAAAATTTTGCTGACCAATATAATGTTTAACTAACACCATAACACGCGAAAAAGCGAAGGTATGCGATACTCTGCAACAAGACACCACGATCTGTACACGTTGCGAGTCTGCCGCGTACTGTGCGTTGTTACAAAGGCGTAGTCGACCTGACAACGCGAACTTAAAAAACTTTAAAATCTTGTTAAACAAAGGACGCAAGCGAACACCAACCAGACCCTTTTAATATTAGGCCAAGACCGACAGCTACACAGAGTTTTGTGAATTTTAGTGGAGTGGAAGGGGGTAAGGGGTAGAAATGACACCTTGCGCGTCGTCTCTCAGACGACGCCTTTGTGTTCTAGAGTTAACAATCCTAACAAGTCTTCTAACCTATCCAACAATTTCACTTTCAATTCTGATACAAGTACTCACATGACCCACAAAGATCTAAACTTATTTCAATTCCAATTCATCGAACAATCTTTTTTACTAACTCTTTCCCGGCCTCTACTTCTTAGTATTACAGCTCCCTTCCTCGTATAATTTTAATCAAGGGTGACCGAGCTCGGTTTGGGCGTAGGTCAAGCGTCACATTTATGGGCGGAGCAGTGACGAGTGATGTACGTCATTGTTGGGCACAAACTGGGACGACAGGGATTGAGTGATTGTCAAAATGGAGTGTGTTTGTCTTACTAATACATTTTGTTTTTAAATAAAATGCTTGGTTATTTTATCTTATTTAATGTTAATTCAGTTGTTATATTGTAGTGAATATCAGCATTGTTTGGTAGAGGTAAAGTGGTATAGAGAACTTGTTAGTCATTACATAGCCTCTGAAAGCAATTAATCTTCATTTCCATTTCATGGAATATTTCTCCATTATCCGAAAGCTATTATTTAGCTGTTTACTATTATATAACAAACGGTTATACTATGTTCAACAAATGAAATCATAATTAATTGTTAATTGATTAGGTACCAACACAAAAGTATCTATGACGAGTTAAAAAGGATACTATTTCTTTACGAATAAACTAATTGCTATATTTTTCCAATCAATGACTATTGTGACATTATTATCATCAGTATGACAAAATTAACTTACCGCAGCATCTTGGTCCATATTCATAGGACCCTATGTGTTTTATAGGTTTAGATTTATTTTTTCCCCAAGTAGCATTAAAATTTTAAAAATCCATTTTAAGTTTATTTTAGCTTTGGGACATCCAAATTATTTTACTGTTTTGCCATTAAAACACATATAAAACTAAATTATATACTAAATAAATAATGCACCATTAAAAAGCTAGTTTTGTTTAAGACTTAAAACAACGATAAGAAAGCTAACAACATTGCTGCATTGTTACAGCAGATATAATAATGCAAAATATTAAATTAGATACCGAAAAAATAGGTTAAATGTATTTTAGACTTAAAATACAAGAAAATAAACTGCATACAGTAATTAATTGCATAATCACAACTGATTTAATCTAAGCTATCATTGATGAACGAACAAAACTTAAATAATAAATTAATAATTTGGTTATGCAAAATATTCTAAAAGAAATTAAGCTTTTAGGTTGAAAAATATTCTAAAGAGTGATTTAAACAGTCAAAATTCAAAACGTACTACTAGAAGGAACTCCAGCGAAGGCGTGGCTCGAGATCCGTTTTTCAAAAGTGATGTCTCTCCTTGCATAAATAATGCGACACAAATAGTCAAAACAGGAAACATAATCACAAATCAAACTTTTGAATAATCTTTCAATAATAACCAGAGGGCGTGGACCACTGTGTCGATCTGGAGCCTATCGTCAACGCTATCTTTGTAATTACTCACTAATATTTCATACAATTAACACTATAATAGCTCAACTTTGTTAATGTGATCCATCATTTTAAGAGTACAAATCATATCAAAGCTTTTGTTTTGTTTCTAAATTAGTTTCATTTTCAATACAAAGTGATTTCAATATTAGTATTTCACAAAGTAAATCATTTTGTGAAAAATATTCCTACTGACTGGAAATAAACGAAGTTTGTAAATATAAGTTAAATCCAAAAAATTTGTGAAAATATATTGTAATGAGTGAATTTAATTAGCTTATGCGAATTAGAACTTTGACATAAAGCCTTAAGGTATACAAAAATGTTAAATGTATAATATATTTTTCCAGTAACATTGCACAACAAAAAGAAACATATATTTTTTCCTTCCGTGTCAAAATGCACAAATTGTACACATTTCAACGTAACAAAGCCAATTTAAGCTGTTTAGATTGGTAAATGTCCGAAATTGTAAACCGTTTGGGACTAAAAGTTGTTTAAGACTTTTAATTTTTAGATACTCGTATACCCATTTAAGACTATTGAATTTTGATTTTTTATAATTAGGTAAGTTCACGTCTTTAACAGGTAAAATATTAAGTGTGGGGAACTTATTTATTTTGAAATTTAATGTAAATACAATTTTAAAATAAATAACAACTAAAACACAATATTGGTTATTATTACAAGACATGCAAAGCATGTAAATAAAGTAATGATTCTGGTCCTAAAATACACTTTATTTACAAAATATTTATACAAAAAGTCTTTCACCTTCAAATTAGTTCCCTTAAGAAAATACAAATCTTATCATTCAATGTTTTCACTCATCCTAGCTGGCTGTAAATCTAAACTGAAATTTCTTCAAATAGTTGGTCACATTTTGATTATTCTTTTACATTTTCAATGGTTTTTGTTATATTTCTCCTATAAACCATGCCCTATAAAGGAACTCAAAAATTGACTTTATCAGTAAAAAAAATAAGTATAAAACGTCCCGTAATTTGAATTCCCCTATTTACTTATTTCACCTACAAATTAAACAAACGACATAAATATGAATTAATGAATACCCTACCAACGTTAATGATAGGCACCGTAGATTTATACAAAACTTCAAATGTAAATACAGTGATCGAAGAAAATGAGGAATGCAAAGGTAACTAACTAGAAACGAATATCCCTGATTCAGGATATTTCCAGTAATCTTCATCTCAAACTTCAAAATAAATAACAACTAAAACACAATATTGGTTATTATTACAAGACATGCAAAGCATGTAAATAAAGTAATGATTCTGGTCCTAAAATACGCTTTATTTACAAAATAGTTATACAAATATTCTTTTACCTTCAAATTAGTTTCCTTGGGAAGCCACAAATCATTTAATTTTTTCACTCATCTTGGCAGGCTGTAAGTCTGAAACTGAAATTTCTTCAACTGGTCAGTCACATTTTGATCATTTTTTTAAATTTTCAAAGGCTTTTTCCTATAAACTCTGTCCATTAAATGACGTCAAAAATTGACTTTATTAGTAAAAAATGAATAAGCATAAAACGTCTCGTCATTGTAAACCTCCTATTTACTTATTTCACCTACAAATTAAACAAACTACATAAATATGAATTAATGAATACCCTACCAACGTTAATGATAGGCACCGTAGATTTATACAAAACTTCAAATGTAAATACAGTGATCGAAGAAAATGAGGAATGCAAAGGTAACTAACTAGAAACGAATATCCCTGATTCAGGATATTTCCAGTAATCTTCATCTCAAACAATTACTCCTTGTAAAATCAGCGCTTTCTAATAGAGCTCAATATGTATCAGCTGATTTAAAGTAATTACATTCCAGGAAATAGATATCGTCATTAAAAAAACCAACAATAAATGTTTGTCATTCTAGTTATGTTTTACTGTTGAATTAGCGTTCATATTAAAACGTATGATTATTAATTTCTACAGCCTATATTTAAACGTACAGGGATTTAAACACCAACAGTTCTGTTGTGATTTTTATTTTATTTATATTTTAGTACTCTCTGAGCACTAAAATATAAAATTTCAGATAAAAAATATCTCAATCGTACTAAAACTTTTTATAAGCTACCTCTGCACTATCATTTCCAGTCGCTGGACATAACTTTATAAAGAACTCGTTTTTTGGTGAAAAATGTTTTTTAATATGAACGATCGATTTTGTTACAACATATTCAAGACATAAAGATGTAATTTTTACTCTATAACAAGAAAACCTATTAGTTTCCACTGATCTAAAATGAAACTACTTTTTTACATTACACTGAATCATAGCAATAAATAAATAAAATAATTGATATTAGTATATTAAAACAGGGTATAGCAAAAAATCTTAAACCTTTTAATGTTTGTGATAATGACAAAACAGTAGATTAGTAGGATTATAAAACACTACTAAATAAATTATAAAAATGTAATCCCTGGGCTTTTTTCTGAATTCTTAGTAAATGGAAGTAAAGTGAATGGGGCATAAAATGTGCCTTATTTAAAATTTAGCCTTATTTACAGGTAAAATAACCATAACTTAACATAACTTTTGAATCACAATCTTGTTATGCATTTTTGATACTTTATTAAGAAAAAGTTGATCTATTTATGTTTAAATGAATTTACTTTTGAATTATAGTTTTTTATTCATTTGTGGGTTTTATGTTGCAAAGTATATATTAAATTTAGTAAATAAATGTAAAATTTTACGTATTCAAACCAGCCTTTATGATTCCAGATTTTTTACATAGAAAGCATGTAGTCAAAAAAGGTATATAATTTTTATCGGTACAAACTTTTACTATTCAAAAGCTTAAACATATAATACAATCTACTTTAATTAGGGAGTTAGAAAGGCTACTACATTTTAATTATAAATAGTTTATCATGCTTAATTTGGAATAGATCCTTTCGTTAAACCTCTTGTGGTGCAAAAATCATTTTAGGGAATTTAAAATGTTTGATTCCAAAATCTCATAAACGTTACAACAAAGCTTAATAGTAATTTAATGATTTAAAAACTAAAAATGTCTAAAAGTACAATTAACTTTTCTCTTTATGGTTAATAATTCACTTTATAAACAAAGATTAAATCCAAGCAAATTCAACTAAGTAAAAAAAACTATTTCATTTTTGGAAAACAAGTTGTTGTGATATTCTAGTGTGTTAACTCAGGTAATTAGGCTACCTTAAAAATTATATTCCACAAACTACATTTACAATGACAACTGAGCCCCACAAAAATAAATGATAAATCTTATAACATTAGTGATTATACGATATAAATGGAACAAACTTAATAACCTAACCTCGTTGAAGATTATGACCTGTAATATCAAAGGAACAAATATCCAATATCTGTAGCTCATAGGTGGTTATAACCTTAGGTGGTTATAGCACTTTGTGCGCGACTAAATATTTTATTCATTTATTTATTTCACTTAATCACATAACAGCTACAGGAAATATCCTAACACAAAATGACTCCTTCAAACTTAAGAACTAGAAATCAAAATAAATACTGATACCTATACATTTTGAAAGGTGTAAAAAAGCAATGATTGTAACCAAAAATACATAATTCAAACAACAAACAAATTTAAATTAGACTGTGATTATATTTAGACTAAAACTTGTACAATTAAATGCAAGGATACACGTCTCTACTTATTTTGGTCTTTAATGGATCATTTTTACGAGTTTTTTCGTGTTCATGGACATACGAACAAATATAATATCGTATTGAACATTATTTTTGGCCTTTCAAAGCCAAAAAAAGTAGTAACATGGTCCCGGGCTTAAGTCTTGCCATAATACCTAGGATAATAGCTTCCTCCCGATTGGAAATTTACTAATACTCATATATTTTTACACAATTTACTGTAAGGAATCTTGTTTTAAATACTCCCCTTTTCTCTAATTCAGAGCTAGGTTGTGGGGGACATACAACGTTTCTGACATAGGATTGAGTTAATGAGCTTAGCTTGTCGACAGAATCGAGTTAAACCACTTAGAGCTATTAAATCAGTGGTTCACGTTCTATCTAAATGAAAAGCAGATTACAAAATCATACTGGTAGTAGACTAGTTTTGCTATTACATTATTATTATATTAAATATGTTTTTAATAAAATAAATAAAGCATAGTAATTAGTAAAGGACTTTGACTGTACGGATTATATATTTACTCGTATATTAGTTTGAGTTAATATCTAAATAATCTTTGACTAAGCTCATTAAGGAAAAGTGGGAGAACTTCAAGTACGCAACATAACAATCGTGTGTAAGCCTCCTTCTTTCATGTATTTACTATAAGCGTTGCAAAGTTCGCCGGGTTAGCTAATTTTTAATACAAAATAATAACAGCTGTTTAGATGAACTGAAAACATTCCCTATAGACGTATCCATGATCTAACTTGTTTCCCATAGAGAAGTAAATACAAACGTTTTTGCTTAGAGTTATACCAAACCCAATTCAATTCTAAATCTGGGAAAATCTAATCTTGGAATGCAATTCGTTTCAGTATGGTTATTACCTATACCGCGACCCGGAATATATAATCTTTCTCAACGAAGTCGTGATACTATTAGACTTCAGAACGTGGCCAATCTTAAAATTAGCATATATTGCAGCTTTAGCCAATAAAAATAATCCGAAATATATTTTACTTATTTTCTCCACCTTCTTGATTTTTATAGGATAGAAACAATGTTTTTTAGAGATAAAACATGGAGGAATAACGAGAAAAACTCCATCACAGAATTGTTATATCGCGCGATTGAATGAATCCCACGAAAAGCGTGGGACGAGGTGCTGGGTTCAAATCTGCTTTTTACCTGCGGATATTCCATATATAACAAAATGAAAGCCCAGCATACCTCCCAAGTACCCTAACGCACCCATGTTAATGAATATTAGACTTCTGTACTGTACTATTACTAGACCCCACCTTGAATAGTGTAGAGTCATCTGGTCACCAAGGAATGAAGGATGCTTTAGAGGTGGGCATTTTATTCGACTCATTGGAACCCATCTATGACACAGCTATCTGGAAGTTCTACTAGACGAGGTTGACTCTACTGTGAAACTTTGTTCGAAATATGATGTAAAATGGGTGATATTCTGTTTCTACAACGTCTCATGATGACTGACATAAATTGTCCTGACTTTCCTTATAGATTCACTTCAGGAGTACCTGCCTCAAGATCCGCAATATATGTGCCTACCAACTACGTGAATAGCCCACCTTAGGGATCCAGAGACATGGCAACTCCATCTTCTCTCATAACTAAATCAATTTGTCCTTACGAAACTGTATGCAGTGCCTCTTCGGTCGATTAGTCATACGCGTACATTTTATCTTATATTGTTTCTTATTATTGGTCTTATCGAAAAATACTGTGATTACTTATAAGCGATCGTTTGTGGATATGATATTCTCTGGTATGTATTGACGTCAGCACTATTGAATGCTATATTCATCCGCATATTAAGACCAGTTCGTAGTTTAGAGGCAAAAGTGTTTTGGACCACTACTACTATACTAACTGAAATCACCTAAAGGTATTTTAAGCCAAGTATAATTGAAATGTAGAATAGCCTCTTGGTCTGAGACTAACTGACATGTTCCTTAGAAACTGATTAATGACGATAACTATACTGGTTCTATAATGTGAATTACGAATTGGATATGAGGTATCTTGTGGATATGATATTCTCTAGTGTGTATTGACGTCAGCACTATTGAATGCTATATTCATCCGCATATTAAGACCAGTTCGTATTTTAGAGGCAAAAGTGTTTTGGATTCCACTTTAATATTCCAACCACCAATGCCATCTAAGGGTCCTACAGTAAGAAGACTAAAAGATTACCACAATCATCTTACACTCATTTTTCATTCATACTTGACTTAAAATCTATGGATAGGTCGCCGTTTAAAAAGGTTACCTAAACTAATAAATAAAGGAAATAAACTAAGTTACAGGGTTTCTGACTGTCATATTATATCCTGGAAAGATCATTGGGAGTTTAATATTATTTAGTAAGATTTAAGGGGGTATAATTGGTTGTCAAAAAAGAGTTTTGAAAATGTATTAGGCACCTCAAGACATTCCTCATTTAATTATCACACATTGTACTATTTTATATTACAATATTTAAATAAAACTAAATTGTATATCATACATCAGAGTGGAACGTTTATAGTGCTGTATCCTCCAGCTCCGCAATACATTATGCTCTTTAGTTGAAATTGAGGTTATGCGATGTTTCCACTATCTAAATCGTTTATACTAATATTTAATTTACAAAGTTTGCTCTCAGTTTGCCTTAATTATCACTTTAATATGATTAGTATCTGGGATGTATCTAAAACTAAACAGTAAAAGTATTAAAAAGATTAAACGATGATCTCATCAAAATTTTAATAGTGGCCAATAAGTTCATTCCTTGCTCACTTGGTGCCTATCCATTAGCGGAGCAGAGTAGAGCCCTCCGGCCTCCTTTGGGAACCACTATGTTTAGTGTCAACATAGTTTCAGTAGCATAGCTATTTCGGATTGAAAATGACACATAGGAATTGAATAAGAAGAAAATAAATACCTATATAAGAGTAAATTAATGAATATTCTGAGCCCACCCTGAATACTCTATTATTCATAAAAATCCCCTTCGTCAGACAGCACATTAATCATTTCCTGACAGTCTCATTCTCCATGGAAAATATATAAATTTATATTTTAAATGGAGTATGTTTGGAAGTTAGTATTTTTAATATTTGGAAAATATCAGATTCAGAAAAAATGAGATATATTTTCACATAATTACGATCTGAAATTTAGCTATACGATATAAAAATTTTAATGTTAGAGTTTACATTTTAGTTTTTTCTAAATTATATTTATATTAAAATTGTCGTTTTTTAATTTACGGAAGGTAGAAAGAAAGTGTCAGTCCACTAATACCGTTTATTTTTAAATAACATCACGAACCAATAAAGATCCGTATAACCTTCAGGCCAAGGTCTAGAGCTACAGATGGGATAGGTAACACAAGCGACCTATAAACTACTTATGAGGCTGGGAGGACAACGATAAAATCCTCTTTGGCGCTACAAAATAGATTTTGTTTGACGATAAAAGCAAGCATTCCAAAGGATTTTAAAAGCAATATATGCATTCATTATTAAAGAAATTCTCAGTAAATTTAATAGATGGAACAACATTGGACTGATTAAAACTTAAATTAGAATCAGAAATTTCAAAATACATAACTACTTTAACAATTTACCTTCAATTACTAAAAAAGTTTAAGTTTAAAATTTCACAACAAAGCACAGCTGTGAAGTTAAATCTATATCTTATTATTTTATACCCTATTGAATGTTGTTTACTACATTATTTAAAAGGAGATTCGAAACTTTAAGAAGCTATTTTCTTTGGTCTAAAGAACTAAAAATTATGCGAATAACAAAGTTTACACGTTGTATGATGGATAAAAAATGCATTTTATGGATTTATCTGAAGTTGGAATATAGCAAAGTTTGAGAGTAAATTTTCTCTCAACTAAAAATATACAATTATTAAAAATATAAAATTATTGATGAAGTTGATTTATTTATAACAATTGTTGTAGGATAAATTCTAAAAATAAATATAACGTTTGTTGTATACAGAGTGTATATAAATTCCCGCATGGCTTTATTATTTTATGAACAATAACAGATGAGTTATTACATTTTGGTACATCAATACTGTATTTAAAAATCAACTTTTTTAAGGAATGCTCTGTTTTCTGTCATATCATAGACACTTGCCACAAGGATACAGAAATCCTAAATAGTACAAACATACAGGTAAATATACACTTCACTTTAAAGGGCTTCTCTAGCACAGTTGAATGCCACAAACTACACACAAAATGTTTGTATTTACTTCCTTGTGGGAAATAAGTTAGGGTAATATGGATATGTCGAAAGCAAATGTTTTCGGTTAATCTAAACAACTGTTCTCATAATCAAACTATGACGTCATTATCCATATGACGTCACTGTTTAAGCTTTTGTTTGCGCAAATTTCCATGTAATAAAATACGAAAAGATTTGGTGGTTTGAAAATTTAAGGAAACTTAGTTCCATCACCTTTTTTGTATTTTGGATCGTACTTTTGATATCCAGTTTAAAGTGTTCTTTTCAAATTGATATTACCTTAACTTTCCTTCCAAATTTGACCTACGTTAATTATAACATAATTTCCTGTACCTCCTATGGTCTCTTATTAGGATTTTCAGAAAATAACCAGGAGAATAATTCCATAATTACGACATACTTTTTGCTATTTAAAATTTCCGTTTAATTCCTTGTGGGGCGTCCCTATAATATAATAGAACACTTATAGTTCATAAAAAGATAGATTTTTTACATTTTTAGATGTGTTAAATTTAATCTAATATCGTTCAGAACTTATTAAAACTGTGAGAAACCTTTTAAATTTACACCCTGTGTAATAAATTCCATTTGTTAAAGTTACAACTTTGTTTATTTTATGCTTACTTACTGAGGCCCTATTTTATAGTATTTCGGTGGAACATATAAAATACAATTAAAAAAGCCTTTATAGTTGAAATATTAAAACTGATTAAAAAAAGTACATTACCACTACTCATTATAAACATTAAATGATTGTTTTAACATCTCTTGTAATTGAACTGTCGTCACAAGGTTCGCACAACGTTGTGTCAAATGTGACGTGTCTGACGCTGTAATTATTTTGTTACTCAATGACAAACTAATGATTACAGATTCAAATGAAATGTTGCTCTAGTTGTCACCACTGTTGAATACATTTGAGTTTAAAACGGAAGGTTAATTAGGAATGTGTATTATAACATATTATTTTGATATGGCTATAATCGTTTCCTTATTTTAAAAATTGTAGCGTGTTTTATTGATATATTTAAAACAAAAAGAGATATACAATAAAGATATTTACCTAATAGTTGGACACGTTTTCTGGTTAAAATATTATACAGGCTAGAAATTAGGAACATCATCACCATGAGATAAATATCATACTCAGGAAAATGTTCTTCTGATTTAGGAGTCAAGGGAATTTGAAATACTAATGTGGTTTGTGCTGTTAATGTTCCAAATTCTTAATATAAGATATTGAAAATCACTCGATAATGTAACTCCAGGCAATTCTTGACGAAGTATACTTGAGTCTTAACCCTGTGTTACTCCCGCGCAGTTCCGGGCATCGGGTTATTTTTATTTTTACTACTGTTTGGGTTGGCAATAGATTTGGTCCAACAAAGTAACTTAAGTGTCTGCCCTCACCTCCGATTAAAGAGACATCCCTTAGTTTGAACCGTGACCTTGAAGTAGAAGGTGTTGTTACCAATAGTGTGCTGAGCCCGGTCTGTTGTTCCGTGTGATTCTTCATTATTGTATTTTTTACTGGATGTTCAATGACTAGACATAATAATAAAGTTTATCTATGTATAAATTACCTTATATATAAATTGAATGTATGTCTCTTATTGAAGTATATAATGTACCTTTAGGTTCAAAACTATTACGATGACATGGATTTTTGGAAGTTGCTCTATATGTGTCGGGAAGGTTTTAGTGAAAAATGTTTCAAAACCCCATAAGTTTCCATTTTATGGCGTTTTAATTTCTAATGTTAACCTTAGGAGAGTAAGTTTGTTTACAAACTACAATGACATTTGATTTCTTAGCTACAGCTGATGGTTTATTTCCATTAGAATATGCATATGCTATTCAATGCCATCTGAATCATCATTATTGTAACACTATGAAGTAATATGTGCTGTATAAAATGAACAGCTATTACCACGTTAATAGTTTACGGTTTTGGGTGTTATGTATTTATATTTTTAGTTTCTATTTTAAAAGTCACGTGTTTAGTGAAAATAAAAAATAAACAATGTTTATATAATATTACGTATTTTTAAAATGCATTGAATATCTTAAAAACCGTATTACAGTTAGTTTTGGGTTTATTGATTTGAAAATTGTGAATTAATCCACTCAGAATTATTTGTTTCTTGGAAAGTTATTAATATGTCTTGTCGTCTGATGTTATTCCTATGCTAAAATATATCCTTTCAAAATGTAGCCTTATTACAGTTATTTTTGTTTTGAGTTTATTGGATTTGTAAAATTGTGTTCACTCGATTTATGTTTCATGGATGTTATTAATATGTCTTGTCGTTTCAGTATTGTTATCTCTATGCTGCACCCAGATATATTAACCTTTCACAATGAGCCGTAATGGTATTCGACTTCAGAAAATGACATCTTAAGTTAACATGTAATTTATACGTAGTTGTTCCAGATAGTAATATAAATTTAATGGAATTAAACGTGTTAATGTTATTTTTAAAATCTTTATTATATTGGAAAAGGCTTATTCTATTTTATCATTTATCTTTTATACTGCTGTTGTTATCGGCACAGCTCATGTGGTAAGCAACCAACTGACCGGTTGTTTACCACGTAGACATTTTAAGGATTAGAGTTAAAGTTATAGTATTTAAATTCATTTTATTCCTTATTTCTGCAACAAAAATGTTACAAAATTGAAATGGATAGTGGATTTGTATGTTTTATGGTATAGTATAATGGACATACTTCAAATGGGTTTTGACATAAAACGTCAGCTGATTTAACTATTTTTAATGTTAGTGAAACTTCAACGACTGCACTAAACACAAAACCAACCAACAACTCATAGAACTATAATGATAAAAGCTTTCTGCCAGTTCTGTTTTGTGTTTTGTAATTTTAATAAAATTAGTCTCTGGAAATAACCAACTTACCAGGCTTTGTTTAATGTTACTTAAGCAACCTCAATCAAAACTAATTAGATGAAATGTTTTCTGAATCTTTGTCTTAAAATAATAATTTCAAACTAACTGTGGCGGTGTTTATTATTTACAATGTCTGTGCTTAAAGATTCCTCAATGTTTTTCTGTAACCTTAATTCAAAATTAATTTTCATTTGAATATGTAGAGAGTCGAAAATACATCAAAGCTACAATAAAAATATCTATGTCACATTATCTGTCTAAAAGTTAGCCTTATTCTTTGTAACAAAAATAATGGCTTCATCATATCATATATTTTTTACACTTTGTCAAGTATTAGTCTTTTTCAAATAATTAAAGTGCCAAAATATAAGAAAAGGTTATATAAAATAAAGAGAAAATATAAACAATTATTTCCAAAAAACGTTTCATTAATGAAGTCACTGTATTCCCGTTTGTATTTTCCCCAAAAAATTGTTACCTTAAAAATACTTCAAATGATCGTTATAAAACTCTGTAATATTGTTTAAATAAAACATAAATTGTAGGAAAAGCTTTTTTTGGTCAAATTAAAGTTTTAAAATGGTGTTCACATTTTTAAACTGAACTGGTAAAAAATTACTCATAATAAGAGGTAGCCAAAAATACATTTTACAAATTTTTGCTGCATCTTAAAATACATCTCAAGTTACTTTGGTTCGTTTTTCACGTTTTGTCGTTCAAAAAATGTTCGTAGTATATTTTTGTTCCTTACCATTAAACAGGATACTGTCTTTTTCCTACTGATAAGCAGTAGAATATGGCTGACATTTTAAAAATTTAAATTGAACCCAATTGACATTTTATCTTATTAATCGTGTCTAACGATACGTTTTTCTAACGTCCTAACGTTTTTGAAATCATGGAAATTTCTTGAGTGTTTTCTTCATTTTAACGAATATAGCCTGTCCCCAGAGTTTGGAACTTTTCTTAGAGAACACCCTGTATTTTAGTCGTTAAAGTTGGCTCGGCGGTAGCAGTGGCGACGTGGCTCTCGGTGTAAATGTATTGTCGCGGTGAGTTGTGAGCAGCCAGGTGGCAACGGCCGGCCAAACGCTCGTAAATATCGCCTGGCTCTGAACCAACCGCTCTCTTAACCGCCCGCCTCACTTTGTGAAGGATTCGTATGTTTTCCGGCCAAAGCAAACTTTGAAACTCGACTTAAAGTATAGTCAAATTAAATATACTGATATTATGTATAAAACTATATGGTCTAACACTTGATCGAGCTGAATTTTGTTATTTTGCATTATTTAAACGCAACTTATTACCACCCCCTTATACACAGTTTATGAAGAAAGTATTCTTTCCGTTAAAATTTTTAAATTTTCCGTTTGGTGGTCCCCTAACCCCATAAAGAGAGATTGGAAATGATCTCTGTCTGTCTGTGTGAGTTTGTGTGTGTTTATATATGTACCCTACCCCATTGGTTCGATTTACATTGAATTTTTTTATTTATATCCACCGTATACCTAGGTGTTTTTATAATTTTATTATATTATTTTTTAAATGGTAGTTCACCCCTAAAACCCTTAAAAACAACAAAAAATATTTCTCATATGTGACACTGATATCGTTTATTTACATTTTGATCGGAAATAGCACTAACCCTGGTTATGTAACAAAAACAGGGTATTAAACCTGAAATAGTTACGTCAATACAAATTTGAACAGTTCCAATTGGTGACTTAGTCCACGACTGAACTAGTGACTCAACTTTTTACTTGGGATTTATACTTAAATGAAATAAATGTAATGATTTTTACAGTTTATTTATATATTTACTAGCTTTGCTCGCTAGGCCCTCGTGGTTGTTGTCGGCAGTTCTTAGTAATTAGAATAAAGTCAAATGGCTGTTTAGGGAATGTGCGTGTGAAAATTTATACCATTATAAACTAAAATAACGTAACACAGTAGCAAAATGTGCAAGAAGAAGTCACAGTTAAAAAATTTAAATAGTTTAGTCACTCGCATAACCTTAAAACTAAAATGTAAACTAATTAAAACACATGAACAAATGCAAATACTTTGCTGTGTTGTATATCTTCAACAAACAGATGTAGTAAGGCAATCACCTGTCGAAAAGAAAATAGTTATACCGTAAACAAAGTTATGGTTCCATAGTATGGATTCCTTATGAGCTTCTTGGTAGAAGCCTAATTGGGCTACAACAAAATTGGTGATCCATAAACCTTCTCCATTAACTTTTTACCTAATTGTACCACTTTTCATAGACACTTCCGGGACGCACATCTTGTCACCGTCTTTGTGGGGTTAGGAATTACTGTTTTCACCATTGCTGATGGTTTTGGGATGGAATTTTCAGGTACTAGGATGTATGATGTTGCCGATAGGTATCCAAATTTTCTATTTCTGTAATGGTTTTAAAAAGTACGGCGCTATTCTAGTCATCTTCTTAGTTTGATACTATAGATTATGTGGATCTTCGTAGTTAAAATATTTTATAAACTTTATTAATAAATGTAATTGTAGATTTCTTGAACTTTGACTATTGACTTTGTGTGTTTGACGTCTAGAACAGCGAGCGATCCGGGGCATTCAATTGTGTGGGATGGATCTGTTGATCTGTTTGAGATGCATGCCTGTTACAACGTACACTAACAGCAAATGTGGCGGCACCAGACATTCTAGTACTTTGAAAACCCCATTCCTCAATCATCGGCTATAGTGAAAATAGTAGTTCCTACCCCCACAAATTCGGCGACAGGATTAGAGTTTGTACTCGCGCTGCCATTTTTCAGACCAAAATTTGAAACAGAAGTTGCGTCAAATGGTTGGTGACGGTATATGGTTATAAGGACAGTTGTGTAGAGTAACTGAAAATATTTTCCTTAGACTTACCCATCCAAAAATGCATTGTACATTGAATGTATTGCCCTAAAATGGATTACCAGATAATCAATTAAATATCTGATAAGTGTAGATCTATGTACAGAAACAGAATTTGTTAGAAAACTTTATATTTGGTTCTCATTACAGTATATTGTGCATAGTGTTAAAATATAACTGTTTCATTTTTACCGAGCCAAAAATTTGTGTAGTTAACTCAACACGAGTCTTCAGGTTTTAATATTGTTTTCATAAAGGGATATACATAAATATGTTTATACTTCAATATATTTTAAACAGAGTTTTATTGAAATAGTATACCGTGTAAAACACTCTGGAATATATGGCAATCATTATTAAACTACGATCTATTTTTAAGAATGCATAAATCCGTCAAAATCAATTCCACTATTTGCATACTCTATACATTTTAAAATATTCTGCTCCAAGGCAGTTCTGTTTCCAAAATAAATCCTTAGGGAACTTGTTATTCGAGAGAAATTTATGAGCACTGAAGTCACTCAATAAATCCAAATCCAGACAACTCCGGTTCTTTCTGATAGTTTTGGATAGAGTGATAGTTTAAAGGAAAACATATTTTACAACATTAGATCAAAATATGTGTGCACATTATTTTCCCATGTTATAGTCGGTCGATTACAAAATAATACTAAAAAAGATATTTTCTTACAGTGATTGATATTTTTGACTAAAAGGGCACGCTCGCAGGTCAGTTACAATTTATATACAAAAAATTCCCCACCTCCGTTAATGGTATCATTCATCTTGTGATAAGGCTGATCATTTTTCAACCAGTGGCTTCAGCAAAAATACCGGTATTTGATTGTAGGTTTTATACCTCGGAAATTTCACAGGGTTAATATTTGTAATAAAAATATTTCTTTATTTTTTTGGGATTGTTAAAAATGTATGCTGCTGCTGTTAAACTGTGTGAATCATCAGAAAAATTATTATGTATTAATTAGCTAATGTAGGCTACTTTTGTTTGTTTAGTTTAATAAATTATAGTTCTTTTAATAAGGCTATTTCTTCGTGTTCTCAATTGCTTTCCAACTAATGAACATTAAAACTTTATTAAATATGAATATATTTTAAAGAGGGTCGGACCCTTTGAAAAAACATTTATTAATTTTCTGTTTTATGTTTAATTTCATTAAATGCATATTTAGCTTTAAGTAAGACCTTTTTTAATAGATTCTAATCGCAAGAAAAAATGTTATAGCCTTTTTTGACAAGCCCTATAATGCTTGATCAGTAACTAAGGTCAGACTTTATACACTTCTCTTGAAAAATGAGTTTTTACAAATGTACCCTTTCCTCAGGAACCATAAGAGATATCTCAATGATTTTTTTATTCTTATCCTCAAGTAATAACCGTTTAACCGAGTGTTGGATTTTTTAATATGTGTTTTTGTTAATTTTTTATATAACATTATATATAAAATAACATTGTAAAAAAGTATAATGTAAAGTAAAAATATTAGTTTCATGTATTTTGTAAAACCCTACACTCGATTTGAAGACAAAAACATGTATTTTCAAATAAACAAAAAATTAAGTCTATAGATTTTATGGTTTCTCATAAAAAGGTACATAAAATTGTAATTTAACATGGAGAAAATACAAGGATCCAACTCCCCTTAAGCTATAGAAAAATGTCTACTTCAAAAATAATAATTTTACCAGAGGCAACGTATGAATAAAAAGGTCCGTATACAAAAGTAGCTTTAACATTTTTTAATGAGGAAAATAATTAAAAATAACGTTACTGTCTTAGTGTCATAGTTAATTAATGTAACAAAGATAAGAGCCACGGGCGTTCATAAGCTATTAACATTTCCACACCCTGTTCTTGAAACAACTCGAGTACAATATATGTACACCGTAAACATTGTACTGCCTAATATAAAAAATCTTGTATTATTATAATTAAAAAATCTATAAAATAAAATTATCCGAATTTCGTCCGTATATTTTTAGTAATCATTTTTTTGTTGGCTATTTTTTAGTTTCAGACCCCCGAGAAGCCAAAATAGGTTATATCTTAATATTGTGTGTCTTTCTATAAAGCTAAAAATATATATTAACCTATTTTAACCATCCTATACCCTTTGGAGTTTAATTTAAACTGACCAACGCACTATGGATATAAAATAATGAGTTTTTAAACTACCAATTATAAGCAATACTAGACATATTAGTTCTAAGCTTTACAGAACATGTGATCTATACAATAGATTTATTCAAAACAATGACTCACACCAAACGATTGACCTTAAACCTTTTCTATATTTTTCTGTTTTTGTTTTCTCAACTTATGAAAGATTTTAATATTGATACTGGACAATGTTTTAATAGATTCTAAATTACACAAAATTAGAATCATACAGCTCACACAAAAGGTAGGCTTACTGCCAGTGTCTAATGTAAATTTGTATAAAGTAAAAGTTTTCGAAAGTTAATTGCGTAATAGGTATGCTGAATAGTCCATATTAGATGTGGGCAGTTCATGATTTCGTCGGTAGCGAAATAGAATTAATACAATTAATCTTCTATGGAAATTATTGTTTGGATATGTAGATTTTATTTATCATATCCACTTGTCAATTCTAAATGTCTTTTGGTCCTCGATAATAAACTATGAAACATAGTTATAAGATTTTTGTACAATCTTACCATAACATAATATATATGCGTAAACAAAATACATAAAAAACTCTCTATATATAGAAGATCCCACACACAAAGTTCTATCTATGTGGGGTCTTTCCAGTACCTACTGCAATTTTTTTAATCATTCCGAGTATTAGTTTTTATCTAGAACTAGCCAAAGTACTCGTTCTTCGCACGGTTAAAAAAAGGACAGCTGCGTTGTTCGCAGCTGTTGACATTCAAGTAATTTTATGTTTTCATTCTTTGAAAATGTAAACATTGAAACTTAGGACGTTCATGGGGCGTAGCCCGAGGAGAGTTTTTAGGAAATTAATATGCCTATGTGTTGCATGAGTTTAAGATCTACCTTTGTGTAAAATTTCAAACCGGTCGGTTCAGTATTTTTCGCGTTTACTTGCCACAACAAACCCACAAACATACAGATACCACCTCTTCTTTATAATATTATAGATAAAGATATTTTATTTAAAAAATACAATAGAAATGGAAGAATCTCTTTATACACTCTTTCGTTAATATGCACCAGAGAATATCACATTAACTGACCATCACTCATAACTATTAACATTTTTTACGACACTGTTGGGTTATTACAACAAACCTATTTAACTTCTATTTAATAATTACCAAGATATTACTTCCTAATATTCTTATTTTATTTATTTACTATTAATTTAATACCTATTTAACGTAACATTCAAACCACTTTTGGCTCTGAATTACGAACCGTTCAAAATAATAGTATGGTCTACAAAACACTCCACTGTCCCAGTCATTAGGGTTTGATTATTTATTCCTGTTGGTAATCCTGCAGGAATTATTACTGTTGTTCACTTGGAAATATTTTTTATAGTTTCAATAAATTTATTGGCTCTTGGTTCTATGTAAACAAGACGACGTCTATAAAGTAGAATAATGTAATATTTTATTAAAATTACGCTATTAGGATTGGCAATATTATGACGTGCCTCCCTTCCCTGTACAGTACACTCTCACGTATCTCTCCTCCATTACTGCTCCCCTTGGAGGCCATATTAAATACGTGATAGGACCTGAAAGCTATTTTAATTTTATTAAAGGTCCTCATGAGCCTAAACTGTCTTTGTAACGTCATTGACCACTCGTTTTACATATGTGTTTTTGAATTTACCATACTGATTTGTTATCTTAAAAAGTATAGTAGTTTAAATAAAATTTATAACGGAATAAAATGAAAAAAACATCAAAAATCACGTAAAAAGTACATTATTTTATTTTTTTGCATATAGATTTTAAAAATTATCAAAACATTATTTAAACTTGTTGTCGAAGGATGTCTGAAAGGAGTTATTAAAAAAAATTATTGGTGGTATTTATTCAACTTGACTAATTTACAAGTATAACTAACTAGTTAATTAATTCAAAAAAAGGTTAAAAATGTAGTAATAGGGATAACCATACAAAACCAATACAAAGATAAAACTATATATTGGTACTGCATTCCCTACTTGTTACTTTTTATTTTCTGCAATAGCATATATAACATTGCTTTATAGCGAATAGAGCAGTAAAATTCCTCAACTTTAAATTGATTCTATATAAAATATAGATACATATTTTGTCTCAGGTATTCACAAAACATTTACACTTCTCAGAATCCTCGTTTAACCTAGTTTAAAAATACTAGTTTATTATTTGTGCTAAGGGTTTAAACTAATCTTTATTTTAAAATTAATCTCGACAATGATACATACTCTTGATCTTGGTTTTCAAAAGAGAAACCCAAGCTTAGTCGAAAAGAAACCAGTATGAATTTATAGGCTCTTAAAAACCTCAAATATAGCTCCTTGAGGGTTTCCTTAAAATTAATGAGGTTTTAAATTAAAAATTAAAAAGTTATTTTTCCAAATATTTTATAAGCTGTCCATTTCATTATTCTTAATTAAATTTCTTAGTTGGCTAAAATTTTGAATTTTTAAGTTGGTAAGTATTATTCATCCATCATCACCACTATTATAAGAAAGAATTCTACATAAAATGTTTTAAGAAAGAAAACAGTAATATTTCATAGGATTTTAAACTGGCCTAGGAAAAATACCTTTAAAGGTTAGTAGAAGATTCTCAAACACCTTTTTTACAATTTAAAATCTAAATATAACAATTATTTATAGACAATATTTACTATTTATGGTACTTGTAATGCTTTTCCATTTTTCTTAATATAATATTTGTATTGACAGAATCAGCAAAATATGGAGCAATATATAGAAAGGTGATTATTATCAATATTTCGTTTCGATATAAAACATCAAATAGCAACATATTTTAGTTTATCAGTTCCCGCCCCATGTTGTAGGTTTAATCAACAACACGTCTGTTTCCAGCCCTCGCTTTTAGACAAGATATTACATTCAGGGCTATTGGAAATTTCACGTTTGGAACTTGTAATGAAACCGGTGCTAATATTAGACCGAGCGGATGTTATACTATGAGCTTCAATATTATTTTGTAAACATTTCTAACTAAAAACTTATCTTGCTTGAAGTAGAACAGTTATTTTCCATGTTTATTAAATTCCTATTTTGGATCATTAGCTATGTATATTAAGGCATCTCTTGGCTCTAGAATATCGTATATCCATAGATAATGGTGGAAAAAAGAATTTCGAACGTCGACTGTTGGATACGACGAGAAAAAAAGCTACTCGATTTGGACGGAATAGGTTTGGGTATAGAACTACCCTAAGGAAGGAAAATGGTTCAATAGAAAATAAAAATTACATTGAATCTTCAAGGAGCAATTCATAAAATGTCCGACAAAAACAGCATAACTGTCGAGAAGGGGGCAGCTTGGGGGGTGGATTGGAAGAGTGTCAGAAGAAAGACAGGGCTGGAGAACTTGGGGCTGGAGGGCTTTTGAGTGACAAACATCAACAGGGTCCAGAATCAAACGATCACAATATGTTGTCAAGATTTTGCTCAAAATTAAACCTGCTACGTTCTTTTTAAACAGGTTTACATCAAAAGAGCTTTTTGAGGCTCGTGGGTCAGTGAAACATCTAAATTTAACATTTAAATCGTCCGATACTGCTATGCAACTCA
This sequence comes from Nephotettix cincticeps, assembly GCA_023375725.1. Taxonomy (NCBI): domain Eukaryota; kingdom Metazoa; phylum Arthropoda; class Insecta; order Hemiptera; family Cicadellidae; genus Nephotettix; species Nephotettix cincticeps. Next base: position 67,216,061 of record CM041785.1, read on the forward strand.
TGCAAGCATCCATTTTGTTTTTACATTTATTTCTTAGAAAATATAAAACGTAAAATGGAACATAAAATATTCTGATTAACAATAACAAACAACCCCAGTGTTACACCTCACAATATTGTCAAAATCAATAGCTAATTGTTTTGTGAGGCAGTGGTTTCATTTTACACGTAACTTAAACGTCGCATAATTATAAAACCACACAGCTAAAATGGAATGTCAGAATAGTTTAGCCTAAGATCAACGTAAAGATAAAACATGAGCATCCATTTCCAAAATTAGAATGCAAAGCACAGATGATGTGCATGGGTAAACACGTCTGTATAACGCGTGAGAACTCTTCTACAGCTGGCGTAAGATCAAAGGTGACTGACAAAATACTGCAGCCGTCAAGGGAGTTACGAAAATGCTTTATGCCCGAACATTGTTAAACCCCTTTGTCCAGAATAAAAATTATAAGAGAAAACTCACTTTCTATACATCTTTTGTTTTTATTTATGACATCCTAACCTATCAATACATTTACAATGAATTAAAATACTGTAAAATGTCAACCTCTTTTAAAATCCCAAGATTTTTTTGTTTTAAGTTTTTGTACTATTTGAATGAACGAAGTCATTGTACGGTGATTCAGTATCGTGTCAGTTCTAGCTATCGATACAACGATCGACTTAATAATTATCGCATGAATATGATAATAATGGCGATCCGATATGATTTAATTGTAATTCAATATAAATTACCATACCAGATCGTGATAAAACCTTTGATAATAGAACACGGCTTTGGCTCATTACAAAATTCGTGACTTTGTATATTTATTTGAATGTATACTATATTTTTTTATGTACAACCTCTGTTAAAATCAAGAATAAATGTTTTTTTTCAAAAGAGGACATTGTTTACCACATATCCGCAATTTTGTATTTTTAATGTTTGATATTTAAAAAAGTGTTTAAACAAATATAAGAACTATTGTATGTTACAATATAATATACTTACTGTCGAAAAAAATCAACTTGTAAAAGTGTTGGTTATTTTCCACATTTAATCTACAAAGGTGGGAAAACGGTAAAGGTTTAAAATTGCCGCCATTTTGGAGTTTCATATTTAACCAAAAAAATACAAAATATCGGATATCTGGTAAAAAAGCTTTAAAAATATTCTTAATTTTCTCTTAATTTTGACCCATACAGCCTTTTCCCAGAGTTTCGCTCTTTACTTATGGAACACTCTGTATATTAAATCATATTTCAAACCACACGGCCGTTTATCTCACTTTGGGTACACAGTTTATTCATGTTCCGATTAAACAGCACGGTCGATCTTGTGATGTTTGAGAGGAAGCCAAACCTGCCAAAGGCGATTGGCATAAGCCGCCTAATGGGATTCCCAATACGGTGTTAGCCTCCTGCACAGCTCTTGCGAACATTCTCAACTTTAATTTTTTCCCCGTTATACGTTTATAACCACTAATTAATGACATTTAAACTCTACTTGTTCCTGAAACTGCTAAGTGTGGAATATAGGCTAAGTTAAATTGATTTGCAATAGTTCGCATTATGTTTAATATAACAATTATATCAGAACTCTGGGTCACCATATCTGATTAAAAAAGTTAATAAATCTCTTAAATAGATATTTGTGTAAGAAGAGTGCAAACGATATCATATCGCAAGAGAGCTTCACATGGCAGCTTGAAGCGTCAGCTGGTAGAACTTCGAGGCGGCCATGACAGTTTGCACAAGATTTGTCCTTCAATGAAAAAGTCATTTAGGTTATGTTTGATTTTCCAGTTGGGAAATGTAAACATAAGTTTTAGATCGTCATTATTTGACAGGTAATCATAAATGATTTCGTCTACATTAAAATATTACCTTCTTCCATTACGTTTTAATAACTACTAAATAGTGACAAATTATTTCAAACGTTTCCGGAAATCTCAGTTTTATTACAGAAAACCGGAAGTTAGTGTTGTAGGAATGGCAACCGTCTATCAGCTGACTAAGCACACAGCGCATGCTATTGGTTAGTTTCAAATCAATTTGGAGCGTTCTGCGCATGTGATTGGCCGGTTACATATCCATCCTAGGACGGATATGTACTACAATTATGTTTTACGGCGTATGTAAAAAAACAGTTGTTTTAATCAGTATTTTAGTATTTTTTACTCAGTAATATCACATACCACATTTATTTTTGGTATTTTGAGGTTAAAATAGCACCACGAAAACAATAATAAACTCTTTAGTCTTTGACATTTATGGTACACATAGTATTATCCTTCCATAAGAATGTAAAGGATAATTTTGTACATGTAGTATGTAACTCACTCCGCTAAGGTACCTCGTTGTTTTCAACTCATTGTTCACTCCCTAAGCCCATCATGGGCAACCCATGTGTTTTTTTTAATCTTTCATGAATTACGATTAAATTTTATATTTCACTAATCATCGTAATATAATTTTTAGGTTGACCATACTTTGTGTTATCGTTGTAAAAATATTCGAGGATTGTCATAAAGGTATGTGAATAATTTGACAAATTACGTATTTAAGTAGGTAATTAACGTTTTAATTCATACTTCTACTAATTGGTATAATGTTTCAGAGTAAGATTAAGAAGGTTTTGTACAACATTACTAACTATTGAAGTTTAGAAAACGTATTTGCCTCACAACTTTATCTTAAATAGTTCAGAAACCGCTTTTCGATCTTTAAAAGTTCTTGACTTCGCCTCAAAGTTCAAATGCGATCTTGAGTATGTCGTTTTCAAAGTTTTTGACAATAAAATAAATACAACGTTGAAGGTTTAAGTAGTACATTAAGTGCCTTGCGTGTTTTATAAAATAATATGTGAATATACATATACATTAGCCAATTAGTATAAATTTATACATTTTTAAAGACATTATTACCAAAAAACCTTTTGTTTTCTTTGCGGTTTAAGTATTTATGAATTAAGTAAAGTAAGAAAAAGTTGTATAATTGCTTACTTTTGTATTATAGTGGTATTAAGGGTTAATTTATATACACTTTTATACACGTGCACACTAATTTACCATATGTTATGACATTTTAATTAAGTTTATTTAGGGATAAAACACCTTTCATTTCCACGTCAAAGACAACTAAAGTTATAGTTTTTTTTCAGTAGACGGGGAAATAAGCACATACAGTAAAATATAAATATTTTTACAACTCGCTGTAGCATAAAATAAATATCTTCACAAACAAGTGATCGCCGTGAAAGCCAACTTAGCTCTGGGGCATTTTTTATATGTAGATCGGAACACGAAGCACCAGGACCCAATTTGCTGAGGGTAATTACATTTCTTTCTCTTGTGGTCAGAATTACCTTGTTGCTTTTAGAAGACTACCTCACTTCCATTAGAGGTTTCAGATTTATAAAATATAACAGCTTCTGCTATTCAATGTGTAAATGTTGTTATTTAAACGTTTTTATTTATACAGGGTGTTTCAGAATTCCCTACCAATACTTTAGGGCATTGTTCCGCTAGAGCTTAGTTGCAGTGCATGTCAAGGCATGTGACTTAAGTCTGCCACAACATAGGCGGAGACTATTGCATTGCAATAGTCTCCGCCTGCTTACTGTCATTAAAATTGTTGTGGCAGACTTAAGTCACATGCCTTGACATGCACTGCAACTAAGCTCTGGCGGTCATCTATCACTAAAGTTACCATATCTCAGTTATTATTTGTTTAATTTTAAAAAAGTTCGTGTCAATAGATTTGTAATTACATTACCTAAACAAAGTTATTCTTGTAAATTTTCTTTTAAATCAACGGTTCACGAGTTATTTGAGAAACAAAATTTTAAATGGCCGCCATTTTGTTTTATAATTTTGAGAAATTGTCATAATTTTTTTGTAGCTTTGTCTATTTGCCATAAACGTTTGTGCAAAGTTTCAATTCCGTACGTTTAACCATTATTTTCAGAAAAAAATATTATAAGTGAAAAAAACAAAATGGAGGCTGTGTGAGTAACCAAGGACTTCCGGACAATTTAAATATGATATTTAGATATGTTTCTTACCCGGGAACAATGCCCTAAAGTATTGGTAGGGAATTCTGAAACACCCTGTATAGACTGATATTTACTATAAACAAATCATAACCGTGAGTGTAAAGAGTTGGTACAGTGCAGTGATAGTGACATAAATTGGATAATATTAGCTTTAAGTGGAAAGTTTAGAAAAATTAAGATAATTTAGTAATAAATAGGTTTATGTAATAATTTAAATGTATTAAAAATTATAGTGATTATGTTAATACATTGTAATTACGAAATAGTCATTGGTTTTATTTATAGAGGCAGAATACTATTATCAAACGATTGGGGCTGTAGCGTCGTTTTGTAATCCAACAACTTGGAGGTTACGAATTGTGGATAGTTATGAGCAATGGTCGGTGGATGTGGTGTTCTCTTGTGTGGATTAACTTCTGCACTATTGAATACTACGTTAATCCACAAAGACCATCCTCATAATTAGACTCATTCGTAATTCAGAGGGCTTAGTTTGGATTCCACGTTAAACAACAGGTCTCTTAGTTGCCATCAGCTATTGGACAATTAATTAACAGTCCTGTCAAATCCTTATTTATGTTTTGCTTAAAATCACCTTATGGTATAGTTGCCATTATAATAATTTCATCTAATATAACAATTTGTAAGTAGAAGGTCCTAAAATGTATTATTATATGAATAAATAGTGTCCAATTGTATTATTATTTTGAAAATGTAATACTCAAGTAATTACCAGTGAATGTAAAAGACTCTACAGAAAACTTAATCATTACATAACGCCATACATTTATTCGGACTAGCAGGAGAAACACATATTTGTTTGTCTGGCACGTTCGTTGTTTCACTTACCAGCGTAATAACATTCACCACAAAAGGGACAGCTGCATTTAGTTTACTGTTAAAGAGTTGGTACAGTGCAGTGACAGTGACATAAATTGGATAATATTAGCTTTAAGTGGAAAGTTTAGAAAAATTAAGATAATTTAGTAATAAATATGTTTAGGTAATAATTTAAATGTATTAAAAATTATAGTGATTATGTTAATACATTGTAATTACGAAATAGTCATTGGTTTTATTTATAGAGGCAGAATACTATTATCAAACGATTGGGGCTGTAGCGTCGTTTTGTAATCCAACAACTTGGAGGTTACGAATTGTAGATAGTTATGAGCGATGGTCGGTGGATGTGGTGTTCTCTTGTGTGGATTAACTTCCGCACTATTGAATACTACGTTAATCCACTATAATTAGACTCATTCGTAATTCAGAGGGCGTAGTTTGGATTCCACGTTAAACAACAGGTCTCTTAGTTGCCATCAGCTGTTGGACAATTAATTAACGGTCCTGTCAAATCCTTATTCATGTTTTGCTTAAAATTCCTACCTTATGGTATAGTTGCCATTGTAATAATCTTATCTAATCTAACAATTTGAAAGTAGAAGGTCCTAAAATGTATTATTATATAAATAAATAGTGTCCAATTGTATTATTATTTTGAAAATGTAATACTCAAGTAATTACCAGTGAATGTAAAAGACTCTACAGAAAACTTAATCGTTACATAACGGCATACATTTATTCGGACTAGCAGGAGAAACACATATTTGTTTGTCTGGCACGTTCGTTGTTTCACTTACCAGCGTAATAACATTCACCACAAAAGGGACAGCTGCATTTAGTTTACTGTTTCTTTTCTACCAAGAGGGAATAGCTCCGACGTTACTACTTTGCTGTAATGCATAAAAATGTAGATGCCCATAGTAAAAAAAAACTTAAAACAAACAAATATAATATAATAAAAAATATATGACAAGTTTTATCTGTAATAAACATGGGTTTTTGCCATTCACCATATATTAAAATAAAGTGAGTATTTCTTAAACACTGAAATACATATACCATCAAAAATTTTATTTTAACATTATAAACTTTTTTGATCAACATCTGTATAAATAAAGGAGTTTGCCTAATCTCCATATGATTAACATGGGAAAAGAGTATGCAGGTTTGCTGCCATGATAAACACATAAACTATGATTTTTTAGCACAAATGTATGGATCTCAACCACATGAAGCTAAATATCAAGTTTCATTAAAAAATATTAGATAATAAGTGAAAAATTAATTTTTCCTAATCCTCCATAAGATTAACATTGGAGCCTCAAAATACAACGTACTGTGTTTAGATTTTTTTATATCTCGGTAACCGTTTAAGATAGAGAAAAACTTTAAGGAACTTAATTGTGTAGTTTTTTAAGCTGATTGCAATGGTGAAATATAAAATTAGATTTTTTAAAAATTACATGTGAAAAACGCAAAAAAGTTTCAAACCGCTAAATAGTTCATGACGATATGTCTAGAAGTCACATTTGTAATACACTTCTACCAAATTTTATACTTACGAAGTATGTGAAGACACTAAAATAAATATAATATAATTCTATTTTTATACTATTTTTTTAATAAAAATTACACGACATTGTTTTTTTTTTGAATAAGAGAAAAAATACATGCTGTTAATTTGATAATCGTAATATTTTAAATATAAAAAACAACAGAAATATGTTAAAATAAAATTAAATTTTATCTATTTTATTTGTTTTTGCCACTTTTTCACCAAAAATAGTATCTGAGATTAATAAAAGTTTCTTAAATAATGAATTGAAACATATTTCATACTTTCTTTAATCCTACTTTTGAGATTTGTATAAATAAAACATTATCGAATTAAAATAGTAAAATTTAATACAGAGAGTTGTTTATACCAGAAATTAGTAAAATCACAAACAAAATTACATAATTTTTTTATATAATTAACTTTAATCCTGCGTTTTTCATTCATGGTGAATTCATTATTCTTTTTTAATAACTGTGCTTTAAATTTTTATTAATATTCACATTAAAATACTCAAACTTTGGCAATTAGGTGATATAAGGTTATAAAAATTGTTTTTATTTGGTAAAATAATATGCTTTTTTCTAGCAAAACCGAGATTTAATGCTATAATTTGGACGAAATTTAAATTATGTTAAAATATTTGTATAAAGGTTTTAGAAGTTGTTTTAGTTTACTGATGAATAGAAATAAAGTTTCAAACCGCTATCCAAAGGCTAAACACTGCCACAATCCGACCTCAAACTAACTTTAGAGCCTGGGTTGGAAGCAGTACGGTCACATAAACAGTTATGAATAGCACTTGATAAAATCGTGAATACTTTAAATTTTAACGATTTGTTTTATGTAAAACATTTTTACAAACTTAAGTGAGAACTATTTTAACCTATCAGGTGCGTTGAATTTAAAACAATTAAACATGTTGAGGTTACATCCTCATTTGAAAAAATAAAAGTAAATACAAGTACAAATTATGTTTACTGTTACAATCATATTTTCATACTAGGGTGTAAAATAACTTGTATAAATACTCATATGAAAAGTTTTTAGTGAATTATTGAAATTATTTAAATTTCGTTTAATTTTATTTGATTATTATTTTAAAAATAAAACAAATAATAAATCAGAGTAAAAAAACAAAATAAAAATCTTCCTCATATAATAAATACTGAATCTAGTACTACGCTAAAAAAATACATATTATAAATTTTCAAATAAATAAAACAGAAATTACTAATAAAGTATAAATATAACAACACGAAATAAAAAATTTATAGTGTAGTGCTAACGATCGTGTTTTCTATACTGTCTAACAAAAATATATAAATACTAATCAAAAGTGTAACTGTTCCTGTGCGGAGAAAACGTGATACAGAGTTTTATTATATTATTTGTTTCAGCTTGATTAAAACATGATGGAAAAAACACAGTGTATTAGAAACATTTTTCATTGTGTTTGTTTTTTATGGTTAAAAATATTAAATACGAATTTTTTTGATTTTTTTTCCTAAACCTTCAACACATAGGCAAACATTTCCTATCCTTCGGGATATTGTACGTGACAACTTTTTTTTTTAGAGAATTTGAATGCTTTAAAAAACAGGTTTTTTGTTTCGATCCGGTTTGTCAGTTTACTTTATGTTTTTTACGTTTTCATTTTTAGAAATTGGAATGAAAATAGATTTAATATTTTTTTTTATACTGTCTCTAAATCCATTCTCCCAATAAATCAATATGTTTGATCTTTTTATATTTAAATGAAAAATATCAAATCACAATAATGTATACTTTGACGATATCATTACCTTTTAATTTTATTGTCACTTATAAACACAGTTACTAATAGACATTTTTTAATTTGAAAACAACCCCACATCATATACTTACTGCACGTAGAACGTACAACAGCTAAGCCATATCTATGTCAAAACCCAACCTTACGTTTTAATGATGATATAAAACAACATAAGAGACAATGTGAGAGTGTAAATTGTTCTTTAAAGGAGGTGCACATCGTGTTTTTATTCCCGAACACGTGGTCCTGGACTCCTGCCAAACTGTTCTACACCACCGTTCAAATAATATATCACTAACTTTGACCAAAGAGTGTAATTGCTGTTCCGTGTGCGTGTGGAGAAATATGCCAAACTAATGTAGTGATTTTACAGAAGGGTTTTATTAGTATCTAATTTTGACATGGATATTGTCTCAGCTCTGATGGAAGATGTAAAACATGTAACAGGACTCCATAGAAACTACTTTGTTTGTGGTTCTGTATGTTTGTTTGTGGGTTTGTTGTGGCAAGTAAATGCGAAAAATACTGAACCGACCGGTTTGAAATTTTACACAATGGTAGATCCTAAACTCATGCAACACATAGGCATACTCATTTCCTTAAAATCCTCTCGGGATACGCCCTGTGAACGTCCTAAGTTTCAATGTTTACATTTTTAGAGAATGAAAACATAAAATTACTTGAATGTCAACAGCTGTGAACACTAAAATTTGACAGGAAGAAGAAGAAGAAAGAGCTGCCGTGACCGTCCTAGGTTTCAATGTTTACATTTTCTAATGACAACATCCGTTTTCACTATATTTTGACAGTTCGGGAAGAAGAAGAAATAAAGTTGATTTTTCATATAAACTGCTGGATCGAAATTAGTGAATTATTTGAAATAGCGGAATGGTAGATTTTAAGTTTTTCCGACGACTGTCTCTATTACATTAATCCTTATCCTCTCCCAATATTTGACAGATGTTACTTTGAAATGTTGTAGACACTCGTGTTTTGTCATTTTGTAAACAATGAAGAATTAATTAACAATAACTTAAATGTATCAGTAGAGCCGACACCTTTCAGCCATTTTAACCCGTGCGAAGAACGGGTACTTTGGCTAGTTTTTAATATATAAGAATAACAACAGCTGTTTACATTAATTGAAAACATTCCCTTTATGATTATCCATGATTTAACCAATTTCCCACAGGGAAGTAAATACATTTTTGACATGGATAAGTATCAACTTAGCTGATATTTTACATTATTGATTTTAGTTGAAAACACATCCCGTTTTGTCTTGTAATCTATGTATTTAAAATAATCTATAATAGTCCATGAAAAAAATAGTTCGTTAAAGAATTAAAACAGTTGTTGCTAAATCTTAAAGAAATAACAAAAGAATAATATTTCAAACTTTAATAAAATTTTAAATAATTTTTAATTTAAACATAAAAAAATTTTTATATAATTAAACATGAGAATGCTGAAAATTGTAATAAATAATAATAATATGCTATCGGTGTAAAAATATTTTTACATCATAAAATAAATAAAATATTCAAAGGTAATACAGATTATTCATTATCAATTAATAATTTGAATAAGTAATTTTTCTTTAAAATAAAAACTGGAAAAATATCTACTATTTGTTATTTTTTCAAATAGAAATTAAGTAGTTTCGGTCAGTACATAAAATAAAACTTTCCAATTTCAATGGTTACGTTATAAAAATTCATGTTCACATCCGAAAAATATTTATTACATTTTATTAAAATTGCACACTCAGCTAAACAATTTTAACTTCAACTTTAGACTAAAGTTTATTAAACTAAGTAATAAATTAGTTTTAAGCATATAACTCTCAGTAGTTTCTCTTCAGTAAAAGTTTTTATCATTTAATTTACAATAAATATTTAATATTTAAAGATAGCCCATGGGTGAAAATGATTTTTTCAGGTTTTTCATATTTATAAATATCCCTTATTGACTTGGAAATCTTATATAATATGTTACGTTTACGGTTTAGAGCATGGCGAATACATGGTGAATTGAAGCAGTAGTCGATTTGTAATCATTTTACTAAGAACTAGGGTTTAAATATTTTCTACACACTTTAATAAAAAACCATACGAGATATCTAGCTAAAACTAATGCTTAACTGGATTTATGGTACGTCTATAAATTTAATTTTTAGTTTTCATAGTATTTCATCTACATGAAATTTGTTAATTTACTTGTTTATGTGTGAATTGCTGGAATGATTTAATACACCTGAAAAATATGCTAAAGTGTTAACCATTGTGTAGCCTATATAAAATAAAATAAAAATTTCAAGCATCTTGAAGACTTATTCTTGAGAATTGTATTGAGAAGAATTTCTTTATAAATGCCAACATTAACATTGGAAGAATAGGTATCATGAGATTGTAACATGAAAATAAAAATATACATTCAAATGATGATGGAATAAATCTACTTGAAAACGTACGTTCTAAATTATCTAAAATGGTTTAATGTGGTTTACACCACATTAAACACACAGCCCAGTAGTTAGAGTTTATAAGGTAACTTTAGTTCCACGTCTTCATAGAGAATCTAAAACTGATGTCTGTTTACCATTGAACGAGTATAAAACCTCTAACAAGTTAAATGATTTTTTGTGAAAGGTCATTATACTTTTATCACCCAAAAATAGTACACATATGAATATACACTTCAGTCTCCACTTATGTCATAAACAAATTACAAATATGTTTTGAATTAACATGCTTCTGAAGAAACGTTAACCCACTGGTCTTGGATACAGCAGTCGTTAGGTCACGTACCTACATAGACTAGATCTTCACCAGAAGGTTACACGAAAAACAAAAAACACCAAAATAGTGATATATAAGTGATAAAGCCAAAAGTCAAATTCCATCTAATGTTTCTATCTTAAGCAGCAACGTGCATGAATCCGTTTAGGTAATATTTCAATAGGTAGTCAAGCAAATACATAACTTAATCCATGTTGCTAAGCCAATTTTCGAGTAACACTCGCCAGCTTCATTACACGACGTCATGTTTCAATTCTAGATTATTAGTTTGGATTGTAGAATTGGACGTTGGAGGTTGATTGGACTACCAACTCCGGCTGTGTTCTGACTGGCAATGAGACATTAAAAACAATACCTAACGAAGATAAATAGTAGACCTATATGGGCATAAAATATGTGTTAAAAGAATTTTTCATATTAATCATATTTTTATTCTCACTAAACGAAAATACACCTAATTTAAATTTGCAGCGCACTATCATTACTCAAATGAAATGTACCATTGTTTTGTACAGAAAACCATTTTATAAAATAGTTAAATTACCTATAAATTTCACCCATACAGTTTTAACGAACTAATTTTGTGTGGTGGAGGGGGGGGTTAAAGTTTCCTAGCCTAAATGGTACCTGGTGATATTTCAGTTGAGTTGTGCAACATTCGTGTGGTCATATACCTGGCTAGCCTAAGTTAGTTAAACAAACACACAACTAAGGACGATGGTTCAAACTGAATGATGTTTATTTTATCTGATTTCCCATTACTGTGTTGACGATTCAACTGAAATATATATTAAACCAACGAGATTTTTTCATACACTGTTATTTCAAATCCTGTTATTCAAAATGTTGACGAAACATGACAGCGGAAACAAAAGGCGTTCTTTCTCCAGCAGACGTTTTCCTAGGAAAGAAGAAAAATATTTCCAGATGAACACTTTTTTGGTAAAGTTTTTGGAGGCTATGTAACCAACTATGAAGGACCTAGTTTGCTCTGTCAGGAACAGTGGACAAGGTGTGTGATAAGCTTACGACTGGCACTTGTTGGTGTTCCTGCATAGTGAATATTGTAGTTAGAACTGTGCTAAAGAAACGGCGTGATAATCAGGTATGATGGCTACTAATAATACAATAATATCTTATGATTTGATACGTATATTTAGTTAGGTAAATCTATTGAAATAAACATTATCTAATTTTAAATTTGCGTTAAGGACAAATATTTAAGCTGTCCCTCATCAGTTTCCAGCAACCAAGCTATTGAATGCTCAGTGACAAATTGGTTTAAATAATTTTACGTAGTAAAAAAAAGTTGTCTATTTAACACTGCCATAGTAAATTTGAAATAATTTAGTTACTTACATAATTGTTAGCGATAGCTTCCACGGTCAAAGTAAATCTAGTATTTTGCTCTAGTAATCATTAAACTGAACTCAATACGACATTTTTTATTTGTTCTAGGAATTTTATTTTAAATTTATAGCATAGGTCTGACTTCTACTGTGAAAATTAGGATCCCTGAGTTAGCTCGGGGAATGAGTTGACTGATTTCCAGGCAATGAATCAATCATAATGTGATCCACTCGCTCGTGAGAAATTTGCGTTAGGCCCGTACAACTTCGTATATTATCCCCTATATTATCCGAACCTAACACAGCCTTACGTACATTCTATTATGTGGCCTCAGTACCCTTGTTGAAAGTACATTAGACACGTCGAACGCTCATTGAGAGACCATTTAAGGAAATTAAAAGAGTCAAGTAATTTTGGTGAATAAAATTTAAACATAATTTTTCTAAATTAAATTTCTAGGATCCATTCCGTTATACGTATGTCACCGTTCAAACAGCTGCTTAATGGTTACTGGTTTACAAACATAATTTAAGTTCATTTTTAAGTCTATATTTATTTTAGAAAAAAAACAAAGATTACGTTATGCTGATTACGTTTAATAAAGCAAAAATGTTTATTTTAACAAATATCCATTGGTTTTCTAGAGGTTTTGATAGAAAAAAATATATTACAACCCATATAAAAATATCAAATCTAACCTAGCTAAACTTTCCCTAACGCTATATCTTGGTTTTCAATATCGCGTGTACAACCACGTAATTCATTTACGCAACGTATATTGGACGCCGACAAACAGCTCTCTGTGGAGGTTAGGTTTTGTGTATTGACATCATTACATCGTTAATAGAATTTGTATATATTTAGAACTACCATAAAACCACTTACACCAGGAAATAAATAAACCATTTTTTGAAACCTGGTGTTACGGTATAACGGATAACATCCTATGTGGATAATGTAGCGATAAACTCATGACCTAATCCCTTACTTTTTATCGAGACAAGACAGTACATAGTTTGACTTTACCGTATGCGAAAATCCTTGAAGACGTGCGCGGAAGTGATCTCAAGGCAGGAGATGGAGGAGATTTCCTGGGGATGTGGTGAGACACGTCAAGGTTCAATAATGCTACAAAAACAATGTGCGTTATAACTTACACATTCGTATAAAACCAGCGTCTAAAACATTATAACACCATAATAAACTTTTGTTTCCAATACTATTAAAGGTGTTAGTTGATTACTGTAAATTTAAAGAATGGGTCCGGAACGGTAAAGAATGGTCCAGGTACTTTTACTTTTACTTTATACTTTTTAACTAAAATGGCAACCTATCCAGATAGGTATTTTAAGCCAAGTATGAATGAGGAATGCAGGATGATTGTGGCGCGATCTTGTAGTCTTGTTACTGACTAAGGCTGACAATTTCCTTAGACAGGACTGTTAATTAATAGCCCAACAGCCGATGGCAACTAATGGACCTACAGTTTAACGTGGAATCCGAACCACGACCTCTGAATTACAAATTGGTCTAATTATGAGGATGGTCTTTGTGGATTAACGTAGTATTCAAGTGCGGACGTTAATCCACACAAGAGAACACCATATCCACCGACATCTCTCACAACTATCCACAATTCGTGACCTCCAAGTAGCTGGATTACAGGACGTCGCCACCGTCCCAGTCAATGAAGAAGGTAAGAAGGTTTCAACATATGTCACAACAAACGCTTGCACGTATATCACAATTTACATGTATATATGTCTTAGATCCTGGGGGTTTGAAATTTGAAACGATGACGTCATATGTTTATAAGAACAGCTGTTTTGATACATCGCCCCCCTTAAAATGTATGCATAATAATCTATTTCCCCAAGGGATCTACGTACATTATTCTATATGAAAATGTTTAGCTGTTGACTATTTGTAGCTTCATAAACAAGTACATTTACTAACAAACACATGTTTTGTCACTTCAACCACCTACTGACTGTTGTCAAAGTAAACTGGATCTAGGTAGAAATATTATTAAATTTGTTTAAAGTTTAATTTAATGTATTAAACTATTACTATGCCTCCAAAATTAATTGATATTAACTAATAAAAAATGGTTGTTCTTACTTCCCTGTGGGAAATAGGTTAGATCATGGAAATGTCGAAAGGTAATGTTTTCAGTTTATCCAAACAGCTGTCCTTATTCTTTTATATTATAGATTCAATACAATAGCTCTGGTAGTTTCTATGGAAACCTGTTACATATTTTCCATCTTAAAAACCACCAACACCCCCTCCCTCAGAACTAAAACATATTTATGACAAAAACAGTAATAGATACACAATAATTGTTTCATTCAAAATTATTAAGAATTTCAGGTAGACTTATCCTACATGTTTTGGAGTTTATAACTTAATTATCATAGAATAGCAATCCAAAATCATTCAAAATCAATTGAACAGATATTTACATATACATTTGATTGCCGGCCAGCAAAAGACACAAAATGCAATAGACTGAGGCTGTGTCTATTACTGTCTAGGACATCCCTCTTACGGAGACCATCTAAACTTTCTCATCATGAATCCGCAAAGACCAAACTCACGAGTAGACCATTTTCTAATATTTCAGAGCAGTGGTTCGGACCACACGTTAAAACTGTAGGTCCCCTAGACAGCATTGACCGTTGAACATGTCAGCCTTAGTCAGTAACAAGAGAACAATATCGCACAATAATCATCTTACCCTCATTTCTCATTCCTGCTGGGCTAAAAATACCTGGATAGGTTGCCATTTCATTAACTAACTAACTATATCGATTTAAAGCATGTGTTGAACTTAACGTTTGCTTATACTTTAAGACTTTGATACGTCTTGAATCTTCTCCGCTTAGTTGATTAACAGTCTACATACTTCTCAAATTAGAAATTTTTTTAGGATATCGCAAATTTACGATTTCTTTCAAATTTTACTTTTTTCATCGTAATGAGTTTATTTTTTTCAAATGTGTTTTTTTAATCATATTCGTGTTCTTTCTTGTAAGTTTAATTTGTGAAGTGATTTTTTTTATATACCTCTTCATATTGTTATTAAAATGATTTTGTTCTGATTTGCTACTTGTCAGTGTGGTTTACCGTTGAGAAGTATTTTTTAAGATACATAGTCTGTGGATATTAAAATTTACCAGTTTATGTTACTGTTTTAACTTTTCATACACTACAGTTAAATTTGCAAAACAAACAATGTAGGTAGGTTTACTATTTCAATTATTATTTCGTTATAAAACTGCGACCTGTCCAGGCAAGTATAAGCCAAGTATTAATTAGAAATGGGAGTAAAATGAATTAGACGTGAGCTTATGGTCTTATATGTGTGTATAACCTTTAAATCTGACATGCTCTTTAGACAGGACTGTTATTAATTAATAGCCCAACACCGATGGCTTTTAAAGTACCTGCATTTTTGTGGGATAAACGTAGTTTTTTGTAGTGCAGACGTTAATCCACACCAATGAATACGAAACACACCTACAATAACTCTCAACTATCCACAATAAATTCATTATTTCCAGCTGTGTTGCAGTACACGCGGTCCCATTTATGCAATGCAGTCAGTATGCTCCCATCATAGTTGAGTCGCCATCAGAAGCTATAGCTGCCCTCACCATCCCCTCTACCATCTCCCACTAACCTCCCACCATTGCCCACCACCCCCGGGCCTCGAGGGGTGGGGGGTGGTGGCCGCTCAGTTCGCTGCCGGCGCTCGACCAACGCGCAAGTGATACAACGCTCTGTGTGGTTCCGAATTTTTTTTTGGATATCGTAACTATTGAGGTTTATGGTAGGTGTTTTAAATTTATGATAACTCTATAGTTCAATGTGGAATGGAATGCAAACATGTTTATGGAATCCAAAGAAGTATAATTGAATGACTATGTAAGTTTAAAACAGATAAAAAAATAAAATTTGGCTAAGTCTAACAAACTTTTAGTATGTTTTTGCTCATGGAAACAAATACTTGAAGTAATACTTAATTAAATACTGCAAGGGCTGGCAGATTTGATTATCCTGTAAAGATTTAAGTTTTTATAGAACATCTTGTACATTATTTGGAATTATTTTTAGCAACTTTTTTGTGTTCAAGACTACATACTATTTTCAACCCACAGTAAGTTAAATGGTCATATATACTTTTAAGTTAAAAAAAATTAGGATTTTAATCCTCGTTATTTTTGACAATTCCAATATTGAATAATTTGTTACGTTTAATTTAATTGTAAATGTAAAAACTCCTTACCATTGTATATAAGATTTCGTTTGTATATAAATTTAATTTTTAATCCGGAATCAATTTAATACAATTTTACATAATTTCAACCACTTTATAAATTTCAGAGAAAACATTATTACCCATAAAATTCAATTAAATTGAATTAAATAAATAAAAATTAAATTCAGTGTTTTAATTGTAGATTAATCATATATAAAACTATATTTAATCAATATCCAATCAATATTTGATCAAATATACTAAATACTAATAAAGCAGCTTCAGTTTACTGAAACATACTTTTCCCCTTTAGTAAAATACAAAAATACAGCATTTATTAAACTACACATGTTTTTTTCTTAGATTAATATCCTTTTAATATTTTTAACTACCATTCAATTCCTTAATTTTAAAACAGGTTAAATAATTATTGGAATTATTTTTGATACGTAACCGACCCCCCAAGGTGATATAATATTTTTAGTAGCTTTTGATGAATGATGTGACTCTACACTGCATGCCCATTTTTTTTTTGGAAAACTATTGTCATAAATGGAAGAATACATTTTTTTAATATTAACCATATGAATAAGATAGGGCACATTCAGAAAACATACTATATCTACCAAATAGTGTTGATTTACATATCTCTGGAACCGTTAGTCAAAGAAAATTTTTTACGAAAACAATATTTAATATGTACTATCTCACAGCGGAAGACAGTAAAACTAATTTTAAATTCAGTATATTTTTCATTAAAGTTAGAACCAACAATAATTTTTATTTAATTGTATAGCTTAAGAAATATTGCGTAAAACGCATATTTTAACGACAATTAAAAAAATATTGCATTCTTGAACTATATGAACATATGTAGTCCTGATTATCTTTATAAAATTATATTTTTAAAAATCTCAAGAGTTATAGGTTATCACTATTAAATGACAGTATAATTATTAACAGCATGCAAAAATAGACGTCACCCATACAAACTAGTTTAAAATATTTAAAGAAATTCTACGGTTCATCGGGTGTTCTCTAAGATCATCATTTTATATTCTCATTATTTCTTATTTTATATAATAGTTATATGCTGGAATTGGTATTTTAAGGTTGATATTTTTAAGCTTGAATCGATTGGTAGGGTAGTCAACTGAGTGTATAAGAGGGTGAAATTGCGGTCCATCACTCGCAAGACAAACTGTATTGATACAGTGTGCGGGCAGCTGAGTAATCTCTGTCATCAGTCAAGCTCTGTCTTACCCTTCTCCGTTCACGGACAAGACATGATTACTGCACACTGATGACGATGTGGTCAACTGTGTGAGTGTGACAGGGCGGTCCATCACCCACAAGACGAACTGTATTGATACAGTGTGCGGGCAGCTGAGTAATCTCTGTCATCAGTCAAGCTCTGTCTTACCCTTCTCCGTTCACGGACAAGACATGATTACTGCACACTGATGACGATGTGGTCAACTGTGTGAGTGTGACAGGGCGGTCCATCACTCGCAAGACAAACTGTATTGATACAGTGTGCGGGCAGCTGAGTAATCTCTGTCATCAGTCAAGCTCTGTCTTACCCTTCTCCGTTCACGGACAAGACATGATTACTGCACACTGATGACGATGTGGTCAACTGTGTGAACGTGACAGGGCGGTCCATCACCCACAAGACAAACTGTATTGATACAGTGTGCGGGCAGCTGAGTAATCTCTGTCATCAGTCAAGCTCTGTCTTACCCTTCTCCGTTCACGGACAAGACATGATTACTGCACACTGATGACGATGTGGTCAACTGTGTGAGTGTGACAGGGCGGTCCATCACTCGCAAGACAAACTGTATTGATACAGTGTGCGGGCAGCTGAGTAATCTCGGTCATCAGTCAAGCTCTGTCTTACCCTTCTCCGTTCACGGACAAGACATGATTACTGCACACTGATGACGATTCAACTGTGTTTGATAATCCATCATAAACAACTGTATTGATATTCAGCTGAGTAATCTGTCATCAGTCAATGTCTACCCTCTGTTCAAAAGACTGATTACTGCACACTGATAATATAACTATTGACATCCATCATAGACAAACTGTATTAAGTGTACTGAGTAATCTCTGTCATCAGTCATTTTATTTTTAAATGATTACTGCACACTATAGATGTGTAACTCGATGTGACATTATAAGACAACTGTATTGATACAGTGTCAGCTATAATCTGTCATCAGTAGTATGTCTTATTTTTAAAGACATGATTACTGCACAATATATATTTTATAACATTACTAAATATATACACTATTCGTTAACTTTAAAATTTTATTTATATCACCAGTAAAGAACAAACACCTCTAGCAATGATCAAACCAATAAAGGAATGTTTGTAATAAATTAATAAGAATTTATATTTTAATCACAATTACTTATAATATAAAACATTTTACCATGTCTAGTTTTTCATAGATAAAATGTATATATTACTTCTTTTAAACATACATTTTATTATATCTATTAAATTTAGTTTTGTAGCTTCAAATCTCTTTATACCCTCTCCACCTATACAATGACTTATTAGAGTAAATATAAAAATAGTCTTGTTTTAATTAAAATATGTTTTCAGCCTAACGCAACGATAAAATCATTTTCAGACTGAATTATATCCATTTGCGTGTATACGTACCTTAATACTATACCGATTGCTTGTTTCTTTATAATATTATTTTGCAATATGCCAACACGAAAAGGCAAAACACCATTATTGGTAAACTATATAAATGAAAAATAATCGACAAATATTATAAGAATTAGCATTTATTAACACATTTCCAATTACCTTTTAATGGAGAATTACAAAATATAACACTCCCTACAATAGTTCTCTTTAAAATTGTCTTCTTAAACATAATATAAAATGTTCTACATCGGATTTTTCCATGATTGGACATCTAATCCGACACTTCCCCATGGAGGGTTCGGGGAACTGCGTCAACAACTAACTCCAACCACTCCACAATGTAAACATTTTTCTAAGTAAATGGTTTAATAAAATATTTTATCCCTTAAGCTGCTAACTGAACCGGAGTATTTGTAAACATGACAAGTAATTGTTTTCTTTTTATTTCTGTTCGTTTTTTGTTATTGGCTTTATCGAGTATTATTTTTAAATACAAACTATTTTTAAATGAATTGGCATTCAGAATTGAATGTTAAAAAAATTACGTATACTAAAACAATATTAAACAAATTTAAATAAAGGGATCTCTTTTTCATACAGAAATAGACTCGTAGGAAATGTTATATAAGCCTACTTTTATATTAAACATTTTTTGACAAAACATACCCGTAAGGTAAAAATTCTCATGGGATAAATTAAATTAAATTTACTTAAACGACAAAGCAACGTACATGCCAACACAATACCAAAATACCAAAACAATAAGTTTAAAAATAACGGGAAGAAACCTTTAAAAAAATTATGAATTATTTTTTGCATTACAATAGTTATCAATATGATAGTGTGCAATAAAAATATATATTTTAAATTTTATAAGAAGGTTTACTCCGTAAAATATAGTACTAATATATTATATTGTACCCTTATATGTAATAAAATCCATGAGTAGATATTCTCCAGTATGTACAGTATATTATTACTAATTACAGAAGGAAACCTCATAAAAATGCTAAATGTAATAGAAGAAGCAAAAAAATCCTTGTGCGTACCATAACTTTTTTATAAATTATAAATTAAAATTGAACTTTTTTATCGGGAACCTACGATTTGTTTCAAACTTTTCAGTTTTTGTTTTATACAAAAAACTAAAAAATAATACTGTATTCATAATACTGGTAAATACTACTATGATAAATGAGACAAACCATGGTGACAGTATTAGTTGGTAGAGCCAAAGAAAAAAAATCTACTATCTTAAATAAACATAACTTTATCAGTAATTTGTTGATTATTATAAATATGTTTTGACTGGTATTTTTCAAGTTTTAGGGAAAACATTTCGAGTTATAGGGTGACTAGTTCGGGCATTTGGTGTTTTTCATGCAATGAGCGCATTTGAGCTGAAATTTTGGGAACGTAAATGAAAAAGACTCTGTTTTACCAAGCTAATTAAAATTTTTAAGTAAAGAAAAAAAGTTGAATACTACAAAAATTATTTTTCAAAGCCACATTTTTTGCCAATAATTTTATAAAATATGTCATTATAAATTTAAAAAAATGGTAATGTACAAAAACCAGAATTACGGAAGCTTGCATGAAACATTCACATGCGTGACGAATTAATGACACTAGGGCCGATCTAAAGGATTTCAGTTGCCTCTAATGCCGTTTGCACCACCAAAAATAAAGCCCTTGTTTAAATGAAACACAATTACACTGGCGTTAGAGAAGTTCACTAAAAATTAATATTGAACGTGCCTCTAGGGTTATAGTAATATTTGGAAACTTGAAAAGTAATTAAAAATGGAAATCCCAGACACTTAAAATGGTATTATGTAACACTTAATTAAGATAGCATCTCCAAAAAGGTATATTTGAATAATGTCGTGCTTAATGTTACGAAAGTAGATTTTAGAGCTCTATGAAGTTAATTGGAAAATAATCTACCTGAGCTTCTATGTTAATTACCGGTATGTTAATTCTATGTTCTTACCAGTTACGTTCCGATCACACTTTGGTGGTTCCTAAATCCAACTTAACACACTTTCAACATTTCTATTTGTTTAACGGGCCTAGGTTATTCAATATAATATTTAATTCTATTTCTCAAATTACTGAGGGTACTAAATATTTGAGTAAACTTCGATACTGGATTCATAAGGTTGACGATGTTGAGGTTTTACTTAAGCCTCAAATTTAGCTTATTTTGTTCCTTTTTTTAAATTTTACCGTATAACCTTTAGAATTACGTCCAAATTTACCTCTCCAATTAATTTTTTACCTAAGTTTCATCTACTGTAAGTTGAGTTTTATATGTTGCAGTTTTACTTTTAGCAGTCTTAAGTAAGCACACTATACTTTTTAAATTATTTTTTTATGTGAATGTTTGATTTTATTGCAAAAAATAACAGCTTCGCACATCTGTTTTTTTCCTTTGAATTCATGTATGTGTAGTGAAGGGACACCAATCAGGCATAGCCTCGGGGCAACCCAGTTATTCATCATAAATGTTAAGGTCTAAATAATCGCTAGTAGTTTATTTTGTTGTTCAAGTATAGTTGGTTTATGTGTTTTTTTATCCGTTGAGGGGTTTATTGATATGTGAAATTCATAAGATTACTACTGTAACGTATTGTATTATATACTTTTTTGATGAATAAAGAATTGTTATTAATATTGTTATAATTATCAGAGTAATTAGAGATTTGCCAAAAATGAGGTGTACGTTAAAAATTAAACGATCGTGACCAGTATTCTCTTTAATGGTTTTATGAAAATAGCTACCTAATTTTAACTACGGTTTTCATTTTGCAGCAGACTAATTCAAATTAGCTTGGGAAAACTGGAATTATTATAACGCCCGGGTAATGTCAGAATGAAGCTCTAGTCATAAAGGTCTGAGTGGTTGTTCCAGCTGGAATTGTTTCTTCCTTTCCTATTCCACGACACAATTTAGCCTAATCGGTCCGTTTTGCATGATATCCCGCATTGATTTGCCAAAGTATACGATCCCCAATGCTTTTTTATGTTATACTTAAAATATTTATAGTAGATTTTGTAGTTACAATAAAAAAAATATTTTAATAAAAAGTAAATTTTTGACTTTAAAAAATCTTTGTAATGTGAACCTAAAATGGTTATATATTTCCATAATTTTAATAGTGAGCCAGATATATTTGAATAATGTTTTTAAAATATTTTAGTGGCCATCCATCCACTATACTGCTTAATGTTAGGAAAATGTTATGTTTATCAAGAGCAATACATGATAATGCTTTGATGTTTCTATTTTGTCAAAAGTATGTGTTTTTGGAGCATATATAATAACAAAAGGAATAAAATAATATTAATTTATTCAGTATTAAGATATTGTTTTTTAAACCTCCAATGACTATTTTTTGACAAAAAATACATAAATTAACAATGATCTTATTTAGAAAAACTATTACCGTAAAAAAGTTATAAAATAAAATAATATTATTAAAATAAAAAAAATATTTTTTTGTAACACTGGGATTTCCATGTGTTACAGTATGCTCCAAAAGCCAATTTTAGAGACAAAAAATAAAAGTTTTATCCAATAATATGGTTTATGATGATCGTGCTGAATTTTTATCTACTTTTTCCCTGTTTAGGATGAGTGAAGAAGGTATTTTGCATTTCGTGAAACACGTGCAAAATGTTCCAATATTTTTCGTTTGACGTGTTGCAAGTATTCTAACTGCTGTACATTGATCGGTTTTAATATGGTTTAGTTTGACACGTGATGTATCCGTGGAATTCTGAACATTCAGCGATAACACCAGGTTTAAAATGCATTTTTAGCCTTTACACAGTGGGTTGAAAATACTTAGTATTTTAGAATTCATATTCTAAAGTAAATATTGTGGTATAGGTTCATTGTATGTTACCCATCTTGTTTAGTGAATTTCTTGCTTTTTCGATTTGGAATATTATTTCTCAATAGTGATCATGGTCTTGTGAAATATATGGTTTGTACCTTATTCAATGTACACTCAAAATATATAAACTTTTTTTTAGCCGTTGCGAGAGGAATCTGCACTGTATCTTACCGATGTTGTGTACTGATAATTAGTATTTTTGTAATTATTTAGTTTCTTTATACCATATTTGTTGCATTCAGTCCTCACACAAGTCTAAGAGTCTCTGAGGTCTTTCAGTGAAATATACTATCATCGTGGTTTACGTTATTTATTATGTTGTTCCGAGTACACGTTGAATAGAAGGAGTGACAGTAAACAACCTTGGAGTACTCCTCTCCTTACGCTAAACTCTTCAGATATAAAATTTTTAACTAGTACTATGGATTTTTGTTGTAGACATAGCTTTTGATATTATATTTGTATATCTGTTATTGATTCTAGATTCATTTAGGATTGAGATAAGTTTATAAGTTTTAGTTTGACATCAATGGTTTTTTTCAAAGTCTATGAAACCCATAAATACGTCTTGGTTAACGGTCTCGTGCTTGTTGTAAACCATTAATCATTTAATTGGGTTATTACAGATGTTGAATAAAAAATAATTAGTAGTATAACAATAATCACAAAAATATTAAGAAACACTGCAATATAATATTATGTTACCACATCACCGTTGTTGGCGTTTTAAGTAGGTCACGTGAAACGAGTTTTCGTAGGATTTGAGATCGTAAAAATTAATTTCAGAGTGAGAAGTTAGAAGTAACCTACTTCCATGGAAGCAATAAGACCCCTACCTTAGATCAACTGGAGATACAAAATATATTTGTAAGCAAACTATATAAATTGCCTACTAGAACTCAATAGAAATCCAAAAAGTTGAAAGAAACTACATAGTTTGTAAGTGATAACAAATTTAATCTTAATGGATCAATTTATCTTTTATCATTAACGCTGGAAGGAAATAAAGAGACTATTCCTAAATATTCAATAAACGTATTGTGTTGATTTGTAACTAATTGATCTTATAAAAGGACATAAGTGTTTAACATATGAAGTTGTTGTTGTTGTGTCACTGAATTTTGCTTATTTTACTTTACTTTTCACAAATGATACCTAATAAAACGTATACACTGGGAGCATAGCGTGTCCTCCAGCTAAGAAAAATGTCAGTCTTAGTAAAAAGACCACACCACAATCATCCTACACTCATTTTTCATTCATACTAGGTTACCATATATGTCAAAAACTTTTTCGTAGATTCAAATTAAATTAAAATATATTGAAAAATAATCAACTTTAGAGTATATTACATTTTGAAAGGTAAAGAATAAAATATATACAAAAATGGAAACAAGAAACATAGATAGTATGGACCACAAATGGATAAATGTTTGTTTAAAATGTGGGCTTTTCTTGAAGAGAGGTTGATGGTTGTTATAAGAGGGAGAGAGAGGGGGATAAGTAATAAGCACAGTCCATTAGACTGATGAAGACTGTGATACCAGGGCAAACGAGAGCAAAGTCTTAAATTGACCTTCACTCGCTTGATAACACAGACACCTATTAACACTCTTTAGCGCGCCAAGAATCTCTTATATTTTATATTTTTCTCTTTAATTGTAGCCGAGTTGAAGTTTTTATAATGCAATACGCTATAACTCTTTTGTAAAAGTAACCTATCCAGGTAGGTATTTAAACCACAAATGTATAATAAATGAGTGTAACACGTCTTCTTGCTAACTAAGATGGACATGTCCCTTAGACACTGGCCCAACTACCAATGGCATCTAAGTAACTTACAGTTTAACTTGAGAGAAATTTATGAGGATCGTTTTTTTCGGATGAATGTAGAGTTAAATAATGCATATTAGACTGGGATGGTAACGTGTCCTGTAGTCCAGCTACTTGGAGGTCACGAATTGTGAATAGTTATAAGCGATGCTTAGTGAACTTAGTATTATCTCCAGGAGAAAGATTATTATAGAGATAAATTATTTTTCAATTTTTTAGAGCTGAAAAATTGACACCGTATCTTATATTTGCTAGATATACTACTAGTTGGAAAACGACATCATATAACCCAGATGTTACATTGACAGGACTTAATGAGTAGGTTAGTAGCGTTAATTACGTGGGGTATGTAGAATAGAATATAATTTTGTTTCGTTTTTCATAAGTACATCTTCAAAGATTATTGCACCAACACTTAGAATATCAGAAATTGCCAGTCTTAAAATATCAGTCTTAGACAACAATTAAAAATTAAATAAAAATTCACTAAGAGAACATGCTGACTTATTCTGGGAACTTGAAATAAAAGAATATGCTTAAAAGAGAAAAACATATATGTTTAAGTTTAAAATAAGTCAACAAAAATATTACTGTAGTAATAATAATAACAAAAACATACATTAATATTATTGATATTACCTTGTAAAGAGCTTGTAAAAGTTTTTCAGGACAATGTATTGTATTCATGCTATAATAGTATAATCAAAGAAAGAATTACTTTGATTATATTATTAATTAACTTCCATAAATGTGCTTTAGAATGTTTGGTAAAATAGTTTAGATGTTAGTTTTCACATGTTTTGCTAGTTAATAGAAATATTTGTAAGGAAACATTTTAGTAAATTTTATTATGTAATTTTAGAACATAATACCAGTAAATAAATATTCATGAGAACGTACTTACAATCGGTTCAGAAGCTGTTTCAAATATTAAAATTCGATGAACGCCACTCATTGAACAACAATAATTGTTCGATCTGTAACGCTGTGATGATACTTGAACAATAAAACGTTTTGAGCATCATCAATACAAGAGTAACATGTTTAATCTGGAATTAATATATAAATTTGAAGTACTTGATAATGTTTATTTGTTTGTATGTCTTTTGTGGAAAATAAATGCAAAAAATACTGAACCAACTGGTTTTAAATTTTACACAGAGGTAGATTTAACTCGTGCAACTCATAAGCATTTACTTTTTATACAAAAAATTGTAGTGAATTAGTAAATTTTCGTTTTAAAGACGCAGAGGCAGCCGGATCTAGAAGAATCTCGGTGGCAGTGTTCAGAGTTCCAATGCTGATAAATGACCCTGGTACAGAATCTACGACTTCTCCACCTTGCCCATTATTACACTTCTACCTAAAAACTCTTTCCTACTATCATAAAATTCCCTATTATGACACCTAAACTCTGCTATTAAATAAATAAATCAAGCATTCTCATAAAATATTCTATTTATTAAATTAAATCGGTATTAAATAAAGTTTTTAGATAGGTATGGATAATTATTTCAACTGCAGTATCTTACTATCATTTTCAAACCAATCGAAAATTAACCTTTTTAGTTTTTAACAATCTTTTTACGAAGATCCGCTCTGCGAAAGAACCAAAATTTCAACGTTTTGGTACAAATTTAGGGTTAATTATGACACTCACAAACTATACCATCCATCTAGCTAGGCGGAAATCGGCGTTCAGGGTGGTAAAAAATTCACTCATTTCTCTAAATTGTAAATTTGTAAATTCTACGAAAAACGTCAAATTGTTCCGCGGAGAAGATATTCGTAATGAAGTTGTTAAAAAGTAGAAAAAGATAGTTAGACATCGATTTGAAAAAAATAGTAGGATACCTTTTTAAAAACATTGACCTACATTGGCAGTCATGCAATTCCATTAATTCATCATTCATTTAAAGTAATTAAATATTTTCCTCGTGATTAGACAAGTTCATATTTCAAAGACTAACTTTGTATTTTGATTCTACGTTATACTGAAGGTCCCTTAGATTCGATTGTACGTTGTGCTTTTTATTAACAGTCCTTTCCAAGACATTAGTCAGTGACATGACATACCATTATTATTTTACACCAATATCTTATTCATACATAAAAAACCTATCTGAGTAGGTCGTCTTTTGCGAAACGCTATAGGTACTGTAATAGGAGTTTTCTCTCGTATGCAACATATCAGCCCTTAAATACACTGAGGTGATACATTTATAAATAATACAAATTTTAATAAAAACAGCTGCACACTGGATTCTTTGTTGTGATTATGTTTATGCAATTATTTCTTTCTCAGAAAAATATAGTAGTGATAAGATGTTGCAAATGTTTGTGTATGTATAACTCAAACAGTTATACCTAAATTTAAATTAAGGCAAAGTTAACAAAACAACCAAACACAACACTAAAACATTTGAAAAACCTTCCGTAAGGGAGTCACTAAACACGCGTAAAATTGTCATTTCATATAATAAATATTAAACTATTAAAAAACACTATTAATACAACGCTTCATAACCCCTCCAAACAAATATAACCGAGTAAAATTTCATAGTATATTAAATTTTAGGTAACTTAAAATGTGAGGTGAAATTTAAATTTGTGTTGTAAATACCATTCGTGCAGAAAACTTACATAAGGCAAGATGGTGAACACATTACAGATTTGACTGCACACTGCGCATTACGATGGGGGAGGGATAGTGACATGTGGGGTGGTAGATGTAGTGACGTAGGCGGTGATGTGCGGAACTCCAGGTGTTCCACATTCCTCGCACAGCTGATTGCCGATGTTCTCGTGTCTAATTAAACTTCACACCTCATCAGCTGGCACAGTTCGTCGACTCCTCTACCGCCCTCACCACTCCTATAACCTATAGAGATGTTTCTATCTTTTCAATAAACCTACATGTTTAGACATTAATTTAAGCATTATTCACTATTTCATTACTATTTCTCGTTTCATATTTTTTATTATTGTTTTATATATTTCACATACATCGATTAGAACATTTAAATAATTAATAAATTATTAAGTTTCATCAAATTTAACTTTAACTCTACAAACGCTATAATTTATTTGAATTATTCCTTATACTTTGAAATGGTAAAAATAAAAGTAAAATAAATATTCACGTGTAAACTCTGTCGTATCTTATTGGGTACGGGACCATTTTATTAGTTAAATATGCTGATATTTATTTAAATTTTTTTAGTTCCATTTAGAATTATTAAAGAGTGAGAAAAGTGGAAGCAGATATTTCAACCAAGTTATTCCGTTTTTGTTTTTGAAACTATTTCATGTGAAAACAGACAATCGTATATTTTCTTTGAAAGGAACATTTTTGGTGAATTATTTTTATTTAAATTACAATTTATTTTTTCTAATATCAAATAAGAATATTATTATTATCATACCATATTATTATACAAATGAATATTAAATATTTTGATAATATGGCTGTATAATAATATGGCAACGTTCTGTAATCCAGCTACTTGGAGGTCATGAATTGTGGATAGTTGTGAGTGATTGTCGGTGGGTATGGTGTTCTCTTGAGGGGATTAACGTCCGCACAATTGAATACTGAGTTAATCCGCAAAGAACATCCTCATAGTTAGACCAATTTGTAATTCATAGGCCGTGGTTCATATTTCACGTTATTTAACTGTAGGTCTCTTAGTTGCCATCGGCTGTTGGGCTATTAATTACAAGTCTTCTCTAAGAAATATCTCAGCCTTAGCCAGTAACAATTCAGTAACGAGATCGCACCATAATCATCTTACCCTCATCTCTCATTCATACTTGGATTAAAATACCTTCCTTCTGGTATGGTTGCCATTAATCTAACCTAATCTTTGCATAATGTAAAAATGAATATCCAACTTAATAAAAATGTCTAAGGAAATTATTTTTAAATAATATTACAAATACTTATGTTTGCCAAATTATTACAAATAGAAAATTTAATTTAAATACATTCACTTTAAAACAACAAACCCCTAAAAGTTGAAAACCTTGATATAAATTTGTAACCCAAGCAGATATCTTCGGAGTAACATTATAGCCGTTTTATTTTCAAATAACCTCCCATTAAAAAAGGCTCTTAGTAACCAAATTAATCTTCACAATATTCAAGAGGGAAGGCTTAGAAAAGTGTATTTCACTGTTAATCTTACTGTAATTCCTCTGTTAATCTTCTTTACTCTGCTTCGTTCTGCCTAATTGGCCGTGCATTCCTTGATTATTCTCCTCTACCGTTTTGCTTGCTTGGGTTGCACATAACAATCGAGTTAGAATTTATTACACTTTAATTCTATTTCCAGTCATAATTTAACTTGGAACCGTTTTCCTCTCAATTCATAGTTAAAGAAAAGATGAAAATAATCTATGTAATGATTTTTTTCAAACTGGTTTTACTACATTCCCTCCACGTAGTTCCTGAGACCAAAACACTTTTAACTTTTCCACTTCGCTCCTAATCTTCTTCAATGAGTTTTGAAATAAAAATTATATAATAAGTTACAATTTGTTACCAACCAAATGAAAAAGGAGTAAAATTCGATAGACATGGTAATTTTATATAGTATAATAATTTATCATAATGGTATTTGATAAAACCTTTTTAATGAAATTAGGACACAAAGTACAGATACTGTATATTATGTATTAAGTAATTTTAACATAACTGTAGTCTAAGTGCTTAAATGGTGTTAAATTAAGGTGGATGGTCTTTCCAAGCAGCATAAAGAAATAAAAGAAATCCATTGGTCAAATTAAAAGTAAAGCTATTTAAAATATAGTAACATGAATGATGTCTAAGTATTTGGGAGGTGTTGGAACTAGATAGGCAAATTAAAAACCATTTGATCGTGGATTAATTTAACACCTAGCAGTATAAATATTCATCGCTTAAAATACGTTCAAACACATGTGCATATTTTACAAACATGAACGTAGTTTATTTTAGATCCTCATAAAATTTTTGTTTTATCTCAATATAAACCCATTTAAAAATAGTTCCTAACGAATTATTTCATGAATTTAGTTCAATTTGCTGCTAAGTATGTAATATAAGCTACCGTAATTTTAAAGACACCGCAAAAATATAAAACATACAGCTATACATAATTTGTCGTCATCTCTGTAAGATTTTAAATATAAAAAGTGTACAGACCCAATTCACAAAACAAGACCGTGAACACTAGATATATATTCTATTTAAAACCAGGACTGACATAGACTGTTTCAAATAATATACTGGTACCTGAATCATCAACCTCAAATTTGGAGACAAAACGGTACAGGTTTAATTTTTATTTAAACAAGCTACTTTGTAAAGAGAACTAACAATGATTGGAAATTCGTTTTTTTAATTCATTATTGGTGGTGTTGGGTTTATATTTTATTTCAATTTATATTACGGACATTTCTATGAAGATAATTAAAAGAACTATACAATTTTTAAAAACTAATAACGAAGGAGTTTTTCTTTGATTGGGAAAGTATTGGCTGTCTTAAATCTGGTCTGGTCCAGAATATTAAATCTGTGATTTGAATCCAGTGGTGGAAAGCCTCTTTTCAGATCATATTTCGGAACCAGGGGAGATGGTAACAGTGACGTCACATTGCTTTTGCACCCGATTATTATTCATCCTAGATCCAAAGATCAGTATCAGTTACAACATATGTTAAAACGATTAAAATACTAGGTAAATTATATTATTATATGAACATATATTTTTTTAAATATGGTTTTATATTTTTTCAAACTAAATTCAGATGGATAAGTTAGTTTATTCTAAAGAGTAAATGCTTCTAAATTTCACTCTCGGTATCGTAAATGGGAGACTCTAATATCCATTTGGATTAACCTCAGATTTAGGAAAATTAATTACTCGGAAGACATTAAGTTTAATACCAAAAAACAATTAAGGGTTAAGTCCCAACAAATTTAGAAATGTTTGACATTAGCTTCTCGATTACAAAGTTATTTTTGACTGGAACCATGGCGTTGTCCTGTAATACAGCAACCAGGAGGTCACGAATTGTGGATAGTTATGAGCGATGGTTGGTGGGTGTAGTGTTCTCTTGTGTAGATTACGCACTACTGAATACTAAGTTAATCCGAGAAGATTTCTCATAATTAGACAAGTTCGTAATTCAGAGGTAGTGATTTGGATTCCTCGTTAATAATTTATAGGCTATTAATTAATAGTCCTGTATACACGAACGTGTCAGCCAAGACTACAAGACCACAAGATCGCGCCACAATCATCCTACACTCGTTTCTCATTTGTAATTGTTTTAAAATACCTACCTTTCCGCACGTTCACCATTTCAATAATCGAATCTAATCTAATATATTGTTTTATTGATACATTATTTGCATATTTGAATGAAATTTCAAGTGGCTGTGAAGGTAAATGTATCTCTAAAAACTACTCAAAATATATTGAATACGTATCAAATAATGGTTAAAAAACTACTGAAATATACATATTACACTAAGTTTTTAATGAAATAACAAAACATAAATATCTGTTCAATGATGCTAAAAAGGAAACTATTTATTACAACTAAAACACTATAGAAAATCCGGTGTTAGTCTATGTTATTTGATTGGGCGTAATCATTTTTCTGCGCATCTTGTTTTATTCGCGACGTTCTACGTTCTACGCTCTACGTTCTGTACCCTTTATGATCTATATCCAGTGGAACCTAAGAAACAAATACACCACGTCTGTCAATAGTGAACAATATTTAAAATTAAAAAGCATACATTCAATTTATGAACCTAGTATTTCTACACAAACTAATTTCGGTTTTTGCCAACAAGATTTGCCTTTTTCCTGAATCAGCGATAAAAAGTTGAGATTAAAGAGAATAAGTAATGAGAAAATAACAACTGGTGCTGCCGAGAGAAAGCGGTTATTGAAATTTACGCTCCTCGTGCAAAAATGTGATTGAAAACTTTAGGGATTATTAAATTTAGCAAAAAAATTTGAAGAAGTCCATTCTTGATCCAATAAGATTTAGTTATCACTTACAGTTAATAAAAAGGAATATTTTATAATAACTCATCTTATAAAAATTCACGGATTGGCATGTCTTATGGTTAAAAAAAATTGTGTGGATAAATTAACTATTGTACAATTATAACGACATACAAAAGTACAATTTCATGTTAGCTGAATATCAACATTCAGTCGATCTTGATATAGAAATTCACTTTTTTGTGTATAAGCTTGTAATTAGAGAACAAATTATTAAATCTAAATTCTAATAATTTATAATTACCTTCACCCCTTTTTATGGTTGTATTAGGCTAAAATGTTAAACAACAATTTAAACAATCCAAAAGCTTACAAACCATAAATTATTTGTCATTTTCCTACTTTTAAATTGGATATTTTGAAATCACTATAAATGTATATTAAATAATTTTAACTTAGATATCAGATTTCACAGAGGTTTAATAAAGGTTTAAAATTGTTCTAAGACATACTAGAATTAATAAGTCATTGCCAAATATAATTAGAACACATATCAATATAAGTCTTCCGATTAGTAAGTCAACATTCATAATTAATAAAAAAATCACCTGAATCATTAAAATGATCATATCTGGAAAGAGCTGTTTTGTGTTTATAAGGGTATTATAAGCGAGTATTAATTTCATGCTGGGTTAAAATTCGCAGATCCATTCTCGCTACGCTAAACATCATTAAGCTTTATAATTCCTTAAGTCGGCTCACTGTTTCCTCTCTTATCATTATATCTGAAATATTTTTGAAAAATTTCTTTTGTTGCCGTATAAAAACCTTCACGCAGCTACCAGGACAAATAATATTTTGATCATTATTATGCCTGAAGAACCATTATTTCCTTATAGAATAAAATAAGGTATACTCTTTGGTAAAATACAGGTATGTTTATCCTACATGTTTTACAGTAGAAAAATCCATGATTAGAGAATGAAAATAAAAAAACACAAAATTAAATTGAAAAAGGTTTTAATTATATACGTTTCAATACATTTACGTAAATTATTCAACATAGATTTTCTGCTGGCCAGTAAAAGACACCAACTAATTGAGTAAACGTTATGCCATAAACTATAGTTTTATATATATGCAACCCTATTTAATTTACCAAAAATTTTAATAATATATCTCACATCCTTTACTAAAATAACATTACTCAAAACTGGTTATGTGTAACCGTGTCAACAACATCTATTTTGTTTGACTGCTACAATTAATAGAAAATGGTCATAATTTTAATTATTTGATAATTTTAACCATACAACAACACTGTTTATGCTTGCGATATGTTATTATTTTAGTAACACTGGGTTCAGTGTGGGCTGTCAGGCTCAAAAACCAGATACATGTATCAACACGTTTTTCCATGACCGATGATAAACAAAATGTTCGAATGATGAAAGTCCAGAGTTGAGAGGAAAGGATTTACCTCCATACATTTCATTGTTATCTGAATATTCAAATGGTCTCTGTTATTGTGATCATGTATGGATTAAAACGTTTTGCATGAATACAGATATGCATATATTTTATGATAATTTTAAACAATTATTCAAGCTTATCGCACCTTGAAAAGATTATTTTTAATAGAAATGCGTAAATTATATTTTGTGAGCTAAAACGAACACTAATTAAAAAAATATATATGTATTTAATTTTTCACCAGGATTTCATTCATCAACTCCATGTATCTATAGTTATTGGAAAATTAAGTTAAGTTAAGTTATGTTTCAGAAATGATCTAGAAAACTTTGAAAGTATCTTTAGTGTTTAATCTTTAATTAATTTGATTAAATAATTAATTGCGTTATCTTATTACCCTTACTCTCAGAGCTTGGGACCTTTTAATTTTAATTAATATACCCTTTATTCTTTCAACTAACATGTTTAATTTAAAATCTTTATTATTTCTGTTAATCAACAACAATGATAAAACTTAATTTAGCCTGAGTTATGTTGATTGAACTGTATATTATAGTGATTTCTTCAACAAGAAATTAAAGTTAAACTTTTTGTGTCCACGAAGGAAATTGTGGTGACCAAAGGCGTATCCGAGGGCTAAAATTTCCTGAGGGACAAAAAGGATTTTAATCCCGTGATGTACACAATGTTTTCCTCCACCTACGCACAAAGGTAACACAAGGTAAAAATCACCCACTACTAACTAACCTGAATAACTATAATTTTAATGAATGGCTAACACAAAACTCATAGCAATCAATGAAAACTATCAGCCTACCATTTAAAAAATAATTACTATTGTCAGGTATTATTTCTGATGGCTCTTTACAGAGTGTTCCTGGTTTTTCCTATGTTATTCTTATGGGATTAGTTTTTCTCCCTTGGGACTGAAAACTACATACTTTTCCGCTCTTAGGACTAAAAGTTTCACTTCAGTGTTCATCTAGTTCATAGAGCAAAGTACAACTTCGCCTGGTAGGTTGAGGAAAAACAAATTAAAAAATATTACTTTGAATATTTTCAAAAGATTTTAATATTTTTAACTTACATTTATTGGAAAACGCTCTATATATGTACTCACTATAAATAAAGTAGACGTACGAATGTTATAAACTGAACAAAATTAATTTATACTTTACACTAACAACACAATGATTAATACAACAATGGCAAATTGTTTCAATGCAACACAAACGTTTCTATAGGTGTTTTTAGTTTCATTCTGTATAAATAGAGTTAACAATATTTTTGATGAGTCAGATATTTTACTATCAATTGGTGATAATGAAATAGTTTGTATCTAGTTTTATTGGGGTTTTTCATAGTTTTTCCACCTTCAACTCATCCATTCTGTTTTTGTAAAAAATACACTAATTAGCAAATTAATTGCCATAGCAGTAGTAGATTACATATTTTGAAGATTTAGATTAAGTGTCTGCGAATCTAAATACAACAGCGACGTGTTCGCCTGATTAGGAGGGAATGTTCACAGTTATTGCAGATCCCACTTGTCAGTTGCTGGATGAACAGATATGCTGTAATCCTATTTAGCTCAAAACGTACTCATTGAGTTCCTACAGCGTTTGGAAAGTCTGTGATGCCATGAGCATATTCTGTTGTAAGGGTTCATTACAAAATAGCTTCATTTTTGCATTCAATAAACATTTATGAACTACTAGCTGACCCGGCGAACTTCGTAACGCCTCACAGTAAATACATGTTACCTTTAAGATTGGCCATGTTTTGAAGTCGAATAGCAATACGGCTTCATTGTGAAAGGTTATATATTCTGGGTCGCTGCATAGTGAATAACAATACTGAAACGATAAAACATATTAATAACATTCCCATAAAACAAATAAATCTGAGTGGATTAATTCACAATTTTCAAATCCAATCCAAACCCAAACGAAACCTAACTGTTATACGGTTTTTTAAGGAAAGATATACAACAGCTGATTATTGTAATAAACGTAATAATATAAACATTGTAATTATCATATAAACACGTGACTTTAATCAGACAGAAAATAAAAATATAAATACATAATCCCCCAAAACCGTAAACTATTAACGTGGTGAATAAAAGCTGTTACTTCATAGTTTTACATTAATGAATGATTCAGATGGCATTGGATAGTAAAGCATGTTGCTAATGGAAAGTAAACCAATCAGCTGTAGCTAAGAAATCAAATGTTTTCATTGTAGACAATTTGTAAACAAACTTACTCTCCGTAAGGTTAACATTAGAAATTTAAAACGCCATAAAATGGAAACTTATGGGGTTTTCGAAAATATTTTTCTACTAAAACCTTCCCGGACACGTACAGCGATCGGATGAGTAGTTTGACAACGCATAAAGGACATACATACATACATACATACATACAGACAGACATACATTCAATTTTATATTTAGAGATATCGTAGAATAAAATAGAACGTAGGTTTGATTATGTAATATAGGACGGTTCTAAAACCTATGAAAACAAATATGTAAAACAAAAATTCATGAAATTTAAGAATGTGGAATCCCACTCCGTCCGTGAGCTGGAATTGATATCATAACAAGATTGTATATAATCTAGGCTAATCTGGTGAAAAGCTAAAACAGAAATATTTAAAAGCTTCCGCGATAAAAACGAAAAATACAAAGCACACAGTACTTTAACACGTAAAGAGACTGGAGACGAATGCCTGCAATAACAATCTAAGTAAAATAAACCTACCGTACACAAGAATAAATTCCAAAAGAAATATGTTTATCTTTTGGGGATGGCAGTGCTGTTGAACTAAACTTTGACCAACCGAATCAATATATCTAAGATAGGCGTACTAATCAAAAGTGGGAATTCTGGCTCTAAAAATGATCGATACCTAAGGTGCTTAACCCTCCAAGTGGCTACTGAACATTAAATTTTATTTTTATGCAAACTATTAAAAAAAAGGAAAAAAAAAAACAAAAATGTTTTATAACACTAATAAAAGAAAAATTGTTACTGCAAAATTAAGTACAAATGTCAATAAAGCCGGTCACCGTTTTATTTAACACGCCATATAACCATTGCAAGCCAAATTGGGATTGCTCATGTATTCGAACTAGATTGAATCTGTTGACGTTACGCTCTAATAGCTTAACCACGGCCTAGTCCGGGAAAAAGCGCTTATATTTAAAATATCTACCAAATAACGAATAAGCGTCAGAATAGGGAACTAAGAGTAGTTCATGTTTTGAATAGCATTAATAATTTTTTGTTCTAACGCTATTTTTGATCTGATCTAACAGTGAGATGTTAAATATTAATCTAACACGCTAACAACTGGGCTACTGACTTACATTCAACACATGTTTATGTGTTTATTACCATCAAAACTATTAGAAAAAATGTTTGTATTTACTTCCCTGTAGGAACTAGGTTAGACCATGGATATGTCTAAAGGGAATGTTTTTAGTTCATCTAAACGGCTGTTATTATTCTTTTATATTGGAAATTCTAAAGAGTATCTGTTTTATTTTCCATGGTGACCTGTTACATATTTGCCATCACAAGCTGCTGATTTGTGGGACTCTATTATTAGATTTTAGACTCTTCCTCACACACAGGCTCAATAGTCTTGTGAGAAAAAGATTTCCTTTACTTAAAATTATATACCCAAATGTATTTTTTTATGGAAATAATGAATCTTGAATCTTGGATCTTGAATCTTGAATCTTGAATCTTGAATCTTGAATTTTGAATTTTGAATCTTGAATCTTGAATCTTGAATCTTGAATCTTGAATCTTGAATCTTGAATCTTGAATCTTGAATCTTGAATCTTGAATCTTGAATCTTGAATCTTGAATCTTGAATCTTGAATCTTGAATCTTGAATCTTGAATCTTGAATCTTGAATCTTGAATCTTGAATCTTGAATCTTGAATCTTGAATCTTGACAAAAATCACCAACACCCTCCCCCAGAAGCTAAGACATGCCCATGTCAAAACTAATTTTGTTATTTCAATTGAGTAAAGTACCTAAATATTCAATTTTGAACCAACATCGGAAGTATTGAACCTTTTCAAAAAGTTCTGTATCTCCGATTGAGAAAGAAACTATACTAATATTTAAACTTATAAGTCCTATCACCCATTCCCCGTTTAACATAGAAACCCCCTTCCTATTGTTGTGATTTTTTTACAAAGCTACGTAACCAAGTTAAATTTAATGTTACACGAGTATTTTCAACTTTTCTATCAAAGTGTTGAACCTATTTATGTCATAAATTAGTTTATCTAATTGTATATTAAAATGTTATAACCATCTTTTTAATGAAACACTATTAAATAAATTAGTTTTTACGCCCTCAGAAAAAAATATTATGAGCATGTAGTATTATATCTATGTCTAGTAACGCGTGAACCAATTGGCTACGTCATTAAAACTAAACTAAATTAGTTTATATATTATGAGAAGATTGCTACATTGAAATTATTTTTATCTTCCAATGACTATAATAAATCATTGTGGAACAATATAACGGATGAAAAGCGTCGCTTCCTTTGTCTTCCTTAATAGTTGCCAGATTAATCTAGGATTTCTCTGGTCTTAATCCGATATGGATAGAGTAATTACGTTATATATATTTTCTCTGGCTGAAGCCAAAATATTCAATTTAATTAAAAACCTTTTGGTTATTATATTTTATAAGGATTCTCTTCATTTCTTTATCATTTAAACATGTATATTTATTAAAACGTTTATATTAATTTGTATGGTACTTTTCAGTACCTTATTTTAAGTAATACAATTCGTAACATAAGTTTTGTTTCTTTATAAAAACAAATGACAATAATGGTAATATGTTTCTAATATTAAGTTAGGTAAGGCTAAAACATTTTATGGATTCATAATATTATTACATAATACTTAAATTAACATTACATATACAGCATTGATTAGTATTTTCACATATTATAATTTATGTATATTTAAACATAAAGCAAATGGAAATTAATTACAGGAGCGACTATGGCATGAGTAAAACTACCCTCGTGTCTGCATAAATTATAATCCAACCGACTACTCTAGTTATCAATTTGTTTTTTTAACAAAATATGGATTTCAATCCAACAACTCTTTCAATCATTTTTCTGGTAACTTAGTAAAATTTTCCCTCAATAATTCATGAATTTCATCCATATTTGTTTATTGGTGGTAAGTATGTGTATAACGTTCTGTCAAATCTTTCAGTATACACGTTTATATTACTTTTCATTCTGACTTAAAAAATATTAAAACTAATTAAACACCGTAAACAACTCAATTGATAATGTAATCCACTCCTGTACAAAATTTGACCTAATCTAACACTTATTACATTTAGCTTTCTTTCTGAAACAGTAATGCCCATGTAGTTATTATAAGTCAAGTAAGAATGAGAATTGAGTTTTTACCATTATCTTATTCTTCTTGTTACTGAATATGGCTTAAATGATACACAGACAGGACTGTTAATTGATACCCTATCAGACCATGACATCTAAGGGATCTGCAGTTTAAGTTAGAATCTGAAAAACTTTTGCCTCAGAATTAAAAGCATTTTACTTAATGCTATTTAAGGGACCTACAGTTTAACGTGTGTTACAGACTTGTCAAATTATGAGAATTTTTGAACGCAGTATTCAAATCGCAGATTTTAAATAAACACTAGAAAAATATAAAATCCACTGATCACAAGCTCATAACTATCCAAAACTTTTGCCCTCCAAGTATGTGGATTACATGTTATATTTATAAAGTAGTACATTTTAACTCGTCAAAGTACAAACTATAGAAGTGGTTTTGAGCACCAGAGATTAATTTAATTGCCAATGTATTAGAAATATTATCAATCTTTTGTGTCTAGTATACAAGCACGATAGTTTTCAAATGAAGTAGTTTTATAGATATATTACATACAAATGAATACATCAATATTGTATTTATTTATCACCTTTTTCGATATAAATGCACACAGTAGAACCACGATAGTTCGAACATAAACTTAACTGATTACATTTTTATAAAACGTTCCTTTACAAATAAAATACTGGAAGATCCCAAACGGGTTTCCCTACTTTTGCTATGATATAACTGATAGATCCTCCGAAGAAATATCTGCGTCGTTTTGTTTTCCAATTTGATTCCGATTTAAAACAATACGAAGAAGATAACAGGCTCACTCGGATGTATTACATAAGGATATATGTTACAGCGTAGTCAAGTTTAATATTCAAAGGAGAGTTTCTTGTCCCCGAGTTACTAACGACACGTCTTTTCAACCTCCACTTTCACTTTATTATTTCCTTACAAGAATATTTAAGATGTTACAGGAACTTTAATATTTTCACGAGCTATTAACTTCTAGGATAGTTTGCGGTATTATTTTCCTAGATTTTTGGGTAATTTTTATAGTTTTAAGTGTTGTTTAGTGCCATTCGAGTATGGAGAAATATTTTGAACAATCTATTACCATAGTTTTTACCATTTCGTTAAATACAAAAATGATAACTGATTATTTAAAATAAAAAATTGTGATGTAGGAGTTGTATTGAGTTGCATCTGCTTTCAAAGGTTATTTTACAAAATATCGATTTTTGTAGATCTATAATATAAATTTCTCTTTTAGTTAAATTCCTTATAGTAGTTTGTTTTGCAACGATTGTGTTATGCCTTAAAATGCCTCATTGCATACACTCTTTGATCTACAACGAACAATATTCAGACTTTAAAAGTCAAGAGTTGTATATTTAATTTATCTACTATCATTGAAATATTTAGTTTATCATAAAATAATTGCTGTGTATTTAATTTTTAGAGTAATCAGCTGATGTGCAAACTACGCTGTTCTTATTTGTTAAAAGATTTGAGGTTAGCCACTAAAATGCACTATAAAGATAGTGCTTTTGTATAGATGAATGATAGATAAATCAGCTGATTTTGCATTTCATTATACACATAATGACATTACTTTCGTCAAAAGCTGAGCTCTGATTGGTCTAGAGCCTGTATCGTTATGAACTCATATTGCAACGGTTTTCAATTTCTATTTAATGCGCTTCCTAATGATGTCACTTTCAGTATCTTTATTGGTTCTTTTTGCAATGGTTGTAGATAAATAATAAAATTGTAAATTTGAAATAGTTTTATTTTAACCACAGCATAACTAAAAAAATCTTGGACATTCTGAACAAATTTAAGCACTCGAGTAGAACCATAAATAGCATTATTTTGTTTTATTTGACAGGTATATCAACAAATCCTTTGGTACAAAGGGACTTCACACATGACCGATTTTCATGATTGTATCACATTTAATTTAATAATAGCTATATTTACTTGCTTCCTTTATAGTTCATCCTCAATATAATTTTTTTATGGTTCTCAAATTTATTTATATGTCCTAGTATTAATAAAAAATATTGTTTCTAATTAGATTTTAAAAAGTGATCAATCATTGCTTTCAATTTAGATCCCATCCTGGGTTATAAAAAATAAATTGTGATATATAATCAATATTTTTTATCTCAGTAATTATTGAATCAATCCTTAGAACTCTAATTATAATATCTGTAACTAAGATTATTTTCAAAATTAAACTCTATACCTAAATACCTGAAGTGGTTACGTATATGATTTGAGTTAGTTGTCGTTGTAACTGGAATTTCTTAGTGTATAACGGTATAGTGGTTGCAAGGAATGGTTTGAATTTTAAATATACCTTTTTAGACATACCAAATATCAAATGTATAAAAATTTTTAAAATATTTTTTTTTAATTTTATACATCAATTTGTGTTTAATATTACTTTAAATTCCTTATCGTAATTACAATTGGGCGATTATTTTAGATTTCAACTCTTTGATACGCTGACTTAAAACCTACCTCAAGTTATTTTGCACAATCTGGGTTTTAATGAAAGAATACAAAATATATATCCACAGTTTTCCTACATTGTAGGAAGAACCGTCTTTTAAATGTGACAAGGTAAATTTATTTAAACACATCTATGTTTATTTACGACATATGCAACGAATGAAATCCGCTGGCATAAAGAATGGTTCGAAGCCCTTCTATTCTTCGGTACCTTCTTCTTTGTTTTGCATAAAGGGCGATAACTAAAGTTTATGAACGTTAGGCTTAATATAAATACAAATATATCAGTATAATACATTACGACGAATTTTCTGTTTTATTATTTTCCAACTCCCTAATTACTGTAAAGACAGCTATTATTTCGACTAGGACGGTGGATTGTTCTGTAGACTATCTAGTTAGACGCTACGAATTGTGAATAATTACGAGAATTGGTGGACTTCTGGTGTGGCTTAACGTCCGCACTATTGAATACTATGTAAATTCTCAAAGACCATCCTCACAATTAGACCAGTTCGTAATTCAGAAGCAAAATGGTTTGGAGCCTACCCTAAACTGTAAGTCCCTTAGAACACATAGGCTGATATTACGAGTATCATATCAAAGGAAAATGTTAGTCTTTGTAAGTAACAAAACTACAAAATCACACCACAATCATCTTACACTCAATTCTCATTCTTCTTGGCTCAAAATACCTACGCAGGTATTTTATACTGCTAACTGAAATGAAAACCTACCCAGGTTGTCATTTAAAATATATTAGTTGAATTCAAAATATTAATTTTTGAAATGGTTAGGTCACCATTTCAAAAGGGTAATGTGAATTATTAAAATCAACGACCGTGGTCCAATGGACGAAGTTTCTTAGGAATAAGCTATCCTCCCACTTTTAAATTCACTCAGAACACTAATTTTTTATGTCAATTTTGATTAGTTAAAAGACAATATAGTAACTTTTTGATCACAGGGGGGTTTTGGAATTAGACCATATCATTACGGGAATATTTTGCACAAAGGTATATTCAGTATTATTAAATGAATATAATGAGAGTATATGTCGTTATTTAAAATGCTAGAAATTCAT
Organism: Nephotettix cincticeps; assembly: GCA_023375725.1. Lineage (NCBI taxonomy): Eukaryota > Metazoa > Arthropoda > Insecta > Hemiptera > Cicadellidae > Nephotettix > Nephotettix cincticeps. The sequence goes on from CM041785.1 coordinate 67,258,621, forward strand.
GTGGTCGTATAGAATTTTGAAAATAATAATTGGGAACAAAGATAGGATATTTGATGAACATGTTTATGATATAGTAGGGTCAAGTCTTGATTATACAAATGCCTTTTTTCCTTTACTAAATTACTTGTCTTCTTTTTTTTGAATTTATAAGAAAATACATATAAGGAACATATTAGACATTTTTACTATGTATTTGAAAAATATCGCTTAATATTATGATAATGGATTAACTTTTATTTTAATATTTTTAACAAAACTATCTTCAAACCAGTCTTTCAAAAAGTCACTCATTTCATCAATAACTTATAACAAGTTTTAGAAAGAAAAAAATATGAACAAACATAACTTCTTATAAAAATTAACCAGGTTACCCAGTTTTCCTAACAAACTCCATTTAGTGCCCAGTCTCATAAAAACTGCACCACAAAGTAATAGTTCCAATTTTGAAGTTTGATAATTTTACATAAGTTAGGTGACTCAAAATATCCAGATTTCGCTGTATACTATACATTTTTAAGATTCTGTATACAAAACATTGCACCAAGTTCATTGAAGATAACTGGAGTTGCCTTAAATATTTTTAAATACCTAAGTTTTTTATTGTTTGAACTGACAAGAGTTCACATCGTCAAAACAACCTTGAGGTAGTTAATATTCAGAGCGCACTTCCTCGTTCCTCAGTTATTACTGTGACAGTCTCTCGTTGAATTACTTTCCATTTTTTGTTGAAATTTTTAATAAAATTGTTTACCTGTAATAGAACAGTTACAGTTACACAGTATGCACCTTCTAGGGAATTTTAGTCAGCATTGATTTTATGGTAAAATATATTTCCGTTAAAATTGAGTGCAGTTCCATGTTGGAAATATTTAAAGCCTTTTAGTGAGTTGAGAAAAGACTTTGGGCTGAGAATAAAGTTCATTTACTTACTTTCTTTCTAAAAAAACCGTTCTTTAAAGTTGTTTTGAGATAGAAAATTTTGTTTAAAATATGTATAAGTGTTAGGTACTCATTTGGATATATATATAGAGTACGACAAGGAAATATTAGAATGACTTTTAAACTTTTTACCAAAAATTGTTAAACCTCCTATTTTAGGTCAGCTTTGCAGCTTTGATATTAGCTCAGCAAGACCTTCAATCCAATAAATATATATACTCATGCTTATATTTAAGATTTTCAACTTTCTCCCCTTGGACTGACCCCTAAAGGTAACATCCAATCGCTATGTAGATTAGATTAGATTATTGAAATGGCGACTATACCACAAGGTAGGTATTTTAAGCCAAGTATGAATGAGAGTTGATTGTAAGATGATTGTGGCGCGATCTTGTAGTCTTGTTACTGACTAAGGCTGACATGTTCCTTAGACAGGACTGTTAATTAATAGCCCAACAGGTGATGGCAACTAAGGGACCTACAGTTTAATGTGGAATCCGAACCACGACCTCTGAACTACGAATTGGTCTAATCATGAGGATTGTCTTTGCGGATTAACGTAGCTTTCAATAGTGCGGACGTTAATCCACACTAGAGAACACTACGCCCACCGACCATCGCTCACAACTATCCACAATTCGTGACCTCCAAGTAGCTGGATTACAGGATGACGCCTTAAATCCCTAAATTTAAATTTACGCTCAAAAATAACCCATTAACTTTAGCTCTTTGCAGGTAAAGATTTTTTCGTAATTCATAGTTATTATAGCAATTCAACATATAATAATAGTATTATTGGAGGTTAATAGTTAATAGTTATTATAATGATGTACGACAAATGTACAAAGAAAATATTATAACAATCTATAAAATATTTACACATTTAATTCGTGATTCTCATTATTGTTGATTTGACATAGAATGTATTTTAGTCATAGCTCAATATTGCCACAGTGGAATGCTTCATTGTCACATTGTTCGGGTCTCCGAAGTCACAGCTGTTGACGCGCGAGTCTAATTGTCTTGGCAGACTAAAGTCAGAGCTTCGCCTCAAACCAACTTTGTTGATTCACTCACAATTATATTTCCAAGTCAGAGCGGAAAAAATTAGCAGTTAATAATGTTTAAACATTATTCTGCATTTTCCAAAACAAAACTAAAACATTAGAGTAAATAAGATAAATGGGAAAATATCAAAAACAATATTTCTATAACAAATTAAAATATTTTAACACTTAGTGCTAATATATATCGTAAAGTAAATTGAGGGTCAGTAGAAGGTTATGGAATTCAATTAAACGACATCCATATCCCTGGATCACCCATGTTACCATGTTTATTAGTTAGTTAATTTCAGTGACATAGCTACAAATTAGAATCGTTCACAAAATTTAGTTTTGTCGTTTTCACTGTTCTTGGCATCGTGCTTGTTAAAAACAACGGACACGACATTCGTTTGAGTGAATCTGTAGCCCAGATTTAGGGTTATAAATGTATTTGTAATTTTGAAATTCACTAATTAGTCATGATTAATATTTATTAAAAATTAGCCCATGTCTGTGGACCAATTTAATGTGAACTGCAGAAGTTCAGTCTGTTCTAAACTTCTGTAGTCAAACACCTCTGTCCAGATCATTTTGCAGGTACTAGTTGGTATTTGGACCAAACAGGGGACTGGTAAAAGTAGGAAAGATTCGCATATTGACTAAAATTGGCAATTGCACTAATTTTAATTGGCAAATAAATTGGTGGCAGCGGTACCGAGATTGAAGTGACTTACCTCAAATTTTAACATGGATACGTCTAAAACTCTGAACTCTGTGTCTTTTTTTGGAGTATACGTTAAAGTCGGTAGTATTAAAATATTTTCATATAAAAAAATAACATATTTTTTATTTGATTTATTTTGCACTTAACGTCTAAAACTGATTTGTAGAAAACAGTTGGTTAACAGGTGGTTGACAGGTCACGAATTGTGGATTATTATGAGTGATGGTGGGTCTGATGTTCGTTAGTCTTAATTAACTATTTCCATAATATGTTTGTTTCCAAAGACCACCCTCATAAATAAACCAAATCGTAGTTCAGTAGAATCTCATGTTAAATTTGAATACCTCCCTTAGATGTTACTGACTGCTGGGCTATTAATCAACAGTCCAGTTTAAGGAACATGCCAGCCTTAGTCATATTACACTCATTTTAAATTTTTACACAGCCTAAAATATCTACCTGGATATGTCTGCATTTTGGGATGGTAATAATAATAATAATTAATCTAACAATAATACTAAAATAATCAAGTAGTATAGGCAAATATATATAATTTGTGATGGATAGAAAATGTAACAATAGTTTGCAGCCCTAGTTTCACAAATGTGTGGTTTTCCACACAGCAAAGTGAGTGAGGCAGAACGGTTTAATATATAGCAAGAAAGTTCAGACTACAGTAGTAATTAAGTGGGTATGTTTGTGGTGACTGCGTCTGAAGCTGCCCGTGGTTTTAAACGGAAATTCAGACAGCTTTGAGTAAAGTAGGCCATAAAGGCATAACTTTATGTTTATTTAGAGTTTATATATTTCCTCGATCACCATTTTAAATATTTCCATCCATAAGATTTAAATTATTATTAATTAAAAACCCGTTGATATTTTCATTTGATATATAATGATTTTTGAAATTACTTCAAAATAGCTCAGCTTAATTTCATAGCATTCATGAAATAGTTTACACACTATACACTATAATCTATTTAAATTATTTTAACTTAACAGCTGTTGTTTATTTCTATTATATCAATTTTAAGGATGAAATGGTGTGTAAATGTTAGAAGTAAGTAGAAAATGTGTGTAATATTGTTTGAGACTTGGGTTTTGAGAGTTAATTATTTTTTATTGCACCAATAAAAGTGTAAATTACACCAATTCAGTGTAAACTTAAACCTTCTTCAAAAAGTGTAAAATTAATCAAAAATGTTTCAAAGATGTAGTGTTACAGAAAGACAGTCAGATATTGAGATAAGACCAGTTAATTTTGGCTATTCGGGGCTATAGAACGTAGATAAAACAGAAATATCATAATCCCAACCAATGTGTGGACATATGTATATATATTATTTAATGATTGGTTAAACTAATACATATAAATCATTACTTAAGAAAAACTCTTAAGAAGAAATTTCCATTCCAAAAATCAAAAACAAAATATTACTGATGAAAGGAGAAAAACAAGAGGAACTAATTCAAAGATAAAATAGTTATAATTTTGGATGAAACCACATTAATTTAGAAGCAACTGACTGCAGTGTTGTGCAGAAGAATAAAGCGTGCTGGGATCAAAGGAAGGGAACAACGCTTTGTGTTGCCTGCAGATTTGAAACGTAGAGATCAAATCTTTGTACGGGTTCAACGTTCAGCTACTGTTATCTAAGAAGAGAATAAACCAAACACATTTTTTATTATAATCTTAATGATGTTTTAGGTTAAATTATCTTTTTTCTAAACAATAGCTAAATGATATATTTTTTTAGTCTCACCATTTCGGAATTGAAGGGAAATTCAAATTACCTACATTTAGAAGAGGTTTATAACATGAAAAACTTATTCATACAGGTTTGCATTGCTAAAACTCAAACTGTAGATGTCCAATAAGGGAGTTTTATTTGTAAAGGTTAGTGAGATAAGATTATAATTCTACTTGTATTTATTATTTGAACTTATTAAAAAAATGTTCCACTAGAGGGTAAAACTAATATGGTAGAAAAAAATAAACTGGGTAAAACTCGATAACAGTTATCATTTATATTTATAGTATCGAAGAAAATTGCTGATTACTAAACCTGGAAGAATTGGTTCACTTTAATTCTGTTTTTTAATTAATTTTCATTTTAAAGGCATGTGGGCACTGACTGTTTTGTAAAGTATAACTTTGAATTTTTGAAATTTATGTTGAATTCTGTTCTAGTACAAATAAATTCAAATTAGAGAGGCTAAACTACTCTTATAAACAGACTCGGAATTTTTTTAATACTAGAGGTTTCCTCAAGGGAACAGAGAAAATCTAAGAAACGTAGAGGTTTTGAACTAGGTTCAAATTAGCGTTAGTTAAGTCACTCAACTTAGTTTCATTTTTATACATAGTTCATTTTTTATCATTGCTAAACAAAAATCTAAGCGCTATAATAATAAATCAATAGCTTATGTGTCAGGCTGTAAAACCAAAATGTAACCCTAAAGCTCATGTCAAATATGAGGTGTTAATTCTGAGCTATAACCTTTAAAATCGTTAATGAACTCTTTGTTTTAGCCCGGCTGAAAATAATTTGATGGTTTTAAATATCTATAGCCAATACAGTGCAATGATTCTAGAGACAGTATTCTCATGTGGCACATACTCATGGTTATAATCTGACAGGAGATTCCCTCCTCTAGTCTTAATACAGTCCCGCCCTACTTACTGTACCAATTGGTCAATAACCTACTTTCTTATTGTATGATTCGACTTCCCCAAACGTTTTCTCTATATAGAATGTTCTGAATATTCTACTATATAATCAAGAATGGTTTCTGAGATAAAATAAAATAGAAATATCAAATTTTATTCCTTCGTCATAGTTTTCAGATACTCCTAGAGAATCTTATTGTATCCTATTTACCGTTGAATATTTATTATTTGATCTGGAAAATATATGTTTTAATGTAGAAATAAGTTAAAGAAATGTTTGAAAATTGTGTTCATAAAAATTCAAAATAGCAATATGATAAATATTTGTAACTAGCTGACCCGGCGAACTTCGTAACGCCTCACAGTAAACACATGTTAACTTTAAGATTGGCCATGTTCTGAAGTCGAATAGCAATACGGCTTCATTGTGAAAGGTTATATATTCTGGGCCGCTGCATAGTGAATAACAATACTGAAACAATAAAACATATTAATATCATTCCCATAAAACAAATAAATCTGAGTGGATTAATTCACAATTTTCAAATCCAATCCAAACCCAAACGAAACCTAACTGTAATACGGCTTTTATAGGAAAGATATACAACAGCTGATTATTATAATAAACGTAATAATATAAACATTGTAATTATCATATAAACACGTGACTTTAATCAGACAGAAAATAAAAATATAAATACATGATCCCCCAAAACCGTTAACTATTAACGTGGTGAATAAAGCTGTTCATTTTTTACAGTACACATTTACTTCATAGTTTAACATTAATGAATGATTCAGATGGCATTGGATAGTAAAGCATACGGTATTGCTAATGGAAAGTAAACCAATCAGCTGTAGCTAAGAAATCAAATGTTTTCATTGTAGACAATTTGTAAACAAACTTACTCTCCATAAGGTTAACATTAGAAATTTAAAACACCATAAAATGGAAACTTATGGGGTTTTCGAAAATATTTTTTCACTAAATCTTCCCGGACACATATAGAGCAACTTCCTAAAATTTCATGGCGATCGGATGAGTAGTTTGGCAACGCATAAAGGACATACATACATACATACATACATGCATACATACATACATACAGACAGACATACATTCAATTTTATATTTTGTAATAAAAATAACCTTTATAGTAAACATTTTGTAGTACATAACTCCTTTTACATAATTTAAATTCAAAAGACACATCAGTTTAAAATCGAATAATACTCGTAATAATCAGATTAATTATCAAATACTGTGAAGGGTATTATTAGCTATTGCATAATATATTTTCATTGATTATATACAGGGTGTCACATAAAGAACTTGATATACCTTATACACCGGTGTGACTGGCTCTACACAAGCATTTTACTAGTAAAAATGTATTGAACATTGAAAATGCGTTTTTCCTACTATAGCTTTTAATTTGTTTACTATAAAACAATATATAAAACTGTTATTAATAGCTAACCAAGTATTTTTAGGATCCTAGGATTAATGTTTTATTGCAAGATGCAAATGAATAGGTATATAGAATGAGATTAGGAATTATTCATATTTTCTTTTTTAAATACATATATACAATGATACGGTAACAAGCACACATATATATTGAATGATTTTTAGTTTAAAAGTAAAATTCGTCCTGTCATATAGCTAACTATAAAGGAAAAAAGGAAGCAAGGTTTACATATGTTTACATCGAATAGAAAAAACAGGGCCTTTAAAGCATATCAAAGAATCAAACAAAAATCAACAGCCTCCAAACTAATCAGCCAATGTATCACATATTTTACCAAAAATAGAAAACTAGATGACATTTTAGCTGAACTTTCTGTCATATTAAATGGTCTTGATGCAATAAGTAAAAAGACTTTAAAAACATACTTTTGACCATGGTATCACAAGATAATCAATCTATCCCTGTCTCCTCCTGTAATGGACTGGGACGGTGGCGACGTCCTGTAATCCAGCTACTTGGAGGTCACGAATTGTGAATAGTTGTGAGAGATGGTCGGTGGGACGGTGGCGACGTCCTGTAATCCAGCTACTTGGAGGTCACGAATTGTGAATAGTTGTGAGAGATGGTCGGTGGGACGGTGGCGACGTCCTGTAATCCAGCTACTTGGAGGTCATGAATTGTGGATTTGGGAGAGATGGTCGGTGGATGTAGTGTTATCTTGTGTGGATTAACGTCCGACCTAATACTGCGTTAATTCACAACGTGAATAATAGTGAATAATAAATATCCTCATAATTAGACCAATTCGTAATTCAGAGGCCGTGGTTCGGACTCCACGTTAAACTGTAGGTCCATTAGTTGCCATCGGCTGTTGGGCTATTAATTAACAGTCCTGTCTATGGAACATGTCAGCCTTAGTCAGTAACAAGACTATAAGATCGCGCCACAATCATCCTACATTCATTCGTCATTCATACTTGGCTTAAAATACCTACCTGGGTAGGTCGCCATTTCAGTTAAAAGTATAAAGTATAAAAGTATAAAGTAGAATAGTTATTGTCTCTCTGGATGTGGTGGTACTAGAGAAGTTGTTATTAAAGTGTTGTGGTATTACAGAACAATGTAAACAAATATTTTATTTTCCATGTAAAATAAGTTAAAAATCAAAACAACAATACATTAACAAGTCCAGAGCCCAGTGAATATGCAGAATATACACAAGTCAACAGCAAGGGTGTCACTGATCATTCCCCCCAGCCTTGGAACTGACAGTGACGTCACATCTCTGATCATCGAGCTGACAAAGTGTGCGCTCATTACCACACGAGGAACTTCATTCTTCCTGCTCTCTTTGAAAACACAGACCTCCGCGAGATATCAAATTCAAAAAATAAAAGAGCTGAATTTTTCGTCTCGTTAGAATTTGTTTTAACCACTCCTAATGGCTAATATTTCCCAAAAATTAGAAATTTCATCAAGCTAAAAAATACGGAAAACCCCTATTATAAATATGTACCTGATACCTAAGGATAGGAGGAATCGACATGATTTATATTATTCGATATTATTCAACAAAACGTTTTCTATTTTATATACCATATTTATAAAACATTCTCTAAACTTAAACAATATTACTGAGTTTTATTGACAGAGTAATGTATTTTAACATTTGCTAACAAGAAAGGGTACAGTCATTTGACTGGGTCATTATTCAAAGTTATTTACCTTTAGTAAATGGCCTTGAGGTATCAATTAATCACATCTTCTTATGCTGACAACTTCCAGCCTTACAATAGTCCATCTTCAGCAGTGAAAATAAGCCCTTTAATGAATTTTTGTTGGGATGATTTAAAAAATATTTAGTTTGAACAAAGTACATGCACAGGAATATGTGTATAGCACTTGAAAATATGCGTGTTTAAAAAAGGTTTAATTTATAGAAAATGCTTTTATAACTTGCTCTTTTAAAGTGATATAAAATATATCTGTGTATTCTTTGGTCAAATATAAAATTAAAAATAAGGGAGAATGCAATAAACATACCAACAACCATTGAATTTTATCTACACTGCTGATGATGGACTGTTATAGGCTGTAACTCATACAGGGTAAGAAATTATAATTATTTAGCGCTTTAAGGGTGTTTAATGAAGATACAGTAAATAACCTTCAACAATATTAGTAGGTGTCTAAACTGCTATATGAAGTACTTTGCCAAATGCAGCTTTAAAAAAAGAAATCATTATGTGTGTCAAAGGCATACTGCAAGGTTACATCGACATGTAAAATAGGAATCATAGATCCCAAACTCACAAGGGGAAATAAAAAATAGGTCAACTGAAGAAGAAAAGAGTTCTCTAGCTATGAATATGGGTCAAAGTACAATATGAAAAGTAAAGACTGACCTGAGGGGAGATAGTAAACTGTGAGATCAACATAAGCCAACTGTGATACGAGATAATAAAATATCTGACCCGTGGTAAAGAAAACGAATGTGCCACTTCTCGCACAACTCAGTTGTGGAAAGACAATGTTTTAGTAAATTCATAACATCTATATTATTCAGTAATTCCGTGCTGAGCAGAAGTGTTACTGAAACCAAAATTAATTAATTTTAATGTGAGAAAAATTTAGTTGGTGGTATGGCATGATTCTGATACAAATTCTCTGATAAATATTAAATAGAAATTGAGCTCAGTGATGAAGTGTAAGCCAGCAATTTATTTTTTTCATGGACATTTATAGTACGTTAAAACTTGGAGTATAATGTAGAAATTGAACTTCAATGTGCATTGTTAAATCTCACATTATCTGTTATTATTCACACCACTGAAATAGATCATGTTTTATGTAACTTTTGTTTAATATACCACATTGTGATTTAGCTATTTATAGTGTTACGGCACGTTTACATTAATTCGAGCTCAAATTAATGTAAACACGCCTTAATATTTTCAGGGTAGTTCACCATAAAAAACCTAAAAAACATGTTAACTTATTAAAAGGCTGCTTTATTTATTTTTATTTCCTTATGTTTTAAAACCAAATTAACCTGCGTAGTAAAACTGCAGCTATTTTGTTTATTTATTTATTATTTTGTTTATTTTCTAGAAGAATAAAAAAGTCTAAGCATTAAGACGTTAATCCTTAAGTGGTACAATTAAGGAAAATTTGAAAGGCAAAGCTACATAGATTGTTAGTAATTCGTTACATAAATCCTTGTGTTGAGAATTATAAATATGAGGTAAATAAATAATATGGTTTGCGTACTCTAATAAAAGTTAGTTATTAAGAGTAAGCTAGTTAGTTAGTACTCTACTAAAAATATAAGCTTTGGCTAGAAAATTTAGTTCACAAAGCAATATAGTCGACTCCAAAATTTCAGTATGCACTTATGTTTACTTTAAGTTTTGATACAAATCGTCTTTAAACTTTAAAATGGCATATGTATTCATACAGTTTTTTTAGACAGAAGTTTTCTTAAAAAATATGTATATATATTAACTGTCATAGAAAATTATTATAAATACACTACATAACATAAATAAAAATATATATTTGATAATATGTTTGACAGGGACGGTGGCGTTGTCCTGTAATCCAGCTATTTGGAGGTCACGAATTGTGGATAGTTATGAGCGATGGTCGGTGGATGTAGTGTTCTCTTGTGTTGATTAAGGACCGCAATATTGAATATACGTTAATCAGCAAAGACCATCCTCAAAATTAGACCAGTTCATAACTCAGACGCAGTGGTTTGGACTCTAGGTTAAACTGTAGGTCCCTTATGTTGCCATCGGCTGTTGGGCTATTAATTAACAGTCCTGTCTAAGGAACATGTTAGCCTTAGTCAGTAACAAGACTACAAGATCGCGCCACAGTCATCTTACACTAAATCCTCACCATCCTCATCCTTATTCGCTTAAAAAGCCTTGTGGTAGAGTAATCATTTCAATAATCTAATCCAATTATTTCATTATAAATTTCACACATTACCATGTTACATTTCGTGTATTTCATTGTCATAGCATTATCTTTGTGCAGTACATTTGTCCAGTACCCTTTCAACCTTATTGTGTATTCTAATTCAATTGTTTTATTTTCAGATTATCACCAAAATTGAAGATACAAGATGCTGTAAGCATTAAGAAAACATCATTTGTACTAAAAACATTTTAAAAGTAATTAGTTGAAACACCGCAATGCAGAAATGTGTTTGAAAACATCAAGAGATGCATTTTCCGAAGAAACGTCTACTAAAACTGAATTAGTGTCAAAGCTTTTCTTGAAAAGTTAGAAATATTAAATGTATAATAACAGAGTGTGTAGCATGTGACAAAATGAGGGCAAAAACTATCGTCACAAAATGGAATGAAGGAATACATTTATTCAATGGAACTTAACATTTTCGTCCTCCTCTTCCTTTCCCAGCAAGGTAAGATCGTATTGTTATTATTATATAAACCCTTATCTTTATTCCATATTCATCCTCTATCCATACATATCAAGGTTGTTATATATATTTGCAGTAGTCCCCGTTATCCGCTCGTTAACTGTATTGATCTCGTATTAACCCTTCTTTTATGTTTCATCCGATCCGAGTAAGAATAAGAATAGTAATGGGTTTTCCTCTTATAAATCTGTAAATAAATACAACATATAAGTACGCGATGGGCTCATTACAAAATCATAAATAAAATTTAATAAATTAAGTTTTCTTTTGGCAGAATGGCTAAAAAATAAAATAAGGTGTAAATATTTGAAATTATTTGCTTACAGTCTGTCTAACTCTAAAAAAATTTAAAATATATCTTCTTGAGAGATTAAATACAGGTTTATTCAAAACTAGCTAGTTATTTTAAATAATTATTCTTCACTGTTTACAAAATGACAAAACACGAGTGTCTACAACATGACAAAGTAACATCTGTCAAATATTGGGAGAGGATAAGGATTAATGTAATAGAGACAGTCATCGGGGAAAAAACTAAAATCTACCGTTCCACTATTTCGAACTAATAATTCACTAATTTCGATCCAGCAGTTTACCTGAAAAATCAACTTTATTTCTTCTTCTTCCCGAACTGTCAAAATATAGTGCAAACGGATGTTGTCATTAGAAAATGTAAACATAAAAACCTAGGACGGTCACGGCAGCTCTTTCTTCTTCTTCTCCTTCCCGAACTGTCAAATTTTAGTGTTCACAGCTGTTGACATTCAAGTAATTTTATGTTTTCATTCTTTGAAAATGTAAACATTGAAACTTAGGACGTTCACGGGGCGTAGCCCGAGGGGATTTTAAGGGACCTTACTGTAAAATTTCAAACCGGTCGGTTCAGTATTTTTCGCGTTTACTTGCCACAATATACCCACAAACAAACCCAGAAACATACCCACAAACATACAGAAACCACCAATTCTTTATAGTATGTATTATAGATAAAAGGAAAATTTAAAACGTATTTATTAAAAAAAAGAAAAAAATAGGGCCCCAAAGGTATTGCTTGTTAGGAGGTATCTTTATTTTACTATAACAATAACTATAAATTAACTGCAAGCAGATAAAATTAGTATTGCTCATCAGCTGACGTCATATAGCTTAGAACAGTCTTGCCAACCTGTTTTTAAACATTTTGTGTTACATATGGCAGTTGCAGTACACTCTAGACGTCACCTGATGAGCGAGCTGCAGCAGGAGGCTGCCACCCCTGGACCAGGCCCAGGCCCCACCTTCGACACTTCTGTGCCCGGCAACCTGACAGGCCTCGTTGGCAAGACTGCCTACCTCAACTGCCGTGTCAAGAACCTCGGAAACCGGACGGTAAGTTAAACCACTCATGGTAAGCTAGGTAGTTACTGAAATGGCAGTCTATCCATAACTGGGTATTGTAAGCCAAGTATGAATGAGCTATGAGCGAAAGATGGTTGTAAGGCGATCTTGTAGTCTTTTTACTGACTAAGGCTAACATGTTCCTTAGATAGGACTGATAATTTAGAGTTCTCAGAGAGTGGTATACATTCTCGCTGTCCATCTTGCAGGATTGCACTAAAGGAATTATGCTCACCTATAAGACTTCAGTGGGTTCCCAAACTGGGGTGGGGTATATACTGCACTACGACGTATTTCATAAATTAAAATTTTAAGGCCCCTTGACTCCTTTCCTTGGGATGTATTAAATTTCAGTATGAATCATCTTAGGCTACTTTGTGGCCTATCCATGGATCTAGATAGATTGTGAGGTTTTTTTATTTCTTTGAAAACTTGATAGACCTTTGCTACAATTAGTTTTTAAAGTCCAGTGTGATTGAGAGATAATTTTAAAACGATTATGGCTTGATGTTGTAGTCTGTTTACTGAATAAGGTTCTGTGACACTTACACAGAAGTTTCAATTTACAGCCCAAGAACCAATGAAATTTAAGGGACGTACAGTTTAACGTTGAGTCCGAACCACTGCACCTGAATTACGAACAAGTCTAATTATAAGGATGGTCTTTGCGGATTAACGTAGTATTCAATAGTGTGGACGTTAATCCATACAAGAGAACACTACACCCACCGACTATCTCTCCCAACTATCCAAAATTCGTGACCTCAAAGTAGCTGGATTACAGGGCACGTCACTATACCAGTCAATAACTCCAATTGATATTTCCCTATTCTCGATGAGGAAACAACTAAAATAAAAACTGAAAGATGAATATTCTTTTCAGGTGTCGTGGGTACGCCACAAGGACATCCACCTGCTGACCGTCGGCCGCTACACGTACACCAGTGACCAGAGGTTCGAGTCCGTGCACTCTCCCCACACGGAGGACTGGACGCTCAGGATACGTTATCCACAGAAGGAGGACTCCGGCACCTACGAGTGTCAGATCAGCACCACGCCGCCTATCGGCCACCCTGTGTACCTCAGCATAGTTGGTCAGTGATACCAACATTACTGTTAAAAAAAGTAGCTTTATATTACTTATAATTATTTTTTGAGTAATTTTGTTGGGTGATGACCTTACGCAATATACCATGCTTCATGCAAAAAGGTTGGGAAATGAGAAATAAATTGTTTTTTTTATTCTCCTTAAGAATAGCATTGATCGTTCTCAGACAACGACAACGTACTCAGTTTACCATAGACATTAGATTTGACTTTTCTCTGGAACTGCTAGTGGTAGAATAATGATTCAAAATACTAGTTTGTTTGATTTTTAAGCTGGTTTCAATAGTGGTATTCAAATGATACTTTACCTTTAATGTTTTCACGAAAAATTGTGTTTTTACATTTAAAAGCGCAAAAACTTTTAAAAACTGGCGGTAGTTTCAGTTTGTTTATCTCATAAAGGAATATAAATCCATTATTTTAATCAAAACTTTTAAAGGCGTTTTTTTAATTCTTTATTTTACGTGTTTTTAGGGAGTTCATAAGTAAAATACCCTTAAAAATAAAAAAATGAAAAAATATAAAAAAGTCCCGAGATACCATGGATTATTAACTACATGCCCAATTTCATGAACATTGGACCAATAGTCTCGTCTCTAGACTTCCATACGTCCTACAAAGACATCACTAAAAACCCCTTTTTTGATTCAGGGGGCACTAATATCTAGGCTTCTGTACATCCCTACACACACACATAAAAAACTCACAGACAGACATCACTCTAAAACCACTTCTTTATTGAAGGGACACTAATAATGGATACATCCACCAGAAACTCGAATTCGAAAATTCTGACGTAAATATCACTGTCTAAAATAGTTTTTTTTAATTGTAATAATTTGTAAACATACAATATTATTTAAAAATCTAAACAAACACTTATGGCAAGGCTGGAAGCACATAATATGTATTTACGCCAATAGTAGTTTAAATAATATTTATTAAATACAACGCAGTAATGTTTGATATTTCTCTTTTTATCAAGACACGAAATTTTCTCGAGGAAATTGCGTATCATTAGGATGACATTTCAGTGCTCGACTGGCATTTCCTGAGTTTGTTTATTCAGCCAAAAGAAAAATTAGTTTATTAACAATAACAAATATAAATAATAAAAAACTTACCTAAACATTTTTTTTATTAATTTATGTATTTTTTACTCACACTTTGTTTCCTTAAGTTATCAAGTTATTATATACAGAGTGAATCTCGTAAGGTCTCCAATATTGATTCCAGTCAAATCTTGGTCCTAGAATGATGAAGCAAAATTATTTTCTAAACCAGCCCCAAGGATAAAATAAAAGTATTTTTAATTGTTTTTAAATACAGGTGTTCCGGAAAATGAGGGTCACTAGTTCGAATTTCGGAAATATCAAATACAAACATATGTCTTGTTATGCATCATGTTAAAGCTCTTAATAATACAAACATTTTGGTGCAATTAGATTTTGAATATATTGATTATTTTAAAAATGGTGGCCCTTTTACTGAAAAAAATCCAAATTTTTTAAAATCCAATTTTTTATCCTGTATTTTTCTCAAAAATGCAGAGATATACTTTAATATGCAAAACTACAATGCCATCTGCAAATCAATAATTTCCAAAAAAATTTACAATATAATTCAATATAATATAATATACAATTTAATCAATAATTTCCAAAAATAATTGAAAATATTTACATTTCCAAAACTCAAAAATTTCTAATATCATCATATATCAAATGGCATATCATTTTAAAGCTATTGAAACTCCAAGCAAATTTTCAATTTAAACTTTATCCATATATATTTTAGATATAGAATCATCAACAAAAAAACTATGTTAATTTATTAGCATGGTGTTAATTTAATTTAGTCGAATTTAGTTAACCAAAGGTTTGTCTGGAATCAATATAGTACATCTTATCCGGTATATTTATATATTATACTGTATGCATTTACATTTACATTTTTATTCTCTTATCCTTCAGAAAACATCATATTTCAGTTTGGATTTTATTTTGGATGGACAAACAGGGATCTACAACTGTGTTGTATTCAACCACGGCAATCGGAATATTCATACAGAATATTCATAGGCCGCGTCAACGCCAGACCGGGTACAAATGACGTCACATTGCTTACGTCATTGTTTTGTTTACATGTTTGATTCTCCCGTGAAATTCAAACTACGATGTTGATTACGTGTTACAAATATTTACACGTCACATCATATTTCGTTGAAATTAACAGACTCATTATTTCG
The DNA here is from genome assembly GCA_023375725.1 of Nephotettix cincticeps. Lineage (NCBI taxonomy): Eukaryota > Metazoa > Arthropoda > Insecta > Hemiptera > Cicadellidae > Nephotettix > Nephotettix cincticeps. The sequence continues at coordinate 67,274,658 of CM041785.1, forward strand.
TATTTTTTTCAAAATATTTATTTCCTTCTTCCACCCATATTTTGTTGGAGCAAGCCCCGTAGTGCTAATGAAATGCTATTTTATTTTCCCTCATGATAATTATAGATGATTATTTTTGTTTCTCATACGAATTTCATTAGTCCAACGAAATATGTTCAGAATAGACCATACATTTTTGTGTTCTACGCAACCGTTTTCAATAGGCTAGTAAATGGTTCAACGTAATATTCTTTTTAATTTGTAATGCAATGAGACTAAATTGAAACATGTTACGGCCGAATGAGGGCAAGGTAGAGTGAGTGATGTTTCCTTAAAGTTCAGAATAGTGAATGAATGAATAAATTAATGAATGAGTTAATTCCAGTAATATTACATGCTACACAAATTCCATAGTTAATAAATAATAATTATGACGAACTAAAACGAAAACTAGTATAACTTAACCAAGTATTTCTTAAGCTTCAATATAAATTTAAAAAACTGACTTAGGAGTTATCAGATATAGGCAATGCCTACACATCTGCTAAGTTGTTATACATATATATTTGACCCAAAAATTCTCATGGCTTGTTTGAATTTAAAAAATAAATAAACATATTGAAAGGATAAGTTTGAGTTATTGTTAATTTATATTGTAATGAACTTAATTTTAAAAATTACTACATTTTTAGTTGACAAGTATAAAAAATTATCACACTCACAAAAAAATTTATCCACTAAATGTATCGGCTAAACGGAACTATCTAGTTTTGATGCAGGGGTTTTCTATCCGTTATGGGTTAGTCATCATTTTGAAAAAAAATCAATGAACGTCAATGATGTTCTGATTGCAGAGCCGACGACGGAGATCCTGGGTGGTCCTGAGATGTTCATCAACATCGGCAGCACCATCAACCTGACCTGCACGGTGTCCTTCACACCAGAGCCGCCTCCTACCATCCTCTGGCGACACAACAGAAAGGTAACTCCATCATGAGGACCATCTGAGTTGACTGGGACAGTGGCGACGTCCTGTAATCCAGCTATTTGGAGGTCACGAATTGTGGATAGTTGTGAGCGATGGCCGGTGGGTGTAGAGTTCTCTAGTGTGGATTAACGTTCGCACTATTGAATACTACGTTAATCCGCAAATACCGACCCCATAATTAGACAAATTCGTAATCTAGAGGCCGTGGTTCGGATTCCATGTTAAACTGTAGGTCCATTAGTTGCCATTGGCTGTTGGGCTATTAATTAACAGTCCTGTCTAAGGAACAAGTCAGCCTTAGTCAGTAACAAGATTACAAGATCGCGCCACAATCATCCCACAATCATTTCTCATTCATACTTGGCTTAAAATACCTACCTGGGTAGGTCGCCATTTCAAATGGTAATCTAATCTAATCTAATCACTCTCCCCACCGTAGTTTAGTAGGGTGTATCTAAAATATACCGAAAAACTTTGGGATATTCCTTTTTTGGTCCAGTCAAGAAAGACCCGTTAACATACGGCTGATCTTTCTCCATTTTCCATCTATCGGTGTGAATGTGTTTTCTTTGGAACCACCTGAGGTACGAGGAACTTCAGACTTGGTATGACATCAAATTTCTACTTTGTACTATTTAAATTTTTCAAAGCTTAAGTACTAAAAAACCATGTGATTTACAAAATAAAACTATTTAAAAAAAGCTACCAAATTTAATCCAAGAAATTGTAAAGTTCTAACGGTGTCCAACATAAATAATGGTCCAAAATTTTAAACAGTTGTGTTTAAAAAAACCATATTTTTCTCCGGTATTTGTTCCATGACATGATATTAAAATTTTACTTATTGTTAATGAAGATTAAGCTTCGCAACTTTTTTCTCTTTAATTTTTATACAACACCATGGGTTTTGAGGTATTAAGTTTAAAAAAATATAAATTGCCGTCATATTGAAATGGTACAAAGTAAAAACTTGATACTATGCATAAAAATTGTTCTTATTAGTACTCATACACCTACTAAGTTTGAAGTAGCTACTTTAAGTGGTCCTAAAGTTAAAGCAAGTTATGTAAAAACACATGCACACCAACAGACAGAATATGGAGATAAAAAGGCCATATGTTCCCAGTAGATGTTTTGACCTCAAGAGAAATATCCCACGTTTTTGGTATATTTTCGATACACTCTGTATATGTAAATTATGGAATTGTCAAGTATTGAAAAGTCCTATGGCTATTTAATGTTTCCCTTTTTCAAAAATTCTTCTTTTGAATCATTTACATACTTACTTTTGCTTGTAATGCCTAGCAGCCTGCTAGGATGTCTCTATGCACCCCTCCGAATTGTTTAACAAGGCACGTTTGTGCCGGCAATACAAGTACATTGTTATTGGGCCTAACCTCTGTCTGGCTGATCAGAATTTATATAAGGTACATTATATAAATTAGCCTATGCAAAATCAATTGTGTGGAAACCTATAAACGTTCTACGCTACTATTGTAGATTAACAGTAGTTTTATTTGACTAGAGTTCAGTAAGAAATTAGTTTACAAATACATTAAATAAAATTCGTATCTTTAATGACGTAAAATTACGTTAAATGGCTCTTTAAACGTTGTTTATTTGAGGAATCATGGGTTAAAAAGGAGTACGTTAAGCTTTATAATCACGTGTATAATACTCATTATTGCCAATTTACTAAACAATTGTTTAGTAAATTGGCAATTTAGTATAATATAATACTACATTTAAATGCAGTTTTATATTATACTAAATTTTGATTTAATATTATTTTCTCATTACAATCTAGTCGTAATAGAATCTATGTATTATATAATTTTTGTAATGAACTAGATTGATACAATAATATAAATAACCTTGCATAAACATAATAATTTAAATTAACTAAAAAAAAGTTTAAAAAGTTAGGTTTCGTTTAGGTTGGTACCCATGGTTGGACTATATATACATATAATAAGCTTATCAGAGGTGTTGGCACACCTTTATATTTATATACATTTTAATTTATATAAGAATCCCTGTTAGGTTGGTACACACACATATGTGGGAGTTGGTACTTATGGTTATATGTACATATAATTAGGTTAGTATATTTTTTGAGGTTGGTACCTCTGGTGGGTTGGTTACCTTAGATTAGGTTGGTACTCCTGGGATTTAGCCCAGGTGTTTTCAGGGTCAAATTGGTTTTATAACTTTTTGATCTGTTATGTTGGTAGTTGATAAACTTCGAGAACAGCCGGGGAGGCATCAGCCTTGTGACGGAGAAGGGAGCTGTTACAAGGAGTCGGCTTCTGATACAGAAGGCAGACAAAGCGGACAATGGCTTGTATAGTTGTGACCCAACCACAGCGGCTGCGGCCACCATACACGTCCACATCCTAAATGGTAAATATAGCCTAAAAAATAATTATTTTAACTGAAAGATTGGTAAGAGTGTTAATTACTACATACTGTCATTTAAAATGCAAAGCTAAACACATCACGTAAGATACCTTTAGAAATATTATTAACAATAGCACAGTAACTTAAAGAATTATTTTTAAACAATAAATTTAGTGCTTTGAGCTATGGCTACTGAGATATTCAAAATAGTAAACACAGTATATGAATTTAACCTCAATTTTTTTAAACTCAACTATTCACTTAAATATTTTTCCAAAAATTTGTAAAAAAACTCCATCCTGTTAAGTTTTATAAATTCATCTACAAATACCCAAAATGCAATGTTTCTTACAACCAGCAAACCTACCTGTTCGTTGTCATTTATATAGAGAGTATATAGAACGGTATGGTTTGTTTGGTTATTGAAATAATTTGAAAGCCTTTCTTATAAGATTTTACTTAGAGAACAGCCTTATATGAACACCATTCAATGTGATGTGAAACTTATTGCAGCAAACCTGATATGAGAAATATGAGTTATATTAAATTCGCGTGCTATATTAATTATTATTTCTTTAAACATTTTATGAACAATATTTGTGTCCTTGTATTGCTTTCACTCTTTTTATTCTTAAGTAGTACTTTTGATGGCTAAATAACTTTTATTAAGCATCTATTACTTTATTATTTTTATATTATATTACATTATATACTCTGTAGTAAAGCACAAACTTACATTGGCTATTTGACTGCCTTAAGAAATCAATACAAATAGACTTGGTAAGGTATAGTATACATAAACAGTAGCTTAGAGAAGAAAGTGGTATAAAACAGTTTAATGGTGGTGGTAAAATAGGATATTTTATTTTTATTATTGGTAATAAGTGTACTTAAGAGTCTTCAGTACTTCCGGATTATTGGATCTGTTTTAGAGATATTTTATAACCTATGAAAATGTATTTTTAACATAAATTTTACACATATTTGATCTGTTTGGAATCATAATAATTTTATATTAGATACATTTATAACTTTGATCTTTTTGTGGAGCTGTCCCTGGGTAAAATACAACATCGTTTGATAGTTCGATGGATCGCTATAAAATTTGATACCCTTTCTCACTTCAAAATTGATATTTTATGAAGGGAGTAAAGAATAACAGAGTTAAAAAAAGGTTCAATACCTTCCAGTCTTGACTTCTAAAAGAAAAATTGGTATTTGTCTAACATGTTTTCCAGTATTAGACACTGATAGAATATTTGACCAGTAGAATATATGTGTGTGGGTACAGTGAGTGGCTGTGATAGTTTTAAATTTTAAATGTTATATGCTATTTGTTTGATTCATACAATAACCTAGTTCATTCATCCTATATTTCTATAAAATATTTTGCTCTGATGATGGATAAATAACTACAAAACATGAAGGACAAATACCAAAATTCCTTTAGAAGTGCTCGTAATAAGTATGTAATCTTGTTTAACCTTTAATCTTGTTTATTTTGTTAAGGACTGACTGAAAATATACCCTCAGTACAGTTCATCATCGAAAAAAAGTACTGTGAAAACCCCCACAGACGAAATATGCTCTATGGCACATTCTAATCAAACTAATTTCATTTTAGATGTTTTTTCTTTCCTCTGTTACTGTCTGGATGGTTTTTATTGTTGTAGATACAGCCAGAAATAAATAATTCGTTTGTTTGATCGTCTGTTTGTTTACTGTTGTGAACGAAAACAACATATGTTGTATTAATATTTTTAGTAACTATCAGGTGTTATAAATATTTGAAAAGGACATAAAATAAGCTATATTTTAGCACATGGGTCTAAATGCTTTATAAATTAACAGATACATAAAAAAATTCCACTTGTTAATTTTTGACCTTAACTTTTACTCCTAGCTGTACGTGTTCTAAATTTTGTGGTGATTAATATTACACATAGTATGTACAATACTAATGTGCAAGATTTTTAACATTCTTAAAAATGAATAGCTGGAAAACAGACGTTATTGAGAAAAAATAACTGCCACTTGGAGGGTTAAAAAAATTCAGACCTGTATGATATTTATGGATTGGTCCTCAATGGGTTGAATACAATAACGGTAATAGGGTTATCAAAATGGGTTAAAAAGTGTAGGTTTTGCAGACTCTTTAACCCCCCTCGGTCATGGTCTGTGACGTGAGTGAGAGTGTGTTTTGTCCAAGGAGAGCACCCTGCGGCAATGCATCACGGACACGGCACAAGTCACTTCGGCCCTCCGGCACTGGCCGCGCTGCTGCTACCCTTGCTGTCTCACCTACTCGACTACCCCTTGGTGCTCTGAACCAACCCTGAGTGCTACGACCAGACCACTCCGTCGACTGTGACAGACCCTGCCCATGTGTAAATTCACCTGTATTATTCAATATTTTTCATTGGACTTTTCCAACGCACCTGTGTTTTTAACCACACAACGTTTCTGAAGGTGGAGAAACTCCTCCCGTTTTCAAGTGATTGCGTAATAATTTACATTAAAAATTAATAGTTTACGTTAAAGATGCTAATTATATCATGTTGTCAAAAATACTATACTTTTCCATCATGCACAACCAACATTTCAACAACAGTACTTTTAAATTGCTAATTTAACTAAAATGGTTTTGCTTTACAAAAAAATCCTACACTCCACCAATCTTACGGTAAAAAAAGAGTTAGGAACCATACTAATTACATTTGGTTGGTTTTCAATCATCTGTAACAGTTTACAATATATGTTTATAACGACACAGACTCTTTCATTTTTACTTTTCTTTAAAATGATTCAATCACGAAGTAGACGTTTTCAAAGTACTAATTAGAAATTATTTAAGTTTCCTAATCTGCGGAAATATGTAATATTATTTATAAAATTCATTACAATCAAAAAAAGTAATGTTCAGCTTATGAAAAAAATTATGAAATACATTTTTATGTCTAAAAATGTAGCTTTGATGTCACCGTTGATATTGGTAAAGTGAGTTTACACAAAGGCTTAAAGGTCTGGTACAGTCTGTAACGCACAGATGGCAGCACCTGTGACACAGGTTGACCGACATAATGTGGTGAACGTGACAGTGACTATGTCCCTACTGATACTTCAATGTTGAATTTTGAATGGTGACGTTTGGTATTTTGAACTATGATCAAGATTTTATCAGTAAACTAGATTATTTGTACTAATAAAATATTTTAAAATCTTATATAATTAATTTTCCTTTCTTTACTGATTTAGGGGACGTGATAAGGATTATATTACACAAAACAAAAGATACATTAAGAAAAATTGGCTAACATTTATAATTTGAGAGATCGATATATTGTTTTGTAAAAAAATTCAAATACTTCATTTCCTGCAATACAACTTTGCAGTAAACTAAAAATATAGTTTACAATGTATCCAGTTCTGAGAACAAAAGAAGGTAAAGAAAAACTGTTCAAAAATATAACAAGAGTATTCTATTTAGATATATAATATAATATGATATATCTTGACAGACATATAAACTAAATAAGATACTGAAATCTCATTTCAACTGGGTAAAATATGCAGGTGGATATTTTATATTTCAGGCCTAGTCACCATTTGTAATGGATCTCTTAGTTACATACTATTCAAACAATAAGTAGTAAGGAAGTAACAGAGTACATGACAAACGCTTGAATCATTCCCTATAAAACTGTAAATATTTAATTAATTTTTGTTAAGAACGAACTATTCATGCACGTAAAAAAATTACGCCCCTAATTAAAAGCATCAAAACCTTTTGAGAGACAAAAACGGTTTTATTTCACAAAGAGAAACAGCAAAGCCTCTTTTATAAGAATAATGAAAGTTTGTTACTTGGAAAAGAGCTAGATTTCAAACGTTATATATCAATGAAGGCCATAAGTCAAGGGAACTATCGTCTGATAATGGCAGTAAATACAGGTCTGTCTCAGCACCTAATCTATGGCATCGTTGGTGGAACAACTCTGTTAAGAATTTTCCTGATAACCCAATTAATTGCTCATAATAATATAGGATTATCCACGTCAATAAATGAATGGAAAACAGTTTTACAAAACATAAATGACAATTATATAATTTTTTTAATATTGTTTTGAAATAAATTAAATTTTAAATGAACAAGGTGAAATCGTAAGGTCACTTAGCTATTATGTAAGACATCAAGAAAATATTTAAGCCCTGAATCTTGTCATTCTGTTTTTCTTTCAGGACAACAGGGGATAAAAAATGTACTTTTGATACCATTTATCAGAACTCTAGGTGTAATTCAATATAAGAGTTAATGAGCTACAAATGTTATTTTACCCACTTTAATAATTCATCTTTATTCTACCCTTTTCCAGTTCCCATATCATTTTTAATTTTTGAATACCGGCCAAAAATATCTACGTAGCATACATTGTTAAAAAAATTACAATCTAATCTAAATAACAGAAAAATTTATTTTTTTGTGTTTGATTTTTCATGGTAATCGATTTAGAGATGTAAATAACCCAAAAATATAATGGTATAATTAAAACATAGAAAATAAATTACAACAGCGCAGAAAGGAAACTGTTTCATAATCTGTGATTAGAAGACTGCCTGCATAGGAGTAAAAATAACAGTAAGTCTGTAGTCTGCAGTTGTCTATTTGTTGATATGAGTAGTGTTTTGTCATGGTGTTGCATGGTTGTTATCTTCATAGTTCATAGTAGACTAGTAGTTCATAGTTCATAGTAGCTCGTAGTAAGATAAAGGGAGTGTGCGAAGAGCTGTTTGTTGTTTAGTTGTGCCTGTGTAAACATACAGGCACAATATATATCGTTAAATATATATAGACCGTAAATATGTTTATTTTTAACGATCTTGTGAAATTTTGGAAAGATTTACTTAGTTTTTACTTTGTTTTCAACCTTATGTGCCTATACGAATTATGAAAATGGTAGTCGACTATTAAATAAAAATTTTGAATCATTGAGATTGGACTATCGATGATAATAACTAACTGTGACATAGCCTAAACAACCAATCAGGAATCAAGAATGAACTGCTACAACGTAAGTAATATAACAGCTGATTAGTGAAAAGCGACTAAAATTGTCAACAACTATTGATAATCGGCACGCCTCAGCTGTTAAACTCGCGTTCATACCAAAAACACCCATTTTCATCCTAGTCATTAAATATTCTTTTTAATGCCAATAATATGGACCAAAACAGCTGATTACGTCTTGGTGTGATTTAATATCTTATTGTGTGTACGAAACCACTCTCAAAATCTACAAGCTCACTTTTACAAAAGCACGCTCATTACTCCCTTGTATCGTTTTGTAACCCATCAAAATGATCTTGAGTAACGAGGTCGTCCACGTAATATTCAAGACAGCGCTTCTTGTTTCAAAGTTATTGGACGCGTGTTTCGGAACTGCGCCCTCGCTTTATTATTTACTCGAGTGCGCGCCTACTTTACGGTAATTTAGTTCACATAGCTCTCAAGTTAACTTTATGGAAAGTCGCGCAAACATTCAAGAGGGAAATATTGGTGATATTTCCTGAGCGGCATTGTTATTTTATCAAGCGATATCGATAAACTTACACATGCCGCCTCCTATAAAGGTAAACCAAAATAAGGAAGAAATGTATTTTTTTTGTAAACTCCTTAAATATGACGTTAAGGGCCCTTAGCCATCGTACTTTGTTTTTCACATACTTTTTCTCTGGAAGCAATATTTGTTGACTATTTTTTTCAAATTTTATTTATATTGTATATTGTTATTTACACTTTTAAGCAAAATACTCAAATTATTTTATAAAATAATTTTTTTTTAATACAAAATTAATTTTTTTGATATTAAAAGCCCACAGTTTGTTAACTATTGGTTTGATAGACACGTGGATATTTTAATAAAAATAGTTATAGTATAATTTGAGGGTTTTAGAGTTCTGCTATACTTAAAAATAAAAGAATAGATTGTACCTAATGATAAAATCAAACATCATTTTGGGTCAGTGACTTGGGGTTTGTATACAGCCAGGAATTAGTCTACAACTCCAAAAAACGGATTTATCTACTCTAAACTAAAAAAAAGGATAGCAATACTTTACAACTTTACAATACTATAAATTACAATGTAGACTATAATAGACAACAACAATATATGTGCACTAAAATGAATAATAATATCCAACCTCTCTATTCATTGGAGAGAGAGAGAAAAGAACACGAAGATAGTGACTAGGAGCAGGAAAGACGTTTGGTTACAGTAAAGAACGTGAATGAAAGTCTACTTTAACAGTAACATAAAAATACGATCTTCTTTATGAATATAAATACTTTTTTTAAAGATTAAATTTTTATTTCAGATAATTGAAACTGAGTCTCTCGGAAATGTTTTTTTGTGAAATTAACCATCGTTTCTGACCTGTATGTGCTTATATAACCTTTTTGCATTCTTTTTCAATGTCATTAAAACAACTAACTCTAAATATGAACAAGTATATAATCCAAAGGATATAAATAATAATTCTAAAAAGGGTATAAAAGAAATGTAATTGTATTAAAACTAATTTTATGGAAACTGAGGTCCAAAACGTTGAAACATTCACATGGTTATATAATTTAGAAAGTTATATCGTATAACTCATGTGCGGCGTTGTGGCTAGGAACGTAAGTCATTTTATAATCTGGGAGTTTCACTCCATTACACTAATACCACAACCTGCGCGTCCTAGCCTAACTCGAGCCAATGATAATTTTATTCTGTAATTTATGACCTCCTTTTTGCATATTTAAAAAAGGATGGCTTAGCATTTCATACAGATTTTTTAATTCACCAAAAAATTGTTATATATTATTTATAATTTAATTATTAAAGCATACCACCAGGTAGCACATACAGAAAAAAATTTTTCGTTGGTGACTTTCGCTAACTCAAATTTTGGCTAACCTAAACATCCACTAACCTGGTTGGCGACTTTCTAATTTTATACTATGATGTAATTATGTGAATTACTCTAACACATATAATATATGTTTTAACACACAAAACATCTCATAATTATACATATGTATTTTATCTTAAGTGATTTCACACCATTTTTTACTAGTTTGAAGATAATGGATCCATTAGGATATTGGTTATGGAATACAAATGGTTGTATTGACTTCCCTGTGGAAAATTGGTTAGATCATAAACATAACTAAAGGTAATGATCTCAGTGCATTTATATAGCTTTTCTTATTATTTTATATAAAAAATTCAATACAATAGCTCTGGTAGTTTCTATGGAAACCTGTTACATGTTTTCCATCTTAAAAATCGCCAATACACACGCACGCCCCCTCAGAGCTAAGACATATCCATGTCAAAATAATTTCTCAAAAAAAATATTAGTAGTAGACATCGAATTTTGGATATGTAATTTTTTACTTAACGTAAAACAAACTTAACTGAAACAACTGTTCACTAAATTAGTATAAATAAGTATTTAGAATGATATTTTTCAATAAAAAATATCCGGTGAGTTTTAAATATTCAGGGATGTAAAGTCAAGAGGTGTTCCAGATTTCAAAACTTCGCCGAACAAGCGTAATCCTATGCCTACACATACTTCATGCACATTTTATTCAAGATTAAATCTAATCACTCCTTATTGGTCCATTGGTTAAAAATATATTGATTTATTAATATTATAAATAAATAGACGTCAGTTAGCTTAAAATACTAAGTAAAAAACAATAAATAATGTTCAGTTTTAGGTTCTTTCAGTAGCTGTAAAATTTGTGACGTTCTAAACTATTTCTCTTGGAGTATTGTGTCATTATACATGTACTTCATTCCTTTAATTGTGTTATTTAAAGCTGCAGTATTAGGTCTTCTAAAACCCTCTCTTACCTAATGTAACTATATAAATGCATTTTTTCAACAATCAAATTTAAAGTTTAAAGATGAAATTTAAATAAAAAAGATTTAGGTGACTAATTGTTACAAAGTTACTTTTACATAAATTAAGTTTACATCTAATCTAAAATGGTTCAATTGTTTAGTAATGATTCTTTTAATAATTTACAAAATTCGTGATAGTTTTCTTCTATTCTCATTGGTTCTGGGAGAGCATTTCATTCTCGACAACCGGTGACACAAAAATATTCATTGTACGTATCTGTCCTGTGGAGTGAAATCGAAAATTCCATGTCTCATTCTCTTGTACCTCTTCCACTAATGTCTTTCATAAAAATGAAATTTTGTGTCTGGTACTTTGAAGGTTTATTGTGAAATACTCTATGTATTAAAGCCAAAAATTTAAATGCCCTTGCTTCTTTTAGTTTCAACCACTCTAAATGGTAATAATATGGTCATAAATTCTCAAAATTCAAAATGAATCCAACGAAATAACTTTGAGCTCTTTGTAGGTGTATATCAAGCTCAACAGACTTATCATCATAAACAACAGGGCTTTAATCTAAAATTGGGAATACGAATGATTTTATAAATATTTCTTTTATTGGTTGAGGACTTATGACTTATGAAGACATTTTGAACCAAAATACTTATTACAGTAAGAGGCAGGATATTTTTAATACATTTAAACCCCCAAATAATATAACGAGAAACACATTCAATTACAATACACTACCACACCAATCGTCTTTAAAAAATCACACTTTATACAAGTGTATTAAAACTTTTAATACCGCTCCACTTAGTATAAAATGTGGAAAAAATATTATTACAATTAAATAATTTGTAAAACATTTCCCGAAATAATTTAAGTAGGCTATTTAATTTATATTAATTTTTATTCACTTTTGCCTGTCCGATTAGGGGTTGTTATACGACTACTGTTGTAGTAAAAATAATTAACTTTATTTTAAAGGGCATAAATATGTTTTTTAGGTATTTATTGGTTCATGAAATAAACATAATCTTATAAAAAACTAATAAAAAATACAGCCCATAATACAATTACTCATACCATAAACAGGTTTTAGACAAATTATATACTTACTTTATACTTTTATCTGAAATGGCGACCTACCCAGGTAGGTATTTTAAGCCAAGTATGGATGAGGAATGAATGTAGGATGATTGTGGCGCGATCTTGTAGTCTTGTTACTGACTAAGGCTGACATGTTCCTTAGACAGGACTGTTAATTAATAGAACAACAGCCGATGGCAACTAATGGACCTACAGTTTAACGTGGAATCCGAACCACGGCCTCTGAATTACGAATTGGTCTAATTATGAGGATGGTCTTTGTGGATTAACGTAGAATTCAAAAGTGCGGACGTTAATCCACACAAGAGAACACCACAACCACCGCCATCTCTCACAACTATCCACAATTCGTGACCTCCAAGTATTGGATTACAGGACGTCGCCACCGTCCCAGTTTGCTATAAAAATATAGCAAACATGTTTTATATAAAAGTGAACTGAAAACATTAAAGTTTAACTCAATCAATTTTTATTAGCTTACATGTTGTTTAAATTTAGTTCATTGTAATATACATATAATAAAAGTTCAAAATTCGTCAGATAAACAGCTTAAACTGTCTTTAATTTAGATCAATAAAGAACAGAGCTTCCAAAAAATATTTAAGAATTATAAATACATATAACAGAACGAAACAAGTTTTATAGCAGAAACACGTGTCTGTAAATAAATTGAGAACACGTTACATCATTGAAACACGAATGCAATAAAATACAAGCACCGACGTGAACATTGTTCCATAAATATAATCCTGTCTCTTCTCGGAATGCTGTGATTATAAGCTTAGCTGTTTACTAACAAAGACTATTATATAAAGTCTTTGACAAGCAATATTACAGTATTCAACGTACTACTTATAAGGTTATTAAGAAACAAAAGTGTGGTATTTTATAGTTACTCGAATGGAACGAGTAAATCTGTTTAATTTCCAGTACACATAATAAAAACACAAAACAAAACATTATCGATAACTAAAATAAAGCTAAATTTGCGGGAATAAAATTGATTTATTTCAAAAATGTCGAAGGACCTCTGGAATATGTTAAAATAACAACATACATTCTAGAGTTACATTAAATATAAAAGTATTTACCAAAAGTAAACAAAGTTGACAATAATGATTGACAGAGGTTTAAAAAAATTTTGGTTCTCAGCTACAGTTAAAGCGGATTAATATGTACCTAATTAAAAAACAAACAATAAGAAATTTGAAGGTTATTATTTACAGAAAAAAGACAAAAATAATAAGAAAAAGAAAAAATGAGTGAAAACTACTCAACACTAACAATTATTAAAATATTCTTTATATATTTATCGATTGCACATTTTTAACGAAGATAGTTTTTTAGCTCATTGATAACAATATTAAGTAAGGTGTGTACCTTAAAATATTATATTTTACTTTTAAAGACCATGGAAATATTGTTCTAGATGTTTTATTATTCGTCATATTATTTTTCATTGTTATAAATCAATTATTTAAATTGAATAGACAATATATTTAACTCCATCAATGTTACTGATATTTAGTGGTGAAATAGTTATAGTTTTCACTAACTTAAAATTACTTGAATTTTTCCAACAAATAATTTACAGTATAAATAACATTTCTTAAAGTATAAACATAATCAATCTTAAAGCCAAGTGATAAATGTATCCAAACAAAATAATTGTTGTGATTATTCAATGTTTAAGTATTGCAGCTTTTATTTTTAATGGACTATTTACCGTGCACAAATATTTAAATTGGTTTCAATATCTACTTTTTTCAAATAGAACTTTAAATTGAAAATATCTCAAAACAGATTTAAACCTTGACTAAATATATTAATTGTTACTTTATATAACTCTTTAATCATTGAGCTCGGGCAGTGTGGTGTAATTCTGTAAAAAATTAACTCTATTCTGATACACAGCGTGGATATGGAAGACAATATGATTTTAATATTGAAATCTAATATATTGTTGTGTGTGTGTACGTGCGCACATATGTGGGAATGTGTTTAAAATATTGTGATAAGGATAAACTAAATGATTGACTGACCATAACTATAGTAGATTTTGAACTATAGAGATCTAAAAAATTCAAAAAGCCTAGGATTGTTTAAAAGGATGACGTGTAAAGGATGACTTGTGTTTAAGGGATTACGTGAGGAAAAATGTCACAAATACCACACATCGATACGCTGTGGTTCTGTGCAACGCAATCCCGTTTGCATAAAGCATGGCGTAAATAATTAAACTCACAGTTGCCAATCACACGAGTCATATGTGTGACATCGTACAGGCTGATTCTGCGTACGTGCTGCGGACGTTTTTGTTAATAAATACTGGTTAGAGTCAGCTGAATTAGCTTGTACGACTATACACAGCAAGGTCTTATGTTCGTCATCAAACCTGTCAGTATGAACGTACAGGCTGGTTTGGATGAAGCACTAAGGACGTGTAAGGATGTAAGGATGTAAGGACAGTCCAAGAATGCTCCAGTTCCTGCCCTGGAGCATCCTTGGACAGTGTGCTCAATATCCTGCCCGTAGATATTACGGCGTTCTGTATACATCAGAACGGTCGCTAGGAAATGTGCGTATCGCCTCCGATGTGAGAGTCTCTGGATGACTTTCATTGTACCCTCGGTAGGTCACACCAGAATTGAGCAGGTAGTCAGATGTGAGGTCCTTGACATGCCTTCTGACCATCTTCACACTAGATACGCCTTCGGTAAGTCATTTTCAGTGGTGATTCCACCAAGGATTGACTGGCAAGATGGCGGCAGACCTCTTCATCCCTGCGAGTCAGAATGGTACACGGATGGCTCTAAGGGAAGTAAGGGAACTGGAGCTGGGATACTGGGGGTGCAAGACAAGGTAAAGCTCTGCGTTCCCATGGGGGATTTCCCTACAGTGTTCCAGGCAGAAGTGGCAGCCATTATGGAATGTGCTCTGTTCAATATCAAAAGAGGTGTCAGGAACAAGAACATTACCATTTTCTCAGATAGTCAAGCCACTCTCAAGGCTCTGGACTCCTGTACCTTCGACTCCAAGATAGTGGATAATAATAGACTTTGATCCCATTCTTGGGCCCACAACCCTTCTGTGGCATCTCCAGGGTGCATGTGTATTGAGAGATCAACACGTGGGCACGCGAGTGTCACCGCAGAAGATGGGTGGAGCTTCCCCTCCTGAGAGTAAGTAAACTGTCTCTCAGTACTCCCTCTTCGAGGATCGCAGAGGATCTTTTACAGTTAGGTAGGTCCGAACTCAGACTCGGACACGGACATATAAGGAAACATCTTCCTCGCATGGGACTCTTCCCCGGAGACCCAATCTGCAGGAAGTGTGGGCAGTCCGAGGAGACTGCTGATCATCTGCTGTATGACTGTACCGGGCTTGCCGGGGTGAGAGCTGCCACTCTCGGCGTCATGGAGAGGGGTTGTCATTTTCCCCTGGAGGAGCTGGTGGGGAGACTACGGCAGTTCACCAGGTTTTTAAACTTGGAAGGTCCGTGAGACATTAAATCTTTAGGGGTGCGCAAAAAGCCACATGGCTGACGTGCTACAGGAACTTTGTTCCGCCCCTTTGTGTAATGTAATGTAATGTAAGGACGTGTATGATCGCAAAGACAAATTTAGCTAATCAGCTGAGAGCGTGTACGAAGGGTTGTTTTAGCTGACACACTGAGTAGTGTATAACACAAAGGCTGATTTTGTTGACATGTACGTACGTCTATAATTGTACAAACTAGTTTAGCTGACTCACTATTGACGTGTATGATCGTAAAGAAAAATACGTCTCACGAACTAAGCACGTATATGATCATACAGACGAATTCAACTGACGCACTTAGGACGTGTATATAAAGATTAGATTAGATTATTGAAATGGCGACCATACTACAAGGTAGGTATTTTAAGCCAAGTATGAATGAGGGTTGATTGTAAGATGATTGTGGCGCGATCTTGTAGTCTTGTTACTGACTAAGGCTGACATGTTCCTTAGACAGGACTGTTAATTAATAGCCCAACAGCCGATGGCAACTAAGGGACCTACAGTTTAACGTGGAATCCGAACCACGGCCTCTGAATTACGAATTGGTCTAATTATGAGGATGGTCTTTGCGGATTAACGTAGTTTTAAATAGTTTGTAATAAGTTTGATAAGTATTTGGGTTGGATATAAAGATATATGATCCTACGCATTATATTTTGCTACAATATAAGATCGTGTCTCATTATGAAAATTGGTTTACCTGACGCGCTGGGGCATTGTACGGTCTGGTATGACTAGTAGATAATTTACAAAATAAAAAAAGTTTCAAAGCTTTAATACGCCGCATTTTAATCATGTGAGTTAGTAATAATGTGACGTAATATATTCTTTAGACCGTGAGACGTCCTTATTTATCTATTATATTTATGTTAATATACAGTATCATCCTCTAAAATAAATATAAAATAAAACTAATTAGTTTGTTATTGATAATTCCAGAGGATACAATGATTGAGGTCTAATATGATTAACGAGGCTTGAATATTTATATGACAATAAGCATAACATAACCTTCTAGGCCCTTGGTACGCAGTTCATACGTCGGTTCAGGGATGTATCAAGAGACTGCGATGCGTGATAAGTAATTGAACACGACGAACTTAGCATACCCTTCGAGATTCAACTGACACATTCCAGATGATGAGATTCAGCTAATATGAATATTCTCAGCAAATCTCAAATGAAAACTTTGGAGTCTGTATAAGCTTTTTAAAATTAAATATAGAATTTTTACTTTAGAGTTAATTAACTGTTAGATCACATTTATGAGTTCAAACTGAAATATCTTAAAATTATTTTTCAAGATAAGAAGGAAATTCTTAAAGATTTAAAAAAATAAAAAAATCTTTTAAGATTCTTTTATGGCATTTACATAAGCAATGACGTCACACTAACAACAAAGTAAATAACGTATCGTTTTTTAATTATTGTACAATAAAAACCTTTCTTCTACTTATAGTAATGTAAAACGAACTAAATTTTTATAGACATAATTGTACCATACTTGTACTGTACTTCATTGTGATAATCTGAAATGGCGAATTGGGCAATTTATTTATTCTAATACCTCAACGGTTCTAGATAAATCTTATTTTCCAATTTAATTATTAAATTTTTCCTGACCATCTGAATTTTATTTCCTCTGAAGCACGGATAAAATGTTAAAACAATATTAAATAAAACTAAATTTTCCTATAGTAGCCTTCCAATTATTTACCTGAGACTTTACATATAAATATCATTAATAATATAAGAGTAAGGTAATAAGGAAGTTGAGAGATTAAACACTATCAAAAATTACCGAAAATATGTGTTTAAATTTGGATATTCAATGAAATCATAACATTTGGTTCTAATAAAAACTTCAAAAATCAATTGAAAATAAAAAAATCTTACATCGGTCTTTTAAAACTTAAGTTAACAAAAAATAATAGTTGTATATCACTTCCAGGTTCCCAGTATCAACCACTATGTTTTTAGAAGCATCTCTTGATTTACAGTATTTCTAAAATTTCCCATAGAACCCCTAAGTTCCCAACTGTAAAGATCAAACTTCAATTTTCCATGGCAGAAAAATGGTTTATTTGTAATGGTTAAGAGAAGCAACTTTGGTGGCTTATATTTTTTCCTTCCATTTAAAAAAAAATTTTGAATCAGGGACTCACATGTTTTGTTTATAAAAACATTATAAATACAGACTTTGTAAGTAAGACCTTTTATCATATTTTATTATTGGCAACATTATTTGGAGCCATTTTGAAGTAACGTCTGAGTAGCTGAAACATGTTGCCGACAATAAATGATAAAAATGTAATTATTGTTGTACTACTTAACAATTTTTAATCTGTTGTCCTAAAGTTTGTCCAGTTTGTCATAATTGTGATTTTTATTTCCTCTTACCTATTCGATAGTATTTAGAGAAAATTGGTTCCGTCAACATTTTCGAATTTGAGTTGAGAGTAGATAAATCCGTTTTGGGATCCCTTGAATCCAAAAACTTTCTGTCTGCATGTGTACAGAGCCACAGCATACCCTGTCTGTCTGATTTGATGAAGATCTGTATGTATGAATGTATTCACTGTATCTCTAAGTTAAATTTTTTTAAGGGTATTTTTCTCCTATTACCCTTAAAAACGCAAAAACTACAAATTTCTTTAAGGTGACCATAGCGATTTGGATTAAAACTCATTAGCTAAAAAAATATATCTTTATAAGATATGGACTTTTAAATGCCTAAAATCTACTCCTTAAGTTGTCCGTAAACACGAAAACAATAAAGTTAAAGTATAATTTGAGTTCCACTATTAAAACCAGCTGAAAAACTAAACAAATAAATATCAGGAATTGTTTGGTGACAAATAATTGTTACCAGGAAAAGTTAAATTTACTATCAACAGTATACGCAGTGCGATGTTTGTAAGCAACCAACGTTATTCCAATTAAATACTAAACAAATCAATTTCTTCCTCAATTCCGAACCATTTTCCGTGAAACTTGGTAAACAGCGTAAATTTGAATTTACTTTAGAGAGAAATTATGTGTTAGTCCACTGATACCACTTATTTAATTATATGTTGCAATTGAACAGGAATTAATGAGGAATAAATCAGGTTTAAATTATGATTCACGATAAACAATAATTGCGTTTGTAGTGATAGCAATTATAAACTTTGGTCGTTTCTAATGAGCATATTGTATGATTGGTGTGAATTACCTTCCTTATTTAGGTAATGATTTCATCACAGACAACAGAAAATTGGTTTAAATAAAAGCTTCAGTAGGTACGTAAGTAGATACTTTTTATTTCTAACCAAGTATTTATTAAACTACATACATTTAGCATTTTTATGAACAAAGGAGATCCTAACCTAAAAATTAATAAGTGATAAGTATTATATGAAACTATAGTAACTATGTAAAGTAATTTTTCACTAATTAATTTAACAGATTAGATTTACTAATGTATGGATGAATACATAGATTGAAGGATAAAAAAACATCCTAAAAATATTCCTCTGAGGTAAAATCTAACATGCCATTATTACAGGTACGGCAGATGTGCATACAATGAAAATCGGTTTAACAACTTCATAATTTGGAACCGGGATGTTTAATTAAATATTTATATTTTTGTTAATCTGTATCGTGTATCTGCAATTTAATAACCCCAAAATTTTCAAAATCATTTCTTTAGTAAAGAGCATAGCTACTTACTACTCATTTTGCTTACTTTTTAGTCAAAAATGTTTCTATCAGTTTTTACTTAATTGTATGGAATTCGATGGAATTGTAATGAGTTTTCAATAGTCTACACAGGAAATTAGGTACACTTTCTAAACGTAAAATGAGCAAAGAAAAAATGTTTTTCCCACTACTGCATGGCAAAATTATACAACGTTAACTTTCTGTGTGTTTGTGGTGTACGGAAAGTAACCGCAATGGAAATTTGCGGTGCAGACCGATCAGCTGTTGCATTAGGCCGATCAGCTGTTGCATTAGGCCAATCAGCTGTTGCATTATTTGCTGTTGTTAGTATCTACCTTGACATAAGCACGAACACCTTTTAAGGCATTCCAAGTAATTTATTTCTAAGTACTTTGATCAGAACTCACTACATGTACAGGTTTATTTGGACCTATGGGGATCTTTTTTTATTTTCAGGTATTTTATGAGTCCTAAACAATTTCATCAAAGACAATTTTATTCTAATACAGACTCCCAGCGACGGTTGGGCTTTTATTAGCTACTAGCCTGAACACCAGGCTGCACTAGCGCTGTTGGGCATAGAGACGTTGCCGAATTGAACACGCAGACACGCAGACGAGCAGACGACGGACGACAGCGCAGACGTCAGTGAATGTTTATCTCACTCAAACCTACTACCTTTAGTATTTACTCATTTTGATTAACTGGGGTATCAGTGTTGTGCATTTCACAGCTTTCTTTCTCTTTCGTTTAACAAATTCACTACGAATATATACAACAGATTAATTTGTTTCGAGAATAAATATCTTGTTTAATATATATTAGGTAAATAACCAGCGAAGATTCTAGGCCTGATTGGTCGACCACAACGCATCTCAGTGAATTTCTTTGTTTTGCGGTAATTATTTTTAATATACACAACAAGCCTCATATTATATAATATACCTCATTTTATTAAGAATAATAATTAAAAATGTTTTGCTTCTAAAGCTTCAGTTTTAGTACTCAAGAATAAAAATTTCTTCCTCTAGCTTAGGTATCATTGTACTCATTTTGTACATTATGTACAAAACTTTTGTGCGCTTATTTATTTACAATACATCCGGCCTATTCGAATTGGCAACCTCGCGGATCGTCTTACCCAGGCTGAAACCGATTAGAGCGCTTTTGGTACTACTGGCGCGGCCCGTGGCGAATACTGAAACTACACGCAGCGAGTCTGTATTGAAATATACATTGTCTTTGATTTTATAAATGGAAATAAATGGATTGGATTTTATTTGATTTTGACACCTGTCAGATCATGAGCCGTCCCTTTGGTTAGTTTGACTCACGTTACTGCGGTACCTCACTGTCTTCAATTCACCGCACAGGTTCTGGCCTGCATACTAAACTTGTATACGTCGACTCGGCTGTGTTGGACATCCTAGAATTCAATGATACTATTATTTAGTACTAGGTATTTAATAAACTCAGCAAAAAATTGGGTTTTGATCATAATTTGACTATTAATACTGCACTGGTTACAATCATAACATTCTAACATTTCCATGACAAGGAAATTGAGTAACAACTAAGCAAATTCCTCTCACAGGTCCTACGCTCATTGTAATATATGGTTTAAATTATTTATTACTTAGAGAATTCCATAATTTAATATACTGACTACTTTACAAGTTTTCATTGTTTAGGAGCAAATCTTATTCTGATTGTACAACGTGTTGTATATAATGTATGTATATGCAAAATATATGTAGGTATTTAGTTTCAGGTAACACCATTATTTATTTACTGGTAAAAGATCTGAGTTATTTTTGTTGTTTGCTAAGTGGAAGCACTGATTTAATTTAGAAGTACATTTTCAGCTTTCTAGTTTTAAAACCCATTACCGTTAATATCCATAAAGCCAAATCCTTGGAAAGAAATATTCGTTCTAAATGTAATTAATGGAAGAATAAATTTGTTAATTTAGATATCAGTTTATTAAAAAGGTTTTTTGTTAAGAATTTTTAAAGTCAGAAATAATATTAAATAGACAAATTAAATACCGTATTAGCCATAACTTTTTTATTTTAAATTTTATACTTTGGTTATCCCATGTTTACATGTAATTCATCGTTAAATATATCAGTTAAATGCTATTCAATCTTTTTTCAGACAAGTTTAAGTCAGAGAATCTGGGATCCAGTGGTAGAGTACTCAAATTAAACTATAAGAAATTACTATCTTAACACTAGTGAATCATGTTTTTTTTGAAAACCTGTTATTATTATTTAAGTTTATCAAATAAAAAGATTAACTAACCATTATAAGATTGTTTTGGTGTTGGACTGTTATAAGGGTTTGATTGTTAATGTTTTTTAGAATATTTTTCTCTCGACGAATTTAATAGTATCAAAACTAATTTGCCTAAAAGCTTTCCAGTTACGTCATGAAAATTTCAAACCAATAAATATGACGGCGATGAAGTATTACTCGATTAGTAACAAGTTATTCACTGTCAGCCTCTGATCGATTGGTTTCCGGTGAGTTGTTAACAGCCAATTGAGTTTAAATATATTTAAAATACTCTTAACACTTCCATTGTTATTCTTTCATGCACATCTCATATATTTCATTTCATCCGGTTTGTTTATTATGTCATAATTTAATCCTTCCTCGTCTATTCTACTGTATAACTACTGTTTGGTTTTTTCGGTTTGCTGCTGTAATGAGATTTTTTTGACAATCCAAAGTGAACAGGGTTTTTTGTTTCTTCACATCCCTTTTGGACATGACACTCATAAAGCCATTGAACGAAAATTAAAGCGGGATAAACATTCAAGATAAAAAATACAGCTATTCTTACTGCTTAATTGATGGTGACTGATTAAAACCTTTTGAGTGTCGACCGTATCTATCCAAGATGCGCTAGAATTGGCAGCTCTTAAAAAACGCACGAGTTTGGTAAGACACAGAACAGTAAGATAGTTGATTAAGATACAAATATAGTTTTAACATCTCATTGTTCTGTGTTTTTATTTACTTAAGACAAAGTTTTGCATCAAACAACATATCTAAGCACAGTAATCTTTAAGTAAAAAAGTATGAATTAATAAAACATTTATATAAACTACAATTTTTTCTAATTAAAAAATAATCTTAAAAATCAATAAAAATCATTGAGTAGAAAATCATATACACAAGATTAGATTGGATTAGATTAGACTATTGAAATGGCGACCATACTACCAGGTAGTTTTTTTAAGCTAAGTATGAATGAGGATTGGGTGCAAGATGATTGTGGTGCGATCTCGTAGTCTTGTTACTGACTAAGGCTGACATGTTCCTTAGACAGGACTGTTAATTAATAGCCCAATAGCCGATGGCACATTGCTACAACGGACAGTAAACAAACAGTTGGTTTAAGAAATCAAATGTTTTGATTGTAGATAATTTGTAAAGAAACTTATTCCCCATAAGGTTAACATTAGAAATTTAAAACTCTATAAAATGGAAACTAATTGAATTTATGGAAACTGAATATGCCTAAAGACGAATCCAAAAAATCAAAGACCATTAAAATCGGTCGTTCTCGAGTTTTAATACGTGTAGCTAACACGACTTTGTTTTATATATTTAGATAATAAGAACAGCTGTTTAGGTGAACTGAGACCATTCCCTTTAGACATATCCCCCCCTTTAGTGATACCCAATAAAATATTTATAATTGAACAAAATATATTGTTTTATATATGTGATAGTTCATCTAAACAAAAAAGTTTGTATTTACTTCATTGTGGGAAATAGGTTAGATCATGGATATGTCTAAAAGGAATGTGTTTTAGTTAATCTAAACAGCTGTTCTTATTCTTATACATTAAAAATGCAATACAATACCTCTGGTAGTTTCTATGGAGACCTGTTACATATTTCCATCTTAAAAATCACCAACACCCCTCCCAGAGTTAAGACTTATCCATATCAAAAAGTTGAGAAACATTTAAACTCTGTTTAAAACCACTTTTTATAGTCATGTTCAAAGAGCTCGGATTTTAATTCCATTTTAACATTCCAAAGATAAATCTCAAGTTAAACGATCAAAGCTAAGAAAGGCTTTCAGCTAAGCTTCTTACTTCTTGCCTTATGTAATTACACTTACATTTCTAGACAGCTTTTGTTAACAATATCTTTAATTTAATTATCTGATCCGTCATTTCATTCTTTTTATTTTGTTATGAAATAATTAACTCAGTTCGTATCCTTCGAGCTATATATAAATCTTTCAACTAGTATTGTGACCAATGTATGTTAAGTAAGAAATAATTCTACTATGGATAAATTCATTGCATTAATAGTTTTATTTTAATGAGAATATGTCTTAGATCAGAGGGAGGGGGTTGTTGGCAATTTATAAAATAAAAATTTTGAAACGGGTTTCCAATAGAAACTAATAGAGCTTATGTATTGAATTTTTAATATATAAGAATAAGAACAGCTGTATAGAAGAACTGAAATCATTCCCTTTAGACACATTCATTATCGAACATATTTCCCACAGGGAAGTAAATACAATAATTTTTATGTTAGTGCTTTTTAGTCAACAAATTGTGATGTCCCAAAAATATGTAATAACTCCTAAATGTGCTTAAAAAGAAGGTTAACTTTGCAAAAAAAGTCATTTTAGAACGTAATGTAAAAAATCTTTAAATGGTTTTAGCTTTAAACCGAATGCTGAGAGCTCAATGGATTATTAGGTTAAAGTCACATTGGGATGTTTTAACCTATTACTCGAATTACAATAGGATAATTATCTTTTACTTTTGCAGTTAATATTTTTACCGTGTCATAGAACAATTAACTGAGGGCTAATGAATTTTCCAGCTTAATATATAATCCTGAAAGACCTTCTAGAACGTTCATAGTTATTATCCTATGTAATATGAAGTGAAAGAGTTTACCAGGTTTTACAAATACCTCTGTGTATATGCTTGGATAAGGGGATTAGGATGGGTCAAAGGTGGATATTGAATGTATTAATCAAAATCCACAAGAAACTACACATACCGTTGCAGTTTATAAAGTTGTAAATGGTTTTATTCATAATAAAATACGAAAAAAGGATATTTCTAAAGCTTTTGCTTTTGATACACTTCTTTAACAGAACATTTTACAAAAGACTGAATCGAAACCAATTTTTATTTACTTTTCCTCAAAACTATGAATTAATATTGAAATCTCTATGGATTTCATACTTATTTAAAACACATCCTTATAGGCAACAACGACATACAAGCTATTAAATAATTTAGAACCGGTTTGTTTATTTAAAGGAATTATTGGATTTTTATTAAAATAAAATAAAAGATTTGAGCTTTAATGAAAATATATAAGCAACATAAGCTTAGGTTAACAATACGATTTAGCAGTATTTACCTTCATATTATTATTTGCTCTAAGAAACTGAATTTATATAAAACAATATTAAATTGAGTTACCTCTACACCAACTATGTTGCAGAATATCTCGCTTTTTCTTCTGGTGTAAAAATATGTTTCTGCACTTACTTCCGTTATATACAAATGCCATTCAGTTGCAGTTTAAGTACCTATAATATTTCAAGGGAGAAAAATATCTAACTTCTTCCTCGGGATAAAACATTTTGCATACAGTCCCAAGAGGTATAAAGTTATACTTTAGTATTTTATTCCAGAGAGTTAAAAACTATAACTATAGAAACTATAATAATACCAAGTAAATTATGTAGGAAATATGTTATAATTTCGCAGCTTCATCATTAAAGAGGAGAAGAAAGCTTTATATCTTGGAGACGAAGCACTTATTCGATCTCGTTGTTTGTTCTGTGGAACTGTCAACTCCTCTGGGAGATGTCTGGTCTAATTTGTCATTGTGAGAAGTCATCGACTTTTTCGACGCTACTAGTGAACGACATAAATAATCTTTAGAGCCCTTAGAATAATACAAGAATGGAATATTCGTAATAATTAAAATACGTACATAATATTAACCCTTCAATATTAATTCCAATAACCCATAATTTCAGACGATTTTGACAAATTTGTAGAGTTTTGATTGGACGCAGAAAAATAGCATAAAACACCATTAACTAATATAATGTTATATATTGACTTAGAAAAGATAAAATAGTCTATTGAAAAATGTAGTATATGTTAGTCTTAGCTTATAATTACGTATAAATCTTGAAGGTTCAAATACAGGTTTACTTAAAAGAAAAAGTGTCTTCTCTCTAACAAGTCATGTCAGTTACGTCATATACACTATATCAATATTTAAAAATAAAAACCTTGTCTAAATGTTTTTGTGGTTCAGAAAATATATGTTTTATCACTTAAAAGCATTAGTTTCTACAAAACCTTAAAAATTCTAGAGTATGTACATGAAAAACGGCACCTTCTTGCAACGGTTACCAGTTTTATGCCGATTTTGGTTTTGTTTATTGCCTTTTAGATGTGTTCAACCATCCACTTCACTTATAGAAACAAACATTAGTTATTTTTTAATAAACTGAAATAAACGTGTAAATACCTCAATGATTTCAATCTATTACAAAAATATGAAATATGGTTATTCCATGTCAACTGAGAATCTAATGTGATATCCAAAAACTCAACATGAGGATGTTCTTTTATTAAGAACTGGAAAAGATTCAAAATCAGAGGAATCTCTTTCCTATTAAGGAATACGTATAGTTAGACATATTACAATTTAAAAGTAGAATATTACTTGATAGCCAGGATTCAAATTCGGATATGGAAAGAGACATGCTTTTCTAAACGTCTCGTGATGATCCACGAAATAACACTGTGGTATCGTTAGCGCAAAAAGTTAAAGATATGGAATGAACTCGAGTCCCCATATTAGTTATAGAAAAGATAAAAAGAAGGGGTCCGAGTATAGAGCCTTGGGGGACTCCATATTTTAACTCTGTGTGTACAGAAAATGACTATGAATTAACCTTAACACACTGCATTCGACTTATCAAATATGACCTAAACTATTGAAGTGGGACCCAATGAATGCCTGAGGACTCGAACTTATCTCAATGAATATCGTGAAATATGTGGTTGAATTATTTTGATAGGTAACAGAATGAATCCATTAAAGCGTAGTGAAAAGTATTGTTCAAAGGTTGCACCTCAAACATGTGGTCTCCAAAATGCAAAGACCCATTTTTTTACTCTCGTTATGAAGTATACTATTATAGAGTTTTATATAAGTTTCAATCGTATTACATATATTGCTGTATGAAGTAACAATTCTTAGTATGTGGAACCAACATATTGTAACGGACCAGAAATCAGCAACATATGGCACACAGAGACTATGTTGTTTACGCTCCTGTGAACCATTACACAGATAACATAACAGCTGTAATCATATTTATAAATATTTGTATTCATTAGTAGTTTTAAATCTTTTTTTCCATTTAAAGTATTTTCTCTTAATTTTCGTTAAAGTTTTAATCCATGGATTAATTGGTGGCATATTTTTAGTCACTATTAAACTTAATAGTAAAAATTACGTCAATAATCTATAATATTATAAAGAAGAGGTGGTTTCTGTATGTTTGTTTGTGGGTTTGTGTGTTTGTGGGTTTATGTGATTGTGGGTTTGTTGTGGCAAGTGAATGCGAAAAATACTGAACCGACCGGTTTGAAATTTTAGGCAAAGGTAGATCTTAAACTCATGCAACACATAGACATACTCATTTCCTTAAAATCCTCTCGGGCTACGCCCTGTGAACGTCCTAAGTTTCAATGTTTACATTTTTAGAGAATGAAAACATACTATTACTTGAATGTCAACAGCTGTGAATACTAAAATTTGACAGTTCGAGAAGAAGGAGAAGAAGAAGAAAGAGCTGCCGTGACCGTCCTAGGTTTCAATGTTTACATTTTCTAATGACAACATCCGTTTGCACTATATTTTGACAGTTCGGGAAGAAGAAGAAATAAAGTTGATTTTTCAGATAAACTGCTGGATCGAAATTAGTGAATTATTTGAAATAGCGGAATGGTAGATTTTAAGTTTTTTTCCGACGACTGTCTCTATTACATTAATCCTTATCCTCTCCCAATATTTGACATATGTTACTTTGAAATGTTGTAGACACTCCTGTTTTGTCATTTTGTAAACAATGAAGAGCCTACACCTTTCAGCCTTTTTAGCCCGTGCGAAGAACGGGTACTTTGGCTAGTAGTTAATACATAGGTGTTGTCAACTACATGTTTTGCCTTGGTGGCATTATCATGTGGTGATGCAGGGACGCTCTATCCGTTAAGGACTCGTCATCAAATGAAAATATAAATTACAAAACACCACACACTGACACATAACAACGAAAAACGACAAAGACAGTTCTCTCTGTGGGACTACTACACGATCGTGATGATAGCTGGAGACGAAAAGTTTCAGTTCGTTTCCAGCTATAAGCTATAAGACCACGATAGCTTCGATAGCAACAACAGTTTGATGGCAACAGTAGTTGAATAGTAAAGATAATTCGACAGCAAAAACTACAACGATAGTTTTATAGATACGATAGTTCAATTGAATGCAATTCTAATTTAACTTGAATTTAATTTTTTCCAGAACCATTATTATTGAAAAATAATTTACTTTATTTTTAGCTAGTCTTCGTGGTATTTAATGGTTATTGAGAACTATATTCAGCCACCGAATGCAGTAAAGACATATAATAGTGATAAATATTATGTACAAATTGATTAAATTTTATATACTTATATATTCTGCAAGGCTTTTCGTTACGTAAAGGGTTTATTATGTATTGTTCACGAAAACAAAGTAGGACTTTTGTTACATCATATATTTAACGGTGAAATTAAATATACCAACAAAAGGAATAGAGAAAAGGTAACGTAATAGGCTTCATCAGCCAGTATTATTAAATATATTTTAACTTTTATCTATATTAAGTCTTTTCTAGGAAAAATGCTTATTATGTAAAAGGGTTTGTAATGAATTTTCGTTCAAAAAGAAAAGCCGATGCAATGTTTCTTCTCCACAAAGAACCAGTGAGTTGAACACAAATTAACTCCCACTTTGTTAAACAATGTAACAATGCATAGAATGCGTCAATTTACAAAAAAACTTTTACAAAGTGAAAATAATGGTAACAGTTAGGGGACAGTAAAACAATGGGAAAATCCGTCCCAGCAATGCCAATAATAACTGTATACAGGGGAGCTGCATTTTATAGCCTAGCGATGTCCTAGATCTAGTCCCATCTGTGGCTCAAGTACTCGCCCACCGAGTAAAAAGATTCCGACACCAGAAGGCGCTTCAGTCTGGTTTTGAGCACGTTTGGATTTGCAGCCTTGTCAAAGCATATGACGTCACTATTTTAAATTTTTGACCTAAATTTCCCAAACCCTCCCCCAAGTGCTAAGACATATGTATTTAAAAAATTATTAACAACTAAACAGGTCAGTATATTTAACCTTAGAATTTTACGTTGCTATTTAATTTTTGTATCGTTAATTTGAATTTTAATAATCTTAACTGCGATATGTTGAGTTTTTTTATGAATGAAAACAAGGCAAACTTAAAAAAATAAAGCAAATTTTCAAAAACTCCTAGTCGTCCAAGTCAGTCTCAAATGCGTAGTACAAAACAGCCGTAGTATCGATACAAAATTGGTTATTCAAAATGACTAGCATCAGACTTTTTGGAGATGTTTTTGACTGGAATTTGTTCAACACCATTAACTACAAATTACATTAAATATAATATATGTTATTGTACATACAATATTGTATTGCTGATATTAGATTAGATTAGATTAGATTATTGAAATGGCGACCATACTACAAGGTAGGTATTTTAAGCCAAGTATGAATGAGAATTGAGTGTAAGATGATTGTGGCGCGATCTTGTAGTCTTGTTACTGACTAAGGCTGACATGTTCCTTAGACAGGACTGTTTTTATAGCCCAACAGCCGATGGCAACTAAGGGACCTACAGTTTAACGTGGAATCCGAACCACGGCCTCTGAGTTACGAATTGGTCTAATTATGTGGATGGTCTTTGCGGATTAACATAGTATCCAATAGTGCGGATGTTAATACACACAAGAGAACACTACATCCACCGACTATTGCTCACAACTATCCACAATTCGTGACCTCCAAGTAGCTGGATTACAGGATGTCGCCACCATCCCAGAATCGTTGCACACACCACTCTTAATCTGTCATTGCTCTGGACCTAAAAGCTGCATTCTCGTCAAATATTTCGAAGTGTTATTTTCAAAATGTTTATGAAACTACTGTAACCTTAAGACTGTAAAATTAAACTTTGGATATTTTCTAAGTTTACTTGTAGAAAACTTTTTAATATTTTGGGGCAAAATTTCTATAATTTTTTATTTTTCACCATTTTATAATTTTAGCTAAATTTTAGTTCTAGCTATGTATATTGATTATATCTAGAAGCGAAATAATTTAAGAGCATACCGTTAGCATTTATTGAGAAACTCTTACAACTTTTGGAAAATTACAAAAAAAAACTAGAGATCACTCTGTAAACCGAAAACTAAACAATTTAGTGACCTAGCAACAGACATCATATAATATAAAACTATACCACGTTAGCCAACACAACAGAGAGTAATTAATTGTGTATCAAAAAATTAGTTGTAGACTATATTATTAACTATATAAAACAATGCGACATTCGAGTGAGTAGACTTAAGTTTCCGTTGAAAAGCCACTGACATCCTCTTAAATTTTTTTACAGATTTAGATTTAAATCAGGTTCTATTTTTATACATCGTTGGAAAAGGAGACTCTAAGCTATAATTATACAAAAAGTTTGATAAATTGTTTTTGCTGTACTGACCCCCTTAACCATACAAATGTACCGTAACCTATACTATTTTACAGCCAATACAATGATACCATAACCCATCACACAAACATCACACTTATGTTATTACAGTAGTAAAAATACACCTGTGTATGAGTTTTATTGGTGAAGAACAAGAAATAGGAAGTGGGATTTCAAGGATGTCCCATAACTCTCGTGTAATATCGCCAGATAGCGGCCGTAAAATACGCGCAGTGCATTATCTTCTAATGATGTAGCTCTCAGCCTCTAAACCTGTCAAAGGGACGGAAAAATATTATCCTCACGAATTTAGACGTTGTTATAATAATTCCAGTATATTTGTTGACTTTTTAAAATTTAAACTTCCAGAGTTTCTTTAACTTTGTCCCTGCATGAGTTTTAATTTTATGAATATACTAGCAATAAGCCCGTCCTTTGTACAGGTTGTAGGATTCAGTTTAAAGAAGAAGAATTATCACACCAAAATGTAAACCTGAAATCTTAAACAAATCAGTACAAAGAAAATAAATCAATACCCAGCTTTATTATTTAGCATTACTTAACAATTAAATAGATTAGAATATTTATACCATTATTATAATTAGTTATACGTTAAAATAACTTTTCAATATGGTATGATTTCGAAATGGGTTTAAAATCAATGACCAATATAAACTAAATAATATTGATTTGACAGCTGTTTATTTTTATTTCTATTAAATCTTTAAACTACAAAGACAGCTGGTTATTATCAGTAGGTTATTTATTGAAAACTGAATCAAAATGCGAGTAATATTGCGTAAAAGTGGGTTTTTAATGTTCGTTATTTACTTCTCAAGTGGTGGCGGGCGATTTCAAGCATTTACAAACCTCTGAAATGTAGAGAATACATGAAATAACTAAAAAAAGAATAATTATGAGCAATGTACAGACAAAACTCGAATTTTATTTATATAGATGTAGTACAATTTAAAGTTGAGTAGAACGTCAGTGAACAGAAATATATCAAATTCTTTTTTTAATAACCTCAATCAGCTAAATGAATTAATAATATTTAGAAAATCAGTCAACCTTAACAACCTCAACCTCAATTCAACCAACCTCAATTAGTCTCTTAGCTAAATTTAAGACAGAGGATACCTTAGTGACATCGTCACATAAGCTACCAGATGTGACTTCTCATAACCATAAGAGTTGACCAAACACTTGTCTTTTAGTACGATGACGTTTGACTTTCTGGGTCAATTACCGTAGAAAACTTTACGAAAAATGTATTCTTTTTAATGTCTACAGAGTATGGAATATTTAAAACTTTCTACAAGAACGAAACCTCAAATAAATAATCTAAATAAAATGTTACATTTAGTGGAAATTATGACACAACGACGTGTAAATAATTAATTAAAAACTCTAATTGAGACACTGTCTATTTAGGTTCTAGGATTTACACATTTGTTTCAACTTAAAAATGTTTAACTAAAAAATTATTCTAAAAAAGTGGCCACATTTTTATATATTTTAATAGGCTACATATGAATTGTGTATATTTAATGATTTTAAAATACCAACATTATATACAAAAAAAGTGTATAAAGATTGCTTAGCATTTCTATTTCTTACACCAAAATATTTTTTTTAGTATAATAGACTCATACATTCTTAAAACTTTTACGATAGAGATTTTTCACTTTCCACTGTACAAGAATAAATATTAAAAACAATAGTACAAAAGCTAGTTCACTAGTTCGATAGATTCGATAGGAACGATAGTTCGATAGCTACGATCATTCGATTGCAACTATAGTTAAATACAAATTATTGTTTATTCCAGGAACTACATATTTTCAACGAAGGAAAAGGAAAATAAACTATATGAAGAGAATTATTCACAAGACTCAGGGCCGGAGTGTGGAGAAGAGTTTATTAAGCTTAACTTTTTCTTTATTCTGTTTTTTTTTTCTTTTTCTTTGTTTAAATACCCTACGTGTCCACTGCCTGAAGTCAAAACCGATATATAATGTTATTTAAATAAATAATTAATTAATATCTTGATACACGAATACTGCTGTTATAGCGGCTAGATAATTTGATAGTTTGTCTCCAACAGAGGTTTGATAAGTTGAAAGGCAAAAAATAAATCGGTAGTTTCGATAGCAAAGATAGTTCGATAGCTTCGATAGTTTAACAGAAACAATAGTTTAATAGAGGTGGCTGCAACGATAGTTTTAATAGCAAAGACAGTCAGATAGATTTAAAATCAACGATAGATGTTAAGGTTGATAGCAACAATATATCGATAGATTCGATAGTTCAATAGAAACAACAGTTTGATAGGTTCGAATGCAACGATAGTTTTAATAGCAAAGACAGTCAGATAGATTTAAAATCAACGATAGATGTTAAGGTTGATAGCAACAATATATCGATAGATTCGATAGTTCAATAGAAACAACAGTTTGATAGGTTCGAATGAAACGATAGTTTTAATAGCGGAGACAGTCAGATAGATTTAAAATCAACGATAGATGTTAAGGTTGATAGCAACAATATATCGATAGATTCGATAGTTCAACAGAAAAAAAAGTTTGATAGGTTCGAATGAAACGATAGTTTTTTAGACTCGAAGAAAGAATAAATCGATAGGTTTGATAGTAACAATAATTTAATACGTCGCTCACTGGTTATGGCTTTTGTTTGCCACAAAGGTTAGTTATAAAGTTGTGAAGGAAGTTTACAATCGATCGTCTGTTCGACCTGGACGTTGTTGTTTCTCAAATCCAAACCTTGGATGTGTTCAGCAAGGTAATTCGTTTCAGATCTGCATTTAAGTTTGCAGATATGCTGTTTAAATTTTTAAATAAAACATCCTCTAATATGTCATATTAAATTAGTATGTAGTAGAATTTAGTTAAATGAATGCTTTATCCGAGGCTCTAATGCGTTAGAAATATTTAAACCATTTGTTTTTTTATCTCTATTAGTTATTTAATTTTGAAATAAACTCATTCGTGGATTGTACATTTTTTAAATTTTTTACGAGTCATGACTAAAAAACAATATTAGGAATCGTTTTTAATTAGGCTAAACATGTTGGAGTTGAAATTATTTTCCTACTCTGGTGTATGTTTGTATGTAAAGCACCAGTAATAATTGTACATTAAAAATATTAAATTAGTTATTTTGTCACTTTTGTTAGTATTTACTATATTTTTGTTTTTTCATATATTGAAATTCAACTTGTTAAAAATAATATAGTAAAAAAGCAGCTTCCAAAAAATTTTTATCCCAAAACAAATTTGTACGTGATTTCACAAACACATACTAAATTTGCATCGTTTAATTTTTGCATTAGTTGTGTGTTAAATTGTGTCTTATTCTTGAAATTCTCGTTCACTTCTGTCGTATAATAAATTCCATCAGTTTGATCTGTAGAGAATCCTCAGAGCGCAGGGGCAGCTTTCGCTCTGTTGACAGTATCAGTGCTGCGCCATGGTGTGGCTTTATGTCAGCTGATAGCATGGCCAGGGAACATCCGGCTTCATCTGTTAGACCGTATCTTGATGGTCTAATACCCTTCAGTCCTTCCTCTCAACCGATAGCCTAATGTTTGTATCGCTATAAATATAGCTTTACCGCCTTTCTGGATGTATTTCAATTTTGTAATACCAGCTTCATTCATACTTTCGTATAGTAACTTTTCAATAACTAACTAAGCTATTGAGACAAATCGTTTTAGAATAGTTTTTTATCTTATCTTTTTTTAAATATATTATATATGTTTTATTTTTAATATCTTATTACCTTAACTGTTGCCCTTAATGGCACTCGGAAAAGAGCTATAAATGTTTGGGCCTAAAAAAGAAAACGCCTTCTTGCCCAATTCCAGGCGAACCCGTGGAAACTGTAGAAGGCTGTCTGGTACATCGCAGGTTCACCTTGCTCCGATAAACCAGCTTCCTCGCCAAATATGACGGTGTGCCAGTGAGCAAGACTTTGTGGACATAATCCTTAGACAGAACCGTTAATTTTTAGCCCAACAGTCATTTGCATGTATAAGGGAACTACAGTTTAACGCATAGTCCGAACCACTGCCCCTTATTACGAATTGGTCTAATGATGAAGTTGGTCTTTGTGGACTAACGAAGTATTTAATAGTGCGGACGTTAATCAAACCCACCGACCACCGTCTACAATCCGTAAAATACAAATAAATCATTAGTAAATCATAGTTAGTTACACATTAAACTAAAGTGTACGTATAAAGAAACTTTATGTGTAATCTGCAAGCTCGTTAACCAACCATGTCAATAAATAAATAACCCCAGAGAGTTCGTATCCAAAGTCACTCTTCGTCTAAAGTTTAGCTATTAACATATTTAGTTTAGTTAAATTGTATTTATATCCAGCAATGGTTTTTAATTAACATTAATTATCAACAAACTGATTTTATACATATGAAAAACTAAACTTTTATTTTTATTCTCTTAAATTTTAAAAATTTACATGCGTTTTCAAAATAAAATTGTATCGTTCTCAAATAAAAGTAGAACTGGAAGAGCGGCTTTTGACACGAAATGTTTATCGTTGAGGAGATTATTAATGTAAAGTAAGAAGAACTTTACAAACTTTACCTTCAAACTTTTGGTTTCTGGACTGTTGCACTCAGAAAACAGATGCAGACTTGGACCTCCACCAACCACTTTCGTTTTATATTTGTTTCTTTATTTTAAATGTGTGCAAAAATGTTTTTAATCTATAAAAATAAAATTTGAGTTTTGTCTGAACATTGCTCAGAATTATTAATTTTTTAGTTATTTTTACTTTTCGTGCGTTAAAGAAGCCGAAACCGGTCTTATCTTAATTTTTCTCTGTTTATCTGTTTGTCGGTTAGTCTGTTTGTCTGTGACCCTCCAGGAGGGATTTTACGCCATCTTCTCCGAAAAAATGGGAGAACTGATTACAATGAAACTTATTTCATGTATTCTCTACATTCTAGAGATGGCTTGTAAATGCTTGAAATCACCCGCTACCCCTTGAAAAGTAAATAACGAGCATTCAAAAACCCACTTTTACGCGATATTACTCGCATTTTGAATTAGTTTTCAATAAAAAACCTACTGGTGATAATCAGCTGTCTTTGTAGTTTAAAGATTTAATAGAAATAAAAACAAACAGCTCTCAATATTAGTTAGTTTATGGTCATTTATTTTAAACCCATTTCGAAATCATACTATATCAAAAAGTTATTTTAACGTACTAATTATAATAATGGTATAAATATTCTAATCTATTTAATTGTTAAGTAATGCTAAATAATAAAGCTGGATATTGATTTATTTCCTTTGTGTTGATTTGTTTAGGATTTCGGGTTTACATTTTGGTATGATAATCTTTCTTCTTTCAACTGAATCCTACAAACCGTACAAAGGACGGGCTTACTGCCAGTTATTAATAAAATCATTGGGCCTATTACCTTCTGACTCAAAATATACGGTTAAAAAGTTTAAATACGAGATTCAAACTGAATAGTTCTGATTCAACTAAGCACTTGTCATACTTATAAGGTTAATTAAATATTGAACTGTACTAAATCACAAAAATGTTTAAGGGTGTATGTAAAATCCAGTGATCACCATTAACCCTTTTTTAACTAAGTTATGCGCTTAAAAGTTTTGAGAATAAAAATAAAATAATAAAACAGTTGTTACATCAATTTACTATTTGAATTAGTATTTACCATGAATTACAATACCTAATATTTTATAATTATACTAATTAAAGTAACGTCACAGTAAATATGTTATCTTAAGATTGGCCATGTCTGAAGTCGAATAAAATCTTTCATTGTGAACTTAAAACTGCGTTCTTAATAACAAACTGAAAATATCAACTATTTAAATAACATTAATAAAAATAAATCTTAAATGGATTTTTACATTCAAATCCAATAAACAAACGAAACCTAACTGTATACGCTTTTATAGAAAGATATACAACAGCTGATTAATAATAAATAATATTATAAACATTGTAATTATATAAACGATTTAATCAGACAGAAAATAAAATATAAATACATAATCAAATTTTATTAAGTGGTGAATAAAAATGTCATTTTTTACAGTACACATTAGTCATAGTTTAACATTAAATGAAAAATTCATTCATTGATATAAGCATACGGTTTGCTAATAAAATAAAAATCAGCTATAATTAAGAATCATATGTTTCATTGTAGACAATTTGTACAAACTTACTCTAAAGTAAAAGAAATTAAAAACGCATAAATGACATTATGGGTTTTCGAAATTTTTTCACTAAAATTGGACACATATAGCCAATTCCTAAACATTTCATATCATTATGTTTCAATTAAAGAAAATACATACAGACAGACAGCAACATTACATTTTATTTTTTATAATTTTAAAACTAAATTATGTTCGCCGTCTCCATCTTTGATGTTAGTTTACTGATTTACATTCATTCACAATTAAAATAATCCTCTTAAAGCTTTATACGTATGAGCTGATAAAAAAATAGGTAAATATTTAAATTACATAGAAAAGACTTTTAATCTGATGACCTCAAATTTAAAAAAGTCATTTATCTCTTTATAACTAATTCCTGAAAAAATAAGTAAGTATATGAGTAATTAAAAGGTGTAAAAGGATAAAAAATAAATTTCGTGTACCTCAAAAAGTAAAAAAGAAAAAAATGAACATTTACAAACAAACATAACCTAATAGGATTATATTAATGGATTTTTCTAAAGTATGCAGATGAAATGTAGGGATGCTAATTAATAGTTTTTGTCAGTAATTAAGTTACTCAGAAAATATTTATTTAACTTTTTGAACCTGTTTGTTTAGAAAATAATTACCTAACATGATGATGTTGTGTGTATGAGTAGCGTAGATAAACTGTAACGAAAATATCCGTTAACAGATTTGCAATAAAGTGTTGAGTATCAATCAAACAACTAGGTCATATAAAGTTTTGATTTACCGATCCTTAGAGGTCCAATATAATATCAATAGATCATGAAAACTTATGAGACAGGAGTAATATCGTCCGAAAAGGTCATAAAACACGGACATCAGGTTCTATTTCAGCTGTGGCAGCGTGAATCATTATCGCATATCAAAAACCCATCATCTCACAATTGAGTGTAAATATAAAGATTTTTACAGTGTTCCTAATATTATTTACGTTTATCAATATAATGACAAATTGTAATACGCATATTAACATTGTTATGGCGTTCAGGAATCAGGGTCGAATCTCGCGCTATTGTTCGTTATTTAGGTTTAACTGAAATCTCTACATATTTTAAAAGTATATCAATCAAATTATGAAAAACAAAAATATGTTAGTTTGATGTATTATGTTTTGAAAATGAAGAGTTGTTAATAAAGTACTTATATTTTAGTCCTTTAATTGTGAAAATAAGTATACAAAATTGTATAAATTGTTAAAAAGTGATTAAAATTACAATATAATTATTTTTGTTAAAATGTAAGGTTAATGTATGGTATAACAATAGTGAGGCAGATCCAAACAAGATTTAATTAGTCTTTAAAATCACAACTATTGATTATATTAGAAAGACCAAACCTTTAAAGACTTTGTGTAAATACTGTTTATGTTCTGAATTACTAGAAATCATGTTTAATCTTAACCTAATGTGTTTTGTTTAGAACTTAAGAACTGTTTCTGTTTCTGACTTACAAATAGGTCTGTTTCTAAATTACAGAATATTTCTGTTTCAGAATTAATAAATTGTTTTATCTGAACTTAACAAAAGTCGTTTTTGTTTTGAACTAATAGAAATGGTCTGTTTAATTAAAAGAACTGTCGTTTTTTTCTAAACTAAACAGAATTTCTGTGTTTAATATTAACAACTGTCTGTTTCTGATTAAAGAACTATTAGTCTGTTTCTGAACCTTAAAAGAAATGTTGTTTAAATTAACAGAACTGTCGTTTCTGTTTCTGAATTAACAGAACTATGGTCTGTTTATTAAACAGAATGTCTTTTGTTTCTAACTAAACAGAAATATGGTCTGTTTCAGAACTTAACCAGAATGGTTCTGTTTCTGAACCTTAACCAGAACTATCGGTCTGTTTCTGATTAAACAGATAGTCTGTTCAGAACCTTAACAAACTGTCGTTTTGTTTCTGAACTTAACAGAAACTATGTCTGTTTCTGAACTTAACCAGAAGTCGTTTTGTTTCTCCTTAAAGAACTATGGTATGTTTCATGAACTAACAGAACTGTCGTTTTGTTTCTGAACCTTAACCAGAACTATCGGTCTTGTTTCTGAACCTTAAACAGAACTGTCGTTCTGTTTCTGAACCTTAACCAGAACTGTCGTTTTGTTTCTGAACCTTAACTAGAACTATCGGTCTGTTTCAGAACCTTAACCAGAACTGTCGGTCTGTTTCTGAACCTTAAACAGAACTATCGGTCTGTTTCAGAACCTTAACCAGAACTGTCGTTCTGTTTCTGAACCTTAACCAGAACTGTCGTTCTGTTTCTCAACCTTGATCAGAACTGTCGTTCCGATTATAGACCTTGATCAGAACTATCAATTCCACTCTGAACCACTTTGTGGTTAATTGATTGACGTCCCAAGCGTAAATACGTGTAGAACATATTGGAAAACTGACTTCTAATATTCATATCCAATACGCTGGAAAATTGTACATAAAGAGACTACCTCCACTTTCAGAGTATAAATGTATAAACTGAAATTTTATGTAAAAGATAAAAATTTAGCTAAGGAGATATACAAAAATGTCGGCTGATTATTCAGTTATCTGTTTTCATAAATTGGACAAAACCATGTAAAGTATTATAATACTTGGACGGTCACTTGTACTGTAATCCATCTACTTTGAGGTCACGAATTAATTGTGGATAGTTGTTAGTGATGATCGATGGATATAATTGTCTCTAGTGGATCATTGCTGCTACCACTACCCTCGTCTAGCCTCTCCTGGGGCTTCTGCTGATGTATTCCAGCTGAGTCCATCATCACTTGCACTTCGTACCACATAATCGTGTATACTCCGATGACTGCTGGGCTCCTGGGAGACCCTAATGCAGCGGCCGTCTCGCCCCAACCTGATTCCACGCCGAAGTTGCTGCGCAGCGCATGCTTGAGACAACTCCAATTTATATTTTGTCATGGAAGGAAGCTGCAGAACAACACGAAAACTCTTTTATTGAAAGTCTGTGATGAAAAAGGGAGGGTAATAAAAAGACGTTGTTGGTGGATATAGACTGTAATAGACTAGTATACTTAAAATGAGGGTCACGTTATTTGTTTATTTTATGTATTAATGTTAAGTGTATGTGTGTAGTTAATTTATTTATTAATTGTTATTTAGCTTTAGTAATGTCCTATTAGGATCTCGCACTTCACCAAAGGACTTCGGGTGGACTTGGCTAGATTGTTTAAAATGGTGGTACTCAAATTTCAAAATAAAAATTACATTATTCAGCATGGTAGGCCTATATACAATGTATGTTTTATAAGAATTTGTGAAAATTGAGTTTTAACTTTTATTGGGTGTGTTGACCTCTCACTAAATGGTTTTAATAAGTTTTGTTACTGCTAAAGCCTTTTTGTTTCTTTGCCTGACCTTCAATGTATTTGTGGGTCCGGCTTAGTCCTGCGCACTGGAGGCCGCACTTCTACGTGGCCTCTGGGCCTGAATAGGGCTCACATGAGACAAAAAATAGGTAGATTATTGTTCTGGCAAATTAGGTTAATCACACAATGTTTTATTTATTTGTCAAAAATCCCCTTAAAAAATGGGAGAATTTCCCAACGGTTTACTAAATTAACAATTGGTTGGAATTTTCCAAAGCGTCTTGTGTTTAAAATCTACACAAGCTTTCGAGAGTTGGTTAAACTACTACCGTTTTCAAGTGCTTACGATATTTACATTTATAAAAACAAAGGCTTATTTCTATATAGAAAATAAACCGGTCAAAAAACACAACAAAAAATATAACTATAGAACTAAATAGTAAGCAAAACACTCTACTTAGCCTATTTTGTACATTCGGAAAATTGCAATCCAACAACAATAACACTCCGCCTCTGAGCTAGCGGACGTAAAAACAAGTAAGACTGCACGACACGGTCAGACCACTACAGTAGTGGTCCGACCTTCGTGTTGTTGTGTTTTTGACAGGTTTCTTTTCTATATAGAAATGAGCCTTTGTTTTTATAAATGTAAATATCATAAGCACTTGAAAACGGGAGTAGTTTAACCAACTCTCGAAAGCTTGTGTAGTTTTTAAACACAAGACTCGTTAGAAAAGACCGACTAATTGTTAATTTAGTAATTAATAACCAACGCTATCATAAATTTTCAAAACTCGGTTTACTAAAAGGTGTATAGTTTATAAAATCCTAATGACGAGACGGTGGAATAAACACCCATGTGTTAGGAACGGAGTCAAAGATTAAAAGCAGGAAGATAAATATTTTTAGTATCCACAGTTTCCGATAGATAAAACGGAAGGAGCGACCGTGTAACTATGATTGATATTGACGTACGAGTCAACGATGGGGCGATCGGAGCCTTCCGCGCCATTAGCTCCATATTACCACATATCCGCAGACATGCTGGTTTGCCTTCTACTCTCATCCGATGCTTCCAGCGAAGCCTTGGTGAAAG
This sequence comes from Nephotettix cincticeps, assembly GCA_023375725.1. Taxonomy (NCBI): domain Eukaryota; kingdom Metazoa; phylum Arthropoda; class Insecta; order Hemiptera; family Cicadellidae; genus Nephotettix; species Nephotettix cincticeps. The sequence continues at coordinate 67,315,849 of CM041785.1, forward strand.
TATTTAACTGTTACGGTCTTACAAGCGGTAGTGATTTTCAATAGCAACTATTTAGTATAGTATAAAGTAAAAACTAACGTCTTCTAACACTACTTAATATATTTACACTTATATTGTAAAATTATATACTACAGTAAATAAATATAAAAGTTGTTGAATTGGCTAGACCATTAATTTTATAAAAATATTTAAAAATTATAGAACACCATGTAAGAATGGGAAACCGGAGAGATCAAACATCGCAAAACACTTACTAGAAAAAGTACATAATCTATCAACAATCGATGAAGACCTCAAGATTATAAAAACTTGGAAAAAAGGAAATGGAATGAATGCAGGGGATTTATAAAGAAAAATGTAAAGATAAAACAATATTAATAAACGAACAAAATATACATTTTTATTCTGCAAGAACGTATAAAAATATATTTCCGGAACTCAGCCAGCCAATAAATGCTACCTATGACGCCATGACATGAACTTCCGGTAGCCAATAGTATTCAAGCAGAGACGCCATCTTGTTTCTTTCAGTCTCCATTTGGGCCTGATGATGTTCGGTGTAACTGGACGAAATCGATCGCCAATTTAACAACTTTTATACATATTTACCGTTGTATATAATTACAATATAAGTGTAAATAAATTAAGTAGTGTTGGATGATGTTAGTTTTTACTTTATCCTATAGTAAAACCAACATGTATAATGCTAATCAAGAAGTTATTCAACTATTTAGTAATACGATTGGTAGAATTACATAAATAATTATCTAATTGTTTAAACATATACAATTCTTCGTAAGACAAAATAATTTAAAAATTTTTATCAACCCGTGAGGGGTCATGTCGTTGTCGTTTCCACTGGGTCGTCTGTTTTTGTTTAATATGTCTGGAGTTTAAAGGTGACGAGTTTTCTCCCTATGGACTACCTTCAAATGTACTTTTATTGGCCACTTGACTATACTTCACCTCTTTTCTGCGCGTCAGTATTTGTCTGGAATCCATTTACGGCGTATACCGGTGGATTCCACCGCGTGACTCATGACGTTAGTGTGATTCTGTTGATTTATCCAGTTGTATTCAAGTGCTTCAGTAACTTTTACATGACAATATAAATCTCAGAGAGGAAGAAACGCTTTGCAATATATTAGATAGTGTTGGCAAAGAAGTAAACCTTTAGGAAGAAAACTAATGAAATCCGAACAATTGGACGAGAAGACGAGAACGTTTGGTTGAAGAACCTCCTGTGCTATCCACTGTCGGGAGTTTGGACTGAGACTTTTTTGATTGACATGATTTATTTGGACTGTGACACTTGTGAAGAAATCAACCTTTGCAGAAGACTAACCTCCCACTAAAGACGACGACAACTGAAAGACTTTGGTAACTTGAAATTTTGGTGCTCTAGTAAACAATTTTGGTATTTACTTATAAATATTACAAATTTATCTATTTTCCTTTACCTAAACATGTGTATAAATAGTACTGTTGATTATTCCAATAAAGATTTTCTTTTAATTTATAAAAGTGGCAGGTTCTTAACAAGAACCATTTTTTAAACTTATTTTGTAGAGATAATACACTAAAATTCTATAATATTTGAATATGCTTAATCTCCAACATTTATTTAATAAAAACATGTTTTTAATAATTTTGTAAGATTTTTATAGCTCGGTGGAATCCACCGTACGCGAACCCTGACGTTACCTTTTAGACTCGACCCCTCACAGGTTGATTACCATCTTATAATATATTTTTACACTCCTCTATACTAAAATCAAAGTCCTATACATAGTAACTGACATAGTTTACAAATAACAAGAGAACTCACTTTTAGATTTTCTAACTGTATTGATCTTTCACTTAGCACGCACAATCACTGTCAATCAACGCACGCACGACTGAACGTATTTTACCCCAAGCTGAGGCTAATACATGAAAGCATAGTTCAAAAGCTTTGGACTCTTCCATTTTGGTTGTTATGAAATTATTGTATAGTGATTATGTAAATGAATTTGTTATTCGTGTCGTCTAAAGTAACTAATGTTATTTGTAGAAGATACGGAGACGATGTGACTACATTACAGACACGTTGCATAGAGTAAAGCTAACGGAATGGAACAATGTTGGATAATATCCCATCTTCCCTTCACATGCATCATTCATCTCCCCGTTTAGCTCATCTTGTATTTTAAAACAGACAAACTGTCCCTGAAATATTCCATGTATTTGAAATATAGTTTAACATCTTCACTTTATTTTTTTATTTTTTACTCTATGATCTCAACAAATAATTAGACCTAGTGTATACTTTGAGGGATTTAAACACTTTTTGCAGTAAAAAAGTTGGTGATAAAAGTGTATAAAAAATCGAAAATACTGGATATGACTCACACACATTTTGGCATAAAATGTATTGTCTTACTCATTTTGATGCCACAAGAACTGTTGACTAATAGAATAAAATAAGGTTACATATAATTTGGTCGCAGTTTTTAATCGCTGGTTTTTGTCCAACATGATTCAGAGTTACTTGCCATTATGAGTGTCAAAATTTCAATAATTAACTACATATTTTTTTATTTTTTAGCGAATATAAATATACAATATTATATAACATAATATAATATAATATAGCGAATATAATATTATTGGCTAACCTATGTATGGAATTAGATTACAATCTTGAAATGTTGTTTTTAAATGTCCACAGTGAAAATCTAAATAACAAGTGTGTCATAATATTATCTTATAAATGTTAGTGTGAGTTCAATATTGGGACAGCTTGTAGGAACTAATTTATGATTGAACAAGCTATCTAACCTCTGTAAAATGATAGGATTTGAGTCCTCCCATAATGACCTTTCACGCTGCCACAGCTGATATATCCTCACCTCGAGGCAGTCCGTGTTTTATGACCTTTTCGGACGATATTACTCCTGTCTCATAAGTTTTCATGATCTATTGATATTATATTGGGCCTCTAAGGATCAGTAAATCAAAACTTTATATGCCCTAGCTGATTTATTGATACTTAACAATTTATTGCAATTCTGTTACCAGATTTGTTCGTTACACTTTATCTATTCTTCTGTTAAAAACGCTGAATAAATTTTTTTTGAGTGACAGCTTTAGTGGAACAGACTATTGGTTACGCTGAAACTGCTCTACTAAATACTTAAATGAGATCAGTAAAGAGCAAATAAGATACTAGTTTAATATGTTGCCAAATTTAATATTGATCATCATATTATAGATTAGCCTCTTCAGTGCAATTTATATTAATTTTATGATTAATTCAGCTCATATATTTTAGTTAAAGATTATAGTATCAAATGACGAGGAATGCAGAAAAGTGAGTTCTATTTAAAAAGAAATCGGAGACACAAAGTTATTGAGTGAACTAATTTATATTTAAATTTTATTAATCGTTTACAAGTCTAATAATAGACTATGCTTAACTTTTTTAAATAACCGTTGAGTATCGTTAATAAACTCGAGGTACTTAAATAGAAAAACTTTCAATCACCATAAACAAATAGCCTATGAGGTGCCAAAGACAATGTCATTTTTGTGTATAAACTTCAGACATTGAAAAACTGAGCACTAAGGATCCATATTTTAGTCATACATCCACACATTTTCATTTCAGATGTCCAGGTCACTCGCATCATTTTTCAGCGTCAGTTCATACAAGTTTGAACTTTTCTCTTTTTATGTGAGACGCACATTGTACACTGACACAAAGTTTAGAGACCTCCCAAGTTAGAAGCTTTTCCAATACATCTCCTACCATAACACACTTATACTCTCGACGAATTTGACACATTTCAAAGCTGTTGTTAAACCTTTTTTAGATTTACAGAACTTAAAGTTATCCAGTTTGTTGCAACGTGCATTATAGCCACAAGTATCTTCCATAGTAATTTTGTCGGATGCCTTTAGTATTAAAAACATTATAACTGAAACAATTCTGTTGTACAAATTTCTGTTACTCCTAAACTTTACCTAGAACTATTAATAGTGGTTTCTAATTATTTCTTTATATCTTATAACTTAGATTTGCTGTTTTAATTTTAAATTAAAAAATTCTTTAGCTCTAGAACTTTAAGTTACGTTAAATGAACACCAATAAACCTAATCTAAGTAATTTGGGTTTAGTGCAGTTAAATATTTATACAAGTTTACGTAAATAAACTAAAAATATCTTTTATACATGACGTTTAATATAATTGTATTAACTTACATGTGGGAAATTGGTTAGATCATGGACATGTCTAAAGGGAATGTTTGCAGTTCATCTGAACAGCTGTTCTTATGTTTCGAATTTTAATTATTCTAATTGCTAACCCCTCCCCCAGAGCTAAAAAATATTAATATCAAAAGACTGACAGATTTCGTGATATGTTTAGTAAGTAAAAATAAAAACATCTCCTTGGAGGTATGACCTAAAATGCATGCCTAGCGAAATAATTCTCTGTTTCGTACTTTTAACAATATATTTTCTATCTCAAAAACGAAAATTATGAAAATTGGTCTGTAAATAGCAGAAATTTAGTAGCTTTGCCTAGTAACTGAGTACTACAATGTCACAAGGGCCCCTCTGCAAACGCAACTAAGTAGAGTGGCGATGATATATTCGTACATACTGAATACAGGTATAAATACTGAATCTATTTTTCTAATTTATTTCGTTGGATAGTTAACTAAATTTTACATAGCTTATATTAGATTAGATTATTGATATATCGACCTTACCACAAGGTAGGTATTTAAGGCCAAGTATGTATGAGAAATAAGTGTAGGATGATTGTGGCACGATCTTGTAGTCTTGTTACTGACTAAGTTTGACATGTTCCTTAGACAGGACTGTTAATTAATAGCCCAACAGCCGATGGCAACTAAGGGACCTACTAACGTGGAATCCGAACCACGGCATTTATAATAGTATAATTTTAATAGCATAGTATAAGAATAGCTTGTTATTCTTATTATTTTTCACTATACAATTGTCAGTTGTTAAACTATCTTAATTAAAAAATAAATGACCACCATTTTAAAGCTAAAATTGAATCGAATTGACATTTTTGTGTCCATTAAATTCCATGTGTCCACCATAACACAGATAATAATAAAAACACGTCCACGTCTCGTCACGGAGACTCAAAGTAGTCTCTGTGACAATATTCCTATTCAGTTTTCTTTACAACTGAATAGGAGTGGGCATGTCTCACCGGAATCGGAAACAAAAACATTTTTTGTTTCCGATTCCACCGGAACCGGAAACTTCCTATGTGTGTAGAGATTAGTGAATGGTTTGTTTGTAAGTTTTTTACTCCTTTCAACTTTAATGTTTTCAGCTATATCCGGATTATGTGTTAATTGTGCTATGTTTTAGATATTAGTTCACCTGAGGACGGTCAGATTCCAAATTGCGAAACGTCGTGAAACTTCGTTTTATATAAAATCGTGATAGAAAATGTCCGCAATAAAAATCTAAATAACATGAATCCACCTTCACCAATAATGAATTTCAAACAAAGGACTCTGTGTGTAGGGTTTGCCCAAATAAAGTATTGTTTTGTATGCTGAATGTTATGTTATGAACAAAACAATTTAAAGAACGAATTTACTAAAACAAGCACTAATATTAAATGTTTCAAACGAGTTACGTCCACCTATCCTGTTTGTTTGATGAGAGCCATTTTGTATTCAGCACAGCTCTGGGTATCCGCATGCAAGCTAAGCACAAACAGACCAACCAATTTCATCGCTGTTTGCCAGTATACGGAACTAATTGCGAAAACTTTCACCAATTTCTCTTACCTAGGTTATAATAAAAATAAACTCTAAGTCAATACATTTAGCTAGAGGAACGTGTAAAAAATACATTTTGAATGACATTTATGTCCTCGGATTCCTAGGTACAATACAATAAGTATAATATACATCGAAAATTCTATGCTGTCAAGGCCTAAAACGTATTGATTAACAATAACTACAATATATACTAGTAATATGTTGTATAAAGAAAAAACAACGATAGTATGTTAATAAAAGTAAATATGTCAATAACAGTTTTTATGTAATAAAGCTAATTTTGGACCGTGTAATGACCTATATTTTGTCATACTGCAAACTAAATGAAACAAACTCGTGAAAACATAAATTATTACCTGATTTAGTATCAATAGTTGTCGACCATTTTTGTCGCCTTAGACTAATCAACTGTTATGTTACCTACGTTGTAGCAGTTCTTACTAGTTCCTGATTGGTTTAGGTTATGTAAATGCTGAGCTCGAATCAAAAGTATCATCAACAATTATTTTTTGCGATTAAGAAGATTTAAGAATTGATAAACAAAGGTTGTTTGAAAATTATTCTTATAACTAATAATATTGTAAACGAGGTTTGAATTACTCCTGACACAAGTATTCACGCCCAAACGCTCAGATTACACGCACCAGTCACAATGCCTACCTTTGATTGTCGCCAATACCTTATACCGTGACCACTAAGTAACCGGTTGAGCTGTGACAGTGACGTAGGATCGTCAAACGTCTGTGCCTTCATGGATCAGCATCCAGCTACCCTTTGCAAGCTTGACGACGATTTTCACTGTCCAACTTGCCATGTAAGAGGCTGGGCAGAAAATTTTAACCTTTTAGTATCGAGTTTTAATAGGGCTTAAAGACTGCGTATTTTTACGGTGAATAAGAGAAATATACTTTTAGTCTAAATTTCATGATATTCTATTTTTTTAAATTTATTTTAAACTAGCTGACCCAGTGAACTTCGTAACGCCTAACAGAAAATACATGTTAACTTTAAGGCCATTTTCTGAAGTCAAATAGCATTGCGGCTTCGTTGTGAAAGCTTTAAATAGTCAAAAGCTGATTATTAGAATTAACCTAATATGTATAAACATTGTAATTATTTAATTTGGCAAACATATAAAAACGTTACTTTTAATCATACAGAAAATAAAAAAATATAAATACAGTACATAATTCCCCAAACCGTAAACTATTAACGTGGCGAATAATGCTGTTCATTTTGTACAGCACATATTTACTTCATAGTTTTACATTAATGAATGATTCATATGGCATTGGATAGTAAAGCATATTGCTAAGGGACAGTAAACCAACAGCTGTTTTAAGAAAACAAATGTTTTGATTTTAGAAAATTTGTAAACAAACTTATTCCCCATAAGGTTAACATTAGAAATTTAAAACGCTATAAAATGGAAACTAATTGAATTTATGGAAACTGAATATGCCTAAAGCATGACCGGAGCAGAGACGAATAAAAAAAAATCAAAGATCATTAAAATCGGTCCAGCCGTTCTCGAGTTATAATGCGTGTAACTAACACGACTTTGTTTTATATATTTAGATTTAATAGGACTTATCCTTTTGCTATTTTGAACACTAGAAGCAATTAGAAAAATCCTATTAAGTACAAAATAAATAACTTAAAAAGCCATTTGAGACGAACTAATCTCAAATAAGTAATTAAATAATAATCAGGCTATTGCAATTCACATGGTTAAGTGTGTTCTACATAAAAAATAAAAGAAGTTTTTTATGTGAAAATTTCTCTATGCTCTACATAAAATGAGACTGTTTAGCGTTGCAAAACACTAAACTGTGTGCAAATTTTTGTAGTAAAAACCGTTGACTGCCACGCTAAAACTTTTGGAACTGTGTCCACACACAGAGGGTGTTTTTTGTGCGAGTTCGCTAGCTATAATTAAGTAGCCCAGAGCTGGTCGGTGGGAGGGTGATACATTCCCAACTGTGGGTGACACTCACAAATCACTTCCATTCCCTTTTTTCAAAGCAAAATCGTTTAGCGATTCATTGAAACTTTTCAAAGCATTATTTTACAAATTCCATAAAATTACTATAGTATACATTAAATATTTAGATTACCATTAGATTACCATTTGAAATGACGACCTACCCAGGTAGGTATTTTAAGCCGAGGATGAATGAGAAATGTTTGTGAGATGATTGTGGCGCGATCTTGTAGTCTTGTTACTGACTATGGCTGACATGTTCCTTAGACAGGACTGTTAATAATAAATACAGACTGTTAATTAATAGCCCAACAGCCGATGGCAACTAAGGGACCTATAGATTAACGTGGAATCCGAACCACGGCCTCTGAATTACGAAGTGGTCTAATTATGTGGATGGATTTGTACCCATATTTTACCTACATTTGAAAACTTATACAAACACCTAACTTGATTACCCATCTAGAAATAGATTAAATTTTGGTTATAGCCTACCTCGTTCAACTATTAGTGTAATAAATATCTCACCATTTTATTTCACTTTATTTTTATTATTCAATTTTCGTTTGTTCATTTTATTTTTGTATTTTTGTTAAATTTTTTTATTTTGATTATTATTTTTATTTTTTCATTTATATTTTTATCTCACAAATTATATATCGTGGCTTTTCCCCCCTCACCCCCTCTTGACCAGCAGTGTTACCATGTTTCATTTAGCCTATCAGCTGGCGTAGCCATATGTTATATTTTTTTGGGAGAGGCGGAAGAAATGGTTTATGCACACAGGTGGCCAGCCTGTAGTGTGGGACTCCCCTAAGAAGCGGGGTTACACACTAAAAAACCTCCTCTAAAATTATTTAGGTTTCTAACCCATGCTAACCATAGCCTATTATAGAATAGGGTGATTTGGCAATACTGAACGGCTCATTTTCCTGCGGTTTACTCTAGTCTATGTTCCTGATTTCTTTAAATAATTTTTCTCGTTTAAGTTCTTTTATATAGCTACCCATTTTTTATGGTTTTTGCTTGAATAAAATTTTTAAAGTTGATTTTATTATTTATTTGCTCTTATTTAAAACGTATTTTTAATCCTGCTTTAATATTACATCAATAGACAATATATTTCGGACTTTTAGGAACTCTTCTTTTATGCACGTAAACACAGTCTATATGCAAGAAAATCCCATTTGTCATGCTTCATTTCGTGTAAACGTATTTTGTATTTTTAAATAGATATGTTTTTTATTTGATTTCACTTTGAACAGAGTCGTAAGATTGCTTGTAATAAAAAGAAGAAAATTTAATAACTTTAATTAATTTCCAAGCGGTTAAAAATTTACAAAAACACTCTCCATTTAATGAAAAGCGGATGGGTTTATTTCCAGGAATAATAACTTATATTTAATCTTCTTCACGGTGAAAAGCGCATTTTACCGTTTACAGTCTGCTTCTCTAGCAATAAAGATTTTGTGGAAGTTTGACATGTATTATGTGTGAAATTGTAGGATTAAACATCGCATAACACCAATTTGGTCACAAATATATTTTCTGATTTTTATTTAAGCCAACTAAAAAATTTCCTATAAAATAGAAGATACCTTTTATTTATTATTTATTATTCACATTAATAAAGATAATTTCTGACGAGTATCAGGAGAAAAAGTGTTAAATTACAGCGGTTAATTTGGCGTGAGGAAATAGGATTAAGGTTAAATATGCCAGTTTCTTGAAATCTTTCTAGGTTTGTACCACATAGTTTACACCCAATCAGCTGTGGTAGGATTCGGGTGAATAAATAAATAATCAAATGTTTTAAAAAACTAGTAGTATTTTTTGTCCTTACATTTGTTTTTATGATTAGTTTTTATAAATGTAGATCATGAAGAAAATTAGTTATTTAATTAGTTTTCTTTATTATAATTTAAATATAATTATTAAAGAGCTAACTACATTTTAACTAACTATAATTATGTGGTGATAATATAATTACTAACCCACTCTTTTTATGTATTATTTTTTTAATACGTTTATTTCAGTACAATGCAATTGTCGTATTATTTAAATGGAAACAGTGACGTTGAAGATATACCTAAACCATTTTTAGAGTATATTCCAATTCCAGGGTTGTGTAAAAAGATAAAAACATAATACATATTATTACTTGAGAATTTTCATAAACCGGGATATTTTAACGGTAAATTTACGTTGAGGTATTAGAATATTAAATTTTTATAAAGCTCCGTGTTTGAAAGAATGCTTAATCGCCGGTAAAATAATTCTGGGTAAGCTGGGTGTTTGTGAAAACAACAACCATTCATCCAAGAACTGCAAGGTGTTTGTTAACAAAATTACCGTGATTTGCCCAATGAGGGACTATTTGTTAAGAGTAACGCCCAACAGTGGAGGGCCTGTTTTGTGTTTTACTCCATTTAAACTGAATACCGTGTGCAACTAAGCATGTTAAAGTACACAGTTATGCATTCTATTTAGCTCTTGTCTCGTTTATACTTTTATTTTTTATAGTTTTAACTGAAATGGAAACCTACCCAGGTATGTATTTTAAACCAGGTATGAATGAGAAATGAGTGTAGGATGATTGTTGCACGATCTTTTAGTCTTGTTACCGACTCAGGCTGACATATTTCGTAGATAAAATTATTAATTAATAGCACAACATGGCATAGATGGCATATCTAAGGGATTTACAGTTTAACGTTATCTTAACTGGTCTAACTATGAGGATAATCTTTGTGGATTAACGTAGTAATCAATAGTGCGGAGGTTAATCCACATAAGAGAACACTACATCCACCAACCGTCGCTCACAACTATCCACAATTTGTAATCTCCAAGTAGCTAGACTACAGGACACGCCACGGTCCTAGTCAATGTGCTTTGTATGTCGTTTACTTGTATATAAAATATTACTAGCAGTCTACCACCCTTGTATGGGTTTTATGAATGAAGAGAAAAGAAATTTTAAATTTTCAATCACGTATTTAGAAATGGAAACATTCAAAATTTCGAATGGTTTATTTTTGAAACGGATTTGAAACAACGATAGTCGGTAAAACGTTATTTGAATAAAACAAGTTATGACTATTTCTTTCAATTGTATATTTTTATACGCCATTCGTTATTCAAAACTTAAAAATAAATGTATAATTATTTATTATAAAATAATAATGTCACTATAAAATAAATAATTATATTTTCATAGTGCTTAGGTCTGTTCAAAGTAACAGAAAAATTGAAATAAAAAACATTGAGTGCACTGTTTTGAATGCTCAAACAAATACTAATGTCTTCCTAAACGATACATAAACTCCGATATATTTACAAAAAGATCTTGCAATAACACCAATTTTGGATTTTCTGGGATGTAAAACGTAGAAATAATCAAAAGCGGATTAAATAAAAGCAATTTCTAGAAAAAACATCAATTTTATTTATAATTACGGTATTATTAATACTTCAGCAGTACAACCAAAGTAATAATATTAAATAAATATGATGTTAAAATGATACGTCATATTTATTGTAACTGTTAATGTATGCAAACTGTTAAATACATGTTATTATGATTTAAAATTTTAATATTGTTTCTATTACACGATATATCGTTGCTATTTGGTATCATTAATGTTAAGAAATAGTTATATAAATGAAATACAATAATTGTACACGTGTTTAAACGTACATTTTTCGAATCGAAACGAGTTTTTGAACATAAAATATTCAAAAAATTGTTTATGCAACAGTGTAAATTTGTATTACTTTTAAAAATTAATCGTGAAATAATTTTGAAAAATTAAAAAAAGGAAATATGAGAAACAACACGAAATACCACACACAATGAAAGACTTCCTCATAGTCAATGAATAAAAGTTTTAACGAGTATATTTTCTGGGAAATAACGATGAAAAACTAAAGAGTAAGCTACACAAGTGTCGTAAACCTTTACAATTATTTAGAGTGTTGCTTCTTATAAAGAAGAGATTTAAATATTAAAGTGGCCAGAGGAGGTAAATGTGAATTACATTCCTTGTCAGTTCACACCCGCTGTGTAGGAAACATTTTCTATTACAATATACTCACTTTGTACTTTATTAACCTCTTTATTGTGGTTTCAAGATTAAAATCCATGAGGAAATTCATAAAACTGTTATTAAAATTTTTATATGGTTTTTACTAAAACAAATACATTAATTTATCAAAGATCCTTTTGAAATTATGTTATAAAAAAGTTATACTTAAGATCCTAATTTTTAGTTATTAGACTTTAGTATCTAGTTGACCCTATGTCTTTTAAGTGATGTACTCATAGGAAATTAAAGGACTAAATTATTTAGTAGTTTTGAGCTTTTGATATTTTTCTGACGGTATGCTGTTACGTGAAAAACTACTATTTTAGCCCCGGATGAAAGTCTTTAAAAGTATAAAACATTTCGACGCTTACATACTATGGGCATATTCTTCTCGTGTTCATTTAGTAATTTTAAGCACATTTTTTGTATTATCTATGTAGTTCAGCTGCTAGAAAGTTTAAACACGCTTAATATGGACTAATGTATATACGTAAACAAAGTTTTTAATTATTAAAATATATAAGGTTACTAACTTGATATATTTAGTTTCAATAGAAAAAATATTTATTTTCAGATATGCCACAAATATTGTATAGGTTTGTAAAAATGTCAACAAGATATCTCATATGGTTGTTGATCAAAGTGTACAGAAAGTAAAAAAAAACTCTATTCAATTGGAAATGGTAATTGACCATGTGATTAACCCGGATTTGAACATGGATAATCAAGCCCTAAACTGTAAATACATTAAATGTGCTGTGTTGTTGTGTAATTCCTTTAAATAATGTTACAGATATAACATGTTAAAAATGAAATTGCTCAATACACAAGGATGAGTTTAGAAAACATAAAAATCATTTTTAACTTGAGGTTCCTTTAAATATATATTCACTTAAAATACATTCTCTACTAATTATGTTAATTGTTAATGTATCGTTATCCACCATTATCTTAGCAGAGAGAGGATTGAGTATAGGATGATTGTGGCGCGATCTTGTAGTCTTGTTACTGACTAAGGCTGACATTTTACTTAGACAGGACTGTTGATTAATAGCCCAATAGTCGATGGCAACAAAGGGAGTAAGGGTTTAGTATGGAATCCAAACCACGGCCTCTGAAATGCGAATTGGTCTAGTTGTGAGGATGATCTTTGCCAATTAACGTAGTATTCAATAGTGTGGACGTTAATCCTTACAAGAGAACTACACCCACCGACCATCGCTCAAAACTATCCACAATTCGTTACCTCCAAGTAGCTAGATTACAGGACGTTGCGATCGTCCCAGTCAAGGATGAATCAAAGTCAATCTAGAAGGAATGATTCTGAAATTGTATCGTCCAAGCAAATAAACATAGAAAATTTTAATATTATTTGACCATATTAAATAAAATGTATCTAAATCTGTTGTTAATCACAACACAATTTTAAAATATCACAAATTTATCCTTCCAAATATTTTTACTTAAAATACAAGCACTCTTTCAGTTTTTCAACGAGAAATTTATTTTTTCCATTACAAAAGAATAATACCTTCAATCACTCTTACTTTTATTTACACAGAAAAGGAAACTTTAAAAAAGAAAACATTACTTTCAGGTTCCAACAAGTGATGCAGAGATGCGAATTCAGAAATAAACGTCCAACTGTGGAAGCTCAATCACATTTAACTTTTTCTCTTTTCTCGTTTTCTCCGTTTCTCTCTAGAAAATATATATAAAAAGAAGTGACGCGTCTTTTGTAACCTGAAAAATCCAATATACATTTTAAGAGGTGTTAAATATAGTACTGACAACATTTTAAGTATATTTTAAATACAGGTTTAGCAATGTAGGTAAAATGTAAATATTAAATGTTTGATAAGGTAAACTCAGTAAAACTTTTTCAATCTGATTTAAATATTAAACGAACTAAAATAAAACATCCATGAATTGTATTTATGCTTGTTTTTGGAGTCAATCGTTTAGTGTCTATGAGTCTGTGTTACATTTAAAATGTAAATTCTTTGACACACCAATCCAGACGTTTAAAGTTTTGAGTTTGAAAGGCAAATTAGTATCCAAAAAATGTTACGCTTATTATTAGCAAACATTTCATAAAACCTGTCTACTTTAAATTTTAAATAGCGTATTAGGAAACAAATATTTTGCAGCAGCGAATAAAATTACTTATTCTCCGACGTTGTTCTTATGGAAAGAGAGCAGATTGATAAAAAATTTCTGTTTTTTAAATATAGTAAAACAAATTAGTATATAATTACATCTAGTTAAGTTTATCAGTAGTTAATGCACAAATATTTTCGAAACTATGAATTTTTTCATGCCAGCTATTCTACTCATTTGTTACAGACAAAAATCGGTTACGTAGATTTTATTTAACTTTTATATTTTAAAATATAATCAATTATATTTTATTCTTACGTAAAAAGTAATTTTATTTACACAAATAACATTTATGATTATTTAATAATGTCATAAAATGATTTTTCGATCGATAATATTTTTCGTCAATAACTAAAAGCCGAATACCTCGCTTATTATACGTCCTATCGTTCAAAATAATGGCATTTTCGGAATCAGCGTCCAATTTTACATACAAATATATGATTTCAAATTTAATTTCAAAAGAAAAAGTTTTAAGAAAAACACTTAAGGGGGTAGTGTGGAAAACGAACTATTTATTTCCAAAACATAATCAACAAACAACTGTGTTTCTATTTATTACTAATGGCTACAAAAATTAAGATAATTTATTTATTTCACATTATAAGAAGACTAGCACTTGATAAAAGATAAAAATTTAAAAATAATGTACGCTAAAATGTAGGGAATAAAGAAAAGTAAGCCTTGAGCTAGTGTTGTGAACTAAAGTTTTAACTAAAAAACAAATTTATAAAAAAAATTTTAACTGCTTACTGATTTAGATGGTAAGGTAACTAATGCTTGTTGGAAAGGCTAACTGTGAATAATAGTTACGATTCAACATTCGTCTCCCAGCCCAGAGTTTAAACCAATTACGTTGAGCCTACTGATCCAACGTGTTTCTCCAAACGCACAGCGTTTAAAAGTGTTCTTGTAAAACTATACATCGAATTCCGTTGTTTGGTATTTTTGTATATACAAATAGTGACTGTATACACGTTTAGGGTTCCGTTGCAATAATCATCACTAGCATTTACATGATTTTCCTGAATTTTCCATTAATTTTTTGGCGCATATAGCTTGGTGGTACACGACGTTTCGCCCACAATGTGTTGAGCGTCTTCAGGAGGTTGCTACGTTAGGTGGTTGCAAGGTAGCGCACACTTGTGTTAAACAGTTGGGGTGTGGTGTTTGGTGGCTCAGACTTTGGGACCTAATAATCAATAATTAAAAACTTCTTAAAGACAGCTTTTCAGAAAAACACATCAGTGGGGAGATAAACCAGCCAGTGGCAACACTTAAATCTACTACTGCAGTCACTGAACTGGGAACCCCAACACCCCACCCACTACAACGTCCAACAAAAGCTGATTCACGAAACACAACCTCACTCTTACTCTAAAATTACACCACCATGTAGTCAGCTCATGAAGACGCCAAACACATTATGAGCGAAACGTTGAGGACCCCCTCACTACTACTACTACCAAAAAACTATGCAGAAAATTCCGTATAGCCAAGTTAGTGTAATAAATAGTGAGTTATAGGCCTATTTATTGTGTCCAAAGTTGAACTAGTGACAGTGATTAGTTACTTTCACGTGAGTAATAATCCAGAATATTATATATTTTATACAGTAATGAGTTTTATGTTCATGGAATACCATGATCTATAACTTCATTTCGAGGTAAAATATAATGTTACCTACATTATGATTTTAAATTTTGATTTAACTTACAGCTCGTGACTCTGTGTGTTCAACATATCTGGTCTAGATTTATTGATCAAACTGAAGTTAACGTCACCTTAGGTTTTAATGACTGAATATTAAGACCATATTTATTTTTCCCATAATTTTCGCAATAAATTTCACAGTATCAGATGGTAAAGGGTAACGGAAATATAGCGGTCATGGTGAAATTAGGTGAAACAAAATTAAGCCTAAACTTACGTCAAAGAACTTCGACAACTTTAACTGTTTCCACAAGTAAAAAGCTTGTTTATTGAAAAATAATGTTTATATATCTGTAGTTTTTAAATAGAATAAAGCTATATGTGTTGTCCCCTTTGTTGTTTAGTCATATCTTTTGTTAAAGTAAAATATATTCTGTATATCGTGCAAAGTCATATATAAAAGTTTTGAAATAATCATAAAACGTTATGGTACTACATAAACCCGCAAAGAGTCACTGTTTCGTGTGTAACTTTACAATATTGCTACCATCACATAAAATGTACGTTTCTATATTATTGACATGAAAGACACATATTGGCATCGTTAACTGCAAACAGCTCAAACAACAAACTTGAAATGGATATCATTCTTTGGTTTTTAGAGAATTAAAATGTGAAATTGTACTTTTTTGTTAATGGCTGCGATTTTAAAGGGTTTGATAAACTTTTATTTTGCTATGTAAAAACCTAAATGTTAAGATATCTCTGTATTATATATAAAATTTTATATTTTTATATCTTTTGGTAATGTTCAAATGCAAAACCATTTACAAGCTGCAGAGTGCTAATGTATACATCGACACATATATAACATAAAAGAATTTGAAACGTTTTGGATTTTAATTGGTGCAAGAGGAACTACTGCAGATACTTAAATACTCTATTAGGATTCCACAAAATCATTTAGACAAAAATTTAAATAAATTATACAATTACATTTATTTGTTAAATATATTTTGCATGCAGGCATTTTACAATGTGTAAAAATATGTTAGTTAATTTAAAAAACTAATATATTAATAGAGTAAAAAATTCTCTCGTTTATTGTGTTTTAAACAATTTCATATTATATTATTATATTTCAATAATAATAATATATGAACTAATTAATAAATCTTCTTTAGCAAAAGTCATCATCGTAAAATTCTTGAATCTTATTTACTCTTAAAAATATTAATTTATTTAAATGTACTATATCTGTATGTTAAACGTTGTATTTGCTTACTCTTAACGCCTGTGAAGTACAGACATTAATACAACCAACCAATATTGGAGGGCTTTCATCTTCGCCCTATGTTAATAGGCTTTGTGTAGGTTTAATATAAGCGCTTTAGCGTCTCAAACATAAACAACCAATAAAACCCTAATTACTAACCATAGAGAAAGAAACAAGAATTCAGAGTCAGCTTTAACAGGATATAGTTGAAAGTGTTATTTTCGTTAATTATTACGTGTATATAGTATTGAAACATACGAATATATTCATAAATATTATTTATTTTCAGTTTAATTTTATTGTTACACGTTTATTAGATAGCGTCAATAGTATTATTTTCGATGCTCTGTTTTAGTAAAGTATGTTTCTGTTGGTATTTAATTTATTAGTTTATAAACAAAGATTATTCAGAGTAGTATTCAAAACATTTATTTGTGCTGTAAAAAAATATTACCGGAGTAAAATATATTCTCTTTTATTTAGTGTTCTTTTTTAATAATTGAATATACTATATAATTATATTCCATATTACATATGACATTTGAGATCAACCTACCTACTAAATAATAACCAAACATATGCAATACGCCATGTGTAAATATATTTAGTTAAATTATAAACTTCCGTTATTCTTCAGTCAGACTAGACTGTTTAGCAGCCGATGCTAACAAGCTAGTAGGAAATATTCAGCAAATTCGACTGAATGATTTATATTATAAAAGTACCCGTCCTTCACACGGTTAAAATGCATAGAAGCTACCTTTTCTCTTTGGCATGAAATAAATATTCTAAACACAAAAGATTGATTAAGAAAATACTGTTCACATAAAAATAGGTATTAACAAATAGTGGTTTTACTTCACACGATCTCAACGATTTATAAACACGAGTGTCTACAACATTACAAAGTAATACCTGTTAAGTAATTTTTGGAAAGGATAAGGAATAAGATAATAGAGACAGGTATCGGGGGATACAAATTAAAATCTAATATTTTCAGCAATTTTAATTTTGATCAAGCAGTTTACCAGTAAAAATAAACTTTCTTTCTTCTTCTTTCTGGACTATCTGGACTTGTTGATGATTTGTTGTCTTATCGTTATAGCTTTTTCTATTTTACATAGTAGAGTATAGTATTGTAATGTAAATTATTAGATAAATACGTAAAAACGAGAAAAGTTTCTCCACTTTGAGAACCGGTGAGTTGTTACAAACACAGACACGTTGGAAGAGTCTTTTAAAAGATATTTAATGATTAATAAAAACAGCGGTATGAATTTCAAAGATGTATCTCTTGTTAAATCAAGGTGTATAACCACGGCTGGCTATGTCATTTATTTTACCATCCACACTAAACGGTTTGTAAATAATTCATCTCAGAATGGTTTGTTCATAACTATTACTTGATAATTGATACGATCATATACACCTCACGTTACCTCAGACAGAACTTTCAGAACTTCCAGGTAAGAAGATATTTCATTCTCACTACTGTAATATTGAAACGGGATTTTACATAGTCTTTTTGTGTCAGAAGTTAATAGTGTTTGAACTCGTGAGGGAAATCTACTATCATGCATAACACAAGGCTAGAAGTAGAACTCCCTTTGGAATCCAGGCATACGATCTGGCTGATTCATTCAATTTTACATTATTAAATTTCCGGATAATCCCACATAATATATTAATATTGTATATTTATTCCCAAATGTCATATTCGGCATTTTTATTTTGTATTTGTTGTACAGGCTTACAAATATTTAATATATAAACGTTTAATATTCACACACGTGAACATTATCACAGAGTAATCGATGTTTATATAAAAGTTTAAGCTTCTAGTTTTATATTTTTTTCTCTGAAAGTATTGAGAGTATTTTAAGTATCATTTTACAGTTTTTATGCAATTTTAATATTATAGTTAATATAAGTGATTAGTTTGGTGCTAAGATAATTTAAATAATAGAATATTAGCTAATAGAAATAATATTCATAAATATTTTAGCAACAAAAATTGGCTTAATAATCTCAAAATGATTAATGATGAATTATTTTAAAAGTCATGAAAAATCATGACTTTATCTTACATGGTTCCTCAAAAATTGCGTTTAGTTACCATTGAGTTTTACAGGCGTTTAAAGTTCTCTTAATAAACTATTAACAATATAGGTTATAATTGGTTCATTTAACGTACTTAAGTTGAAAGGAGTATATACCTTGTAAATCAGTGGAAATGTTTAGGCAAATAGGATCAATTTCATAGATACTGATTGCTGAATGCTAATGAAGAGTCGACTGATTTTCACAAAGCTATATATGTTGACTGACCCTATACGACAATTTTCTCTCTTGAACACACAATTTCTTAGTATTTAACATCCAATACTATCAATTTTGGAGTAAAATATCAGATTTTGTTATTATATATTAAGAACATCGCCAAAAAATAGTGTGATAAAGCAGTGCCTTCTTACACTGCTTTCCAACAAATAAAACTCACAAACTTATAGATGATTTACATGTAATATGATGTCGAACATGATTTTAAAAATACATTTTACAGCTGAGAATGTTGATCTTGAACTAAAACCATGTTGAACGTAATATATTTTAGTAAGCGAAAATACGTAAAATTACTTACACAATTTTTTTCACAAATATTTACACGTATTGTGTCCGTTATTTTAGTAGGTTATGATATTTAAAATACTGAAAGAATAAATTAAATAGAAACAGTATAATGTTGATGAATAATTTCAAAAATATAGGAACAAATCATTTAAACTGCGATATTAATTAAGGAAAATTATTGTCTTGGTTATATTGTGACTGTTCTGCATGTTTAAGACCACTCAGCTCAGACTTTATTGCCCAAACAACATTGTTCATCGTCAATGTGCCAGCTATGCTTGGAAAAAATAATTAAATACATTATTTTTAATTGGTTGGGATTTCTTTTAATTACCCAATGTCGTTATGAAATCTCCGTTGTTTTATTAATCTATATTTCCTGTAATATAAAGTTGTTTATTCCTTAGGTATATGAAATGTATTTGTCAGTTGAGTTTTATATAACTCAATTTTCAGTAATTTTCCATTGAATAAGACGAAAAATATACATTTGCTGAAAAACACACAGGCCTATTCAAATAAAAGCACCACACTTAATGACGTTGCATCTAGAAAGGTAGGAATCGGGCAGACATAAAATTAAACGATTAGAAAGAGAAAATGTTTAAGATTTTCTTGTCTATAATTTCGTAAAATACTGAAAGAGCTATCGCAACAATGGACATCCATTAGTTTTTTGTTTAACTTTTATTTGTTAGTAAGATTTTATATTTACCAGGGTTTGAAAAACTGAGCCCTCAATTACAGTGTTACTTTTCTTTCTCTAATTTGGTATTGAACTACGGATTACATTTATAATTACCCATAAAACTCAGACTGAAAAATCATAATCTGTGACGAAAAATATGCTGTATCGTGTGTGGGACGAATTTGGCTATAACTTTGATACTGAAATGAATAATATGAATTATTAGTTAATAATTGGCTTGTTTAAATCGGCTGAGACCTAACTAATATATATCTTTCTTTTCTGCACTCATTGTTTTTTTAGTTTGTACTGGTGACGAATAACAAAGAGTGTGCGTGTATGTGTGAATGGGTATGGTGGCGAGATTTGAGCTACAGAGAGCGGATGGATAGTTTGAGTATGGTTCATGCAAATTCTAATGTAGGTTCATAGTAAATTTTGTTTCCAAGCAATATTTTTTCATTACAATATAAACACAGATATGTTTCCTAGTTTAGTTTAAACCCCTGACTGTTAATTTTTTAAACATACATGGAAAATTTTGGCAAAGGGGGTGAAGAATATTCTTTTGTCAAATTGGTACTTACACCGCTAAAGACTTTTTAGTTTAATTTTGTGAATATCACTGTTGAATAATTTTGTTTGATGATATATTTTTAGTTTTGATACTGATTCCTGTAGAGTAAACTCAAGTCGTGCTATTTTGTAGCTTGTAAGTGTGTGAAAGATGTTTGAGTGCCTTGTGTTGTGTGCTAAGATTTTTTTTTATTGTTTGATTAGTTTTACCGGCTTATTCCGGATTATATATTAATCTTGTAATTTTCCAGGATCCAGGTCACCTTAGGATGGATTCTGGATTTATCTAATTCCAGATAATGGCATGTTGTGGAATTTCTTTCACTAATCGAGGTAAAAAGTTTTTCGCAATAACAATAAGTATATAATCTCTGAGTATATTGCTACTCAATGTAGCTTTGAGCGTATGTTATTAAGTTTATATAGCCTTAATTGCTTATATATAAAACATATAATTGTGGTACATAAGCCAATTAATCATAAAATAATTAAAAACTGTAGGTATGTGTTAGTTGACCTTTTACTAAGCTGGCTGATGAATACCATTATAAGTGCTTTATTTATTATTAAAACACAAAAAAACAGTTTTGTTAACAATTAAACTGTATTATATTGTTATCAAATATTTTTTAACCTATATAAAACCATCTATAATTTTTCATACGAGTTTTACCTAGCTACAATTTACAAGCATAGCCAAACTTACTTTGTAGAAGAGGAACATTTTGTTGGTGATTAAGTACTTACTTTGATATAGATAAAGTTTTTACTCTATTTTGAAAACTTTATATTATTTAATTTGTAGGTACATATAAAATATATAAAATATAAAACAAATAAATTAAATATCTTCATTCTTATGGTTTTCATACTTTGACGTTTTGATTAAAACTCATGAATAAAGAATTACAGAAATTAAATCAAAGGGTTACTTTATTGATTACTCCATCTATAAGTAAAAGTGAATTTAAAGGAGAAACCCAAGATGCAATATTTTCAAACAAAAGGACCCCGATATTGAAGCTTTTACGCTTTACCAAGAACCAACTGATTCCTCCCAAGTTGATCGCTTTTATTAAAAATCTTATTCAAAGACATAAACTAATAACTTCTTTGTATCCTAAATGTCAACCTCCCTTCGATTCACTCGATCTAATATTCCTTACATCTTACGTATTATTTTTGCTCATCATGAGCCATGCGATGACATGAAACTCGAATTTCAATCAAAAAAAAATTAATTTTGAGTGCAGTAGTCAGAAGGGGTTCATAATATGAAAAACTCTTAACATTATGTTATAGTGACATATTGAAATAACATTTGTTTTGAGTTTAGATTTAACGGTTTATACATAAAAAATGTATTTAAAAACTGGAGGAGCAAATTTAAGAAACAATTTTGACCTACATATTCTAGTTTTCGTCTACGTGTAGTAAACCAAACTCTTACATATGGGTTGAGATTTATTTAGCTAAGATTTTCTTCGTTCTTGTAGTTTTTTTTCTTGGATAAATTATATTTTTTAATAAATTATTATGTAGATTGTTATTACATACCTTTTCCGTCTCGATTATTTAAACAAAGTTCTTTGTTTGAAATTCATTATTGATGATGGTGGATTGATATTATTTAGATTTTTATTGCGGACATTTTCCATCACGATATTATATAAAACAAAGTTTCACGACGTTTCGGGATCTGGAATCTGACCGTCCTCAGGTGAACTAATATCTAAAACATAGCACAATTAATTAACATATAATCCGGACCAAACCGGTATAAAGCTGAAAACATAAAAGTTTAAAGCAGTCAAAAAAACTTACAAACGAACCATACACTAACCATTACACACAAAAGAAACCAAACACGTCCGCTCGTCACGGATCAGATTCCAGATCCCGAAACGTCGTGAAACTTTGTTTTACATAATATCGTGATGGAAAATGTCCGCAATGAGAATCTAAATAATACTTAAACAAAGTTTTGCGACGTTTCGGAATCAGCAATTTGATCCCGTTCTCAGGTGAGTTAGAACCAAGAACACGTAAATAATAGTAGGCCCACGTAATCTAAAGAGCTTCTTGACGTGTGAATTACTTTTTTAAGAATTTCTCTCTGTTCGAAACAAAGATCTACTTGTTCTTAGTATCCGGAAGTTCTATCGTACTATGTACTTAAAAATCAAATTATTATAGAATTATTTGTAAATTATTTATATATACATTTTTCATTTTTTTAATTTGAAAAAACTGTGTTTCTACGAGTATATACATGTTAAAAACACAGTTATTTTAAATATCAGACATTGAGAGGAAATAATTACTGTTAGGAGCTTATAAGAACATGACTGCTTCCTAGCAGAGGGTATTTGTGTCTTTAAGAGGTGTTGTCTTTCAATTAAAACCCCGAGACTTTTTTCTCATTAATAACGTGAGATAACTACATAAATTGTATTAATGTCTAATGATTTTTAATATATTTTATTTCAAAACTACAATTTTGTATAATATGATTTTTGATTTTGTTTTACGAAATATCTGTTAAAAATAAATACAGCATCAATTTACTATATTTATTGTATAAGGAATGCTAAAAAATTGAGAGTTTAAAGTAATTTAAAGGTTTTCTGGGAAAGAAAATAAAACCAAAAAGTTAATTTAAAGTGGTTGATGGAAACGAGTATTTTATCATCAAGATAAATATGAAAATAATTGCCTCATATGTATAATATAGCTGTTCAAATGACTAGTACATTTGAGAAAGTATTTAAAGTGACGTTCGTCTCTAAATTGGTGCTTAGAATTTTTAATAAAACAATTAACTACGTTTTTCCGCAAATATGGACTAGATTGTGATTCAAAACTGGTTCGAGTTCAACATAAATCTGTGGGTATCTTAGATGTCCTCGGATATTTGGCTTTTAACCCGTGTGTGGTCGAAGAGTAAATGCTAAGATCGCTTTTCATTTTCAGTTTCTACAAAACATGTGTTTCGTAATAGATCGACCTCGGAACAGCTGTTATTTGGGGTGTCAGTAGTCGTAGGGATACGGTATTGGAGGTTGATGAAGTTACCTTTAGTCTGTCTCGTACCTAGTAGCAGTGCAGTCAGCACAACTTGCACAACTAAAAAGGTATTTTATTCAGTAATACATTTTTTGTTTTGTATATTTATTTTTAACTTTTTTTGTTATACAATTTTTAGCAAATTGTATTTTTAATTGTGTGTAATTAAAGGTTATAAATATAGCTAAACGAAAGTTGTATAATATAATTTGTTTAAAGTTCGTGAAATATAAATCGTTTACAAGACATTTTAAAAGGTGAGCGTAGGGCCCACCCCTCGGTTGTCCACATAACACAATAATTGTGACCTTGACCAACAGCGGGTTAACCTCCCTAGGTACATACTAGCCTTTCTTAAATTGACTTGACTTAAAATATTTACCAGAATAGGTCGTCATTCCCAGTGTTACTAATAATAATTTTACTAACAAAAACGTGTTTTTTCATAAAACCCTTTAAAGTACCTTATTTTATTACAGGAATTTCCTACCCAATGTACGTTACCTAAAACACTTTAAGCGTATGTCATACATAATTGCACAGCCTGTAAATCAGTGTAGAGAGTGGAAGGCAGAGCGAATTAATCTCATAGATACTCTATACTGAACATCACTCAGAAGTTGGTCCACTCAGAAGTTAGATATGTTGACTGAACTGCCCTCTACGATAAGTTTCTCTTTGAAACGCACCATTTATTAGTATTTAACATCCTATATTTACAACGAATTTTTTTGATTGTCGTTAATAATATGCTCTATTTTGATTTTTTTGTTTTTGACAACTTAACTCTGGCTTTTTTGTAAGTAATTGTTTTATCTATAACTAAAAAAAATACATCCCTATATAAATTCTAGGGTATGTCATGTTTTTATTTTATTATGTTTCTATATAATAATTTCAATATGTTTCTTTTTTATCAATAAACATTTTTTTGTTTTTAACTCTGGTTGGTATTGGTAATCTGTAAAACCAAAATTTGTGGTTTAGTGACGTAATATGGTTATAAGGACAGCTATTTAAAGAAACTGTAAAGTTTTCATAAAAAAAATCAATGATTTCAGCTATATCTAAAAGGGGGAGAAAATAGTGTATATACATTGCTTTTCAACCAACCAGAAAAAAAACAAGAATTCTATTGACCTCTGTGAAAAGTAAACTTATATGCACTATAATGCAGTAAGGATTCTAAAGAAGTAGAGAGTTCAAAGTAATTCAGATATTTTGTGAAAATGAAATAAATCAAAAGATAAATTTAATGCAGTCAAGGGAAACTAGTGTCGTTTTTAATTTATAATTATGTCATTAAGGTACATAACATAATATATACCTTATAATATATGCTTATTATATTTTATATCAAGGATGAAAAGTCGTTGTTTCCGGGTCACGATCGAGTTTACACGCGAGGCGTTTAGCCAAGCGTGTAATCCGATCAAGGCATGGAATAACACTTTTAATCTGGGTTATGAACGATATTTTTCATTTACTGTGATTATACTAAGAGAACTTATTAAGTAACATTTTTTGTAAACTGGACTTTAGTTGCCCATTTGATTTCCTCAGTACCGGTAAATAAAATTAGTAATGTTGTTTTACAGCTGTTTTCCCTTTTTACAACGTGTGTCCTTTTTTGTAGACATTTATAATAGAGAGATCCATTCTTATCAACTTCTGGGTTATGACCTAACATGTGTGACACACACACACACAAAATAATAATTACACTTGAATAATTAATGAATATCCAATATTAAAAATCAAAAATAGTTAATCCTTAAAAAAATTTCAATATCGTAATATCAGTTATTAATCAAATATTAATTTATTGATTATTTTATACAGGAGCGTTTTCAATTTTTTTTTATTTCTTATTTAGCAAGCTAAAAGAAAAATATTTCATGCTTTTTTGTGGTGATACTTATGTTTTTGATATAAATATTTAGCACTAAGTGGTATTGACAATGCGTGAGACTAAATTTTGAAACGGAGGTGACACAATAACTGTTATGA
The DNA here is from genome assembly GCA_023375725.1 of Nephotettix cincticeps. Classification (NCBI taxonomy): domain Eukaryota; kingdom Metazoa; phylum Arthropoda; class Insecta; order Hemiptera; family Cicadellidae; genus Nephotettix; species Nephotettix cincticeps. The sequence continues at coordinate 67,341,798 of CM041785.1, forward strand.
GGGACTCAAAATCCCCTTTAGAAAAAAAATCCGTAATAAAAGTTATATCCTAAAGTAAATTAAATACATTTATATATTGCTTTCAGATCTTACCAATATCTAAAAATTATCTGGTAATCCCTGTTAAAAATAGGTATATATAAATAAGTACTTCACTGTATTACAATAAGAATACTCAAGAAATAGAGGGAGTTAAAAGATATTCAAATATTTTATGAGAAATAAAATAAATCCAAAAGATAAATTTGAGGCAGTCGAGGGAAACAAGTGTCGTTTTAATGGTTATTTAACTTGAATTGTAATTAAACATATTTCTTTCACTGCAGCTGGTGGAAGCTATTTCTGCTCTGAGCTTCTTTAGGTGGATAAGGGCTCACCAATTAGCTGTATTGAATGAAAGATTCAATCCGTGGCAATTAAGACCGTTACCACTTGATCGATTTCACCCCCTCTGATATGATAAGAGGTTTCCTTAAATAGCCCTAAGTGATATAAATAGGGTGAGGGGAGAATTTAATTGTTTTAAATTGTGTGTGCGTTTATAATTAATTGCAAATCTAATGACCTGCGATTCTTCGTTAAAGGCTCCAAAGGTGCACAATAATCTTTTTACTCCCACAATAGTACTTTTTATTTACTATATTTAGCAATTATGAGATTTTAAAAGACCTCCTTAAAAGATTTTTAGAGTGTAAGGTCTATAGATTGAAAGGAGTTTAAATTCCGAAAACTGATTTTTTTAAAATAATTATTATAGTTTTGAATATCGTAATCCACGTACAAATAATCAGTTTTGTTCATTCAGAGGGATTTTTAATTTTTACCAAACAACCTCCACAATCAAGAATTATGTTTATTGCTATCAAACTTATAAATATTATATAGTGACTTATAGTATTAATAAAAAAATACTAAAATGATTTTAAATAAACCTGAATCTTAAAACCATCTTTAGAGTTGTGAAATTATAATAATTACCATTCACTATTATTGGTAAATATTTTTAGTACGTATCTTAGTTGGGTATAAATTGTTAGTATTTAATTCAAATTCAATACTTCTCGAATGAGTGATAAGTTTTCACATGCACTACTTATTTCTCATCTCCATCTGAAATCCACTTGATAGGGAACTTAAATTAATTACATGCTAATTACATGCATATGATGCTAATTTTAAGATTATATAAACATTATTGATTGGTTTATAGACAAATATAAATTATAACAAAACATGCATTTAAAATACAGGAATAACAATTTAACACTGATAAAACTTTATATATTGATGACAATAACGTAAAAGTTTTAGCAAATATACATTTTATAGCAACATAATCTTCTATGCTTCTCCCCCAGTCAGTAGCAAGTCCCCAACCAGCTGAGCAAGGTTCATCCAGAACAACACGATGCTCAGAGTTGATCAAACTGCTGCAATTTGCCATCAGTTAACCTGTATTTAATTTTGAAAATAAATATAAAATATGAAAATGATATTTACTATTTATAATTATTACTATTTTCATAGTTCATAGTTGTTTTTGTTAATACCGTGTTTATTGATTGAACGTACAAAGTGAGAAATTACAAAATTTCATGATTTGTTAATAACTATTAATATTTCACCCATGCTAAAAGGTAATCTCTATTATGATATTTAGTAAAATAAGGAAATCTCTCATACTACAACTGCTAAACACCTATATATCTACATATAAATTATAGTTTTAATACCAAATTAACTATCTAAAACACCACTCTTATATGTATTTATAGTTCTTATTCAAGATTATTGAAACAATTATGTTGGCCAATACAATAAATAAATACCTCAATCTAAATAATTCATCAATATAAAACCTCTTTAACACACAAGTACCTAATTTTCTATAAAAACTGCCCTGAATCCAAAATATTTTATATAGGTTTAGTACAAGTTTTTTGAGTGTTCAAAGTGAATAAACCAAATTTCATGTGTTACCATTGTAATGTAGCTTTAAAATGAGTACCGGAGAATACGTATCATAGGCTAGTTTTAATATTTAACATAAATAATTAAAACTTTAGAAGTTGGTTAAAACTCACCATTTTAATTGGTGTGTGAATACAAAGTACAAATAATACACTATAAAGAATATTTTTTATTACATAAGAACTAATGACAATTAAGTCTTCTTGGGCCTTTTTTGGCCCAAGAATAAATTACTCAGCTATTGACGAAGAACTTAATAAATTTACTTAATAATATAATTGGTGAATTTCATTCCAAAATTTAGATTTAATAAATTCACTCTAATTCAAGAATAACTTAATGATTCTGAAACTTCTATAAACTAGAAAAAACATTGTGTTCTCCCTGTGCTTTGTAACAGATACATATAACGTTTTCCTATTTAAACATTTAGCAAACTATAGTATTTAACTGCTTCATCTGTAAAATACAAATTCTAATAATAATGTATAATCTATAATATTTTTAACATACCACAGCAAACTTTTTCCACACCAATCTCCAATAGAACTTTTACCAGCTTTTACCTTTGTAACATACTGATGGTCAAGCAGTCAATGTACACTGGACATAACGAGCGATAGAAAGCCCATTGAGCGATTTCCTTTCACCATTCAAACCGAATGTAATCGCCAGTGCCGATCTTTAGTGCCACTATAAAGGCCGGGTGAGTTAATCAATCATTGTTAATAGCTTGTGAAGTCTACTACTATTAAATGTAACAAAATATCAACAATAATTATCTTCATTAATCTATATAGCTATTTATAGTTGGTTCATGGTTTATAGTTCTTGAGGGAGGGGCTTTTGACAATTTAGGAGACGTAAAAATCATAAAGAGGAACTGAAGATGCTCCCTTCAGATGTATCAATATTGAAACCATTTTCCCACAGCTAAGTGTAAAAAGATTTCAAAGATAAAGTAAATATAACTTATTTGAAAAACTCTCACATAACGTGCTCACATAATAATCAGAGAGTTGCTGGTTCAATTTCAAACCCAGTTGCCATTTTTAATTAGGTCAATATTTATAGAACCACAGATAAACTTTGAGTTGTAACAAGACTAAGATTTGGATTGTTCCCTATCAGATTTTAGTTAGTTCGTTATTTAGTTACCTAAATGGCAGCCTGAACAGGTATTTTAAGCCAAGTCTGAATGAAAAATGAGTGACTTGTTACTGACTAAATCTGACATGATCCTTAGAGAGGACTGTTAATTAATAGCCCAACATATATCATACCACATATGCCAATGATACATCTCATAGACACACAGCTTAAAGTGGAGATCGAACCACTGCCTCTGAATAACGAACTTGTCTAATTTATGAGGATGGTCTTTTATGGATTAACATAGTATTCAATAGTGCGGACGTTATTCCACACAAGGGAATATCAAATATGTCCCTCGTGTTGATACATACATTTAATGTCAGTGCATTAATTTTAAGGAACCGGAATAGTAATAAAATATATTTGAATATAACACAAAATGTCATATCTCGTTAATGAATCGAAATCTTATAATGCTTAAGTTCACGAAAGCTAAATTGTAGTAATGGTAATGGTAATATTACTAATAATGATAATGGTATTGGTATATGTAATGGTAATTACCAATACGCATTAAAAAGACATGTAATTATAAAGAGTTTTTATGTATAATAGTAAATGGACATATCGTTTTTGGAAGTAAAGATAAATGTAAAAAACTAATCTAAACTGCATGTATATTACAAATAAGCTCTTCACTCAAATAGCGAGAAGCTAGAGAGTTAAAAGAGCTCTGCAGTGTAAACTCATTTGCGCATGCTTGAATAAAGAATTATGAATTATCCACAAACACCATCCTTATAATTAGACAATTTCGAAATTCAGAGTATAGTGGTTTGGATCCCACGTTAAACCGTAGATCCCTTAAACGTGATTGGTTGTTGTACTATTAATTATAGTTCCAGTCTAAGGAAAATTTCAATCTTAGTAACTAGACTAAAATATCACACCAAAATACAGTCATTTCTCATTCATAATTGGCCTAAATTATCTAAACATTTTGCCTCCCGGATTGATTAATAACTAGATTAGGTTATAACACCTACAGTCTTCAATTCACAGTTAAATGTTCCTTTTACACAACTAGTTTCGGGAACAATATTCCCATTTTCAAGTGTTCTTCAAGTTTGTCTTCTGGTTACTTCAGGATGTATTCGTTTGTAAATAAATCATATTTAACATATAATTTTTAAATTTAAAATATTGTCTGGTGACGTGTAAAAAATTCATTAAAAAAATACATTAACAAATTTATCTCACCCCAAGGTCAAAACCGTCAAACAGGTATCGGCTAGTCGAACCGTTGGTTATCTGCGTCGTTAAGTGTTTAAAAATTTTTTTTTTATGTCACCAGACAATAATTTTAAATTTAAAAATCACATGTTAAATATTATTTATTTACAAACGAATACATCCTGAAGTAACCAGAAGACAAACTTGAAGAACACTTGAAAATGGAAACATTGTTCCCGAAACTAGTTGTGAAAAAGGAACATTTAACTGTGGATTGAAGACTGTAGGTATTATAACCTAATCTAGCTAAATTATCTACTGTAGGTTTCCATTTCAGAAAGGTAATAAAGATAATTCCAAGGCACAAGAGAACTCCCAGTGGCTTGCCCTCGTCGTGGAGGTACCGTAATGAGAGGTCGAGATGCAGAGCCATCGTCAGGAGCCTGGGGCGAGAAGTTGACGAGCTGCCAGCTACGTACTTTGTCGATCCTTCCTGCATTATTTACGTTTTCACCTTTTCAAACGAAACGGTTGCCATTATTTCAAACAAAAACGTATCCTTAAAAATAAAATGATATAGTTTACTGTCGTAAACACTTTACAGTATTGACAAAGTCCAAAATACAATTAGTCACATTTATAAGTCAAAATACAACACCACTATAGCAAATATATAAAACTCTTTACTTAAATAATTAATGTAAATATTGATTTTGTTTGATTAAATATTCTCTTTTACACAACGAAAAGAAATTTCTAAGAACAATGCATGATATTAATTTGTAAAAGTGTTTTATCATATTTATGGATTTTATTTGTTTCAACTGATTTGAAAATAATTAATTAGTAATCAAACAGAGGTTACAGAAAACCCATTTCGGTGGGTGTAAGTGATATATTCGTATTATGGAAGCAGTAAAAATACTTTTGTAACCCAAAAGGTAACAGAATATAAACTATAATATGTGTATAGATGGCTTCTCAGTGATTGATGTAGAGTCAAAGTGTCTATACACACGTCCAAATATACATACTGATAACGGCTTAGGTTAGGGTTTTAATAATTAGTAAAGATTCCATCAACCAAATCAGCAAACGATTAGTTTTTGCTGTTCCTAGATACTAATTTGGCTAAAAATGCGGTTGCATTACTAATCAGCATAGAGCAGTACTGTTGAACTAAAAAAATATTTTTTCTCTCATCAGGTGAGGTTCAAGTAGTTGAAAATATGAGTGGTTTGGGCTCAAGAAAACCGTATAAGTCATGTAGAAAGAAGGGGGCCTAATTTTGCCTTTGTAACATCAGACTGCCGAGCTTGTTTATCCCATTTAACACATACTGTTAAGACCCACATGACGTTCAATCAGCCAAAAATTAGGTTAGGATTTCGATCAATAAATCCTGCTGAAAAAGAACAACCAGTCTACATGTATTTTTTTAAGTTAGTCATTCCATAACAGTTATAGCCATAAAATTTGATAATGGCGCACTATTTATAATTATATATAACATGATGTTGTTTACGTTTTGTACGAAATAAGGAGCTGACAATTTATTTTTGAAACTTAAGATAAACCCTTGTGTGGGCGCTTTACCAGTGAAACGCGATAAACATAGTTGTTTTATAGTATAAGAATGGTGTTACGGGAGAGGGCGTATGTGAAGTATTGTTCCGCAACAATACTATTTAACATCGATGCAAACCAAATAAATTAAATGACAGTGGTATAAATTGAATGAAAAATATATATATTTTGGTTCACACACACGTTCATATATAAATTCCGTTTAGAGAGAGCCTCCACAAACTGACATCGCTTCACTGTATTGCAACTTACAAGGAAACTAAGGTAGTGTGGGGGTTGTAAATAGTTGCGGGGGATTCCAGGAATGAGGCGCGTGAGGTACGGAAACTGACATGGCTGCCGATACCCGATATGCGTGTTTATTTTAACTGCGTGTAGGAATACTCCGCAAGCGACACCTCGAGGGTTAAATAAATACTGTAGGTGAAATTGTCTTAATAGCATCACAATACTATATTTTGGAAAAACATTTAGTTTTTTGAATTTTCTCAGCCTTCCAAGTACTGAATGTGATATTTATAATAATTTAGTTTTTATTGCAGAAATGATTAACTCAACAACAATATAAACTGTCATTATATAGAATAAATATCCTCAAAGAATAAAGTATATTATATACTGATTCCCAACAGATAAAGCTCTGAATTGCTCTAACCTCATCTGTAATTAGACCTTAGTGTCTGTGGTTGTGGCAAGAGAGTATAGTCTTGGGAATAGAGAAGTCGGACTAATTGTATAATCACTACCCATCGAGTTATATTATTTATTTTAGGTTAGAGCTTTATAACCTAAAATATTTTTTTAAATACAAGTTTTAATTGGTTATTTGATCGGTATAAAAGATATTTTGGTTATTACATAATAAACCAAAGGGTAATATAAAATATTAAGTTCCTTTACGGCTACAATAACCATCCAGTCGATTGATTGAATTTTAATTAACTTCACATTTCTTTTTAAGCTAATTTTTTTATGAAGTTGCCTACGTTATGGAGTTTAAAATTATGATCCCAATGAGTTTTAGCAAGTTTCTTGCATATTGATTGCATGATATGCGTAAATAAAAATTAAACAATGTCTCTAAAATATATTAAAGAAATATGTTTATATAATACGTTAATGTAGGAAATATGCGTTAGTTTACTTATTATTATTTTGTTAAAATTAAAATAAATTTAGTCTGTAAAAGTATTTACAAATTGTTTAGCTGTCTCACTAAAACACTGTATTAATTGGCAATATATCCTTCTACTATTCTTAATTTTTTCAACAATCAATTTGTGAAAAATTATAAATACAATGAATTCGTAGAAGGTTAAAAGGTGAATTTTATACTAAAATATACGTTAAATCTCAAAAGATTTTATTTATGTTTACTTATTTACAGGATTGATTGAACAATCATTGTATAAGCAAAACCGTATTTCAAAATAGATAGCAAATATTGTTTTTCATTTTGTTCATTTTAAATTCAAGTTTTAAAAATACATTCAGCTGCTAATGAACTCTAAAAATATAAATTATGGTATTTAGTCTAATAGCTTGGACAACAGTGTAGCAGTTTGTTATTCCACTATTATTCCACTAGAGATTAAACTGTACATAAAAAATGACTTGGACTAGGAAATGGCCTATATTATGAATATATCCAAGGGTTTGTTTCTTTTGACATAGCTGTTGATTGTCAATTAAAGGTTCAATTAAAGGATAATGATTATTATTACATAATTATTTATTTGCAATTGAAAATAACCCTTCAAAGTTGAGACATATCCACCTCAAATTCAGACGTGACAACTAATAATTGTCAATTTTACACAATTCAGAAATAACGAATTTAAATAAAAATAGTTTCTAGTAGGAGTTGTTGCTGTTTTTATAGTAAAGTAACTTCATTACTTGTGGAATAAAAGATAACATTTTAGTAATTCCAGGATTTTCTTACAACATATTAAACATATGCCTACCATAAACTTATCACTTCTGTAACACTTTTTGCGTCTCGCAAACTACAAACATCGCTTTCGAAGATGCTTAAACAAAGCCATGTCAAAACCGATGTACATTTTAATCAATGAAACAATAAACTACGTATTTATCTCGAGGGTAATGCAGCAAGTTTCTTAAATGTTCATCCAAATAATTTCTCTCAAATGTTACTTACCTTTGTGTTTGACTTTGTTGGGCTCAGAGTCAGGTAATGTGATTCAGGGAAAGTTGAGTTAGCCGACACGGGATGTTTATTCTTGAGCAGATCATAATGTAAAATGGGGCGAACTTTTGCAAACTTTGCCTGGAAACTTTGGGTTTCTGGACCGTTACGCTTGAGAAGAAAACGCAGCCTTGGGGATACTTACCAGCAAACATACTTTTTTATTAATTTCTAAACAGATTTTTTCTCGTAGAAATAGTTTTGTTCAATAGTTTCCTGTTCTAGTCCTTTGTTAAAATTTTGACCTATACATAAATTGTTCAATAATAGTTTCACAAAAAAATAGTAATGTTATTTAATAAATCACTACTTCTTGATGGGTGTACATGGAGATTTAAGTAAAGAATTTCAAGCATTATATATATTTCACCTGTGACATTGATATACGTACTACAAAGGATGTTTTCGATCAATTTATATAATATAATGAAACCCCTTTCAAAACAATTTACGTATAAATTATTATTTATTGATAAACTTGAGCATAGTTTACACTTTTAAATTATATGAAATTAAGTCAGTGAATGAAAAAAAGGAAGAGAATCGATTTAGATCGTAAAAGAGCAACCAATTAACTTCTTTGAAAGGGGATCGGAGAGATTTAAATGGAAGTAATTAAGAAAAAGGTTAAGTTTGAATGATTTTGATTCACTAAGAAACATCCTTAATTTTATAAAGACCGTATTGTACTGTTAGTTTTATAAAAAAATACGTATTGATAACATTCAATTAATATAAAACCACTCTGTTAGTACGGTAAATATTACTTACCGCCTATTAAAAGTTGATAAATTTATATGCTATTAAAAAAACTAGCATAACCTATCAAGAAAAGTTTTAAACATTATTATTTGGTGTAATAAGTATTGGTTTTTGAAAGGCTAAACAGACAAAGAAGCCTTAATAATATTGTGATAACGCCGTAATATAAAAGTACTCCTATCTTGAAGGTTCAAACATGCTTGGCCAATTTATATTTAAAGTTCCTCATTTTCAGCTCTTTAACTATCTGTTGTCAGCTTGAAGTACGTTCTTTGTTCCGATGACTGAAACTACATGTAATGGCATAAAGGGGTTGTTAAGGGTTGTATAGTAAAGGAATTTTAGTTGTGGTAGCCTCACAACATGGAACCAAAAAGAGAAGCCCTTTAACGCACTCTTTACATAACCTCAACAATTTTTTTTATCTTTTACACAAATACATGAACCTGAAGATTCACGTTGAAAAAGATAGAATGTCTGCAACATATTTTAAATAAATCATTTATATTTTTCCTCATATATCTAATTGCTAACCAACAAACATATTTACCCTCACATGTCATCTCTCAGTGAAAGTATAATAAAGTAATTCTTATTTCATCTAAATAAAACTAAAACAAAAACTAATAATAATTAAAGAATAAAATTTTAAAAAAAAACAGGAGTTTACTAAAAATTGTTTAAATTTTATTTTTTTTTTTTTGCATATTCTAATACATGTATAAATAATATTTTATTAAGAAAATTGATCTTAATATATTTTTTCTTCAGATTTGTCTGTAAATTTCGTTCTTCAGTGTGTTAATTTTGTTTATCTGTGAAAAGTGTAGTTCTATTTTTTCTTTGTTTTATTGTATTGTATTTCTTTTTATATTATATTTATATGTTTTTGTTTGTATTGTTACTTATTTTAGAATTTTCTGTTCGAAATTTGAGTTTTTTACAGTATCTGTCAATTTTTTTTTATTTATAACAGTTTCTGGAAGGCGGTATAGAATTAACATGTCATAGTCTGTTTCTGATTTTTTTAAATTGTGTCAGTTTGTAATTATTTTTATTATTTTTTGTTTAAGTTATTTCATTTTCGTTATTACCTTTCCGTATCAAATTTCCGAATATATTCTTCCAATGTTTAGGTAGGTATGTATCGTTTATATGGTTTTCTTGTTTTATATTTTTCCTGTAATAATTCTACACGACTTTGTATGCTTTGTTGAATGTCCTGTTTCTCTCTTGTATTATATCTTCCAGAGTTCCGCAATGATACTGTCTCCTCCTGGCACTTTGTGACTTTTCAGTGACCTAATTATATATTCAAGTTACACTTGGGCATTTCTGTAGTAATTTTTTTGACGACCAGTATTGAGGAGTTTCTCAAAATATTTTGACAAAATATTACAATTATTTTTGACATGGATATATCTTTGCTTTGGGGGCTGTTGGTGATTTTTAAGATGGAAAATATGTAACAGGTGTCTATAGAAACTACCAGAGATATTGCATTAAATTTTAATATAAAAGAATAAGGAAAGCTGTAGAGATGAACTGAAAACATTCCCTTGAGACATATCCGTGATATAACCTATTTCCCACAGGGAAGTAAATAAAAACATTTTTGTGCTGGTTTCCAGAGATCTGTCTGGTATTTTAAAGCAAAGCTTAGGTGCTTGATATCCCTTATAGTATCCTTGAAAGTTCTGTAGAAGCTTCTTGTGCTGTTTCTTGTAAAGTCTAATTCGATCTCAGTGTCTCTGTTTGTCATAGTATCGTTTTTATCTGTGAATAGATTTACTCGTCTTTTTCTAGGTTTAAAGGAAGTTTTTATTATATTTATATTTATCAATCTTTGTGTAATATATGTTTATATTTTATCTCTACAATGTATAAAATTACTATTATGAGACCCGTTTGTATAAATATTTCTTTGTACTGTTTCGTGAAAATTTTTGACGTTGCACATAATTTTATAACAGTAAAAACAACCATTTAAAATAAAAAGTATAGTCAAAATTGACAGATCTTTTATAGAATATGTGGGTATTTACTTTTAATTATACTGAAGTAATTTTATTTTCTGACAAAAATACTAATTCTCTAACTATTTTTACCTATTAAACCACTTTTAATTAGATCTAATACAAATTTAGAGACATTTTAATGAGTACAAAAGCAAAAAAAATATTAATAAACACTTTATTGTATAGTTACGTAACACTCAAAATGTTTTGAAAGTGAAACGTTTGTTTTTTGTCTGTGATTTTGTAAAAAGTTTTGATTGGAATGTATTCATAATGATATGTTTGGCCACAATGGAAGCCTGGTAAACTATGTCATCTTTCGACTAACAAACAGACGCTCTATATTTGCAGGCTCCGAAATGTCCAATTATCGCATGCCATTGTGATGACACAAGTCAACAGCAGTCGATTGAGGGTTGACTCATATCCAATCAGCCAGAGCTCACTACCGCTTACAGCGCTTCCATACCAAACAATCCCAAGGCCAGCTTGTTATTCACTTAACGCATAATTACACAACATTAGGCTCTTTAAGTCAGTCTGTGATTCATCCGTCTCTTACACTTTCCACCTAAAACGATGTCAAAGCAAACCGTTCTAGGTTCAACTTTTCATTGAACTTGGTTTACACATTACCTAAAGCACGGTTATAAACGCCTATCCCAGAGTCAGTCTGTGATTCCCTTGGCTCATATACACTTCACCTATAACGTTACCTAGTGACAGTTCATAACCTATTGTCCAAACCGTTTGATCTACAATTACAAAAAAATAATTTTTCTAGTTTTGTGATAGCTTTAAATAAACATAACCTACCAGGATATGGATTTGATGCAATCACTTTTTATATATTATTAATAATTATTTTATTTTATTTCACTGAACGTTCCTAAAATATTTTTTATATGTAGAAATAATCTTTTGTTTGTAGAAATTTAAATACCGTTAGGCACTTGAAAACGGGAGTAGTTTATCCAACTCTCGAAACGTTGTGTAGATTTTAAACAAAAGACGCGTTGGAAAAGTCCTACTAATTGTTAATTTAATTATATTTTTAGTAAAACAATGATTTATATATTTTTTACATTATTAGTTGAAATTATTCTTTATTGATTACAAATCATAGAAATGTTGACATTATGATATAGTACAGTCAATTAAAATCTAATATTTTTACATCAAACAATTGAAATAATGTAAGTTATTTTAATATTCTCAAAACGAGTAATTTCATCCGTTGATTATTTTATTAAAATTTCCGAGTAAAAGTTTGTACAAAATTAGCATTGTAATAAATGATTGATTTGCTTTTAAGCTTGGCATAAATACGTAAGTTGGTGGGAAAAAGAGTATACGATAACATTTTGTTATACCGTGTCGATTCAAAATATAGCTATTAATTAGAATTTATAAATATAGATATTTCAAGAAAATAACAATCTAGTGTTAGTAATTCATGTAAATAAATTTTATCACCTATTAATAGAGCCCTGTTTTAAGTATACGTACTGAAAATCTAGATTTTGAGGTAAAAAATAGTGTTTTGAAATGTTTACTCGGTATACAAACTGAGATACTTGTCAATCCTTTGATGACTATTTAACCAGCTCAAACAAGAGGTTCTGTTTCAGTCTTTTACTTTAGAACGGAAATTTTACATAACTTTCTACGATAATCATAGTGTTTTTTTCTCATTTTTGCGTATTTTATTAATTTAAATATTAGTGATGAAAATGGTTGTTTTTTAACAAATGATAGCCTCTTTTAGTGGTTAAACCACAGCATAAAAACCAAAGTGTTTCTACACATAATATTAAATATTAAATTTACCATCGATAAACTTTCGTTTGTACAATAAGATTTTAAAGTTTTTTAAGGGCACATTAATAAGCTCAAAGTTCAAACTCTTTTTAATGGAACAAATTTGTATCAAATAATTGTGTTAACACATTATCTGTATTTTAAACAAGTTTCATATGATAAATTATTCACACCAGTTAGCTCAATAGTAACTATTGGCTCTACCTACAGCAAAACGTTAAGTTATATTCCAGTGGGAGACACCTTGTGTCGGATTTCCAGAGGTCACAATTTGCTAACCTATGTGAACAACGTTAAATTATCTTATTTATTTTATCCCTCAGATATGGTCAAAGATGTCATCAGTTACAACGAATAGACTAATATTAAAATAAAAATGGTTTTATAAAGCTAGTCTTTTATTAACGCTAACTATTAAAGTACGTATAAGAAGTGATAAAAGAAAATAAAACAACATTTTGGATTAGTACACAATAGCTTGAATTTTAACTAGATTTGCCTATTATACAACATAGACAGGACTATTAATTGATAGCCTAACAGTTAATGTCATATCTAAGGGACTTACAGTTTAACGTGAAATCCAAACTACGCCTCTGAATTACGAACTGGTCAAATTATGAGGATGGTCTTTGTGGATTAACGTAGTATTCAATAGTGTGGACGTTAATCCACACAAGAGAACACAACACCCACCGGCCATCGCTCATAACTATCCACAATTCGTGACCGCCAAGTAGCTGGATTACTGGACACGCCACCGTCACAGTATTTTTATATTATTATATTAAAACTATAAAATATGCGAATTTACTATGTGACCTCAATTCTTCATGTATATAAAACTTTGAACGCTATTCAGAGCGACACGGAGTGTGAAGTTAACCTAGCTTAACGCAACGGTGGGTTCAGACCACTTCAAACTGCTTTGATGTGTCCGTGGTCAAGCCACCCTGTGTAACGCGTATTGGTCTCGCCACTTCTGCGCCAACATATACACAGTGTTCATTAAATAATTCTAAGTATTTTGGATTCAGAAAAGAGAAATTTTGTTAGTTAGTTGACTGACTTGACTTAATCCCATTGACTCCTCCTGTAGAGTAGGACGTCGACTGTTCTTTACCACCTCAATCTATTGGCTGCCTCCCCCTTTACCCCCCCAGGTCTTTCCTCTCCCATTAAACTCCTCTAACAACGTTCCCTTCCATGTTTTCCTGGGTCATCCGACCTTTGTGATCCGGGAGGGTTCTATTCCACAGTGCATCTTTCACCACATCACCACATCCCTTTTGCAGGGTGTGCGCTACCCATCTCCAACTTATCGTTAGTTAGTTAGTTAGTAAAATTAAAATTTGTCCAAGGAACATTATTTTAATATATGATAATTGGGTCACAATCTTCTAGGCTTATTACTTACTAAGACTGACATGTCCTTAGATGGAAATGTTGAATATCAATTTTATCAGCCCAACAGTCGATGGCTTATCTAAGGAACCATTTACGTGGAGTCTAATTATGAGGATAGAATATGCGGATGGACTTTATATTCAATAGTGTGGACGTAATTCACACCGATAATATACCATCCACCAACTATTGCTCATAACTATCCGCAATTCCTGACCTTCAACTTAATTCAAAACACTCAACTGTCCCAGTCTAAGGTTTCAAAACTGTAGTGACACAAACCATAAATCTACTGTAAGTTTTACTTAAAACAACGTAAACCTTTTATTTTGTTCCCTTACCAAAAATAGTGTGGCAGTATAGTTATATTTATAGCTACATTACTTATATAACTTATATTCATAAGTTTACGAGTTACAGTCTAATTGTCAAAGCTCATGTTTTTCATTATGTAACTTATTATTAATCATAATATATAGGTTTATATGCAATTCTAAAACTCAAAATTTTAACACAAGCTCTTTATACACGTGCATACATGAATGAGATTTAATAACTTTCACTTATTTAAAGATTACAGTAAACATATTTTTAAACGTCAAAAAGGTATCTGACTTGATTTACTGCAACGGAATATTTCTACGTTTTATCACTATTTCACTGGCTGCCAAACATGTCTCACGAGTAGGTGGAGGTATCGTGATACAAGGTAGTAAAGTTCAGTTGGCGCGAAAGGCTTTAAACATCAAACCTTTTCTCCGCTTCCTCGACGGGTTTATGGACCGAGATTGACGTCTAAAACGCGAAATGGGTCCCTTTAAACATTCCTTTTAACGTTTTACTTTTTAACTTTTAAATTTCTAAATTAAAACAAACCATCAGCCAAAGTTTTTTATCAGAATAAAAGGTCAATAGTAAACCTATAGTTTACGTACAAAATATTTTTAATGCCCTGCTGTAGTTGTTGGCCTCAAGTATTATAGTCAGCGTGAGTTGATGTGTGTAAGGCGCTTGATGCAACGCGCAGAGCAGGACGACGCCGCACCGTGTACCTATATTGCCTAACCCGCGCCTTGCACTAATTCGACTCTTGCAACTTACTAAATCGTAAGATTGAAAACTTACCTAACTTACAATGTTTACTTTTAAATTTTACACATCTAACTACATTAAAAATTTACAGAATTTACAAGAACACAGCTAAATAATGTAAAGTGTTCATATCATTGACATTAATTTTGTGAAAAATTAAACTCCATTATTTAATCAATAAAACTAACCAATCACAGTTCTGTTTTTTTAAATCTTTATCAATTTCAAGTTAAAAAATTTACTATTATGATATTAATTAAATTAAATTTTTTATTTTAAAATTATATATTTAACGATTTATAAACTGACAAACAGAATGACTAGAATATATTCAACAATTAGATTATAACAACTTATATTTAGCTTCACCAGAGCCCCCAGTTAATCGTAAATATTATAATTTAACTTTTTCCAACTAAATATTTAAACACAGGACGCTATTGAAAGTAAGTTTTGCTAATATTCACGCTTACATCAAAAACAAAAAAATTACAAAATACATAGTTTATACTAAATAAAAGGCATTTTACTTGTGTTTACTGCACTGTATTTGTCACGAAATAAAGGTGCGAGACAGACTGAAGGTCACTTAAAATTTCCTGCCGTATTTCTTCCACTACTGACACAAAAAAAACACCTACTCCGAGTATCAAGTATGTATATATACATTTCAAACTCCAAATTTTGTAACTTTAGATGAAAAGTGAGTGTGGCGCTCACCCCTCAACCATCAGTGGGTTAAGAACTTAAAAAACTTTTTTTAAATTTAAAAAATCTTAAGACTGGGACGGTAGCAACGTCCTGTAATCCAGCTACTTGGAGGTCACGAGTTGTGGATAGTTGTGACCGATAGTTGGTGGATGTAGTGTTCTCTTGTGTGGATTAACGTCCGCACTATTGAATACTGCGTTAATCCGCAAATACCATCCACATAATTAGACAAATTCTAATTCAGAGGCCATGGTTCGGATTCCACGTTAAACTGTAGGTCCGTTAGTTGCCATCGGCTGTTGGGCTATTAATTAACAGTCCTGTCTAATGAACATGTCAGCCTTAATCAGTAACAAGACTACAAGATCGCGCCACAATCATCTTACATTCAATTCTCATCCATGCTTGGCTGAAAATATCTTGTAGTATGGTCACAATTTCAATAATCTAATCTAATCTTTCCTTCAAAATCCCCTTTTTAATTGCTACTTTTAACCCTCAGCCACGGCCGACGTTTAAATCAATTTTTTTTAACTAAGAAGAATTTACTTTTAGTTGTATATAATACCCGTTTTACGTTATACGGCTATTTTTACCGTAAAATTGATATATTATTTCTTTATCAGTGTTTTTAAGTCAGTGATGATGAGTAAAAACAGTATTGTTTAATTGTTTTAATTAATATTCAAAATTTATAATTAACAGCAGAAATTCCTTGTTATCATAATTATTAAGTATTTGAAACGACATCATTCCCAGTTAGTTTTTTTTTAGGAAAGTATGAATTCGAAATGAGTGTAAGAGGATTGTGGCTCAAACTTTTAGTCTTATAACTGACTAAAACGGACATTTTTACACGGGAATGTTTATTCATAGCACAGCAGCCAATGGTTTAATAGGGACCTACAGTTTAACATGGGATTTGAACCATAATTTGCTCTGAGGTATGACCTGGTATAATTATGAGGATTTTTTGACGAACATAGTATTTAAGGAAAAATAGAATATCACATTGACCAACTATAACTCATAAAAGAATTCTGTTAGTTTACTAATTGTGAACTCCAAGTATCTGGATTACAGGACACAAAACTATCTCACTATGTGTGTGAAAAAACTAAAAACTAATTTAATTCACATGATATTCCTCATGTATTGAGTTTTACGTATACAAATGTATGCCATGTTTACACAAAAAATTAAATAGGAATCATATTGCTTAACATTTTAAGTAATAATGATAATAAATAATAGAGGAACATATTGAGATTGAGTTCATCTTTATACGTGCTTTTCCAATGTAAGAAAAGACACTCTGGAAACCTCTCTAAATAATTTCCAGTAAATAAATCTCATTGGGTTGAGTAAATAAATCTCCACACCAACAAAAACTTTCAACGACAAATTAATACGTGTTTTCAGATCGTAATTCAATATGCAATGTGTGATATTGGAACAATATAATCAAACATTTGTTGTCAACGCCTTTTGTCTCAATTCTTAGTATTGACCAACTCCTGATTCATCTACGACAACTGCTTATATATCAACAGATATGTTGTTAAATTGAGTGGACCTGGTAAGACATTTTCCAAAATTAAACAACATTACAATCATCTGTTTTTAAGAGCGTAATTTTACAAACGTTTAGAAATTTAATACATAATAATTTCTGTAGTTTTTATAATAAGTATTAAATATGTGTTTAAAGGACTACATTTGTTAATCAGCTGATTTCCTGCTATTCCCAAACCACATTTTTTTAACTTTGCTCACACTTTTATCAGGAACCGCCAAGGGGTTCGATCTCCGGGATGGCTACAAAATTTAGATGGGAATTCCATTAAAAAAATAGTATACTTCGAGGCTGCATAGCTTATTCTGAGTCTGCCATTGGCAAAACAGAATAAAAAAGATAATGAAATGACGTGATAATGGATAAAATCATCACTTTTTACATATTTCATCCTTTTACTGGAACACTTTGATTAAAAACCATTTATTAAGTTGTGTTTATTTATGAGGATTTGTAAATTTAATTGAGCAATATATCTATTTAATAATACTAATGCTCATGTAACCAAATCAAATCCCTCTTTATTTAAATTCATTCTAGTGAGATCAGACGGTCTCAATTAACGTCATTGAAAGGAGGTCAGGTACATTTGAAAGATACAATAAGGAAAAAGCATGAATTGATTCAATTTCCAATCCATTTGTTAGAGGGAAAGGTTTCGACTAGATATCAAATTTTACAACTATTAAAATATATATTTATTGACGAGAAAAGTTATTAATAAGAATATAGGATAGTTTTTTAAACAACAACAAGTACAAATTTATTGTTTTATAACTTTTTTTATTATGAACATACTAGTCTTAGGAGGATTCAGCTCTCAATAGTTTTACCAGAAAATTAGCTGAATGCCTATGTAAATTAAATATAATTTGTTAGATATAGCTAAATTGGATTGGATAAATAGACAAAATCCACATGTTAGATGTTGGTCAGTTAATTAAGCTGACAGAACATGGCTTAACTAGTGGTAGAGAAGTTCAGCAGTAAGAGAATAACTATACTTGCACATTCCAGGAACACAGCTACTTCTAAATGTTATTCTAAATGCTAAACCATATTGCAGTTGTCTGACCTATGTTAAACCCTCTAAAGGTCAAATAAACAGATTTTCAGTCACCAAATCTGGTTAGATAAATTAAAAAATAAATTGTAACCTCAATTTAAACCCAATACCTGAATTTCGTAAGTTCATAAGAGTCTATCCATATTTATATGTTCAGATGTACCTGTTACCTGATTAACCAATGCTAGCTGTATTTTAGCTGTAATTCTTCTTTAACCAAGCCAACTTCTCAGCTGATCATTAAATTCATTATTTTATGGAAATATTCGAAACCCTACTATATATAGAATACTGTTTAATTAATATTACGTGTTTGAATGTTTTTATTATAAATTATTTATGCAAATAATGTATTCAAAACTATGTACTTAGAAAACTTAATTATCTTAATTCAAGAATAAAATGTATATATATTTTCCTATAGATTTAGGGTATATCATGGATATGTCTAAAGTGAATGTTTTCAGTTCATCAAAAAAGCTGTTCATCTAACCAAGCTACGACGGCACTATCCATATGACGTCACTATCCAAATGACTCACTGTTTCAAATTTTGGTCGCACAATGCCAACACCTCCTCCACAGGGGTAAGATGTATATGTTAAAACATAAGAGATAAATGTAAAGAAAGAAACTTCCATTTCATACAAGGAAACTGTGATGTACACTACATCAAATGATGTTAAATCAGAACGCTGATCTAGACTTTAGGGGGGTGTATCAAATATTCAGCGGAGTATGTAGCTAGGCAAAGCAACCACTTCCCCGTATCGAAGTTGTAGCTCTCCTTAAACCCTCCTACGTCAACATATCAAGAGTAGTTTGATCGAGAATCTAGAACGTTCCAGACTGAGTTTTGTACGTGATTAAAAGGTCACGAGTAAGGAAAAAGGAATAGTTCTTGACACATACTGTGCATTTATGACGTTTATAATAGTGAAATTTGATTAAAGTTAATCCACGTGTTTTATTTAATTAAAATATTTATTGTAAAAAGTAAACGAATATTGAAAGAAAATATAGTCAAGATAAAACTAAAAGAAATCATTATCATAATTTACAATATGTTAGTAGGGTTATAACAAGCATCAAGCATTTAATATATCTCAACTTATTGACTATGCTCTGTGGGAGAGTGCGTGTTAGCAATAGCATGTGGTTGTGAAAACAGCTGTTTTCAGAAACTAAAAACATGCAAACATATCCACGGGCCAACCAATTTACCACAGGGATTTTAATACAATTTATTCTGTATATAGTATTGAAAGAACACAAAAAATAAATTTAAAACTTTTAGATAAACTGAAGTAAAATTATATTCATGTTAAAAACGTGTTAAATATTTAAAAAATGTTAAGACTCCTTTTGTTTTTTTACGTAAGACATTATTTTTAGTTTTTATGAGTTTCTTAGGATTGAGTGAAACGGAAAAGTTTATATTAATATAAGGAACTCTTTGAACCAAGCACATCTAACGTGCTGCTATCAGCAGTGGTTACTAGCTGCATTAAACTTTCTGTAATGCTCTAAAACCAATTTGTCTGTGTATCAGGAGTGGCATAGATTGTAATCTACCTTACCAAACAGGATTACATTCGAGACCATAATCCCCTACATAGTAGTTGTCTCTATGGTGCTGGTATTTGAAATAATTTTCCTGTAATTTATAAGATATTTATAGCATACTGTTTTTTCTGACGCTTGAGTTCGTTATTTTGCCGCTAGAGTATGCTTTAGTAACCAAGTAAGTACTTTCTACTCCTATGCACTGGTGGCTGGACCGGTTAGAGCGCTACGTTGACGAGTATAACATTCTAGTTATTCAAAAATGATAAGGTTAGAATCCCGACTATGAGCAATCCCAATTTGGCATTCAAATTTGTGGTATAGTGGAGTGGAGGGACCAATTTAAATAAACGGTGATCGGCTTGGGTGGATGTTGACGGAATTTGTAGGCTTAATTAGGATTGCAGTGGACACCTGTTTTGCTTTTATGGTTAGTGGTTATAAAGGGGTGGGGGTTAAAAAATTAAATTAGTCATAGCACTTGGAGGGTTAAATCACATATTCTGAAACTTAGGTAATAATTGTATAATTTTGCTCAAAACTAAGATTTTAGGTGTTCCTTATTATATTTTTTCTCTCGTTGGTTTCGTTTAAAGTTAACGAAATCTTTTCAAAAATGTATGGAATAATTAAAATAAGTTTCATAACGGTGTGTGCTCTCGATTACAATAGTTGATGCCAAACTCTGTCCAAACTCGAAACTTTGTGATAACAGTGAAGTGGCTCAGTTCGAATTTTTTCCACCACTGAGTGGCCGCACTTATCGACACGCTTTGTACACACTCTTCAGAACCACTTACCTTGATATATCTTTTCATAGCATCTATTTGGTTTGAAAAATTAGTTATATTGCAGTAATAACTGATGTTTCAATAGTTATCACAGATCCGACTAGGTCAATTAGCGAACTGAGTAATGATATGAGCTGTATGTTCCTGTCTTTTATTGCACTCCACAGTATGGAGTGGCCTAAAAAGTGGACTCTTAATGACACAGTACACACTAAATTAACCGAATTACATTAATCTGTGCTCTCTCATAGAGTTATTTTCTGCACTAACCTAGGAAATTATATTACCAACATCACTTTTACCAATCCTTTTGCTTCAAAAGTCTTATAATAAACTATTTATTAAATTGTTTTTATTTTAAGGAGTTTTTTATTTTAAAAGAATTTCATATGTAATTAATATTAAACCTAGTACTTATGTAAACAAACTGGATCTACTACTTTATTTAAATTTCCTTTTGTAGGATCAAAACAGTACTAATTAACTTCACCGAAAGGAAGTCAAGAACATTTTAAGTACAAAAGTAAAAATAACTCAGAATAAAATTCCAAACCATATACAGATAAAACTCTTATTGCATTTATAGATGCAATAACATTGGGTTCCAAAATGATCATTTGCTCTAGTGCAGTGTGGAAAACTTAGAGATGGATAAGGAGTTGCAACGACAGTTGGTGCCATTCGCAACTAGCCACTTTGCCATAACAGATAAGTGGACCAGGTCAAACGTTTCTATACTGGAATGGTTACACTTATCGACAAGCTTTAAACATGAACTTCATAATCAATAGAGATGGAATTAGGAAATTAAGTTTAGCTTTAAAATGATCTCTGAGGTATAAACACGCTTTCGGCAAACATATCCTCCTGCAAACTTGGTAACATTCGTAACATATTGATGTTGTAGTTGAATGTTTCTGTGCATATAAAATATCGTTATATAAATACAAACAATCGAGTTTATTAAATTATTTATGACCCTGCCAAGCTTTTAATACATTTTTAGAACTCATAATAGCAAAGGATTTGTAATTATCTATTTAATTAGTTTGAATTTCCTTCCGCTTCAAGTATTTAACTACACTACGTTTCAGGAGATAAGAAAATTCCTCCCATCATCAAGTGACCCTAATTAAAGTCTATTGTACTTAACCTACATTTCTTGGGGTTTTTGTAAACATCATCTATGTCACCGGACGGACGGTGTGTTTGTGTTTGTTCGTGGCGGTTTTTGCCCGGTCTCACTGGCATTGAGGTGACGTTGCCAATAATTATGTATAGGTTTATGTTTTTTTAACTAGTATTAGTTTCAATTATTACGTTGAGTAATTAATAACCAAGTTGTTTTAGCTTTTTGTGGATTTTTTACGCGTGTTCCATCAGTATGAATGTGTGAACAGATGATGTTTACAAAAAATGTAGGTTACGTAGAGCAATGTAGATTTTAATTAGGGCCACTTAATAACAGGAGGAGTTTCCTAACCACCCAAAACATAATGTAGTTAACAACTTGAAGCGGAAGGAAAAGTTCAAATAATTAAATAAATAGCTTTAAAACATATCGTAGAAGCCCATAACATGCATCTATAGTGAGCAGAAAGTTTAGGATAGGCATATAATTTTTCTATAATTACGTGCAGTAATTTCTTAAAATTAATACCTAGACTCAAAAGACCACTCCTCTCAAGTTAAGAAATTGATGTAGCTTTAGAAGAGGGCAGTCAGAGTGTTTTACCAAAACATTATTTGGACGGTGTATAATGTATGCATATAGGCAAACGAATAATACCTACAAATAAAAATATCCATGTCCAAGGCTATGGAAGAAGGAATCGTTTCCATGTGATCACCAATACAAATAGGCTAAGCAAATCTATAATTTCTTTCACTGATTTAAGTAAATGATTCCTTAACAACTTATCTACAGGTCTGAGGGATTTACCCTCGACTCTTATGAAACGTTATGCATTTTTATGCACGGCCACCAGCATTGTTTTTCTAGGTAATTGGTGTGCACTGCATGGCTTGTACCTATTTTTTCTGTTTGTGCATGACTTTGTAGCATTATTTGCATATGTTTTGATAGTGCCAGATTCACGCAGTTATAGGTTTATGCCATCTGGTATATAATTGTACCTAGACTATTGATTGTATTTCTCTAATGAATTCTACGTAGCCAAATGTATACACTTAAAGGTAGAAAAAACCAATCAAACCAAAGTGGTAACCTACTTAATATTTTTATATTAATACACTTAATATACACATTTTTTTATTGTTTACGCAGTGTTTTAGGCATATACAGTATAAGGAACTATGAAAACAATATTTCATATGAATACTACATAAAAATATGATAAAACTATACTATCACTTTTCCCAGATTTAGTAAAAATTCTAATACAGTAGTTATAGCAATTCTTATAAGTGCAAAAGTCTCAATATATGGTCCAATATCAAACAGGAAACATCCATGAAGTCTAGTTACATACCTTAACACAGACTCCGGATAACATAACCTTTGAATGACATAAAATCTTGAATATCTTCTTACATTACTGCCTTCCTTATAAAAAAATTCCTCAGTGACAGAGTATAAACATTTTTGTCAAATGTTTTTACTAATGTTGCATCCTCTTTGACTTACATTAGGATATAAAAAATACATGGAATGTAAATATCAATTTATTAAGTATCTTAGCTTTGGGAAATGGAAGAGCTGTGTGTGACGGAAATGTGATTCGGATGTGACGTCATATGTTTATAAGAGCAGATGTTTAGAGTAAGTGAATGTTAAGTGATATTTACTTCCTTAGGAAAGTAAATATTCTAGATTTTTATATCCTTGTGTTCGTGTCCAAGTGTGAATGTGTTAAATGTATTTTACAAATAATGACGATCTTTGAAAAGAAGACTACTGTACACACTTTACTAGTCGCATGATATTTATTCTAAAATAAAAACTAGGCTACAATAGAAAAACGTCTGGAACAGTAGCTCAGTGGTAACACTCTACCCGGGAAGTCAAAAGTTGCTGGATCGAAACCAGCGACTCCTGTCAGATCATGAGTGGTCACCTCTGACTAGCCTAAATGACCTCGCTATCTTTAGTCCAACACACAAGCCTTAGGCCAATGGTGATGTGCAGTTGAGGTTTATTTCTAAAATAAACGGTAGGTGAAAAATTGATTTATGTTCCGATTCATTTTTCGTAATAAATCTAATATTATTATGACTGGCTAAGACGTGGGTATATTTATTAAAACTTTAATAGTTTTGAGATGAGTCAAAATAAAAATATTTTATAATTAGCCGGATTAAACATAAAAGGACAATGTATTACTATTCATTTAACTAAATTACGACTAATAAAAGAAAGAATATATTGATGTGTATTGAGATTACAACAATCTAAAAATTTCAAAGTGCTTTTAATAAAGAAAATTACTAATAAAATATTTATTACGACACTTACTATGAACTATTAACAAAATATATTTTTGGTGTAGTTTAACAGCTTAAATTTTAATTATTTTATTTTCAACTTTGAATGACAATCATGAAACACATTTTCCTCTAAATTGAGATTTTATGTAAAAATGTTTTTTATGTTTTTAGGGAGGGTAAAAGATATGGACTGGGACGGTGGTGGCGTCCTGTAATCCAGCTACTTGGAGGTCACGAATTGTGGATAGCTGTGAGAGTGGTTGGTGGATGTGGTGTTCTCTTGTGTGGATTTAAGTCAGCACTATTGAATACTACATTAATCCACAAAGACCATCCTCATAATTTGACCAATTCGTAATTCAGAGGCCGTGGTTCGGATTCCACGTTAAACTGTAGGTCTTTTAGTTGTCATCGGCTGTTGGGCTATTAATTAACAGTCCTGTCTAAGGAACATGCTTAGTCAGTAACAAGACTACAAGATCGCGTCACAATTATCCTACATTCATTCCTCATTCATACTTGGCTTAAAATACCTGCCTGGGTAGGTCGCCATTTCAGTTAAAAAGTATAAAGTGTGTAAGATTATACTCGTATATTATTCAGTATTTACTTGTATAACTCTAATCACACTGAAAAAGCTAAGACAGGTTAAATAGGTGATTATGAGAAGTTATTTAAATGTTTTGCAACTCAATTATAATCCACAAGTTAGTACAATGATACAAGTTAGTTCGTTAAGTTTTATCTCAACTAAAGAGCATCCATCTCTTTGAGGGTTTGGATGATATTACACAAAGGATGGCATAAACATGATCGAATCAATCGGATAAGTTTACGATCAAGTTCATTGAACCTTATCTGGTCAATAAAATACGGCCTTGTACTTCAATAAATCCTCACAGATTTCAAACCTAAATATTTCGTGAGTGAAATTATTTAAAAAATGGTTTATCTAATTTATATCCCCTGGAAGGGTTTTAATTAAAAGGGAATAAGGTATACTGTATACTTCGTCTGTTGAAATGGTACTTTAAAAAGTTTTTAAAACACCGTTTACAAAGACTCACTTTATAAAATCGTAAAACAACGATATACATAAAGCAAAAAAACATGTTTTTTTTTATTTAAAGAATAGTCTTCAAGCTTTAGATAAGAGTATTCAAATGGAAACCATACCACAAGGTATATTATGCCAAGTATGAATGAGGATTGAGTGTAAGATGATTGTGGTGCGATCTTGTGGTCTTGTAACTGACTAAGGCTGACATATTCATTAGAAAGACCTGTTATTTAATAGCCCAAGAGTCAATGGAAAATCAAAGGGACCTAAAGTTTAACGTGGAGTCCAAACCACTGTCTCTGAATTAATGTAGTATTCAATAGTGCCAACGTTAACATCCACAGACCATCGAAAACTATCCAAAATTCGTGACTTCCAAGTCGCTGGATTACAGAACAAAGCCACCGTAAACAGTTATTAACGAATTTCCTATGGAAGTAATCGTGTACTGAATTTCAAATTTTATGTCAAAGGGACTAGAAAAAATTTGTAATAGACACACACCAACAGAGATAAGGAAAACCTGGTACCATAGACCCATTTTTCATACTGTAAAATATTTGTTCTAATACAACTAACAAATATCAAAAGGGATCAGGTAGTTAAAACAAACTGTATAATTTGTGTAAATAGTTACGTGTTTGATTTTATATCACCTAGTTTAAATTTACCTTTTCATTTTTAAAAAGCGTTGGCTTATTGTACAGTAGCATAGGTAAACAAACCGTTGCTGGTATTTATTCCTTGAGCACAATCCCGCGTTGCGCTTTGTTCTCCACCCTTGTCCTGGGGCTGGCCAAAGTTAGCTTCTCGACTCCTTTTGTGCTCCTCAGTGAATATAATGCCTTGCAACCTTACCTGGAAGTTAATGTTTACTTAAAGATTCTCAGTCCAATTTAAACTGATAAATGTATTGAAAACGTGATAATGGATACGTCCTATTATAACTAAACTACCTTTGTATATTGTTTACTTTCTATAGTGCTTGAAACATGATATATTTTATGATGTAGTCGAGTGTTATCCCTGTGGCCTGTTTACTTGCTACGGTGTTTTAAAAGATCCAAAACCATCCATTATTTAGTGTAACTTATACCATTCGTGTAACGTTCTAGCCAAGGTCTAGTATCAGAGTTTTCAGATCGCACCAAAGCCTCTGACGTGACCAAAAGACTACTTATTTAGCCAGGACGTAATTGACTTAATTGACATAATTTGACTTATGTTGAAACTTAAGAATTTCCTCTAACTGCGTATTGTTTGATTGTTTGACCTTTGGTTAGTCTTTTCCTGTGACCATTTCACCAAGGATTGACTATCGGGAAGGCAGTAGACCTCTTCAATCCTCTTCGTCAGAATGGTACATGGATGGCTCAAAGAGAAGCAGGGGGACTGGGGTGGAAATACTATGGATGACAAGGTAAAACTCTGCGTTCTCAAGGGGGTAGTTCCCAACAGTGTTCCAAGGGAGAAGCTATTATGGAATATGCACTGTTCAATCTCAGAAGAGGCATTAGGATCAGAAACATCACCCTTTTTCGGACATTCAAGCTAACCTCAAGGCACTGGACTCCTGTACCTTCAACTCCAAGATCGTGTTGGGCTGCCGCAACGTAATGTCTACTCTTGTTAGTTAAAAAACGGTACCCTATGTTGGATTCCAGACCCATCAGGTATTGTGGCTAAGAAATAAGCAGACCATCTGAAAACTTATGAAATATCCACTCCTTTATGGGCCCACAACCCTTCTATTGTTTCTCTATGGCTCTCATAGATTGTGAGATCAACACGTGGGCTCAAGAGTAGCACAATAGAAGAAGAACAGTG
Organism: Nephotettix cincticeps; assembly: GCA_023375725.1. Taxonomy (NCBI): domain Eukaryota; kingdom Metazoa; phylum Arthropoda; class Insecta; order Hemiptera; family Cicadellidae; genus Nephotettix; species Nephotettix cincticeps. Next base: position 67,369,040 of record CM041785.1, read on the forward strand.
ATATTCCTTTTGTTAGAGTTAATAAACTGTCCCTCAGTTCTCCACCTCCTCGAAGATCGTAGAGGACCTACCTAACTTTTAGGTAGGTCTTAGTTTAGACTCAAAGTAGGTCTCATCATGGAACATGAACATGGATAAAAATGAAAACTATATAGTCTATGTGAGTAGGAATAGTATAAATAAACACGATCACACGCAGCATGCTAGCGTGAGTAGAGCGAACTTCTTAGAACTTATAACATTCCCACCATAATAGTCGAATATTACTGAATATCCAGGTTTTGCTACAATAAGGATTGTTTTAAATGGTAATGTGCTTAAAGTAAGGTAGTTCTCTAAGTAAAATATATACGAAGTGTTGTCTAATTAGGGCAATAACTAAACTAGTAATACAAAATTTGTCCCGCAATGAATACGTAGGTTTTCTATCATTAGAAACATGGAATTTTGGGGGTTTTGTGGCTGTATATATAAAACTTAACTATATGGACTTTCATACAAAATTATGAAATAATATTATAGTAAAAAAGTGAGTTATTGATTTTTAACTATTCATTATAAGATTGGCATTACACAATGTAATGTTTTTATCATTTTGAATATACAAAAAACTGAATCGTGTTTTTTAAGCTAAATCCAATGACAAAAGGTAAGATTACATTTTTCCACATATTATACATTAATAAATTAACAACCCCCATGGATGATATTTAAAATCCAAAACCAGTTTTTCAACATATATAGGCGTAGTCACAATTTATATACTGCATAATATTAATGATAACTTGACAAAAAAGCGTTAATTCAGTCGTGAAAGAGTGGTAGCATGGCGGGTGCTAAGAGGTCTATGCATATTCATTACCAGCTGTGTGGGTGGAATATTCAGTGTGACCAATTCACCGAAGGAGTCGGGCGAGGTAAGGAATTTTAAAATGTATCACGCGATTTTATAATTACGATATATCTTTACTAAAGAAAAGGAAAAGCACATAAGATTTATGATACAAAAATATTGAATATAATATAAACTATTCCAAAATATTGTCAACTGTAATACAGTTATTGATAAATCCCTAAAGCAAAAAATTGTTTCAATGAACTTATAAATGCTTCATGTTTTAAGTTAATAAATTAAAAAAAAATAATATGACTATTGGTTTACACATACATGATTAAACAATTTATCTTTTCCAAAATAATCATTTAATTTCTTTAACAAAATAACTTCTGTCAAAATATGATCTGTTAAGTAAACCAAGATCTAAAAGTAAAGTTTAGCTAAGCACGTAAACCACTACTGATCAAATCATCATATCAACAGTATATTGAAGGGAAATTTATGAGACCCCAATTGGCAAGATCGAGGATATTATTTATTTTTAACCTATATACAGGGTGAAAAACTTAAGGTGTCTAATATTAATTCCAGACAAACCTACAATGGTCCTAAACAACAGTAAGAAAAACTAAGTACAAATTATTGTGGATAGTTGTGAGCGATGGTTGGTGGATGTGGTGAAATTGGACGCTCCCAGACAACGTACTGTGTTTACCATAGACAGCAATTTAAATTAATTGACGTAAACGAAGAGTTCAAAATACCGATTCTTTTAATTACTAAGCTAGTTTTAATGGGGGTAGTCAAATTATAATACTTTACCTTTATTGTTTTCGTTAAACTGTAGGTATTTTAGTTGTCATCGGCTTCCTCTGGCTTAAAATACCTGCCTGGGTAGGTCGCGGTATAGTGTGTAAGATTATACTCGTATATTATTCAGTATTTACTTGTATAACTTTAATTTACCTCTATGCCACCATACATAAAGGGTTTGTGTAAAAGGTTTGAAAAATCAATTTGATAAACATCATATTGAACAAAAGGAACATCGCAGTGTTTGTTTTGTGTTACAAATACGTTTTGAGATTATCTGATAGAAATAATAAGCGAGCACAATGGGTGTCAACTTGCTAAAATGTAATTCCCTTCCACACTATGAGATTGAGTTAAGAATCAAATCCCTCCTTTCATTTGGAGGAGTTCTCTTATTAAATGTTTCTTCTTACATTAATATTGCGCAATGAGTTTTATTACTACAACACTTATTTGTTATTTAAAGAATAGTCTTCAAGCTTTAGATAAGAGTATTCAAATGGAAACCATACCACAAGATCATAAACGCGATCTTGTAGTATGGTTACTGACTAAGAACCTCAAATGCCTATAACCCTAAGCTGACGTAACCATAAAGACAGCGAGGACATAGCGGCGTGAGTCGCATGTTCAGAATCCGAATAACTGCCTCTGAATTAACGTAGTTTTCAATAGTTCCAATGTAAACATCTACAGACCATCGCTCACAACTATGTAAAATTCGTGACCTCCAAGTCACTGTATTACAGAACAAAGCCACCATAAAAAGTTATTAGAGAAATTCATATGGAAAAGTCAGTTACTCGCATGACCTGCATAGTAACAGTTAAGCCTGAAACCATGGTAGAACCTCATAACTAAACCTCCTAAACACTTTTAGGGGGTCATTAAACATTTTATGTATCGAGTTTTTTTACAGGTGTGTACTGAATTTTAAAACATGTGTGTACTGGATTTCAAATGTTATGTAAAAGGGATTAGAATAAAAAAATTATAAAATACACATCCTAACAGAAATAAAGAAAACCTGGTACCATAGAACTAACTTTCATACTGTAATATATATTTGTCCTAATACAACTAATGAATATCAAAGGGGATCAGTTAGTTAAAAGGAGTCACCAGCAACCGGTTTCAATACAGCAACCTTTGACTTACTGTGCCAGAGCGTTACACTTAAGAGACTGCATCAGTGGTAGCATCTTGAATTTTAGTCCCGTAAGAGCAATGTTAAATTCTGGCGGAACATACCTTCACTTTGGCGTCTGTAGTGGCGTTAATTATCAAAGTATCAATGTAATTTTAAAAAGTGTTGGATTATTTTACAGTAGAGGGCATGACCTTTTCAATATGTTCAAAAATTTAACTTGATATAAAAACAAAAATCCAGGAATATTTTGTTTTTGAATATGAGTTTTCAGATCGCACCAAAGCCTCTGATCAAGTTAAATTTTTGAACCCTTTGGTTAGTCTTTTCCTGTGACCATTTCACCAAGGATCTCATCAATGCACTTCCAAAGTTTTACATTGATACTTTGATAATTAACGCCACTACACCCGCCAAAGTGAAGGTATGTTCCGCCAGAATTTAACATTGCCCTTACGGGACTAAAATTCAAGATGCCTATCACTGATGCAAACTCTTAAGCTACAGCCTAATTTTCCATTGGAAACTCACTAACAATACTGTGAACCGTTTTCCATTACATTATCAATCCCGTTGTAATATTCACAATAAAATACCCTCATAGTTAGGTCCACATCTCAAATATAGGAATTATAAACTAAAACTGCAGCTAATACGTAATACAATAGTTAGATTATTTGATATCAATGTAAACAAAGTTCCACTCGATTTAATCGAGTTTAGCGCTTAACTGGCAAGTATTATATTGTTACCAAATATTTTTTATGCCTGGAGTTGAACTGTTTTGATTTTTATACGATTTTTACCTAGCTAGCAATCAAACGAGCTTCGCGTCCATTACCATGCGGGTAATGTAGATGTCGTTAGGCCGTGAAACTCTACTGAATATCAGCCACCACCCTCCACGCTAGCAGTAGAAACGTACTTTGTAGAAGAGGAATGTCATTATGGATGTATAAGTACTTTTTTGATATAGATAAAGTTTTTACTCTATTTTGAAAACTGTATATTATTAAATTTGTAGGTACATTATATATAAAATAAATACATTAAATAGCTTAATTTTTTCCAAAATTTTTCATACTTTGATGTTTTGATCAAAACTCGTGAATAAAGAATTACAGAAATTAAATCAAAGGGTTACTTTTTATTGATTACTCCATCTATAAGTAAAAGTGAATTTAAAGGAGAAACCCAAGATGCAATATTTTCAAACAAAAGGACCTCGATATTGAAGCTTTACGCTTTTACCAAGATTGTATGGGACCAAAAACCGTTTATGGAGAACTCACAGTAAGCCCGTTCTTTCAACTTCAATTTACATTTTGAGGAATTTGGATTCATAACTGTGGATGCTTTCATTTTTACAAAGAAACGTGAACAGTTCGAGAAGAAGGAGAAGAAGAAGAAAGTTTATTGCCTCTAAAACATATAAACGACCGAAAATATCATAATTATGAACAAGGTAAAGAACGGGTTTAAGGCTAGTAATAATAGTTTTACTAACAATTGACATTAACTAGATGGTAGAAACAATTACAACTTTTGGGTAATTTTTTTTTTTTTTATGTTTCGTTAATAATATGTAGTGATTGTGATGTTTTCTTCTTTATGACATAAATATGTCTATATGCCTTAACTCTGGGTGATATTTTTTATATTTGGTGTTTATTAAATCATAATTATAATACTAAGAATTAAATTAAAACTTTATAAAATGAAGAAGTGACAATTATATAACTACATTTTATCCATGAGAAAATTTTAACTAAATTATTATATGGTAAATTTAAAAATAAATTAATCACTTTTGCTTGACCAAAATTTGTGGTTGAGTGACGTAATATGGTTATAAGGACAGCTATTTAAAGAAACTGTAAAATTTCTATTTAAAACAATCAGTGACTTCAGCTATATCTGAAAAGGGAAGAAAATAGTTTATATACATTGCTTTCCGACCGAGCAAAAAAAAATCGAAAATTCTATTGACTTTTGTGAAAAGTAACTATGGCAGTAAGGATTCTAAAGAAGTAGAGAGTTCAAAGTAATCCAACACTACTTAATATATTTACACTTATATTGTAATTATGTACAACTGTAAATATATACAAAAGTTGTTAAATTGGCAATCAATTTCGTCTAGTTACACCGAACATTATCAGGCCCAAATGGAGACTGAAAGAAACAAGATGGCGTCCCTGCTTGAATACTAATAGTAGTATTTAGGCAGGGACGCCATCTTGTTTATATATACACACGTATAATGCTAATCAAGAAGTTATTCGATTATAAATGCAAAAAATGAGCGCATTCATACACTATCGGTTGACTTTAACAGCGTCGTTTTTATTTATAATTATGTCATTAAGGTATGAAAAGGCTCTTACGGGTACAAAGGATCAAATTAGAATGATAAATTGTGAAACTAAATTTTAAACGACAGTATTTCTTTACAAATCTAGATTTACCTTCATGTCACCGCGTTTAACTTTACTAAAAAAAAGAATTTAATCAAGATTACGTTACATTTTTGACTACCATACGTGTTTGAGATGAATACCTTACACTTCTTAAAAGTAAGAAAATTAAAGATTAAATATAAATTTAATTTTAAATTGGTTATTTATCACTTACTAGCGGTTTATTAAAACAAAGGTTCTACTCAAAATATTTTACAAAATAATGATTTTTCTAACACAGTCTTTTCTGAGGTAATTTTTAATAAACTAATTTACAAAAAAATCTACTGATACATCTAACGGGAGTTAGCAGTTTTTAGGTTACTGGAGGATAAGATTGAAAATTGTCCATAAATTAATACTTTCTTGCCTATTTAATTGGCTCTACTAATTGCACATAAAAGTAAAATGTCAATAAAGTTTTAGTTTTCAACTAGGTTACTTGAAATTAGATTAAAAATTTCTCACTCTAAATTTAAGTTATATTTTACTCAGACTGCCGAGCTTGTTTATCCCATTTAACACATAATTACAATTCATAAATATTTTTTTTACTATAACAATTTTTAGTGTAAATTCATAACAGTTATAGCCATAAAATTTGATAATGGCGCACTATTTATAATTATATGAATGAAGAATGTTCTCCTTGCATTTGCTAGACTGTTGAAGGGGGTCAAAGAGATCTCAGTATCTGGAAAACGTTAAAGGTTAAAGGGGTTCATGTCTCAAGGGTTAAAGGTAACAAAAGTGTCCTTTTAGGGGCAACGATCTAATTTCCGGCACTTAAAAGGGCCTACATAAGCTCTACTAAAGAGACCGTTCCTGTTCTGACTCTTTATTAGGGAAACACACTTTTATAATCGACTTCTTGGAATGATTTCGCCAGTGTTTACCGTATTTTACCGTTTAATAGGTTTTGTGCACAAAAACCTTTCATGAAATAATTATTCCGTAGTAAAATCCATTGAATTGTTATTTGTAAATAATATATTTTATAATCGTCTAACAAAAGTCAAACATTGATGTTACACAAAATAAGGAGCTGACAATTTATTTTTGTTGTTAAAAATTTTAAAGAGTGTTTTATAGTTATACTGGTATATTAACTATAATTTCATTTTCAAAAAAATATTAAAAACTAAATAAATTTTCTACCAAGGAGTGCTATTACATAGTCAATCATAAGTAAAACAATCCGCAAAATTTGAGTAACAAACATTGTAATAAATCTTGGTGTTACGGGAGAGGGCGTATGTGGAGAAAATGCTTATGCTTATGCAAACCAAATATATTAAATAACAATATTATAAATTAAATAAAAAATATATACTTTGGTTCAAATTATTTCAAATCACGTAAATAAAATTAATTAAGCAACGTCTTCTGTCAAAAATTACAATACTATATTTTGGAAAAAAACATTTAGTTTTTTTTGAATTTTCTCAGCCTTCCAAGTACTGAATGTGATATTTATAATAATTTAGTTTTTATTGCAGAAATGACACATGAAGTTCCTTTTTAAAGCTTTTATTATTTTTGCATGGTTCGAAACTGAACCTCGCTGTAAAATACGCTGGGTACGTTATATCTATACAGGGTGAATTACATAAGGTGTCCAATATTAATTCTAGACAAACCGATGGACCTACAATGGTATCCTATTTATTCTGAAATCCTATTTAAAGGTAGGATTTATCATTAGTCGCCATGAGACTAAAGGCGTTTCTTGGGAAATTAACGGCAAAGACTGTACAGAGCTGCCTAGCAGTGCGCAACCTTTGGGAATACTCATTCACGGTTTAATTTCCATTTCATTTTACATTTCCATAATTTTAGCAAATTTCTTATAGGGAAGAAGCTATTGCCGTAGGTCTTATGGCAAGTAATAAACAAGAAGTTTATAAGTTTTAATCTGTAAATAAAATTGTTATTAATAAGACGCCACGGAGAGCTGCATGGTTTTTTAATGTTTTTAAGAAGGACTGGACTCATCTATACTATTGATGTATGTGTTTTTATTATTTGTCTAACGTTGTCACAACTACTGGAGACTGTGACAACGTAATTCCAAGGTGATATTAACAAGTGATGTAATGTTTATGTTTTATTGGTGAATATAGTCATTATTTCATTTATTTCATATTTAAACACGGGACCATATTACTTATTCGTTTTGAGGTGCCTAGGGAGCAAAAAAGCAGTCGTTAAAATTCTATATATGTGTGTGTGTATCCGTGAAAAATGGTTCAATCGAAACAAGTATTTTAAGATAGGTGCTACATTTACTCAGACGAGTTTGTAATCCAGATATATCGGTTGATTGAAACGGATAGTGCAGAGGGATTTGTATCCCGAAAAAAAGGTTTTTGCGTTTTTCATATGTAATTTCAAAGAAATTTTATTTTATACTAGCTGACCCGGCGAGCTTCGTAACGCCTCACAGTAAACACATGTTAACTTTAAGATTGGCCATGTTCTGAAGTCGAATAGCAATACGGCTTCATTGTGAAAGGTTATATATTCTGGGTCGCTGCATAGTGAATAGCAATACTGAAATGATAAAACATATTAATAACATTCCCATGAAACAAATAAATCTGAGTGGATTAATTCACAATTTTCAAATCCAATCCAAACCCAAACGAAACCTAACTGTAATACGGCTTTTATAGGAAAGATATACAACAGCTGATTATTATAATAAACGTAATATTATAAACATTGTAATTATCATATAAACACGTGACTTTAATCAGACAGAAAATAAAAATATAAATACATAATCCCCCAAAACCGTAAACTATTAACGTGGTGAATAAAGCTGTTCATTTTTTTACAGTACACATTTACTTCATAGTTTAACATTAATGAATGATTCAGATGGCATTGGATAGTAAAGCTAATGGAAAGTAAACCAATCAGCTGTAGCTAAGAAATCAAATGTTTTCATTGTAGACATTTTGTAAACAAACTTACTCTCCATAAGGTTAACATTAGAAATTTAAAACGTCATAAAATGGAAACTTATGGGGTTTTCGAAAATATTTTTTCACTAAAACCTTCCCGGACACATGTAGAGCAACTTCCTAAAATTTCATGGCGATCGGATGAGTAGTTTGGCAACGCATAAAGGACATACATACAGACATACATTCAATTTTATATATAGAGATTTTACCAATCTATAAGCACTTAGCCAGTCACATAAAAATAAATATTAATGAGGATATAAATTCCACACACATCAGTTATCTTCTAACGCAGGTTTGATAACTTCATTAGAATATAATCAGTCCTGTTGCTTGGTTTCAGTTAGAATCCAAACTTATGAATATGCATAAGGTGCTGGATATTTACCTGAAAACAGTTTCCTCCGCTCTCTTCGTTTTAATTGTTTGTTCTGTAACGACTCACTTTACCAGTAAACTTACGAAAGACAATTTACGTTCTTTAAGAACCCATTTACCTAAAACAAGCACTATCCAGGCAACATTTTTTTCTGACCAATGAAATTGATTGGAGCAGATCTCAAGGCCAGTAAAAATCCATTTGTCCCATAGTCCTTTAAAGTGCCCATTTAGTCTTTAAGTTCTTAGTCCATAGTTCTGACAATGATAGCCCTGGGGGGGGGGTATTGGTAATCCACCAGATCAAAATTTCAAACGGTGACGTCATATGGTTATAGGGACAGCTGTTTAGAGGTACTGAAAATATTTTTTTAGACACATCCATGATATGACCTATTTCCCACATTGAAGTAGATAAAATAATTTTTGTAGCCACGGTTATTCGAAACAGCTGATTTAGGTTGATTTTTCATGATAAAATTCGTAAAAAATGAACTTTTTAATTTTGGGTAAATTTAACAGAAACGTTTAAAAATTATTTATATTTAGTTTGCTTTAATTTTACAGAAAAATTTACAATTAATAATTAAACATTAACTTAAACATTGTTGAAACATTTTGAGTATTGATTATAGATTGCACAAATAATTTTAAATTTTATATAAGTCTCTAAAATAGGATTTTTTCAGCTGGGAACCGGTACATCCTG